>CM028381.1:11446156-11541032 GCA_013146195.2 Codonopsis lanceolata | reverse complement strand
TGTCATTCTTTACGTAAATACACACTTGCCATTTTTTTTTTAAATATATATATATATATATACATGCAACAAAAATTTATCATGTAAATAAACATTTGATTTCATTAAAAAAAAAATTTGTATATATTGTACATATATACCATATTCTTTTCCATTCCTTCAAAAAAAAAAAACAGAAAATGAAAAAAAATCGGGAGAAGGGAAAATGTATGTACAAGAAGAAAAAATTTCGTGTACATGCAACAAGGAAAATGCAATGCATAGAAGAAGAAATTTTCGATCGAAGCTAGAAAATGGAGCAAAAAGAAAAACAAAAAGAAAAAGATGACATCACCGATACCAAAAGATGCTACAAGAAAAAAAGGGAGCTTCGCCAAGGTTAGAAGGAGCAACAAGAACAATGCAAAGAAAGATCAAGAAAATTTTCCAGCTAAAGCCGAAACAAAGTGGGACAAGGGAAAAGACTTTCCAGCTGAAAGGCCGCAATGGATAAAGAGAAAATCCCTCAAACAGATCAAAAAAAAAGAAATCAAAAGAAAAAAAGAGCAAGCAAGAATAAGATTCCCCAAGACGCCGAACTACGCTTGGTCTCGATTCCTGAAAGGATACGCAGGTACCTACATCGTAGGTCCCACTCATCACAAAAAAAAAATTCCCCAAAGAAAGAGTGGCAGAATGTCGTGAAACCGAATCGGGTACCACCGTAAAGGTGTCAAAAGGTAAGTCAGGTACAGTATTCCTACCCTGACTCTAGAATAATTTCTTTTAGGAATTTTGCTTTGTTTTTGATTTTCAAAATAAAAAAAAACTCTCTTTTAAAATGAGTTTTGATTTCAAAAAAAATTTTTGCTTTGTTTTTCAAAATAAAAAAAAAACTCTTTTCAAAATTGAGTTTGATTTCAAAAAAAAAAAAAACAAAAAGAGGAATATTTCAAAACACAAAAAAAGAGGAATATTTCAAAAACACAAAAAAGAGGAATATTTCAAAAACACAAAAAAGAGAATAAAGAAAAAACAAAAAAATGGAAGGAAAAGAATGTTTTCCATTTCACAATTCGAAAAAACTTGAAGAATGATCAATTCGTCGTGTTCGGGCGACGGATCTTTAGTCAAGCACAATTTTCTCGATATCGAAGATTTTCGAGTTATGTCCGAAACAAGACAACGATCAAGGCAGACATACCTAGAAAGTTTTCTTAACACATTTCAATGCCAAGGTATTGGCCAGGTTGAAATTGTGGTAATTGTGGTAGCATTTGAAATGCTCGACAACGGATCTTTAGTCAAACACAATTTTCGATATTTGAAAGTTTTGGATTATGTGCGGAAACAAGGCGGCAAATGATCAAGGCCAGACATAATTAGAAAATTTTTCTTAACACGTTTCAACTAGTTGAAGGTGGTAATGCAAAAAACATTCAAATCTTCATATCGTATTTGACAACGGTTTCTGACCAGGAGAATACGGCTTTTTCGAAACACAAAAATCTTTTTCCATTGTAGTTTAAGGTTTGGCCCGAACTACGCTTGATGCGATTTCCTTTAATAGAGAATACGTAGGCGACTTTCTACATTAGTAGGTCCCACCATCAAGCACATTAAATTCACATCCGCTTAAAAACTTCGATAATTTTTATAACCGACTAAAAATGTCTAGGTTATAGAGTTTGGATAGCATGTCATCACTGTGCATTATAAGCGCTACCAATTGCATTCTCACGTTTTAAATGAGCGAAATTGGAGAGTCTCTTGTTAATCAACGATGTTCGCCTACTCGATGGCCAGTCGAAAGGTTGCACCCGTAAACTCCATCGTTGAGGGGCTCTGTGTAGACACCCCAATTTAGTACCCTGGTATGTAGCCGACATAAAATATCAAGAAACTGTTAAAACTTAACAAATGTCAAGTTGCGAAGTCAAAAATGCGAAAGAAAAGCAGGATCTTGCTAAACAAGCTTGATGAAGCTGAGGGGAGGAAAGTGTCAAAATTGCAAACTTTAAAAAGCACTTGGTGCCACCTAGGAGGAGCTTGGTGCCGCACTAAGCATAAGCTGGTGGCACCAAGCTTTCATCATGCGTCTCCTCAGTGATTCAATTAAGTACAAGCCTTCAAGCGCGGTACAAGGTACAAGCCAGTTGTTGATGCACGGAGAGAAATTCAATAATTCAGTAGCGTCCCTCTCCTGCAGTATAAATAGAGGCCCCGGCTCCCAGGTTCTCGCCCACACAATTTTTCATCCGAGATTTTCGATCGCGTGCTCGCTTAGTTCGCTTCCTTCGATACATTTAATGCGAGAGGTGCGAGATAGGTGAGTGGAAGCCTAAAATCTCCAAACCCCGGCCAAACTCACGCCAAACCAAAAACCATAGGTTATAAGTGATCCCTAGCCTAGTTGTTAGGTATCCACCTTAAAACCCCAGTCCAAAAATCCCAAAATAAGCCGTTACTGCAGGAGTAACGAGCTAAAAGTCAAAACTTAAGTCTAGGTTCCCCTAGCGAAAAGGCCAAACCTACCCAAATAAAGTCACTTACTACGCCCCGAGTTGACTAGCCCTCCAATCTCAAATCCAGTTCAAATCCGCTAGTTCAAATCCGTTCAATTCCGGTCAGTTCAATTCAAAACAAAAAGACTCCCTCTCCCGCGAGAGGACGGGCGAGCACACCACCGAAACTCTAAAAGGTAATACCTTTAAGGCGTATTTTTATTTCATTTATATTTTTTTCTTTTATTTATTTTCAAAAGTTGTATTTTAAATCAGGCACAATGTAGCCAATATAAGCCGTTGTGCTGCCGGATTAGATTAGGAAAAATTATGTAAAAAGAGCCGTTATAATGGCCAAATATTCTTAAATGTGTTTGTAATTATTGGAATGAGGCGAGTCCGTAAATAATGTAGCCACGAATGTATCTGTTTAATTTTCCCTTGTCAAAATAAGACCTTATTTATTTGCTAGATTAATATAACAATGAGCATATTTCGACCAAAAACGCTTTGAGACCGAAAGGGCGAGTTGGGTGCCTAACACCTTCCCACTCGTAACTTAGCCCCGAACCCGTTTTCTAAAATCTCGGTTTTCTCTTACGGTTTTCCTTTATTTTTGCCTTAAAATAAAGGTGGCGACTCTAAAACTTTCAGATCCAAAGGTGGGGCCTCGCAACATTCCCTCTTTGCACTTTCTGTTCTCCCAAAAAAGGGAGATATGGGAATGGAGGGGTGATGTATTCCCATATCTGGTATCCCCTAAACAAGGGATAACTTGATGCGGGAAACCCATAGCTCCCATAGCGATCGATTGGGCCATAAGGCCATTTTAATAAATCCATAAGTGGGGCGTCGCAATATCTTTTCTTGCACTTCTCTATTATCCCCGACGAAAAAATGGGAGAATGAGAATGGAAAGGTAATGCATTCCCATATCCCGTTATCCATGAAATAAGGGATAACGACATGAGGAAACCCTTAGTTCCCATTTTGGATACAAAATCCACTCAAGGCAAGCAGAGGCACATTCAACGTGCTAATATAAATGACAAAGACTCCTCTCGCACTTGGATTCGTCTTCCCCTAAACAAGGGAGGGTGGAGCGAGGAAGCGGTGGTGTCCGCACCGCAGATCGTCGGGCGCACCCCTATCCAGGGCGGGGCGCGGTCGCATACTTCCCAGGAACCTCACACTATGGTAATCGATTTCTTTATAACATTCAAGCTGCGAATCCCAATTGGGTTGAAATTAGAGAATTTTTGAATGAAATTGAAGGACAATGAAAATAGACGACGTTGAATCAAGAGTCTTCAAAATGAAATTTGGAGGAAATGACTCATGATATTGTAGAAAATCGGATATTTGGTCAAGTTGAAGCAGGTTTGTAATGATACTTTCCTTCCATTTTTTTACAAGACTTTCCTTAACTTTAATTCTAATTTTGAAGACTAATACACTTTGTTTACGCTTTTATATTTGAAGTTCTATATACAATTGAATTCCAAAAAGCGAGGGTTACCACATGCTCATATCTTAGTGCAGGTAGATGGAATGTCAAAACTAAACACTCGGAACAAGTGGATGGTATAATCTCTTGAAATACCCGGATCTAAAGATGATCCTATTGGCTATGACGTGGTTGTACCAGAGTTCATGATGCATGGACCATGTGGAGTTTCTTACACCGATTCCCCATGCATGGTTGATGGTACGTGAATTTTTACCTTTAATGCCACAATAAGTTTATTATTAAAAAATAATCTTTTAATCATTTTCCATAGGTCGTTGCTCTAAGAATTTTCGAAAGGACATCAAACAGAAACATCAATCGATGAGAGTGGTTATTGCATATATAGGCGTCGTGATAACCACATATTTGTTGAAAAAATGGTAAAAGTTGGACAATACATCTGTTGTTCCTACAACGGATATTTATTAGTCAAGTACCGAGTCATGTTAGCGTGGAAGCATGCAACAAGTCAAAAGCAATCAAATATTTGTTCAAATATATCACAAAAGGGCTTTGATAGGACTACCGCAATAATTCAAGAAAATTGTTGATGTGCTACCACATGATACACAACCTAATGAGAGGATTAATGATGAGATAAAGACATTTCTTGATTGTAGGTATATTTCGATGTGAGGCTATTTGGAGAATTTATGAATTTGATATTCACTATAGGCGCCCATCTGTTGGCGTCTTTGCTATCATCTTCAAGGTGAGCGGCTCCTTATTTTCAATGACAATGATCCTTTGCCCAAGATAGTAGACAATGAGAAGACGAGGAAAACAATGTTTCTTGAATGGATGAAACAAACAAGACAGATAGCCTAGCTAGAACTTTGACATATCTTTGAATTTCGGGGAAATTTACATGGAAAAGACAAAAACTTCAATGGAAAAGAGCGAAAGTCGGGAAGATCAATAGGTAAACGGCGTTCGCATCATTTCTTGGAGAATGGTACTATTCACGATTGCTTCTTAATATTGTAAGGGGACCAACGTGCTTTGAAGACATTCGAGCTGTTGATGCAATCACATATCCATCATTCAAGACATCATGTTATGTTCATGGACTATTGGAGGATGACAATGAGTGGAATGAAGCTCTCTGGAAAGCATCACGGTGGGCAATGGGGAGTAAAATCGTGATCTTTTCTTGACAATATTATTATTTTGTAATGTATCGGCGTTGGAAGATTACGGGAATCAAGCGGTCTAAAATCGGTGATGATATCTTGCGTACACAAAGAAAAATTTTGAGAATTCCTACTCTGAATCTCAACTTGAAGTTGAGATCATAATTTTACTCTTGCGAGAACTCCAAAGATATTGTTGAAGAATGGTCGTTCATTGGAAGATATAAATGGAATGCGCTACGGACCAAAAGTTCTTGGAGGAATTGAAGAATAGACTTATTCAAGAAGAGCAAAATTATGATGTTCATGAATCGGAAATAGAACATACTATTTTGAAAAGTCGGCTAAACAAGGAGCAATTGGAGGTCTACAATCAAGTCATTAAGGCTGTTGAGAGGAAGAATTCAAAACTATTCTTTCTTTACGGATATGGAGGAAGCTGGGAAAACTTTGTGTACAAAGCAATAATAAGCAAACTAAGATCGAGAATCAAAGATTGTCCTAGCGTTGCTTCATCGGGTAAGTATCTAATTTAAATTTCTAAACTCTTTTAAGTATGCTTTTAACTTTTAAATTTATGAAAATAGCACCAAAATTAATTTATATAATATGCAATAGGAATTGCGGCATTACTTCTTCGGGGAGGTAGAGCGACTCACGCGATTTCGAATTCAATCAACTTAACGAGAGGATTCTACTTGCGGCATTAGACAAGGCACACAACTTGCGGAGAATTAATCCAAAAACAAGTTTGATAATATGGGATGAAGCTCCAATGGATGGGAAACATGCATTTGAAGCGATTGATAAAACTCTAAAAGATATACTTAGAGGACTCAAGGATTTCATCGAGATAAACCTTTTGGAGGGAAGGCGGTGCTTTTAGGAGGTGACTTTCGACAAATTCTTCGGTTGTACCAAGGGAGCGAGATGTGATATAGTAAATGCTACATTGAATAGTTCGTATTTATGGGATGATTGTCAAGTACGCATACAAAGAAACATGAGGCTTCAAGCAACAAATGAAGCCAATGATGGAATGACAATCAATTAGAAGAATTTTCCAATTGGTTATTGAGAATAGGAGATGGTTCGAAGGCGCATACGAACAAGAGGTGATGATTGTGAACCACAATGGATAAAAATTCTGATGAACTACTTCTCGAGCCTCTGAGCATCCAATACAACAAATATTTGAGTCAACATATCCAAATTTCGTTTTGATGAAAGATGATATCAAATATATAACCGATCGAGCTATTTTAACACCTAGGAATGACACGGTTGATGAGATCAATAACTTCATCATGAGTTTTGTGGATAATGAAGAAAGAGAGTACAAAAGTTGTGATACAATAGATAAGTGCATGGAGAACATAGGTGAACAACAAGCTGCTTTACCAATTGAATTTTTAAATAGCTTAAATCATCAGGGCATACCGGAGCATACTCTAAAACTAAAGGTGGGAGTCCACTATAATGCTATTGAGAAATGTTAATCCTAGCAAAGGAATGTGCAACGGAACAAGACTTATCATCACACAACTTGGTAAAAGAATTATTGAAGGTAGGATAATTTCGAGGTCCAACACTTGGAGATAAAGTTCGATCCCAAGTTGATTTATCGCCATCTAATGCTCAATTGCCATTTGTCATGAAAAGAAGACAATTCGGTCGAGTTTGCTATCTGCAATGACTATTAACAAGAGCCAAGGACAAACTTTATCTAATGTTGGGCTTTACCTCCCTAAACCATCTTTAGCCACGGACAACTATATGTTGCAATGTCAAGAGTTAAGACACGGGAGGATTAAAAGTTCTTGCCCTTGAAGAAGAAGAAGAATAAAAGGGTACACAAAAATATTGTGTATAGAGAAGTTTTCAACCATCTCCAAACAAGTAAGTCATTTCAATATATTGTCAATTTTTCCCATATCTAAATTCTAAAATTTCTTCAACATAAAATTCTAATCTTTCCTATTCAATCTTTACCAATATGGGCAATCTCCTTACACTCCTAGCAGCGACATCATCATCGAGTCTTCAGTACAAGTGCTTAGTTTTCAAACTTAGGAAAGAGATCTTACATATAATTAAATACACGACAAGTATGCATTTATAACAAAATACTATTATGTTATAGTTAATGTTATCTCAATGTAGTTTTATAAGTTGCTTTCAACCAAATAGAAAAATTGTTTCCAATTCTTTGATCGTATTCATAGGACACTAAAATTTAAATGACATCTTACATTTTATTTGACAGGAAGTGCGGTTTCACATAAGTATTGAACCAATATGAGTTTGAGTGAAATAAAGAGAAACTCATGTCATTTATTGTCCCACAACATTTACTAGATGTATAAAAACAATATCAATGCTCATTACCATTCTTAAGCTTTGGTAATTTGTAATTCAAATTTGACGTGATTTACGCCCACTTTATATATACTTTTTCCTTATGGCTAATTTTGATATAGTCATGTATGTATCATGTCGGGAAAAAAAAACTTTAATTCCTAGATCACCTCTTTCATATTGTATACTTTATAAATGTAAAAGAAAAAGGTTTTGATAGAAAACACAAAGGAAAAATACGAAAGAATGCATCTAACGCCCATTATCATCTTCAGAGGCATTTTATATATATTGCTACACGGCCAACTCGGTATAACCAACAAAGTGCAAGGTCACCTACAAATAACCATGTCAGTATAAATCTTGAAAATCTCAAAGCATTATAACAAAGTTTCTTTCGAAAGGTAGTTTCTCAAAGAATCATAGATATACTCAATTTGAATCATTTCAATGAACAATAGGAGAGACTCACCGTCGTTTGGCGTGTCGAGGCCGTGGGTGGGTCACGCCAAGGTCACCTACAAATAACCATTAATCGAGTATAAATCTTTGGAATTTTAAATGCGTCACTACGTGTGAGTTAGTATACCAAGAGAGAGAAGTTGTTGCAGTGTTAAACAACTTCACAATTAAGGAATTATTAATCAGTACATTCAAGAATATAAATAAAAGGATTTAAAAAAAAAAAGACAAATGGACACCAATTCAATAATCAAATGACATGAAACCAAATGTCCGCTCCTAACTCATGTACACAACTCATTTTTCATTACGTACCAATTTCTTTCTAAAATTCAAAAATATTAATTAACCAATTACAAGCCTTCAATGATGTGATTGTGCATTACAACCAATAATTAAAGAGAACTACAATTAATGCTAAGCGAGAACAATAACTAAAAAACGAGAACAATAACTAAAGAGAACTACAAATTGAAGCCTTCAATGATGTGATTATGCATTACAACCAATTTTTGTCAAATTTCAATCAAATATCTATCGACATCAAATAGAAGAGATGAAATGGACGAACAAAAGTTTTCCTGAATTTTCAATCCCACACATGAAAGAAGATATATGCACATGCTACTAAGCTGTCCAACTAGATATGTATTCTGCAACCGGAAAAGGATCCCAAAAAATCAGCCTTTTTTGAACCTCATTTACAAGCGTAAAATATGTCTCTTCATCGCTAAGAGCATCTTCAACGCACCTTCAACAATTCTTTTAAAGCCATATAGAAGGGCACTATTTCGTGGAATACCAAACAAGATAATACCATCCATAGCTGCAAAAGGCAAAATCCCGGAATGATTTCTCCATTCTCTTTCATGAAGAGAATAAGAAATCACATCAGGATTTCGTGGTCATGTACTTATAATCTATAGAGCTGTTCTATTAGTAGTGTTATTGAGTCGAGGGAATTAGCAACATTTTTATATAAAATACGTCGATGGGTACTAGAAACTTGGATCCAAAAGACACCAAAAACCAAGAAAATTATCAGAACAAAACTAACTGTGTAACACGTGTGAATTGACCTCCCTCCGTTCCGCTCACATTTTCTTCCTTTATCGACATAATTTGGGGCAAATGTATGTATCTGACCTGCTATACATTAGCAAGAAGTTCTTCTTACATGTATCGAGACAATTGTATCGACTGATTTGTGAGAAGTTGCACATGGGTTATTTGACCTTCCAACTAAAGATCACGAGCATAAGGCGCCCCCAAATCAGTAGCTAATCAATACTTACTTTGTAGTATTTGCTGTAACCATGAATGAAGGAGTGGCTTACCTTTTTCATGCCGCTGATGAGGATGAAGGTAATGACGATGCCAACTTGATAACCTAGGCATCTTTCCTTTTCTCCTTCCCCAATTTGGGTTCTTCCCCAAATTCATCTGCCTTTGTCTCATGAGAGAGAGAAAGAGAGAGAGAGAGAGAGAGGCGTGGTGGGTGGTTTTTAATCAAAGTCATATTTACTTTCTACTGTATCTCTTCATTTTTTAAAATTTTATTTTTGTCCATTTATTGTTAGGTAAAAACAATGATCAAACTATAAATATACAGTAGTTATCATAAAAGATATATTTTCAAAAAAAATGGTAACTTTTGAAATTGGATAATTATTTTATAACATATAAAAAAGAAAAAAGAACGATAATTTGAAAACGGAAGGACCGCTTATTACGTTGACTACTATACCAAACGACCATCAATTTACAAATATTGACAACAACTAACTTTCGACAAACATCAAATTAATAAACACATATATTTAAAAATAATATTTTTTATAAAAATATACTCTAAAATTAATTCATCTCAAAACTAAATTGTACCCGTGCAGAGCACGGGCTACCGAACTAGTTTGATATAAAAACACATTTTATTTTTGATACACCGGGGAGGTAAAGAAAAAGACTAAACAACCATTCAAGAAAAACATCTACATAAATATAATACTCACTCCGTTGTTCTAAATTTAGAATGATAATACAGGGGTGGCTGCTGCTGCCTTGGTGACGGGTTGGGCGCCTCCGCCTCCGGCTCCGCCTCCGCGTACAAACAAAAACACAGTTGTAAAATTTACAAGGATAAGTGGAAAAATTGTGCAAACAAAATATTGTGGAAGGAAATTCGTTACAAAACTTAAAAACCCACTGTTAGCAATTTAATTCTTTGGCCCTTTTCATTTGTATAAAACTATAAATCAATGGGGGAATAAGATTAAGATGAAAGGAAAACAAAGAATATGTAAATTATAGAATTGAGATCAAACAATAATCAGATGAACTGAACATCTAAAATCAACAACTAATGCACTTCATTTTTCTAATTGTTTCACACAAAATTTAAATCACTGCTACAAATTAATTTTTCATTTCTTGTGAAATTTAGAAGAAGAAGAAACCAGCAACAGCGGCAGCACCAACGGCGGCAGCAGAGACCTTCAAAGTGGACGCGCCAGCTTGATTGGGTGCGGGCGCGGGTACATCACTGGCTAATGGGCTGTCGGCGGTGGGAGCAGGTGGGCTAGCGACAGGTGCATCGCTCGTGCTGGCGGGTGCGAGTGGAGATGAGGCGGCATCAGAACCTTCAGGGGATGAGGCAGGGGAGGAGGATGGGGTTGATTCAGAAGGAGCGGATGAGTCGGATTTGGATGCAGCAGGAGTGGCCGCAGGGGTGGCAGCAGACTCGGATGGAGTGGCGGCCTTAGGGGTGGCAGCAGCAGGGGTGGCTGATGCTGCCTTGGGAGCGGCGGCAGGGGCAGTACTCTCGCTGGTCTTGGGTGCAGCCGCTGAAGGGGTGGAAGTGGTGGGTGAGGTGGCGGGGGTGGCCGCAGGGGCACCGCTGGGTGCCTCGGCAGAGACAAACCCGACAAGGGCGACAAAGATGAGAGCAAGAACAACCAATTGACGGGCCATCTTTATTTATTTTATTAAAAGGAGGTGGTGGTGGTGGTGGAGGAAGATGACTTTATTCCTTTTTTTTTTTTAAGTTTTGAGCTTTGGATTCTTGGGGCGCAGTACTTTCTCTAGAAGGCGTAGAGAAGAACTGCTTTATTCTAAGAATGAGGAATAGGTTGGGGAGGGCGGAGGAGTTTATATAGGGCGGTGGGATGGTGCTGGGTAGCGGAGATGGCGGGAAAATGTGGTGGATGATGATCAGGACTTTCTATTTTTGTGCTGGTTGTTTAAACGGCTAGTGTTAATTTTGACCGAGTTTAGTGATTTGTTTGGTCAAACGGGAATGAGCAAAAAAGACGGTCATTCTGTTGGAACCTTCAAACCGTGGCAGCATTCTTTGGATCCGTCCAAAGTTAGGTCCAATCTAATAGTCTCTGCTAGTCTGCCCAGTTAACTCTATTTTTTTTTGTCTTTTCTATATAGTCATTGCTTATATATTGCATTTGAACGTTTATCACTTAATCTAAATTTTTGGATGAAAAACTTTAATTTTTTGTACTTAACCGAAAATACATTTGATTATACTCACGTATTACTCACGTCATTGTCTCACATTCACTCTTCATATAAGCTTAAAATGTATGTCTTCAAGCAAGGAGTTGACTGAAATATGATTTGCGACTTCAATTTTCGCACGTGCACGGTATGTTCCAAACGTAAAAGGATATTTATGTATTTTTGATCATTTTCATCCAACATAATTGACGAAAATGATTCATGGTGACCAAAGTGTGATATATAGTCAAGTACAATGACTAAATTAAAAAAAAATAGTAAAGTTAGCTTATTGCGAAAAAAAATTGTGGAAGTAGGGTGACAAAAATTCCGATTTAAGCAAAAAAAATAAATCAAGCTTTAAGATTGGTTTTTAGGTTCGTTAAGTATATTAGTCGAGCTTAAACAAATGTGTTCAACTTTGATGCTAGTTATAAAGGAGTATCTCTTAATGAGTACTATTTTATTTGGGGATATTACATTTGAAAAGTCCACTTTGAAAATTTAAGCCAAGAATCTCTTTAATTTTCAACTTTACTCTCGACATATGGTATAAGCATTCTAATTATGCTCAAAACATTTTTTTTAAGATTTAAATTCCAATTTGGCCACCCTACTTGACAAATTATTCGTTAAACTCACTCTACTTTTCTTTTCCTCACGTTCATCACTCAATCTAATTTTTTAGATAGAAAGATAAACAAAAATTGAAGAAGTCGAAATTGTTCTCTCTCCCTCCCTCCCTCCCTTACTTCAAAAGTACGATGACCAAATTGCGGTTTATGTCAATTATTAATAATAAAAATACAAATTTTATTTTTACAAATTATAATATATGGAAAAAATTAGAAACTATAAATTTTATAAATGATTATGTTGGCCTTTTATAATAAATAAATTCTTTTACTTAATTTGTTGAAACAATCGTAGGGCATCTGTGTTTGATGAGTTAACCCTGCAAGCTGCCATATCATCTTCTTCTCTAATCCTAATTCCTACACTGCCGTCATTCATCAATCACTTGCCATTAAAACAAGACAAAAACTTGTGTAGAACGGTTTTACGGATCCTAAATCCCTAAGACGGAGCCTCATTTAAGAATTCACGGGCCATAATAAATAAATAACATGTTACTAAAAATTGCAATATTAAGATAGCCATTTAGAGCTTGCACTTAAGGTTTGGCGGAGGTCTTGACTTTGAGTCTCACAAGTCACAAGCCACCAACTTAATTTGTTTGGCTCATTAATGAGAAATTTCTCTTAATTTCAATGTGTAAGGGCATCGGAGCAAAATAAGAAATTGCTTATGAGACTCGAAGTCAAGACTTCCATCATCAAACCTTAAGGGCCAACTCTAAACAATCTTGGTTGTATTACTATTGTGATTTTTAATAACATATTTTATTTATTTATTATAACTCGTGAATTCCTAAATTGGGCTCCGTCTTACGGATTTAGGATCCGTAAGACCGTCCTACACAAATTTTTGTCTTTCGTATAAGGGGTATTTATGTATTTTGAAATTAGGAGTTAGGCACAATTTGGGACACTAGATTCTAAAAGTAGACTAAAAGGCCTGTTTGATTTAACTTATTGATATTTGCTGATAACTTATTAGTATACTAGTAAGTTATAACTGATGACGTATTGCTTATAACTTATGACTGATGACTAATAAGTAATAACTAGTGTCATTTGATTTAGTTTTTTGGAAGTGCTGATTCGCTTTCATAAATTAGTGTGTGTATTTGATTAGTAAGTTGAAAAAGTGTTGGATTCAAATTTAAAGACTAAAATAGCCTCATCACAAAATATGATTTACATTATTATTATTGGTATAATTATTATCATTATAATTATTATTACTATTAATATTACTTTTATTCTTATTATTAATATTTTAATATTAATAATGATTATTATTATCTGATGTATCCAAAAAAGCATCATACCGACGTGGGTTGTCGGAGTTACCGTTCGGCGGCCATGTTGTCGTCAGTGGTGGATATCTAGCTATATTATCTGTAAAATAAACAACGTGGGTCGGCAGGGAGGACCCTCGCCAAAATCCCTCTGGTGTGCTTATCAGTACACTGAGTATGAAAGAGAGGGCGCATAGCCCCTAAGTGCGTGTGTGATTTTAAATCAGAAAGAGAGAGAGAGAGAGAGAGCCTTCACTATGGACAAGTGGGATTATTTATACCTGAATGGAATGAGTCTAGCTCGTGGACTATCTGCACGGCCCAAGCCTTCCGACATTATGTAAAATATAATGGACCATTAGATGAGGCCCACACGCCATTGAGACAGATCCAAAATATGCACATTAGTAGCCCCTACTCATTATTCTTCGAAATTCATCTCGAGAGTAAGGAATACTAGTCGCTCGTAATCTTCTTTATTTTCTCGGGATGGCGAGGCTTAATCACTTTCATCTTGGCGCACAAGATAACGAAGTCTTTGGGATGAGTCATAGATTTAGTCGCTTTGGCCCAGCCATTGTATATTTTAATTAACCATTACGCCTTAGAACTTGATTGTATAAGTCTTTCTATTGCGAAAGCAGCCATTTCTGGCCCAAGGTCAAGTCCTATTTCCTACCGACTCGTGAGCTGGACTACCCTTAAAAGCTAGCGAGCATAACGCTACTCTTGGGCCAATGTCAAGTCCCAAGATCAACATTTTAATAGACTACCTTGATAAGCTAGCTGCTTAGTAGAACGCCACTTGGGCCAAGGTCGATTCCCGTAATTAGACTATGCAACCGGGGCTACCTGATAAGCTAGCGGCGAGAACTCCCGCAGGACAAGGTCAAGTCAGCGGTACTCGACTATGTGAGCACGACTACCTTGATAAGCTAGTTGAGCATAACGCCACTTGGGCCAAGGTCAAGTCGCAGTACTCAACTATACGAGTAAGACTACCGTTGAAAATCAAGCGAACATAAGCACAGGAAGGCATTGTGTATAACTCTACCGCGAGTAAACTGAAAGGAGAACAATATGAAGCCGCAAATAAACCCCGAGCATGAGCACATGTAAGCAAACTCAACCGTGAGTAAACTTCAATGAGTGACGTTGTAGAGCTCACCACGTAAACTTGAGCGAGGAGCACGAGCGCAGTAAACATTATGTATTAACCTCAACGCGAGTAAACTCGAGCGGGAGGACAATATGAAGCTCACCATGAAAATTCCGAGGGGGAGCATAAGCGCATGCAAGCGCTGTGGTGGCTGTAACTTCTACCGCGAGTAAACTCAGCTGGGAACATGAGTAGCCGAGTGTATGTACTTATCGCGAAAGTAAATCGAGCAGGAGGACAATATGAAGTCACGCGAGTAAACTCGAAAGGGAGCATGAATACAGGCGCCGTGGTACAACTCAACCACGAGTAAACTCAAACGGGAGGACAATATGAAGCTCAGTCGCGAGTAAACTCGAACGGGGAGCATAAGCGCATGTACGCGTTGTGCATAACTCTACTGCAAGTAAACTCGAGAGGAGGGACAATATGAAGCTCACCAAGAAAACTCGAGCGGGGAGCATAAGCGCCAGAGCAGCGGGTAATGATGTCTGACCGCGAGTAAACTTCGAGCGGGAGGACAATATGGCTTCAAATCCACCCAGTAAACTTCGAGCGGGGAGGCATAAGTGCGGTCAAGAGTGCCGGTTTTTCCGTATCCCATCCTCCCTTGTTTAGGGGAAAACAAGATTCAGAAAAGACAATGCTCTTTTCATTCCATCTTCCCTTGTTTAGGGGAAAACGAAATTAAAAATGCAAAAAGAACGATTATAAAGCGCGTGAAATCGCCGACCTCGTGTGGACCCCGTGAGTGCCTCGGGTTTTGCAATATCTCATCCTCCCACAGGGAAAAACAAGATTGACGCAGCTCTTTTCATTTCATCTTCCTTTGTTTAGGGAAAAACGGAATTAAAAGTACAAAAAGAACATTGCAAAGAGCGCGTGGAATACGCCCGGCCTCACTGTGGACTCAAAATATTGTAACATAATCGCCATCTTTATTTTAAGGAGAAATAAAGAAAAACCAAATGTAACCAGATTTTGTAAAAGGGGTTCGGAGGTTAAGTTACGAGGTTGGAAGGTGTTAGGCACCCAACTCGACCTTTCGGTCTCAAAACAAGTTTTCTGGCTAAAGTATGCTTTTATTATATTTAATTAACAGATAAAATAAAGCATTTAAATATATACATTTGTATCTATATTATTACAAATTTGCAACAGTCTCCTTTCGGGAGTTATGAATACATCTATAAATATTTGGCCATAATAATGGCTCTTTTTAGTACTATTTCATATAGAAATTCGGGCAACATAACTACTTATATTTATTACAATGAGCCGGCTTAAATAGCACTTTTAAATAAATAAAACTTTAAATAGTCTACCTTTTGAAGCGTCGGGGCTTTTATCCCGTACCAACTAACTTCTAGTAGATTTTAGGTGCGTTCACTTTGTACTTCTAGTCGATATGGTGGGCTTGGTAGGAAAGGGTTGAAATTTTGGTAATAAGTATTTGGTGAGAAATTAGTGATTGTGGTGCTGGCGGTTGGTGGAAAGTTAGTGTTTGGGTGAGGGTTTGAGTTTAGAAAAGTATGAGAAGTAGATGCTTTTTGAGGGGTTGCAGGGAGAGTGGTTCCCTCACCATTGGGCCTTAGTCCTTGTACGAGGTTTGCCATTTAGTTTAATATGTGATCATTCTCTGCATCCAACTTTCGATCTAGCCATTGCTACATGGCCGGAGTAGGAGCGTACCCCGAAGCCCCTGTATCAGTACCCGCTGTAGATTGTTCATTTTCGGCGGCCATTTTGTCCAATATGTATTTTCTGAACTGATTCTGATATTTTCTGATCCGACCTCTGTGCCTGTTTCCCGTATCAAACGACCGGTACTATCTATTCCTTTCCAAATTCGGGCCAGGTTTCTTAGGAAAAAGGTTTGAAGGTATCAGGAGGAAATGTTTCAGACTTTTGGGTTCAAGTACAGTGTGCTTTTATTATTAGTATTTTTTATTATTATTCATTTTCCCTAAAAATTGATCGGACAAGCACCCGTTTTGTTTTGACAGTCTCAGGACTATTCCTAGAATTGTGGATTCTTTCTCCAGAGTATAGGAACTCCGTATTCCACCTGTCGTTCGACTCCCTAAGGCCGGACTGATCTCAGGCGAAAGGCCTATACTCTTTTCGGGATCCACCATTTAAATGGTCTAAGTCGAATATCATAAAAATCATTGGTCAGCTCCTGTGCATTTCTTAATTCATGTATTTTTATTTTTTTGCGACAGTGATTAGTCAATAATTCAGAGATATAAAAACCGATCGGTCCATGATGTACCCTGAGAATCTATATGCAATTTAACGTTGGCTGATACAGGGGGTAGGCTGACCATGGTGTAGGGTAGCAATTCAAAATATTTATACGTGCGTGCACGTGTGTGCGGTATCTAAAAAACAGTAAAGTTTTTTTTAGATATAAATCAATAAATAAAGCAGATATGGACTATCTTTCTGTTTTTTGTGGATTTTCTCGGCTGATTAGTTTGAGTCCTCGAAGGGACGGCGTGAGCAAGTAACGACCATTCAGATCAAGAAATAGAAAGAAAAGTGGGGAATCTATCTATTCCTATTAATTACAAATTGGTCCTAATCCCCAAAATAAAATGACAGGATAAAATAATATTTACACATTTTTTATTGCGAAATAAATAAAGCAAGTAGAATAATAATAGTATAAAGCAGAGTAAGACAATAAGACAATAATAAAAAAGGGGTATGCTTAATACAGCACCTATAAAATGCTTAATAAAACGCTTTTAAAAAAGGTTTCACCAAAATACCCTTTACATAATTTATTTATTTTTAATTTTTTATTAAATTTAATTTAACAAATTTTAAATTTAAAAATATTTTAAACACAATTAATTAATTAATTAATTTGATTTAGTTACTAAACACAATTAAATTACTAATTAATTTGATTTAGTTATACTTAGTGAAAAATTATCTTTGAGTATAAATATCAGATTGTAAAATTTTTCTTGTAACTGAAAAAAAATTGCATACGCATTTTTCTCTCAGTCAAAATTTCAATCAGCTAAAACTTCCAAAAAGTCTACGATTTGGAAGCCAATCGACAAAAAAATGTTGAAACGTGGATATAGACGATGATGGCGATGTTATATTTACCGATGACGCGAACTTTACGATATTCTTTAATTCTAATCGTTCTATTTTTATCTCCAAATGTTAAATTTTTATCTATTAATTTATTTTTTAATGTTTAAATAAAAAATAACAAAAAAATGAAAGGTTTAGGGACCGGTTTTGTAAAAAAAATGTTTTAACAAAATACCCTTTACGTAATTTAATATTTTTGTTTTTTAATTAAATTTAAATTAACTAAAATTTATTTTTTTGTTTTTTATTAAATTTAAATTAACTAAAATTTATTTTTTTTGTTTTTTATTAAATTTAAATTATATAATTTAAAATTTGATAATTAATTTGATTTGAATTAGGTTTAAATAAAAAAAAACAAGTTTTGGGTAATTTAATTTTTTTAAAATTAAATTTAAATTAGCTAAAAATTTTTTTTTGTTTTTTATTAAATTTAAATTGGCTAATTTAAAGTTTAGTAATTAATTTGATTTGAATTAGGTTTAAATTAAAAAAACAAGTTTTGGGTTTAGGGACCGGTTTTGTACCAGTCCAAATGGGGAGATGGGCTAGGGACCGGTCTGGTAGCAATCCAAAATGGGGGGACGGGTTTGGGCCTGGTTGGGTGGCAGTCCAAAAGAGGGGAATGGGTTAGGGCTGGTCTGGTGGTAGGCGCTGGGCTTGTGGAGGAAATGATTGGGCTTAGGACTGGTACCAATCCAGTCCTTAAACCCAAAACTTGTTTTTTTTAATTTAAACATAGTTCAAATCAAATTAATTATTAAATTTTAAATTAGTTAATTTAAATTTAATAAAAAACAAAAAAATAAATTTTAGTTAATTTAAATTTAATTAAAAAACAAAAAAATTAAATTACCCAAAACTTTTTTTTTTGTAACCCAAAACTTGTTTTTTTTTTCATTTAAACATAATTCAAATCAAATTAATTATTAAATTTTAAATTAGCTAATTTAAATTTAATAAAAAACAAAAAATTAAATTTTAGTGAATTTAAATTTAATTAGAAAAACAAAAAAATTAAATTAGATAAAGGGTATTTTGGTAAAATATTTTTTAAAAGTGATGTATTAAGCATTTTATAGGCGCTGTATTAAGTACCTATGTAATAAAAATAAAGCCCCAACCCCCTTTTTCTTATACTGCTCGAACTTCTATTTTTTTTATTTTTTTATTTTTTTTGTATCTGTAACGGTACCCAAAACGAAACTGCTGCAAATTTCACGACTATATGCACAAATATATATGAAAATATATAAAAATGCAATATTTAAAATGTTCTATAAATATAATAAGCATATTTAGCAAAAAAAAAAAAAACTTGTTTTCTATTTTTTTTTTTTTGAAAAATGAGTCTAGCCCTACATTTTTATTTTATTTAAAATAAAAACGACGTCCCCAGCGGAGTCGCCACTGTGAGTGCTCCGGATTTTTCCGTATCTCATCCTCCCTTGTTTAGGGGAAAACGAGATTCAGAAAAGACAACGCTCTTTTCATTCCATTTTTCCTTGTTTAGGGGAAAACGAAATTAAAAGCGCAAAAAGAACGTTGTAAAGAACGCATGAAATACGCCCGGCCTCATTGTGGACCATTGTGAGTGCCTCGGGTTTTATGTATCTCATCCTCCATTTTTTAAGGGAAAACAAGATTCAGAAAACGCAACGCTCTTTTCATTATATCTTTCCTTGTTTATGGGAAAACGAAATTAAAAGTGCAAAAAGAACGTTGCAAAGAGCGCGTGGAATACGCCCGGTCTCACTGTGGACTCAAAATATTGTAACAGAGTCGCTATCTTTATTTTAAGGAGAAATAAAGAACAACCAAATGTAACCAGATTTTGTAAAAGGGGTTCGGAAGATAAGTTACGAGGTGGGAAGATGTTAGGCACCCAACTCGACCTTTTGGTCTCAAAACAATTTTTTTTGGCTAAAGTATGTTTTTATTATATTTATTTAACAGATAAAATAAAGCATTTAAACACACACACACACACACATATATATATATATATATATTATTACAAACTTATAACAGTCTCCTTTCGGGAGTTATGAATACATCTATAAATATTTGGCTATAATAATGGCTCTTTTTAGTGCTATTTCATATAGAAATCCGGGCAGCATAACTGCTTATATTTATTACATTGGCCCAGCTTAAATAACACTTTTAAATAAATAAAACTTTAAATAGTCTACCTTTTGAAGCGTGTGGGCTTTTATCCCATACCAACTATCTTCTAGTAGATTTTAGGTGCACTCACTCTGTACTTCCGGGAGAGGGAGTCTTTTTACTGTTGCGGAGATTCGGGAAGAGTAACTACTTCTGAAAGTTGCTTTCTGGCCTCGGGAACCGGGGTGGAGCAACTGCTTGCTTTTGTGCTGTTGTTTGCTTGTTGACGGCAGAAATCGAGTAGAACAACTGGTTAATTCTTGCGGATTTGGCGTTTGGATTCGGCAGGGCAACTGCTATTTTTGAGATTTTTGGGCCAGAGGAATAAGGTGGAATCCTAGCAGGGCAACTAAGTTTCACTTTGATTGGTTGATTTTGTATTTAGAGGAGATTTGATAGAGCTTTGAGGCTGAAGGAGGAAAACTCTCAGAACGCTCACTCGGGAGAACGATCACTCACTGCACGATGAAAGTTTGATAACTGCGTGCACTGTGTTTTTTTCACAAGCCGGGGCTTCTTATTTATAGGCTGGAGAAGAAATTCCTTCGTCATTAATATTTCTCACTTCATGCTTCATCGGCTTGTACTACGCGCTGAAAGAGTTGTGCATTAGGCAAAGAGCTACAGTACACATGGTACTGTTGGGCGCCACCCATGGAGAGTGCTGGCGCGGCTCCCAGATGCTCTATAGGTGGCGTCAGGGTCCCTTTTTGGCACTTAGGCACCCTTCATTTCACTGTTTGCGCATCAGGTTTTTTGTTTTGCATTTTAAACCATGTAACTTGACATTTGTTAGTGTTTAACAAGTCTTAATATCTCATGTCATGTTACATATAGAGGTACGAAATTAGGGTGTTTACAGCAGGCAGGCGCTGTGTACAACTCTACCACAAGTAAACTCGATCGGGAAGACAATATGAAGCTCAACCGCGAGAAAAACCGAGCGGGGAGCATAAGCGCATACAAGTGATGTGTATAACTTTACCGTGAGCAAACTCGAGCGGGAGGACAATATGAAGCTCAACCGCGAGTAAACTCGAGCGGGAAGCATAAGCGCAAGCAGACGCTGATCATCTGGTCATGAGTTTTGCGAGCAGAGAGTGCATGTATGCGTAAAACAAAATCTGAGAAAAGTGTGGCTCGGGCACAATAACAACGTTTCCCTTCTTTGGTGTAGCCCCCTACTTCTCGAATGCAAGAGTTCATCTTGAAGTCAAAAAGTATCACTGGTAAATACTGTTTAGTCTCGTAGTGTGTTTGAGCATAGTGGAGTTGTTGGGGAAAGTCCTAGGCTCTATTGACATGTGCTTTATTCTGACACCTTAAGAGCATCATTAATGAATCAAATATATTCTCCAACGAAATATAATTGTAACAAGTTTTATGCATTTAATTTATTCGAGCAAGAAAGTAATCACATTTCCACGCTTCACGACCAAAAAATAAGTAATATAATTACTTTGATTCATAAGAAAATAAATCATGTTGTCTGTGCCCAATGTTAATTGTGTAAATAATTCAAAGGTATAATGAGCATATTTAATGCAATTTTATTTGACATGAATGTTTGTCATAATATCATTTATTGCTCGTCATAATGAGTGATTTAAGCACATTCAATTTACTTCATACTTTATGAGTAATTATCCCAAAATTTAATAATTCATTATGTACCTCTCACCCCATAATGATAATCATCAATTGTGTGTGTGTGTGTGTGTATATATATATATATATATATATATATATATATATATATATATATATTATTGATTACTTTATACTGCAGGCGCAAGCATAATAATCGTTAATAACCCGCATGGAGTTTAGCGATCAAAAGGCATAAGAAAGTAGGCAAAGGAATTTAACTGAAGCATAAATTAGTTTCAAGTAAACGAGTTGTTGCTCAGTCAAAATAATGAATTGTGCGATAAGTAAATATAAAACTCATATGACTAGAATCAAACATTAACAAATTGTGCATATGAATGCGTCATGTTATATCACATTTTCATAAATGCAAACATTTTTTATTTTTTCATGCCGACAAGGGATCATTAAAAACCATAAGGTACATATGGTCGCAAACGCAAAACATATTTAATTACATACATCGGTGTAGTACATCGTATCATGCATCATTTTAGCGAATACTTTAACGTAATTATAACATTTTAATTTATAATTAAATATAATACAACAATCTAAATATTGCATTTATTTTGCATTTAATTCATATTTAGCATGCTTTTGCATTGAAAAAATTAATTAGCGTATTGCTGATGATATGATGGGCATCATTTTAAACATTGATGTTCGTACCTTTCAATGCTGGCGGTTTCAAAGCCAAACAAATAGCATGCATCAAGGAGTTTAGATATAAAATATTTCAAAGCAAAACTTATGATCGTGTGTGTAAATCAACACAAAACTAAGGGTATAACTGGAAAAGAACATCTTATTGTGGGCATCATAGGTGATATCAACATAGATGATGATTGTAAATATGCACATCACATCATTTTGGGTCACAAGCGTATAACTGGCTTGTGAAGAGATAATGAAGTCATCAGCAACCGACGTGTGATTGGAAGGTGCCGCCTACAACATATTTGATGGCTGTTGTGGGGGCGTTAGAGCTCCGATGGCATTGTTTCTTGTGCTATCTTGCTCGTCTGGCCAAGGCGAATCCACATGTGTCGTTTTCTTTCAGTTTGATGTTGGTTCGCATTAAACATATCAATAACACGATTTCCCGCACCCATCAAATGTTTCAATAATTAGAGATTTTCGGCAACGGAACCAACTGATGTATCCAAAAAAGCATCATACCGAGGATGCCGAAGGTAGCGGTGGACGTGGGTCGTTGGAGTTGCCGTCCGGCGGCCATGTTGTTGTCGGTGGTGGATATCTGGCTATATTATCTGTAAAATAAACACTGTGAGTCGGTGGAGAGGGTCCCCGCCAAAAACTCTCAGATGTGTTTATCAGTACACTGAGTATGAAAGAGAAGGCGCATAGCCCCCAAGTGCGTATGTGATTCTAAATCAGAAAAAAGAGAGAGAGCCTTTACTATGGACAAGTGGGATTATTTATACCTGGATGGAATTAGTTTATCTCGTGGACTATCTGCACGGTCAAGCCTTCCGACATTATGTAAAATATAATGAGCCATTAGATGAGGCCAACACGCCAATGAGACGGATCCAAAATATGCACATTATTATTATTATTATTATTATTATTATTATTATTATTATTATTATTATTATTATTATTTTTATTATTATTTGTATTATTAATTTTTATATTTTATTAATATAAATAGTAATCTATTATTATTATTATCAATATTATTTACTTTATTATTATTATTTTTATTATTATTTGTATTATTATTTTTATATTTTATTAATATAAATAGTAATCTATTATTATTATTATCAATATTATTTACTTTATTATTATTATTATTTATTATATTAATATTTTATTATTAGCATTATTAATTATTACTATTTTTATTAGTCTTGTTATTATTATTACTATTATCATTATTTATATATTTATTTATTAATATTATTATTATTCCTTTATTATAATAATAATTAATATTCATTATTATTATTACTTTAATTAATAATATTATTATTAATATTACTTTTGTTATTATTGTTATTATTACTATTATTAAGAATTATAATATTGGAATATATAAAATATAAAATATCAATAAAAAAATGATTTAAGTGTTTTGAAAAGTAAAAATAAACACGGATCTTTTGATGCTTACAAATTATCTTATATGTGCTTGAAGTGATTTGTAGGGGCTTATAACTTTATCTTATCATAAATAAAATCAAACATTTGGTAAATGGTAAATGAACATTCTGAAAAGCCAAATCAAATTAATCGGTCATTAGTCATTACGTGGCGTGAGAGATTATCCGGTTAAGCGTGACACGACAACCGCACGACACAACACCTTCCCCGGCGTCACCTCCGCCACTTTTCATAAGTCATACCACCACCACCAGAAATGGAGGAGACACAGCCGGACTCAAAACCCGTCTCCGACCGCTACGGCGTATCGCTAGAGCAATGTCAAGACATGATCCGCAGAAGTCTTAGAAGTAAGAATTAATCTTCACTTACTTACATAGGGTTTAGGGTTTGTATTTACATTCAAAAGTGTGTCGTTCGAATTCATTTCATTTCTCTAATTACATATGCATTTTTATCTAATTTGAACCGAAATTTCAGCTCCCATGGTGAGATTCTTAAGGGAAAAACTGGAGAAAAGTGGATGCGGTATTGGGGACAACTTCATCAAGCCAGTTAATTGTGAGGGGAAGATGAGCGGTGGTTATAGCTCTGGTGAAGGGGTAAAGTTCCTCCGTTTACATTTATGTAAATGCATTATACATTTACAAATAGCTCTAATTGATGGATTCAAAGATTGTTTACCTGAACTTAATTTATTGGTTAAATACCCAATTTGCAATGTACGTCGACTCTATTCCACTGGCAAAATTATTATTTATGTAATTGATCGACTTGTGCTGATGGTTATATTATGCTGGTAAATTTGATTATAATGTTTCGTCCCGTTTGTGTCGTTTATAAACAAATGTATTCAGCTAGCTTTTTTGTGTAAGCGAAGTTCAATTGTGCTAGATTAAAACCTATACAAGATGGTACGTGTGAGAACCCCGTTTCAACCCCCTCGTTGCTTGAAGCACAAGTAGTTTCAAAACTTGAGCGCGTTGAATACACTGGGCATTGAGTAGACTCTCAAACATGTAAAAAGAGTCGCCACCCCCGTTTATAAAGAAAACGGGAGAAAATCTAGATTCTAAGGTCCGGAGGTTAGGTTACGAGTCGGGAAGGGGTTAGGCACTCGACTTACCCTTTCGGTCTCAAAAGTTGCTAATGTGCTTGAATTCCTAATGTGGTCAAAGGTGACATGATCGGTCAAAGTGTCATTGTCAGTCAATGTCAAACGATAAAAGGATAACACCCAAGTCTAGAAAACTAATCAAATAAATAAACACGCAAAATTACCAAAAGTCTAAGTTAATATTGATCAACTCTAGTCAACGTGGGTCAACTAGAGTCAACAACATAAAATCAAATTTCAACATGCTTAACTAATTTAAACTAAACATTTAAATCATAAAAGAATGTGAATTAACTAGACATTATATAAAAAAAATAAAAGTAAAACAGAACACGGTAAGCAGTAATATATATCACCAAAACTTTGACAGAGTCATGCTAACACTAATAAGAACTTTGGTAGAGTCATACTAACACTAATAGGCTAGAAAAGTAATTATTGAACTCAGTTCTTTTACATCATTAAATCATCATGTTAATTTATGGGGAAAAAAGAGGAACATGTGGTTTGTTTTAAAAGAAAATGAACACGCTTTAACAAACTAACTCAAAACAGAATAAAAATATATACAATTACACCAAAAATAAAACAATTACATTTTGGAATATTTACATTCATAAAAACCACTACACCAAACAGTTAAACATTTACATTTTGAAAGCTAAAATAACACAAAAATATAAAGATCTAAAACAGAAAATTACTACCACTTTGAATACTAATAAATTACATTTTATTACATAATCAAAACATAAAAAGAAAACTGCACTACTAAAAGTTACAAAATTGTAGAGATTTAAACGATTACACTAAAAGAATTAGAAAATATACTATCCCAAGAAATCTGTAGAGCAAGAGAGAAAGAAGATTTAGCCTTCTTTTCCTCCTTTTCTTGATTTGTTCCTTGGTTTCTCTTGATGTGCAAGAGATTGATGTTGTATTTGTTGTTATATTTCGGCCGGAATCGAGAGAGAGCTTGTTGGAGACAGATGAGAGAAATGAAAGATCGTCTGTGATTATTTAGTTGTTGTAGTTGTGCTGTGATTTGGATTAGAGAGGGAGAGTTGTTGGTGTGTGAGGGATGAGAGTGTGAGTGTTTTTGTTTTTGTTTTTGTTTGTTGGAGAGTGAACTGAGAAAGAAGGAGAATGAAGGTAGGAGTGTTGTGTTTGTTGTTTGATTTAGAGATGGAGAATTTTCGGATGAAGTGTTTCTTGTGGGAGAGAAGAAGAGTGAGCTAGAGAGGAGGGGCAGGCCGAATGGAGGGAGTTTGAGGGATGGAGGTGGCGTATTGAGTAAGGGGATGTGAGGGAGATTGATTGGTGAGGGAGTATGTGAGATGAGAGACAGGTGAGAGAGAGAGCCGAAAATGGGAGTGGAGAGATTGAGAGTTGAAAGTAAGAGAGAGAGAGAGATAGAGGGAGTGATTGAGTGAATGGGAATATGAATCAGGGAGAGAGTAGAGAGAGTTTGAAAGGGCTTTGGTAATAGAGGAAAAATGAGAGAGATTGAGTGAATTGTTTTGTCAGGGAGTAGGGAGTGATCTGATGGTTGAGTGAATTATGGGAGTGAGTGATATGATGAGGTCTAGTTTATTGAAGTGAGGAGAGGTTTAAAGATAGGAAGATGGGGGATTGAGGGGGGCTGGCCATGATGATCAATTTTTTGGTTTTCCTTTTTTTCTTTCTTTTTTTTCTCTTTAGTACACTTGTTCCCAAAATATGTAAAAAGTAAGTGTTAGTCCATTTTTAAGATAACCATTGGACAAGATAAAATAGGTGTACGCGATTGGGGTGTTTAAGTATGACAACGCTTCTTTTGAATCACGTTACAATGCTTGACGATTTTATATCTATGAAGATTGTAAGTTGGGCTTTCAGTTTCATATAGGCAAAAGAAATTCGGTAGTTGAAATTTCATATCATTCTACTGGTTGTTTTAAGAGGGTACCATTCCAACTTCCAAGGAATTTCTAAGTTGCAACTTTCATAGCTAACGAAGCAGTAGATGCCATAGTTGTCAAAGTCGAGAGGCGCTAAAAAGGTGATAGGTCCATATTTGAGGCGAGAGGCGAGGTGCTAAAAAGGCGCTCACGGAAACAATACTAAGAGAAAATATATAAAATACATATACCTTAACAAATCTCAATAAAATATGTTATAGGTGAGCATAATATATGCTACTAAGTCCTAACATAGTATAAAAGATGAAATTTTGAGCTAGTTTAAATTCCAAATAATATAATAAATAGTTAACCAACCAAAGAAAATAAGGATTTTTAAAAAAGTAAAGTAATTAGAAAAAACAGACAATAGAAGAAAAAAAAAATCCCAAATTAAAAATATAATAAATTATAAATAAAATAAAATATCTAAAAATGAAAGGAAAATAAGCCCTAAGTAGTGATAAAGATGATAAAGATGCAGCAGCACAACACATTAGGAAGAAAAAAAATCTTAAGTAGGGGAAAAAATAAAATAAACAAAGCAAATTACAAAACCAAGCTTAATCTACCAAAACCAACAAACCAACTTCGGGACGAAGCTTGTTGGGTGCCGGCGATAGTGTCTGTGAAGCTCCGGTCAGAAAATTCTGGCGCCAACGCATGAGTCTGATTCCGGCGACCTCCGGCGATGGCGAAGGCACATATGAGTTTGCCAGATTGAGACGAAACCATCTGTGCCCTTAGATTTCATTAATATTGAATATTGAAGCCTATATCTTGAACGGAAATTTTCGGATCTCGGCCGGAAACCCTTGCCCGCCTCCCTCATACCTCTTGGGGTGACAAACCCTCGACTCAACTCACCTCGCCTTTCGCCTCAGGCGCCAAAGGCGAGTGCCTTTAACAACTATGGTAGATACTAGAATGGAAAATGGAGTCCCAAATGTAAGGTGGATATTGGAAAGGCATTCTATCATGTCCATGTTATATATATATATATATATATATATATATATATATATATATATGTTAGACAAAATGGGTTTTGGTGATAAGTGGAGAAAGTGGATTCATCTTTGCATATCTTTGGTGCGGTTTTCAGCATTGGTGAATGGAGAACCTTTGGGTTTCTTTGCTAGTTCAAGGGGGTTTGCACCTAGGAGACCTGCTATCCCTATTCCTGTTTATTCTTGTCATGGAGGCTTTGCGAAGATTGTTGGAGAAAGCAGTGATGAGAGGGTTCATTAGTGGTTTTAAGGTAGGAAGGGACACTGGTCCGGGAGCATTGGTATCCCATCTTTTCTTTGCGATTGATACTTTTGTTTTTTGTTGGGCAGACACTTCTTACCTCGGCTTGTTTTGAGGTGGGAAGGGACACTGATCTGGGAGCATTGATATCCCATCTTCTCTTTGCGGATGATACTCTTGTTTTTTGTGGGAGCGTGGGAGCATAGACTTCTCAACTCGGCCTTTTAAGGTTGGTGCTATTGTTCTTTCAAGCAATTTGGGGGCAAGAGTCAACATCTCAAAGAGGGAGATAATTCCGGTTGGAGAAATGGAAAATGTTGAGTCTCTAGCTTCCTTTTTCGAGTGTGACGTTGCTAGCCTTCCTTCTTCTTATCTTGGCTTGCATATCGGTGCTCCGTTCAAAAGTTAAGCAATGTGGAATTCGGTGATAGAAAGATTCAAACAATGTTTGGCGGGATGGAAAAACCAGTTTTTGTCTAATGGGGGAGGCTTGTTTTAAATAAAAAAAAACTCTTTCCAGTATGCTGCATGCATGCCTACTTATTTTCTGTCGCCTTTTGTGATTCCCGCCTCGATTCGAAACAGGTTTGCAAATTTGGAAAGAGATTTTTGTGAGAAGGCCAGTCGGAGGAGCGTAAGTACCATCTGGTTAATTGGGAGGAGGTTTGTGCAACGGTGCGTGATGGAGGGTTAGGTATCAGGAAACTAAAAAAATTCAATGAGTAATGGCTATGGAGATATCTCATGTATAGGAATGTCTTATGGAGGAAAGTGGTGGTGAGTAAAGACGGCGAAGGAGACCATTTATGGTTTCCTAATGCGGTTTCTTCTCCTTTCGTGGTGGGAGTTTGGAAAGGTATAGGAAAGGATGGAGTTCTTTTGCGAGACACATCTCCTTTGAGATAGGGAGTGGCTCCTCCATTAGATTTTGGAACGATAAGTGGCATGGTGACTTGAAGTAGTGCGATGTTCTCCTCATTCTCTTTAACAATGCTTCGAATAAAGATTGCTTGGTTAGTTCTGTTTTGCATTTGGGGGATGACAAGTAATCCTCGAGCCCAATTTTTTGCAGGAATTTCCAAGAGTTGGAGTTGCTAGTGCGATTTTTAGAGGATCTGTATGATCAGAAAGTGGGTTTTTCATGTGATAAGAGTCCTTTGGGAGGGTTCTAAGGTCAATATATTGTTGGTAAATTCGTACTATTGTATGTTATTAAAGAGGATAGGACTACTTTCCCTTGGAAATCAGTGTGGAAATCTTTGGCCCCTAACAGAGTGGCATTCTTTGTGTGGGAAGCAACTCACGAAGCCATCCTCACAGGAGACAATTTGCGGAATCGTGATAATTTTTTTGTCAATTGGTGCTTTATGTGCAAGGGGAGCGGGGAGATCATTAAACATGTCCTTCATCGTATGGTGGCTCTTGAGCTGTGGAATTTGTTGATATGCCTTTTTAATGTTTCTTGGGTGATGATAAGTTCATTTATTCAACTCATTTGGTGTTGGCCTTCAGTTGATAGCGAGAGGAAAAATCGCATTTGGGAGGTAGCTCCGTTGGGTGTTTGCTGGACGATATGGAGGGAGAGAAATCGCAGGGCTTTTGATATGGGGAAGAGTCAATGTCATCCATGAAAAACTATTTGCTTCGCACCTTGTTCTTTTCGTGCCCTGAGACAGTGCTCAATTCCTCTGGTCCCTCTTTCTCTTTTGTAGATTCTGTGAATAGCATTTCCGTAGATTAAAGATCTCTTTTGGTAGTGTATACTCTCGGTGTACAAAGGATGCGTCACCTTGTTTGGCGCTTGGCTTTTCTTTATACTTTTACTTATCAAAAAAAAAGTAGAGTACAATACATTGTTGAATTAGATGAAGCTCTTGCATTTCATGACTCTTCTGTGTTTATGCTTGTGTGTCTTAGATAATCGTATGCAGTGATAAGATGAGCATTCAAGATGAGGTCAACCAAGTGGTTATCCATGAGCTGATTCATGCATATGATGAATGTCGTGCAAATGTCAACTGGAATGATTGTGCTCATCATGCCTGTAGCGAGGTATGTGTCCTTAACAACTTGTTTCTTGCTTGTTATGGTTGGAGTTACTTATAACTTTTTTTTCAATTATTAAATTTTGGAAAAGATCCGAGCTGGCCATCTTAGTGGTGATTGCCACTTCAAGCGGGAATTGTTACGGAACCATATGAAGATTCGGGGCCATGAACAAGTAAGTATCTGTTTGGACAAGTTTCAGATGTTAAACTGAATTGTTTTACCTTTTCTTCTCCTGGTAGACTCATAATGCTACATATTTTTGCTATCCAATAAGGGGGCAAAAATGTCTTTATAATGGGTTGAGGGTAAATATGAAGTGTAACGCATCTCAGGACATGAAGCCTTTGTTCTCACATGGATGGGATCATATAGGTAGAAGTATGTACACTTCAAGTTGTAGGCTCTCATCTGAGGAGAGAGGGACTAATCATATCCATTCTCCTTGTCAAAGTATGTATGAGAATTATAAGAATCAAAAATGTTTTCTTCCGTTTTGGGATGTGGTAGTGTGTGAGCTCGTTATAAAATACTCGTAACAAAGTAAAGTTGGTAAATTTGATGACTAATATCTTCTAGCTGTTACAAGCATTGGACACTAGGATGCAGTTAAAATTTAAAGTTTTAAACCATAACCCCTCTTGCCATCCCACACTTTCATCTTTTCTGGAAAACGATTGACCTGTGTAGGTCTTCATTTTTTTTTTTTGATAAATAAGAAATTTCAATAGAAAGGCGTCTAAAAAGGAGACGCATCCTTCATCCTTGTACACGGGACCTGTGCAGGTCTTCATTTTAGACAGCTTACAGACTTTGGCACAAATGTAATAGTACTTCGTGAGTACCTGTGTCAAAGTGCACAAAATGAAATGAAGTGCCTCATACTGACATTAGAAGGTACTAAAAACATTTCCCGAAATTGAAAAAAGAAGAACAGAAAAAAGAAAGATGGATATCAGGAGATATCGAGAAATTGGAGTGTAGGAGATATCCCTGTGTTGGATTTTAAAAAAACAAGACAAAGCTAATGGTATGGGTATTATATCAGTCAATTTGATTGGTTGCAATACTCATTGCAAATCCTCGAGGTCCTGGTTCCAATCCCATACCAAGGGGCCAACATTACCTATCCAAAACGAAAAAACTCATTGCAAATCAAGTTGCCATTGATGGAAAACTCCTAACCATTTGTCCATCACCAGCACATGCAAATCAACACGCCTAAAATGTGAGGAATCGAAATCCTCTCTCTCTATATATCCACTTGCATGAACCCTATCCTGCGGCAGATCTTACACCACCCATGACAAAGGGATGAAATGAAGCAACTAGAGGGCGCAGGGAGATATTAGGAGGTTTAATTAATCTAAAATTTCTATGATGGCTATGAATTCTAATAGAGAGAATGTAGAGAGAAATGGGTTCAAACAGTACAAGATGAACAACCACTCACGCTTCCAAATATCTCGTGCCCGGGCTACAGACAAACAAGTCGGAAAAGGTTGCCATGTTGTGGTAGTTTAGTCGTTTTAACGACTGCATAGTCGTTATGGTGATGGGCAATGAGTGATACTACGGCTTTAGGGTTTGTTGGATCAGCGAAGATCTGAGAAGAGTATGGTTGGTAGTATTGACATATGGTGGCTCCCACTTGCTTCCGTTAGTTTTATCAATTGAAACGAGTTCGAGTGGGCTAACTCATCCGAATTAATAGTTTAGGGGGATGTTTATTGTCCACACACATTTTGGTTTAGTTTTTCATTTTGAAATTTGCCCTTGTTTTTATGCTGTTCAGAGATTAGTATACTTGTGCCTGCTCTCCTTCTTCCGCTCACACTGATAGTACAACGTGGAGCCACATCATGATCTTTATTAAGGATAGATAACATAATTTGTACAAGAATTGAATTTTAGGCTCCGTTTGTTTCACGGAAAATGACTTTTGGAAAACGTTTTCCTCATTTTCCGGTGATTGGTAACCTTAGGAAAATGTAGTTTACGTAAAAGCTTTTCCAAGTCAACGGAAAATGAAGCTTTCTTTTCTGAAAAATGACTTGCGGATTCATTTTTCATAACTCATTTTCCAAATGTTCGAGCACCCGTCCGTCCCCATCCACAATTACACATATTTACATGGGCAAACTTCACAATTGGTCCCCGTAGTTTCTGATTATTTTGCTTTTCGTCTCTATACAAAAATTCGTTTGCCAGTGATCTTCGTACAAACCAATTTCAACAAAGTTGGTCATTCCTTTTAGTTCCGTTATTTTTGTCGGTTAAATCAATACACATGCATCTCACGTGCATTTTAGGTAGGGTAAAATAGTAATTTCTCCTTTTGAAAGTACATGGGCCAACTGTGTAGGCGAGAATAATTATTGTTATTTTTTTTCGTAACGATTGTTTAAATAATATTAAACTATTAAAATTTGTGTTCAATATTAAAAGGTTATTAAAAAATTAGAAATTATTTAATACTACACTATTTAAATCTTATATGAATATTAATTTGTGTAGTTAATACAATGCTACAAAATTGTTCTAGTAATAAACAATAAGTAACATTATTTAAGTTTTAACTCGCATGTGCTTCGTTTTGCAAAAAATAATTTTGGACACCTTATAAATTTACCAATTATAATACTATAATTTAACAATTCTATTTTAATACTTTTTTAAAAAATAATTATATTTTAATTAAAATAAATATTTCAATCATCTTTATAATATATTTTAAGCATACTTATCTAGCCCAAAAGGGCCAAAACTAAATTCATAATGTAAAATAAAGTCTAAATTGTTGAATAATTCCCACCTATTACACGAGTTATCCAATTACCAATTTTTTGTTTGAAAAAAAAACTTAGTATCTTATAAATATTTTATGCTTCTGTGGTTCAACATTTTAAAAATATGGGCAAACAAAATCACCTAATTAATCACTTAAATGTGAGTTGGGAAACAACTGTCTTCCACCCACATTCCTTTCTCTCTCGTTCTCCCCCATCCATGATCTGATCCAAACAGCCCACCTCTTTCTTCTCTTTCCTTCCTTGCTACCACCAAGCCCCACGCCATGGCAACCCCTTTTTTGCCATACATTTTTCTCTTCTCTTTCTCTCCCCCTCATACATGAAGTAACTCAGAATAGCTTACCGATGATTGTCATCCATACAACAAGTTTAGGAACAAAGAAGGCACCGAAAATAGAAAGAGAATTGAAATAAGAGGTATTTCCATTAATGACTGAGTTTTGACGCTTCGGGATTGGGTGACCTATCGTAGAAGGGGGACGTCGCTGCTTACATACCTTCCTTTTAGAAGGATCGAATCAGATGTAGTTCTCTTTGTGAAGCATCAAAAAGAAAAACGAGAAGACTATGGCCGAGTAAATTAGGGAGGAAAAGAGCAAACCGATGAAACAGGGGCTATTCCAAGTTCAGGAAAGAACCAATGACATAAAAAAAGATTGACAAATCAAACACACAGAGAAAGAGGTGAGCGTACTTTGTTTTTATATATTTTAAATCTGGTCCTTATACTTTTTAAGAGACAATGACTATTCCACAAATGTACGTGCATGTCACATGAGTGTACTTAACGGCCAAAAGTTGACGGGAGGACCAATTGTGTAAAAGTTTTCTGTTTAGGGACCATTTGCGAGGTGTAGGGACGAAAAGCAAAAAAATAAGAAACTGCAGGGACCAATTGTGTAGTTTGCCCTATTTACATGCATGTACGATTTTTCACTCAACAAATAAATTGTATTTGTAAAATTGAAAAAAGATGGAACTTATTGATTTGACATCACTAATGATAAATTGAAGGTTACTAAAGGAGAATTACTTAAAGTTCAACATTATCTTATATTCAAGGGTGAATTACCCAAATCGTCCATGTTACCACTTTTTTGAACTTCGTCCTTGTAAAAGAAATCAAATCTTATTGGTCCTTGACAAAAAGTTCTGACGCAAATGGTTCTTTCGTTCACTTTTGTTATTTTTTTTTTTGTTAGGTCAACGCACGTGCATCTCAAGTCACGTCATTATTGTTAGGGGTAAAACATTCATTTTATCTAAAAAGGTATAGGAACCAATTGTGTAAAATGCACTTCCATTTCTCTACAAATTGTGAACAGCAAGAGAACTCGTCTAATTCGCCGGCAATGGAAGCACAACAAGAGCTGTGGTGACCGGTGGCAGCCATGTGGAACGGGAGGGAAGGAAATGGGGAAAGAAGGGGTGTAAATTTTTTAATTTAGGTAATTAAATGTCACGGTTTAAATTTCCAAATCCATCATTTTAAGTAGAAATTGGATCTGGAAATCTGTTGGAGTATTCTTGCACAACAATTTCGAGTTCATCATCAACCGGGTCTACTTCGTTTTAGATCCAAGAAAAAAATTGAATTTGTAATTCACTACTCGTAACAAAAATCCAAATTCACCAAGGAAATTTACACTTCCACACTAACATCGAATCTTGAAACCCGACATCGATAATCATCTCTCTAATCTTAGTTTCAAACCTTGCTCTTAGTTTTATCAATGGTGTACAAATTGGAATTGATGTAGAGAGAGAGAGAGAGAGAGAATCCACATGGGAGTTTGGTGAGTATGGTCGGAGGAGAGAGAGATTGAGATTTGAGAGATGGTCCAGGAATGGAGAAGACTGGACTGGAGTTGACTGGAGCGAAAAAGGTGTGTGGCTGTAACTGTGGTTGGAGATAGCGAAGGGAGATCAGAGAAGACAACAACATTGGTGTCGGAGCCCTTGCGTATGAAAGCAAGGGCGGCGGCGGCTGATGGCAGATCTGGAGTAGGGGCGGCGACTGCAGCTGCTTTCGGCTGGAATGAAAGGAGGCTGGCAGCTATGGTGAGCGTTGCGCTGGAAACGGAAGGAGCTGGAGCAAACTCAGAGAGAGAGAGAGAGAGAGAGGAGGTGGGTGTGGCCGTAACTAAGGTTGGAGATGGAGAAGGGAGATCGGAGAAGACAACGGCACCAGAGCCGGAGCTGCTGCGTATGAAAGCAAGGGCGGTGGTTTATGGTTGATCTAGACTAGAGCAGGGGCTGCAGCTGCATTCAGCTGGAGTGGAAGGAGGCCAGCGGCTATGGTGGGAGTTGCGATGGAAACGGAGGGAACTAGAGCGAATTGAGTGAGAGAGAGAGAAGGGAGAGGTAGATGCTCTTAGGGCTTTTTCCTTCTTTTTTTTGGTCAACCTTACTTTACCCTACATTCCATTCCTCTCCCCATAATCGTCCAATTTATTAATTAACTAAATGGTCCATGAACTTTATAATATGAATTGCCAATTATACCCCTATCCAATATCACATGAGACGCACGTGCATTGACCTAATGGAAAAAAATAACAAAATTGGACAGAAGGACCAATTGCGTCACAAGCTTTAGTAGAAGGACGATTTTTAGGAATTTTGGCCGAATTTGGAAAAGGGGTAAGGTACGGGGACGATTTGGGTAATTTTCTCTATATTAAATTTTGGCACTAATATTAAAATATTTTTTGTATTTATTTATATATTGTTTTCCATAACATTTTCTGTGTGTTTGCCAAACACCTGAAAATGTTTTCCGGCATATTTTCAAAAGATTTACCAAACACCTACAAATGAAATCTTTTCATTTTCCGGAAATCATTTTCCGTGCAATAAACGGAGCCTTAGAATTGAAGCTGACATAAGTACAACTGTGGAAGTAGATGAACTATTATAATGGCACAACAACTTCAATTTCATCTAAAATTTCTAACATTTTCATTTTTCCAAAAAAAGATAGAAGGAAAAGTCATCTTAAATAAAATAATCCTAACATTGTTGACATCTTTAATAAAGAAATTCTAGTTAAAAAATCAGAACTGAGTGGATAACTTTGTTGTTAATTCTGTTATGTCAATATTAAATTGTTATGGGCATCCTAAAACTTCCTACAAGTAAGAGAGGCTTAATATTAGGGGTGTATTCGACTCAAGTCGAGTCGAGTTTAGGATTCTGAACAAATCTTGCTTGTTGAAGGATTATTTACCTCGAGCTTACTCGAGTTGGAGTCGAGCCTCTGGAACCATGTGCGAACATGATTGAATATTGTTGGCGAGCCATTTGCAAACAAGGTTCAATTTCAGTTGAACATACTTAAATTGGAGTTGAACATGCTCTAGCTCATGTTTTATCGAGTCAAGCTCGAGTTTAATTTTTAAAAAATTAATTGAAAAATATATAAAATTAAATTTACCTATATATAAACCTTATTAAAAAAAAACTAGTTTTATATAAACATAATATATATAATCAAATATGATTATAATATACAAGTTTTTCGCAAACAAACGAGTCGAACTCGAGCTAACTTTTAGAGAATGGATCTCCTCGAATAAACGAGTCGAGCATGTTCAATTCAAAAAAAAAAAAAAAACAAGCTCAAATTCGGGTTCAAACTCGATTCTGTTGTTACCTTGTGCTTGTGGAAAAATATATAGTTTTAGCAAGGGTAAATGTTAACCTATGAAAGGTGCATTCTATTAGAGTTGATGCTGTATAAATTCGCTATAATGATTTACATTTCTAAGAGCTTTTTCTTAAAAAATCAAAGGGCAAATTTTCCAAATAGTCCATGGGCTCTAAGCCTTTTTAGGGATTGGTCCCTAATCTGATTTTTTTTGAAAATTAGCTCCTTGTACCGAGCTCATTCAACACAGTTAGTCCTTCCGTCCAATCTCATCCAAATCCATCAATTTTTTTCCGCTAAGTATGTACATGCGACTTTCACATGCATAAGTTCAGGGCTAAAATGGGTATGTCAACTAAAAATAGCCTTTGTAGATTTCTTTTTCTGAAGGCGCCTTTGTAGATTTTGTGAATAATTTTTCCTCGAGTAGTTAGCTTTTGTGGGTAAGTATACGCCTATTGTACAAAGGAAACGTCACTTGATTTTACGCCCGTTAATTTATACTCCCTCCGTTCCACTCAAAGAGTCTCCATTTGAAAAGTCTAATTACTAAGGAGATATATTAATGTCATAAGAGTTAGTCATTATCACAAAAATTCTTAGCCACAAACGATGTGCTTATAATACAAGTGGAGAGTAAGCATGAAATGTCATAGAAATTGCAAGCATAATTTTTTTAAGTGGACTCTTAAAGTGAAAGCCCCATGGGGTGGGTGAGATGACAAGGGTACTAAGGCTAAGTCCTTGATGTTCTTGGTTCTAATCCCCATATTAACAAGGGGTCTACTTACCTATCAAAAAAAGAAAGAAAGTGAAACATTCCAAAATAGTATAATAGACTCTTTGTCTGGAACGAGGGAGTACATTCTTACTTATCAAAATAAAATAAAATATACAGTCTAAATCGGGTGATTATCATGAGAGATGAGCGGGGAAGGGAGAAGAACAAAAGAAATAAAGTGGGGGTGGAGGAAGACGGCATGAGAGATAGAAGAAAAAGATGAGGGACTCGTGCCTTACGAAGGGACAATCAGTAGGGAGTTGGGGTGTTTTGATCTGATATTTAGTAGGAAAAGCATTATATTTGACTTTCTATTTGTGTATGCACTTATCGAAAATGCTAGATCTCATTAAACTAGAGCCTTCTGTGTTTTTCAACTTCAAACATTTGCCAAGGGTGGCAAACCCATTATCTTTGTTTCTTGAAATGGGTCAAAACAAGAAATCTTTCCACTCTGTTTAGTAACGAAACCGTTACTAAACATGTTTCTGTTCTTTATTTTAGGCAATAATTATAATTAGTACTGTAGAAAAGAAATAGTTATCAATCAGGCCTTAATTTCCCAAAAGAGCATGCATGCTACTAGTTGAAATTTCATTTGGTTACTTGTTGCACTGAATGTGAATATCTTTCTTCACAACACTTATTTTATTTTCCTAAACACCTTCATAAAACTTTATATACATGTGATATGCTCTTGACGGCTTCACTCACACTCATATATACACACATTTCATTTGACAAATTATAAAGCAATCACTTTATTTCAAGGCTTTGAAGAAAAGTGATCAGCAAGCAATACTATGGTGAAGTAATCTCAAGATCAGCAAGACCACTGATACTAGACCTGACTTGTCATGAAGGTCTTGCGTAGACAGCATGCATACTCATCCTTGAATTCACTTTAGGGCTCTTGGGTGGAGTGGAGGGCATATCAGTTTAACTTGAGCTCTACTAACACAGGCCAATGAGAACCACAAGTACAAGTCATTCTCCTGGTGATTCTTCTAAAAGTCTTCTTAGTGTCACCTAATATACCTGTCCCTTTGAAACACATCTCCAACCACCAGGTACATCACACAAAAGCGTCCCAGCAACTTGCAGGGGTACTTATTTACATTTTAAATAATCTTAAGTGACTTTTTAAATGCTGATTGTTTGAGCGGAATGGAAGGAGTAATAAATTGCTTCTCATCTTGGGCTTATCCATAAATTGTGATCTGTTTGGGGCTTATTCACACTTTATCCATCAACGTATTTAGGGTATGTCTCTTGTGAGATCGTCTTACGGATCTTAATTCGTAATACGGAACCCCACTCTCTCACAGTTCAGCCCACCAACACACGCTAGGTTGAGGTAAGGGGGATCTGTCACCTGTCTTACAGAAAATACCTGTATAAGATGGTATTTCCTAAGTTTTTGCCGCATATTTAATGTTGTGACTCTTAGGCTCTAACTCCAAGCCTGCCTCACCAAATGATACAATTACATTCCACTGACGATTTTTCATTTATCTTTTAGTTGGAGACTAGGTTGTTTATTTATTTTCATTTTTTGGAGCCTAGGATGATGTTTGCACATTTGTCATTGCTAGTACATTCATCAATTTTGCTAAAAATAAGTAGTATTTCATTCATGTGCATCACATGCTCTAATTGAGTTGTTGATTATTTCAAAGCCAGTTTTCATGACATACATTACCTGTTTCATTTCAATTCTTGAAGGAATGCATAAAAAGACGAGTCATGAAATCAGTAACTGCCAACCCGAACTGCTCAAAAGCAGCTGCCAAGGATGCAATGGATGCTGTGTGGGATATATGTTATAATGATACAGAGCCCTTTGACAGAGCTCCTTGAACTTGAACTTGAACCTGAACCGCGGTAGTTTATGTTTGTTGGAGCCTCATTTTTGGCCCTTCCTTAACCCCACTTGAAAGGTTATTAGTCCTCGACAGGAAACGACGCCCTCATCAAATGAAACAGCGATACTTGATTGTTATACACAATTATTGGCACCCACTGAAATTAAGTGCAAAGAAATAAATCCCTTTCTTTTCAGTATTAAATGTAAAAAAAATGCATGTAGGTCGATTTGATTTGGGCCAAAATCGCAAACCAAACAACCCCAATTGCTTCCAAAATTTCTCAAACCGTGTGAAGTCTGGAACCAAATCACTTGATTCGGTTTGATTTTATAGGTTCAAATAATTTTTTTTAATCAACTTATGTAACATTTAAAAAAAAAACAAATTCACACTTCTAATTAAATAAATAGTCACTTTTCAAACATGCTTAAGAGGCTAGAAGTAACTACACTAATAAACATATAAATATTTTAATGTTTAGTGTTACTGTTTACTTTCACACTTTTTTTTCAAATTACAAGTTATAAATAAACATAAATAAAAATGGAAGATAGCAAGTAGCAGTAGCAAACAAGAGCAAGTGCTCAACCAAACAACTAATTTAATTATGAGTACGTTTCCTGTAACACAGTTTTATGGATCTTAATTCGTAAAACGAAGTTCTACTCTCTCACAGTTCAACTCATCAATACACGCCTACACGGTGGGTCGGGTAAACATGATCTGTTTTACAAAAAAATATCCGTAAGATCGTTTTATACAAGTTTTTGCCTTTAACAATATGTTTTATGATCTTCAAGTTCGATTCTAACCAGTACCCACCCACAGGCCACAGGAGTTTTGTAGCAGTTCCTTGGACTATTTACTATGGTATAAGTGTAATAGTGTATGAAGTAATATGGTCCGGCGAAGATGTTCCTTTAAAACGTTCTTTAGATAGATTCATATCGCCAGTCCTGTCTCTATTGGTTCTTAATTAATTGGTTGATCTTGAAACAAGTTGTGGGGGGAAATGCTGATTGATTCAGGGGAATAAAACCATGATTTTTCAAATTTCTCTTTTTGCTAAATAAATAATATTATGAACCTCCCAGCAGAAAGTACAAAAAGAAAACCCCATGCCTGTGAGCCTAGAAGGATTCTAATGCTACTTTTAGAATTTAGCCAAGATCCGCACCATCTTTACTCGGACCCACTTGCTTACGGCGGGAGGATATAAGGGGGGAGACAGAGAGAGAAATATACCAAACAAGAATGGAGATAACGAGTGCCTTTAAGATTATGGTTTGTCTCTCTTTGCTTGCTCAACACCAGACTACTACAGCTGCTTTGACTGAACCTAGCACTCCACGAAATCTTTCAGGTTGGATCTTATGCAGTTAAAATGTGTTGCGCATTTACACTCTGTTATATTTATTTTTCTTTGGTTGTGCTTGCAGCTATGGTGAAACTACAGAATCAGCAGCAACTTATGGGAAGAAAAGTGGGTGGTAATGGTCATGATCACGGCCGGTCGGAAAGTTGGCGCTGGTGGTCGGAGGATTATTCTTTACCACACCGTCGTAGACCTGTCAACAATAACTTGGACCCCTAGTCAATCTTTCTCTGACTCTCCCCTGTTTGTTGTAGCCTTGCTCTTGCTCCAAACCTTTGTACATGGTACCTTTAGGGTTTTTGTTGAACAGTTGTAAAAAATCTCGTCTGTTGTTTCATGAGAGACATGTTGGCTTTAGTGTCTTCTAAGTAGTTTCTCTCTGGAATCTGGACATCACGAAAACTGAACAAGTGGTTTATTGCGTTCAAACAGTTGTACTTTGATTGATTCACTCATTAAACCAGGAAAAAATGAAAGAGAAAATATAGTCTTGCAAAGTATTTTCTTACGTGATATATCAAAAACATATATACCAATCATCAGTGTTAAAATGTTTGACTAATCAACGTCCAAATTTGTTCTAATTAAAAATCCTCTGATAAGAACAACTTTAAGTGGGTATATAATGGATGCCAAAAGAAGAGTTTTAAGGACTTTTATGCAAATCCTTTGAAGAGAATCCAAGAAAAAAGGGACTTGCAAGTGATGAAAAACAATACAATAGCCTACTATTACTTCTCAGCTTTTCACATGGATCAACTGTTTAATCTGTGTATATCATGTGCTTAAAAGCCCATCTTTTTTCATTTTGTGTGTGTGTGTATATATAAATATGTGTGTGTATGTGCGTGCGCGAGGGCTTCTAAAGCAAGACCAAACAAAGTATTATTTAGAGATCGGTTTCACACAATTGAGAATCAAAGGGATATTTATTGAGAATCAAGTTGACAAATATATATGTGTGTGTGTATGTGCGTGCGCGAGGGCTTCTAAAGCAAGACCAAACAAAGTATTATTTAGAGATCGGGTTTCGCACAATTGAGAATCAAAGGGATATCTATTGAGAATCAAGTTGATAAAAAAAGAGGTTGAGTATCAAGGTCAGATACTCAACCATTTCTTAAATCAAGCAAGCCACGGTCTAGTTGGTGTCTCTGTCTATCCAAAATTTGATTTTTCTCTCCTTTTTGGTCTTTTTGCATGAGAAAAATATTTTTTATATTTTTTTATTTAAAAAAATATATTTTTATCTATAAATAGAGACTTGATTTACCTAATTTGGACGCCAACGTAATTTTTTCAAAGATGGTGGGCTATGTAAAATTATTGAAGATAAAAATAATGAGATATGTAAAATTATTAAAAATTTGTATCAATCAGCTAGACGAGTTTTTTATTTGAGCAGTTTATGAGTATCAAATAAATTTTTTAATGAGTAAAATATGAAATGAAAAGGAAATTAGATAGTCGGTGGCTCTAGCTCACATCAAGCTTGGGGAAGAGACCATTAGTATCATGCATGTTATAAAATGGGCGTGAGTGAAGGTCGGACATTGTCCCGAATCAAATTTAAAGAGTAAGAAAAGCATGAGAGAATAGAGAGAATAGAGAGAAAGAGGATAAAATTTAAAGAGTAAGAAAAGCAGGTAAGAGATTACAAGTGTCTAGCTTCAACCCAAATTTCTGGGTTTCCATGTGTCAAGACTTTTAGGTGGTTAACTTCAAATATGATAGGTCTTAAATGTTAGCTGCACCAATTTAAATTACATAATTCAATTTATGCATTGTGTTACAAAGTTATAATGAATCAGATATTTATGTCATATGTCTTCTTCTTTTTTTTCCGCCTACTCCGTCGTAAAGATTCTTCTTCATCCTACTACTCTGCCTTTTTCTCTACTTAAAAATCATACAATTCAACCCAGGTCAATTTCAATATCATACCCCCTCGACCCAGTGACCTGACCTATCACGTTGATCCTCGTTTCGTTGCTGCAACAAATATTGGCTAGAGCTGTGGAATAAGCCGATCTGGACATTTTATGAATAATTTTTCGAAAATAGACTTTAGCAGTTAAAAAAAGAATAAGGGACCGAAAGGATTAAATATTTGGGAAAAGGTTTTGAGGAGCAATATCTTCTAAATGTAACTCTGCCTTTATTTGGGGGTAAACTAGGTTCGGTTCACTTTCAAAAAATTTCAATCGCTCCACCATCATCTTTTTTTTCAATCGAAAAAAGTCACTTTTAGAGGTGAAAAGTCTACGATACCCCTTAATGAGTCTGAGGTGCATTACAGATCACTCACCTTATGCACCACCATGCATCAATTAAATTGTATAATTTTTTGCACCGCAATGCATCAAATTATTTAGCTAATTCAATTTTGCATTGCGCTGCATCAAATTATGCACTGCGATGCATCAGTTTTAAATTATCTAATTAAATTTTGCAACGTGATGAAAAAATATGTAGTACCGCGATGCATTAATTTAAAATACCTTATCCAATTTTGCAGTGCGATGAACCAAATTATGCACCGTGATGCATACATTTTAGATTACCAGACCTTATTTACCTTTTTCTAGTACACAATCAACAAATGATTTAAAATATATATGCATTTTTCCTGCATCCCAAATCCAAATTGGTGCATCACGATTCACAAATGATGGATTGTGATTCAAAATTAATGCATTCAGATCCAAAAATATATCCAATAACGAAAAAAATATATATTAAGACATTTTATCGAAAACTTTACATCCATAGCAACACAAAACATAATGAAGTTTTATGTTTGTGTTACTAAATCTATTTTAAATCACATAAACACAAATAAAAAAAGAAGAGGAAGAAGTACAACAACGACAGCAGCAACATGATATGTAATACTCCCTCCGTCCCTAAATTATTGTCCTCTTTTCATTTTTCGTCTGTCCCAAAATAATTGTCCACTTTGAAACTTACCTTTTTAGAACATCACTTTTACCACTTTACCCTTACTTTTTCACTCTACTTTAATTATGAGCTACATACACATGGATTTCAAAGGAAACTACACATTAAATGAATATAAATAATCAAGTCAATTGTTTTTTCTTAAACTGTGTGCCGGGTCAACTAGGACGATTATTTAGGGACGGAATGAGTAGTAAAAAAGAAGGAAGTTCGGGTAACAATCATTCTTCCTCGTCACCCAACTCCCCACTCTTTCCACTTCATATTTTTGCGTCTTCGAGCAAACGAGTGAGAAGATGATGAAGAAGAAATTTACAGCGTTCTTTGAATTTGGGTAATATAAAAACAATATTTAAAAAAATGAACTTTAATGATAGATAAAAAAGAAGGTTGGATTATTGGAAAAAAATGGGTAAAATTGCGGATCGGTCCACTTTTTAAAGTTTATAACACCTCTAGTTTAGTGTTATTTTTTTTCAACCAGAAAAAAACACTTTTAAGGACAAAATGACTGCGATACTCTTAATGAGCCTAAGGCATTATACATTTTTATATCGCGGTTCAAAAATATCGGATTAAATTTATGAACCGTAGTGCAAAAATTAATGCAATGAAATTTATGAACCGCAGTGCAAAAATTAATGCAATGAAATTTATGAGCCGCGATTCAAAAATAGACAAGAAAATTAAACTTTGAACCGCAGTGTAAAAATTAATGTAATGGAATTTATGAACTACGATTCAAAAATAAATTAGAGAAATTAAACTTTGAACCGCAGTGTAAAAATTAATGCAATGAAATTTATGAACCGTGTTAAAAAATAGACTGAAAAATTAAACTTTGAACCGCAATGTAAAAATTAATGCAATGAAATTTATGAACCACTGTTCAAAAATAGACTAGGAAATTAAACTTTGAACATTTGTGCAAAAATATTATCTAATTCATTTTTGCACTGCGATACAAAAGTATAAATAACCAGTTTACATCCTCCACCTACTTCTATCTCCTCTGTCATAAGTCTTCTTCTTCCTCCTCCTTCCCCATCTTCGTCTCAATTGAAAAACCTTTTAACCCATCACAAATCCATTATAGTTTCGTATTTCATGAATAAAAAAACTCGTTTACCTTTTGGGGGCGCTGCCCCCTCGACCCGTTCGTTGGACACAATCGTGATTTTCGAATCCAAATTATGTTGTTGGAACTGTTGAAGAAAGCGATGACATTTTGGAACAATATTTCAAAAAATAGTCTTTTGCGATTGAAAAAAAGAATAGAGGGATTAGAAACTTTAGAAAAGGGACCGACCCAAATTTCTCCCAAAAAATGTTTTAGAAAATATACCGACCAACAATTTTCTGTTCTTATTTTAATATTGGGCCACTAACCGTAGAGGACCTCGCAATCTAAAGCCCACATAAGTCTAGTAATCTTGATTGGGCTATTTGCAGTAATCGATTTATCAAACTGACCACACACACAATACACACTTGAAAGAAGGGTTAAGTTGCTTCAAATCATCTATCTCACCTCTAATACACACTTGAAAGAAGGGTCAAGTTGCTTCAAATCATCTATCTCACCTCTATCACATTTTTTGTTTCATTGAATCTCATTCATCCTCTATCACATTTTATATCTCATTGAATCTCATCGTTACATGTATTCTTTTTTTAAAAAAAAAATTAATAAATAAGAAGGAAGGTGTACAAATGAGATTCAATGAAACAAGAGATGTGGTACGAAATGTGATAGAGGATTCAAAGCCCATATTAGCTAGTAAATTATAAAAGTTGGATAAAAAATGCTACTCCATTCATTCATAAATTATTGTCATATTTTAACTTTTTGAGTTAAACCACAAAACACATAAATAACTACTAAAATTGATATTCACGATAACATCTAAACAAAAGATTACACGCGTGTAATACTAAATTATGTGTTTTGTAATTTTGAAATAAAAAAAAAGACACGGTATATTTTCACTTGAAAAACAGATAGTTTCTCTCAAAAAGTTAAACCAGAATAAATATTTAGGAAATGGGGGAAAGTTGACACTTATTTTATATTTTGAATGGGAACATCTAAAAACAAGATTACACACTCTAAATTATGTCACGTCATATTGGATTTAAATAGACTTTTACGGCTTCCAAAAACTTAGGTAAAACAGTTTTGCAGTAATTATTTGTAAGACGGATTCTCCTTACTTAAGTCATCGCGTATTAATGGGTTGAGTTGTGAGAGAGTAAACTTCCGACTTACGAATTAAGATTCGTATAACCGTCTTACAGGAGACTTACTCCGTTCTAAAATATTTGGTTTCCCTCGCTGATTCAAACTGGAGCATTTATACACACAATACTTTTTTAAATACTCCCTCCGTCCCTAAATTATCGTTCTCCTTTCCTTTTTCGTCCGTCTCAAAATAATTGTCCAGTTTGAAACTTACATTTTTAGAACATCATTTTTACCACTTTACCCCTTACTTTTTCACTCTAATTTAATTATGAGTCACATACACATGAGTTTTAAAGAAAACTACACATTAAACCAATATAAATAATCAAATCAATTGTTTTTTTTATACTATGCGCCGAATCAACTAAGACGATTATTTAGGGATGGAGGGAGTATTACGTTTAAAACACTGCATTAAAACATTTTGGAAGAAAAAAAAAAACGTAGTTTTTTTTTGGATAAAACGTTTCACCGTGTTAGAGGGAAAAAAGTAGTAATTGATGAGTTGAATGAATCAACCGTTGGGCGGGAGAGGGAGGAGAGGGAAGTAAATTGGAGAGAGAGAGAGATTGAAGTTTGGAGTGTAGTAATGGGGATGGGGGAAGTGTTTATAGAGTAGATCGCCAGATTTAGCATGAATGACTATCTGTCATCGATATTCACGATACGTGTCTGTCTTCTCCGCCCAAATTCTCTCCTCTTCTTCCTCCATATATCATCTTCATCATTCCTCCATTCCATTCCCCTTTAATTCTCCCCTCTATTCGCTCCTTCAATCCTTCTATCTCATTTCATTTTTCCCCTCTTCAATGACTCCATCTCTGGTATCAAAGAATAAGCAGCCGCCACAAGAAGGACGAAGCGAAACCATTTTATCTACCCCACCACAAAATGAAGTACCCTCCGTCAAATCCAGAGTCACCATTGTTGGCAGCGGCAATTGGGGTAGTGTCGCCGCCAAGCTCATTGCCTCCAACACCCGCAATCTCTCCTCTTTTCATGGTTCGTCTACATGCAAATTCATTTCATCGCATATAGTATATTTTAACTCTTCTTTTGTAGTAGATACAATTGAATTGAATGAATTTCTCCGAAAGAAACTGACCACGAAACTAATTTAGCCTTTAAATTCACAATTCATTGTTCCAATTGATTAAATGCATGAGTAGAAATAAAACCCATTTTTTAATTTCTCCTCCCATCTTCTTACATGCGAATTCATTTCATGTTCAAAGGGTGGATTGTTTATTTCTAGTTGATATGATTGAATGAATTTCTCGGAAAGAAAATGACCCAGAAAATTAATTTAGCCTTATATTTTATAGTTCCATGTTCCGGTTGGTTAAATGTTTGATTAGATATAAAACCCATTATTTAAATTATTGTTCATTTTAGCTGACGTGATTGAATTTTCTTGAAGAAAATTGACCCAGAAACTAATATAGTCTTAATATTTGTAATTCCCTGTTCCATTTTATTAACCTATGATTATACGTAAACCCCATTTTTGAATTATGGTATTTTCTATGATGAAATTAGATGAAGTGAGGATGTGGGTATTTGAAGAGACATTGCCAACTGGAGAGAAACTCACTGAAGTCATCAACAAAACCAACGTAATACCCCAATCACTCTTCCAATTCAATATGATATCTATTGTGCTGCATAATGTATTAATGTAATTGTAATTTCTAATTATCAGGAGAATGTTAAGTATCTTCCTGGAATAAAGCTTGGCCCAAATGTTATTGCTGACCCTGACCTTGAAAATGCAGGTATTAATATTAAACTAACATTTAGTTGATTGAAATTTGTTCTTTTAATTTATCGTCCAAAATCTAGTTTATGAGTATGGTAATTAGTTGTGGTGGGGGATTGATGCAGTGAGGGATGCAAACTTGTTAGTATTTGTGACCCCACATCAATTCATGGAGGGTATTTGTAAGAGGATAGTTGGAAAGATACGGGGTGATGCTCAAGCAATTTCCTTGATCAAGGGTATGGAGGTCAAGATGGAAGGTCCATGCATGATCTCTACCCTCATTTCCGAGCAGCTTGGGGTTAATTGTTGTGTTTTAATGGGGGCAAATATTGCAAATGAGGTAACTTGGCCTAATTTCCGGTCAACTCATACCTTTGAGCATGTGGAATTTGTTTGGCTGATGATACAATGGCAATGTATTGTATGCAGATTGCTGTGGAAATGTTTAGTGAAGCAACAGTTGGATACAGAGAGAACAGGGAGATTGCTGAGAAATGGGTTCAATTGTTCAGCACTTCTTACTTCATGGTCTCATCTGTGAGTTCAATTCATATGCTCATTAAACTAATAGCCATTCACCTGCTTTGTGAATATCCAATTTTATTTATTGGTTTTGTGGTTAGGGATGTTTACTAGATGGAGCTTGAAAATGATTTGAGGCTCGAGTATAGACGAACCAGCTCAATGGAATAGGCTCAGAAATCAAAAAAAAATATATATATATAGATGCACACACGCACAATCTTTTTTTTTTTCAAAAGGTTGGAGGGAACATAGACCTTACCCCAACCCTTATTTTTTTATTCTTTAAATGCCTTGAAATGCTACAATTATAGATATATGGTGCCTTTGGTATGGCTAGAACAAATGGTGCCTTTGTCGAGGCTTTGAACACCCGACCTCTCGGTTGAGAGTAGTGATATACCAGGGTGCCTCTGGTAGGGCTTGAACACTCGACATCTCTGTTAAGATAAGTGAACAGTTAAATGGAGCCTTTAGGTAAGGCTTGAACAACCACGTTGCCTCTAAAGAAGCTTGAACACCCGACCTTTCTATTGAAAGTTGTAAAGTCCAGGGTGTCTCTAGTGGGACTTGAACACCTGACTTCTCCTTTAGGAGAAGTGGGCAGTACCAGTTGAGTTAGAGCTCGTTGGTGCACATACACACAATCCACGCCTGCTTTATATAATTTTTAGTTTATTTTGACTTAACTCGAACTCAGCTAGTTCATAGCTCGTGTTGAAGTAATCTAATTGAGGTTTCCTGGCAAGAACGAAGCTTGAGCTCTATTCGAGGTCAAACTTGGTTCAGCTCAGCCGTTTACATTTACAGCCCTGTATGTTGTGCTAGTAGTTTATAGCAATCATCTATTCATGTTGGTGAACAAAAATTATAAAACAGGTCCAAGACGTTGAAGGAGTTGAACTATGTGGGACCTTGAAAAATGTGGTGGCCATAGCAGCAGGTTCATAGTTCATTGTTTTTCTATCTTCCCCTTTTTATTTTATGATATATTTCCACAATGTTTAAACATGAACGGGTTCTGAATTTCTGATATATGACTGACAGGCATTGTGGATGGCTTGGATATGGGTAATAATACAAAGGTAAGGGAAAAACTAACAATCTTCAAATGCATTGTTCCAGAGTACAATATTCTCAAGAGTTTGCACCTTGGTTATTTTAAATGATGATGCACCAGGCTGCAATTATGAGAATTGGGTTGAGAGAGATGAAGGCCTTTTCCAAGCTGCTGTTCCCTTCAGTTAGAGATAGCACTTTCTTCGAGAGCTGTGGAGTAGCTGATCTTATAACAACTTGCTGTAAGGATGAACTCAGAACAAATATCATATACTAGTTATTACCACTGTAATAGACAGAGCATATAATGTGTTTCTTCTGTTATTGCAGTAGGGGGGAGAAACAGGAAATGCGCGGAGGCTTTTGCTAGGGGTGGTGGCAAAAGATCTTTTGATGAGCTTGAAGCTGAGATGCTTAAGGGGCAGAAGTTACAGGTAGATGGTGAAGATTAGGAGTATTTGCTTATTGAAGTTTCTTTTATCATGTGAACTCACCCAGATCCCCCCCTCCCCATTTTTACTTTTGAAGGGTGTCTCGACAGCCAAAGAAGTGTACGAGGTTTTAAGGCACCGTGGATGGTTAGAGTTGTTTCCCCTATTCACAACTGTCCATGAGATCAGTGTTGGTCGTCGTCCCCCAACGGCCATCGTTGAATTCAGCGAGCTTACACCGAAATTTCCCCTGGTGGAAGACTCCGGTTAGTGAACTAGCCGCAATGGAAGACTCCATTGATGAAGTAATACATATCACGTCATGCAATTTTGAAGTAGCTTTTTTGGAAAAAGTGTTTAGTTAGGTGAAAGTTGTCTTGTTTTTTATAAGTATCACTTTGGCCATATTGCCAAGATGGGCACCGCACCCAAAATGCAGCATATCAGAAGGTTCAATGCACTTCCCTCTGTTCATGGTTGTATGAAATCATCTCCTGCGTTTTGCAATTGAATACCTAAGTATTTGACTGCCTGAGATGCTTCAATAGTGGTACATACCTTGTATGTCTTTAGTTAATCGTGACAAGAATCCCACATGAAAAATTATGTCAAGAATCATTGGGTTTGTTTTCCTTACAAAATTTAGTGACTTTGGTGTTTGACTTGCTATCTTTTTGGCTCCACGTCTCTCTCTCTCTCTCTCTCTCTCTCTTACTTCTTTCTCACTCATTTGACTCATTTCAAAATGAAAATTCAAATTGCAAAACCATCATTAAAACTACCATGCCAAACAGCACCTCATAAGACAATACAGCTAGAGGGGTTTGCACTAAGTCTCATACTTAGGCTAGGTCTCCCCTCACTTAAGCGGCTTCCCTGTACTATGCTTAGGCTAGATCCTGCCTGAGCGAAAGACTTATAGCCTAAGGTTCCGTTTGTTTCATGAAAAATAATTTTTGAAAAATAAAAAGATTTTATTTTCAGGTGTTTGATAAATTTTTTGAAAATATTTTAGAAAACATTTATGAGTGTTTGACAAACACAAAAAATATTACGAAAACAATATATGAATAAATACAAAAAGTATGTTTTAATATTAATGCACATATTAAATATAAGATAGTGTTGAACTTTAAGTCGTTTTTCTTTAGTAGCCTTCAATTTATTATTAGTGGTGTCAAATCAATAAGGTTTAACTTTTTTTAATTTCACAATTACAAATAAAAAATTTGATAATTGATATGAAAAAATGTTTTAAAATAGAAAATAGACAATGTTTAGGATGTTCCTAGAAAATGTTAAGGAAAACTATATATGAATGAATACAAAAAAATATTATAATATTAATGCACATATTGAATACTCCATTCGTTCCTAAATTATCGTCTTTTTTTCCTTTTTTGTCCGTCCTAAAATAATTGTTCAGTTTGAAACTGACCTTTTTAGAACATCATTTTTATCATTTTACCCTTATTTTTCCAACCTACTTTAATTATGAGTCACATACAAATGAGCTTTAAAGGAAACTACACATTAAACCAATATAAATAATCAAGTCAATTGTTTTTTCTTAATTCGTGTGTTGGGTCAACTACGACAATATTTTAGGGATGGATGAAGTATAAGATAATGTTGAACTTTAAGTAATTTTTCTTTAGTAACCCTCAATTTATCATTAGTGATATCAAATCAAGGTCTATCTTTTTTCAATCTCACAATTACAATTTTTTTTTATAATTGATATGAAAAAAAAAAATTAGAAAATTGACGATGTTTAGGATGTTCCTAAATAAGAAAATTGACAATGTTTAAGATGTTCCTAAATAATATAATTGACACTAATTTTAGGAAGTGATGATTATTTATTAAAATTATAATTTATAAATAGTGTGAACAAACTTATTTATATTTAGAGCTATGATATTACGAGCTAGAGCTTGTGATATTATTACAAGCTTGAGTATTAGTACTGTTAGATCAAATCTACTAAAATTTTTACACCGTTAGATCAAATAGGGTATTTTCTAAATAAAGATGTAGATATTCCAAATCACCATCAACTTAATCATCCAACGACTCTAACACTAAAGCTCGTATTAATATCACAAGCTCTAGCTCGTAATATCATTTATCTTATATTTATAAACAATTTATTTGTTAGTGAAATATTGTGTGTGTAAGTAAATATGTGTAAATGTGAAAGGGGGCGGAGGGTGCCTGTAAGTCATTTTCCAGAAAAGAAGCTTTCATTTCCTTTGACTATATTTTTCAAAGGTTACCAAATATCGAAAAATGAAGAAAACGTTTTCCGATAATCATTTTCCGTGAAACAAACAGAGCCTAAGGCTTAACAAAGATTTAAAAAAAAAACGGGTCAACCGGCTATACTTAACATTAAGAAGTAAACAAAGCAAATATTTTTTACTTGATTCGATTTGGTATTTGTATTTGAAATACATATTCGAATATGATTTTTTTAGGGTTAATATCACTTTTGGTACCCTAACTTTACCCGTTTTTCACTTTTGGTACCCAATGTACACAAAGTATCAAATATCATCCTAAACGATTTCCGCTTCATCGGTTTTCATACTTTCTTGCTACCAATCATCAAATCCAAACGGAAGACCTCGCTATTCTAGGTTGGAAAGGCAAGGAAACCGGCTAATTCACTTTCTCTTGGTACAAAGGTAAGAGATAAACAATGAAGACTTCGATCCGATGACGACCCCTCCTCCAGACAATGAAGACTTCGATCCCCTCCCTATCCTACCTCTTGACCCCGCCATTTTCTCCGACGACTTCAATTTATCTGATAACAATTTCTTCTCATTCGACGACCAAGACTTCGACATCACTTTCGACGATCTCTACCTCCCTTCTGATACTGACGAGTTTCTAAATTCGGGTTCTAACCCGACCCAATTGTCGCCCGATCCGAGTCCTAAGTTAATCCAGTACCTTTCCGACCGGAAAGTGGTGGTGATAGGTTTTGATTCGAATCGGTGGGGGTTTTAATGATCGTGATGTCGCGGAGTTTTTGAATGTCTTTGGTCGAATCGAGGAGAAGGGCTTGGATTGTTTGTCACCGGAATCGAAATGAGAATCCGGCTGCCTCGTGGTTCCGTAATTGCGGTCGTTGTTTCGAGTTCGGAAGGTTTGAATTATCCATTCCGATTCGAGCAATTCGCGAATAACTCGATAAATGAGGTTGATCGAAGGTTAAAGTGGAGGAATTGGGAAATAGCTCTTTGTTGAAAAGGAAGAAAGAGAGTGGAGATTCAAATTCGACCGAGAAACAACAAGTAAGGTCAAACGCGGCTAGTGGGTTGGTGGTTGATTCTCTTACCTTTGTACCAAGAAAGAAGTGACTCACCGGTTTCCTTGCCTTTCCAACCTAGAATAGCGATCTTCCGCTTGGGTTTGATGATTGGTAACGGAAAGTATGAAAATTGATGAAATTGGAAATCGTTTAGGATGATATTTGATACTTTGTGTACATTGGGTACCAAAAGTGAAAAACAGGTAAAGTTAGGGTACCAAAAGTGATATTAACCCTTTTTTTTATTTGATAAGTATTTGAATTTGAGCCCACAATATTTAATTCAAGTATTCGAATAATATATACATATATAAGGGTTAATAATACCATTGGTCCCTTGACTAGTGGTCGATCTCACCATTAGCCCCTTAATAATATTTTTTTGATGATTTTGGTCCTATGACTTAAATTTTCACGCAAGAAGGATGTCGTTAATGAAATGTCATTAAATGGCTAAAGGCTAAATCGGAATTACCGAGATGAAAACAAACACTCCCATCTTCTCCATACCCATTTGCAAATTACATTATTTTTAATTTAATATTCATTTTTTAGGATTGCATTATCTTTAAATCATCGAAGGAATGGTCCAATTTTCCTTTATTAGATAGATTATATTATTCTCTTCTCCGGCCACGACAACTCCATTTCCACAACAAACTTCCTTTGTTATCCCTCCTCTTCACTTTTCCAGTTGAGTCAACTAGGGGGTGGAAAATTTCAGTTTAGCCCTTAGCCAACCGCATAGAACTAAGCGTGTGAATATTTAAAAGTCCTAGGACCGAATTGGTAAAACAATTATTAAGGGGCTAATAGCGGAGACGACCATAGTCAAGGGACCAATAGTGCTATTAACCTTATATTTAATAAATATATATACTTACGTATCATTTTATTAAACTTTTGACTTTTTAATAAATTATATATATTTGATAATTAAATATACTTGTTAAGTATTTATTAGTTAAATTATATCTTGAATGTATTAGATATTACTCCATATTACTTCGAATGATATACTTCATCTGTTCCACCCAAAGAGTCTATATTGAAGAAAAAATTAGGGTAATACTTAATACAACACCTATAAAATTATATTAAGTAGATATATTAATATCGTTTGAGTTAATCATAATTACAAAAATACTTCAACACATGTGCAACATAAGTGAAGAGTAAAGATGAAATATTGAAGAAATTGTAAACATATTTTTGAAAGTGAAAATATTCTAAAACAGTACAATGAACTCTTTGCATGAAACAAATTGAGTATAATTTTGTTTAAATAAATATTTAGACAGATTGTGTGTGAAAAAGAACTAAACAAATTTTGTTTAAAAAAAACAAATTTTTTTTTTTTAATCGAATACTCGAATAGAATCAAATAATTCAAATATCAATTTTAAATCGAATATGAATCAATTTTTAATATTCAAATAACAAACGAATATGAATACAAATACGGATATTAGAATAGGTTGACGAATACAAATCAAATAATATGATATTTGCTTCAATTCGATTCGTATACGTCCCAACATCACATATAACACACTCTTCTTACCCCACCCAGCCCAAGGGACTTGGGTTTAGTTCCATACGTGGGTTATGTCTCATTCCTTGTTGCAGGACCTTCCTTTAGTCCCATACTTGCTGTAGGCATCAACCATGAATGAAATTTCTCTCTCAACTTTGCTGGGAAACTGTACTAAACAAGTTCATATTGTATACCACCACCTCCTTTCTCATTTCATCCAATGGTCACGTTATTACAAGACTTCCGAATGTCAACCTTAAAAACACAACATAAATAAGAGGCACATATACAACTCTTGAGCCAACAACCCCTAACCAATGCAGGAATTTTACTATTGGTTTTAAATTGAAAAAAAATAAAATAAAAGAAGAAGTAAAATAAAAGGGAAGCTACCCAGATCATGTCCTATCGTATTCTATCCAACCGGTCGACACTCTTTCGACCTCTTTCTAGCTGGAGATCAATGCTTTTCCTGGATTTCTCAATAACATCCACACTTCTTCTAGATCTCTCCATTTGATCGAACGACATCCGTACTTTTTCTAGCTTGTCAACATTATTGGACTGACTTTTCAGTTTTTCTGGCCGGTCGGTACTGCGCCTCGGTTTCTCTCGTCGGTCGGTGCTTTTTCTTGATGCCTCAAAAACGTCAGTGCTCCTCCTAGACTGCTCAAAATGGTCTGTGCTTCTCCTCGAACTGTGCCTCTGTGAAGGTGATTTCTCTACATTTGATACAAACTTCTTTAGATGCCTGATATACTCGGGATAAAGCTCTAAATCACAGTGGGATCCTCCTTTAAGCCAAAGTGGTTCATACTTCTCTTTACACAGCTCCCACAGTTGCTTACCATGCGAACAATCAACAACCTCATCAGCAGTTCCCTAGACATCATTTAAGAAAAAGGGAAACATATAAAACTCTATTTTATGCTCAAGTCCTGCACTCCCGAACAAGTATCTAAACAAATAATTACCTAAAACTTGAATGCAAATTTTATTAGTCAATAATCTCTGATCTCCCATGATTATTGAATACTACAGGATCAAATCTGTTAAGGTGAAGTTATCTATTTGCAATCAATCAAAACACTAAAAGATGTCTAATTTAAGTTCTTACCAAGTTGCAAACTGCCATCTAGATATTAGCTCAGATTTTAAATCAAGTTAATCAACCATAAGCATATTAAAACATGTAGAGGCCAGCATTGACCACAACAATAAGACTCCGAAGACTCGGTGAGGTCAGCATATTTTGCAGCTATCAATATAAACAAAAATAATAACCCCGTAGAGGACACTGAGGGGTTCCATGACAGATGGCCGAGGCCTCCGTTTTTTCTTTTTCGCTTTTTCAGAATGGATCAAACTTGAGACTTTGTCTATGAAGCCCTAGGCCCAACACCACCAAGATGGACTTCCAAATTCAGTCTCTCTCTCTCTCTCATTTCATTTTTCCGCTCCACTTTCTCTCCCTCTCCAATGGCTCCATTTCTGAAATCAAAGAATAAGCAGCCGCCACAAAAGGGACAAGGCGAAACAATTTCATCTACCCCACCACAAAATGTACCCTCCGTCAAATCCAGAGTCACCATTGTTGGCAGTGGCAACTGGCGTAGAGTCAGCAAGAATCGAACTTGCAACTTCCAAGGCCCTATTCTAACCAGCACCGGCATTCAGAATTGCCATTTGCTAATACATTTTTAAAAAAGCATACATCTCTTCTTCTTTTTCTTTCTTTTCTCTAGCTTCTTTTTCCCTTGGTTGAGTTTTCTTCTCTTTTTATTTTGCATGTGTTTGTGTGTAGCAATTTACATGTCTCAAGAGTAAAGTATGATTGCTACTCCCTCCGTTCTAAAATTATTGTCATTCTTTCTTTTCTCATCCATCCCAAAAAAATTGTCATGTTTGTAAGTTTCCTTTTAAGGACAACACCTTTACTTTTCTAGCATCTAATTGTATCTTCTAAACTTTCTTCACAATTTACTTGAGCCTCTAATCCAGTAAACTGCTGCAGCAGCTTTATCACAATCCAAATTGATAGTTCTTATAAACGGTGATAGAAGAGTTGATCATGAGGTCGGAAGACATGGCAGAAGGTCGTATGATTCAATGGCATAATATAAATATAATAGAGCCAAACTGTATCATAGTTCACACTAGAAGTTTCTAAGCTCAACTGAGCCTTTACCCCAAGTAGAAGAAGTAGAATGGCATACTTACATGAATGATGAGTACTGGGCAATTGACTAACGGGATTTTCTCAATGTTCTGCACAATCATAAAACTAGGTTTAATTAGACAAACGAGCATTTCAGTTATGGCAAAATGAGAAAAAAAATGCAAAGAAAAAGAATGATACCTTGTAAATGTCAAACCAGTATGAGCGCTTAACAGGATACATAACTCTCAATCCTGAGAGAATCGGACTATGCAGAACAACAGCTCTTAACTGAGGCAAACGAGCTGCCAGATCCAAAGTTGGGCCACTACCAACTGATTGGCCATAAAGGATGATATCTTCTTGCTTAGTTCCATAACTCTCCTCAAGACACTTGTATGCGGCTTCAATATCAGCATACGTATGCTGCTCACTAGGCTGCAACACAGGAAAGATATGAGTTGTAGATGACACTTTTAGCCACAACAAATCACACAATATAAGTTATTCAAAATATTTTAACTAGAATGTATTTTATTTAATTTTTTCCAAATTGTCTCACCTTCCCAGAGGACTGCCCATACCCTGAATAGTCATACCTGCAAAAAATTACACGTGCATCAGAAAATAGCATCCTTCACTTAATCGTTTCTCCCCCTTTTCCAAGTTGGATGAGTCAATTTATCCAAGAAGTGATCACAAGGAAAAAACATCAAGAGCAACAATCAATTAAGAATGAATATCAGGGTAATCCTGATGGATAAAGCTGCATCTACACTCGGTCACCTAGTGGAAAATCTTGCGCCGAAATTGTCTTAAGCTACAGATAAGATTACTTTCTCTTTATTTCCCCTGATGCTAGAGATTGCCATTCCAACCTCGGCACAGGATTGCAAGTACGTGAATAGGCGTTGGCAATGCATCTCATAGTTAAGCAGCAAGAATTGATAAATCAATGATGTCACATTCTTAATTCTTAATGACCAAAATACTAAAGAAATCTTCATAATCTCAATTGGTCGATAAACAACATAGAAACCTCAGTCATTCAACAATTATATCAAATAAATTCCACAGGAATCTCGATGCTTAGAGGGCCAGAAACTGTAGCGAACTCCAAGCGATCCTCCCGACAAGATCCTCTCAAACAAACTTATTAGATTTCTATTTGGAACAAATCAAAACGAAATTTACGATTATTTTTCCCCTCACCATTTAAATCTATTCCAGATTCATCCACACAACAAACCGGTGAACCATCCCAATATTGAATCATAATTAAAACCTTATATCAATAAAAATCATGGTTGCAATATACCCTTTCTAGCAATAAATAATTTAAATTTCACATTCTGAACAGCAATCAAAAAATTTGATAAAAGTTGCACACTCACGCACAGAGAGAGAGAGTACCCCAAAAGATTGACGCGCAGATGAATGCTCAATTCAACGAAGAGCTCATACATCTGACCCAGATCGGCGGCGTTACCGTGGGAATACAGAAGCGTAGAAGTGGCCATTGGGTGCCTAACGTAAACCGCCACAATCTCCGTTCCCTTACGAGTGGGGAATTTCAGAACCTCCACGTTTTCCCGGTGAGGAAACGGACTGAGCAGCAACAACCCAGTGAGGTCGTCCTTGACCAGCTTGTAGGAAGGTGGGTTCGGTGGGAAGAAGGCGAATTTCGCCGCCATTGATGACGTCACCCCACCCATTTCTCCCTATGTCTCTCTTTAAAATTCTTAGCTGTTTAGTTTAAATTGAATGGAATGGAGTTCGTCCCACTGTAGTATAGGTGTGGTAGGCTAGTGTGATAGTGATAATTCTCCGGACATTCTTTTGGCTTTTTTCCCTGTTTCTTTATTTTTGGGGTAGAGAGGGGTGGGGTCGGACGGTGGTGGGGACTGGTAGCGCGCATGGGAGGGCTTCCTCTTACTCTCTACTCTCTACTCTCTTACTCTTGCTCAGTCACACCTCCCTTTCTTGTTACTGTCACCGTGAAATCGACATCACTTCTAACGCCGTTTCCTTCCCTTTTTCTTGCAACGGAAAACCCCATTTTCATTTGAATTTTTTTCTCTTCAAATTTGTTCCAAAAAAATATGCTCATTTTCCACTCCTTTTTTTTTTTTTTTTTTTTGGGAATATCACTTTCATCCTTTTACTCTCAATTTGTTTTTTACTTTCACGGATGGGTTTTACTTTCAGAATTCAACTAGTTTTACACTCGTACTTTAAACACATGAGTATAGATTTATTTTAATTAAATTATACTTATATAAAACGAAGATTATAAATAAAACAAAACAAATATACATAGAAAAAACATGATGAAAGGAACAACCTACTAAAAAAATCTGATTTTTAAATTAGAGACTTGTATATTCAAGAACATTTTTTTGTATTTTCAAAAACTAAGAAAATTAGGTTAATTTTTTTTAGTTATAAAAATTTCAGATGTGATGAAATGGATAAATATTTCAGATATTTATCGCTCTAGATACTTTATCAGTTATATCAATATATTGTAATAAATCGTAAGTAATTCTAATATATTTGATTTTTTTAGTACAATAACTTTTCGAAATATTTTTACAAATCTATAAATTTTCATAACCATGTTTACTTGAGAATTGTGTAATCAATTAATAAGATTTGTATTCTCCATACATGCTACTTATTCTATAACAATGCTTATTAAATATGACTTTCCTTTTTTCGAAAAAGCATTTTGACGAGATTTTATATGTTTTAGACTACCTAGCTTATATATATATATATATATATATATATATATATATATATATATTTTTTTTTTTTTCATTCGCAAGGCGCTGTGAATTTTTTTTTAAAAACGAGATTCTATCTATTCTTGGGTTTTACTTTTAGATTGTGATTCGGCACCTATTATGATCTAAGAGCTAAGAGCTGCGAGCTGCTTGTGTAAAAAAGATTTTACACCGCTGATAAATGAAAATTTTACCCTCTATGATGAATGAAAATTTTACCCTTACTTTTATTTGGAGATCATAATTCTTAATCGTAATTCAAGTTAAACATGTCTCTTTTATAAAAAATGAATGGATCAAAGTAACTTATAATTTAGAGTATGTTTAAATCTTAATTTGGTCACTTTATTTTCGATCAAAAGTCATTAAACTCACTCTACTTTTTTTTCCTCAATTTAATTACTCTACTTGGATATAAATATCAAGTTCATCACCCCGTCCAATTTTTTCATTAAAAACTTTAAAAATTTTATAAAAATCCAAAAATATCCTTACCAATATTTTAAATATAATTTTCAATTTTTAAAATCCACTCCTACATTCTCACTCACCCACTCCCCACCTCTACCTTCTCCCTCTCCCTCTCCCTCTCCCTCTCCCTCATCCTTGCCTTCTGCTCTCTCTCCCCTCATGCCAACCCTCCAGTACGCCCAAAATGTCTTCGCCCAAATCCCAAACCCAAACATATTCTCATATAATCGATTCATATCTTTAACCCAAACTCATCAACACAACCCAAACCCATCAACATAACCCAATACGCCCAAAATGTCTTCGCCCAAATCCCAAATCCAAACCCATCAACACAACCCATTCACATCTTCAACCACTTGATCAAGAAATTCCACTCAAAACCAAACAATTTCACTATCTCTTTTGTTCTCAAAGTTTGCTTGATTATACCCGCCAGTGCCACCCTCTGTTTTTCATGTCAGCCTTGTTTGTCTTCCAGCATTTAAGTCGACAATATCACCTTTGGCCGCTGAGCTCACTGTCACGTGCTATCTCTCTCTCTCTCTCTCTCTTGTAAGAACTGAAGAACATTTTGGTTTGAACATTTTGTCTTCTAACATTTTTTTTAGTTTGAACTCTTAACTTTTAACATTGAAAGTAAAACCATTCAACTTAATAAGGATATTTTGATATTTTTAATGATTTCCATCCAACATAACGTGCAGAAATGACTAGAGTGACCTTATTGAATGTCGAAGTCCAAAATAGAGTGATTAAATTGAAGGAAAAAAAGTAAAATGAACTTAATGACTTTTAACCGAAAGTAGGGTGACCAAATTAATATTTAAACTTTTAGAATATGTCTCCTCAACAATAGTGTATTACACAAATTTAGGTACTCATTTTATGAGCTCTACATTGACATAAAAAGTAATGTCAACTAGATAATACGTAAAACATAATATCATTTAATACACAAATTTAGGTACTCATGATGAATCTAACCTAATTCCAAAACAAATGGCCCCTTAATTTTTTTTAAGAAAAGTTATCAAAATAATCATCATACTATTCGTAGGTACTAATTTAACCAACTATATTACAATATCTCAAATATGACCAATGTACTCAGTAATTAAGTGCAATGTATCCCTTGTTGTCAACGCCCCATTCTAAATGGTATTTTTTGTATTTCAATTGCACCTATTTCTTCCTAAAAAGGTGAAATTGAATGAAAAATGTTGAGGATAAAATGGTACAATTGAAAGACAAAAATACCCTCCGTATAGACTCCTTATTAATCCACGTCAACATGTCCACTACAAAATTGAATAAAACGTTGACCGGTAAGGACCACATTACACCAATTTATTGAGTACATTGATCATTTAAGATATTATAATGTGATTTGTCAAATCGATTACCTAATGATGGTTATTTGTATAATTTCCCAAAAAATTATTATCTCAAAATATATTTTACTACTTGCAAATCTCCAACAATAGTGTACACCTTTTATTTAACTAATTTTTTCAAAACTTAATATACATCATTTTTTCTAAGAGCACGCGAATCCCAAGAATTGCAAAAGGGAAAGGAGAGTTTTGATTGGTGCTAATCAGTTACTGTATCAATTAGGCATGCAGAAGTATTCTCCCAAGGAGTATTTCTTACTTCTCAAAAAGCACATGATGTTCATGTTTCATATGGGAGTGACCCAAACCAATTGTCTAAAGGTGAAAGGGAATCAATTTCCATTGAGATATCGCAATTTTTGACTTTGGAGATAAAGGACTTGTCCCCTTTATAAAGAAGGATGGTCCCTCTTCCTCCCTCCCTCTCCAAATATCGTTTTACCGGTATTTTCTGTAAGATCGATCTCCCCGATTCGACCCACTGTGTATTGATTGGCTTAACAAATTAAGATCTCTAAAGATACTCTCACAAGAGACTTACTCCTAGCTTTAACAGACGAAGAGTACGAGTGTCACATGCCATCCATGTGCAAGTGCAACCCTTTTGGTCTGGTAATGATAACCCACCACCACAGACCAGAAGCATGATGATGGGATGAGAACTTTTTATGCAGTCATGCTCAAACATAATTCATTCATTTCAACCTTGCTGTTGAAGATTTGAACCCTAATGTCCACATCTCCTCACCCATACCTGCCCTTGTATCTATCTATTTATACATTTAGTTCAGGTATAGCTGGATGCAACCAATGGTGAAATAACAAAGAAACACAAAGAGCCGAAAACTGAGTTAAGATCCAACGAGAATACATAAAAGTGTAATGGCAATAAAACACTTTGAATAAGGTAAGAAAAAGGTGTTCTGAGAGTTTTGGTTTCAGAGCTACATGTAATGTTAGAGATTCAAACTCATAGAGTGAAGAAGTTACACCTGCAACCATTCGTTTAAATCTTTTCTATTGCTACTCACAGAGGGAGAGGGCCGAGATGCACTGCTCAATTATAACCAAGAGACAGAACATTCGAAATAGTTTCAAATGTCTGTATTTTTTTGACTCAGATTCTTTATCAACAATACCTGTAAAACCCATGATAAATCCATCAGGTTGAATTTCAAAACTAGCAGGTTAGAAAGGTGAAATATCAACTGTATCTATTGGGTAAACCAAAACATGGGCCCAGGTTAATCCCTCCCTATTCAGAAATAATAGAAGGAACTACCAATCAAACAAGAAGAAACTGGAAAGTGGTTTAATTGATAAATTCACGAGCACAATCATTTATTTACAAAGCCATAAGGCAGTAACAGCAGAGGAATAGAAGATAACCATCCTTTTGTTCACCCAAAATCATGAGATTACATCAAAAGGGTCACCTGTCCGGCTGTCCCTACATATGCTTTTGCACCAAATCTTCTTGCATTCTTGATTTCACCCAAAATATAATATAAAAAAGATAACTGATTTCTTTTATGCATTCTTTTAGTTCCATACAAGTTCACCTATGGCTATAGGATAGCCCAGCCGAGTTGAGTCAACTACTCGCAGATTTATAGCATCCTGATTTAGAAGATCATCGTTGAGAGGTAAAGCATCGGATGATTAGGAAAGTCAAGTGGATGAAAAGGCTGAAACTTTCAGTTTTTGGAAAACTCAAGCTTGTTTCACATGAATGGCTGACGAGTTGAGCCTTTGTGAGCTTGAGGCTGAGCTTCTGCGAAGGGGCAAAACTCAGCTCATTTAGATTCATGATCGACTAATGGGTAGAGATTAAGTCGACTCAAGCCCCTAGGGCCAATAAAGAATATTGCTAAGCTGTTTGTAAATCCGGCCCAAATACTACCAGTTACAACCTGAAATTTCACATCAGGATATGACTTAGGTTGCACAAAAAAACCATGATACAGAAATCATTAAGAAAATAAAAGCATAGTAACAATAATAACAATTTAATATTGATTCAAGAAGATTATTTCTCTCTTCTCAAGCAGTCTCTCCTCCTGCCATTTGCCAAACTAAATCATATAATCTCTCCATTCACAATGATTCAATTTTGTATGCTTTCCCCATAAGTTTGGTGAACAAAATGATAAAGAGTTTTCTCGCAAATTGTGATGATCGAGTTTTGGAACTTGTTGATTTTGATTCAATTCGCGAGCTAGACAGGCCGAGCAACCCTAAGCTCGCTTGGTTCAGCTCACTCACGATTGTCAGGTTGAATCATATATTCGCATTATACTTGTACTTCAGAATATGGAATGAATTGTGCACCCAGTCTCTCTCTCTCTCTCTCTAACAAAAAGATCTTGGCTTTTCTTTCTGCGTAGCTCATCAAACCCATTCCACTGCAGGAAAGTATGCATTTGTAGACATCTTTCCCCCACACATCCCCCCCCCCCACCCCCAAGGCGCCAACCCTTGCTTCTGCTACATCTGATGACATCAATATGAACATACTTAGGTATGAAAGCACAACCATGGGAAGGGGGGCACCTGCCACCCTTTAGTTTGGAGAACTGAACATGTACCAACCTTAATTTTTTTTTAAAAAAAAACAATTTTTGGTAGGAAGATATTTTAATTTTAAAATGTTTACCCCCATTTCTTTTTGTAAAAGCTAAAATAAATAATTTTGCCCACATAGCAGTCAAATTGAGGTACTTAATCTAGATTTCTACCCCATTATAATCTTCTTCCCCCCCCCCCAACTTCTAAACAAGATTGTGACTTCAATCCTGGGCATACTTAGGCACTTCAAAAGCCTTCAACTTCGTCCTCCTTTCCATATTAACAACAAAATTGTTGGAGCTTGAGTATTTACATCACCATTTCTATTCCAAAGCATCCCTTTGCACCTTCTTTCCACGTTAGCCGGGACATAATCAATGGAGCTTTCAGCATTTAAAAGCCAAACCTTCCTCCTCTTTCCAAATTAACAAGGAGAAAATGAATAGAACTTGGACCATTTCATAACCTTCCAACTAGGGGAGTAAATGGTTCTACTTGAAACAAATTATGAGTTGAACCGCATGCCATTGGTTTGAGAAAAATCAAACCGGAACTAAACCATTTAAAGTTTTGAGCTGAACTGAACCGAACCATGATGGTTTGACTTGGTTCGACTCGGTTCCGTGGTTCGGTTTCGCGGCTTGGTTTCATGGTTCGGTCTGAATTTAGAAAGAGTTCTAGTCATTCAAAATTTAAATAAACCAATAAAATACTATAAAAACAAGCTAAAGAAAATACTAAAAAAATAAATATAATACAATTATATTCATAAACTCACTTTAAAAAATTTGCACCAACTTTCAAATTAAAGGACTAACATTTTTAATTCTTATAATAAATAAATTGAATCCAATATAATAAAAATACAAGAATAATATAATTTTTTGGTCCCTGAACTATCCACAAACTATGCATTTGGTCCCTCTATTTTTTTTGAAATGTGTTTGGTCCTTAAAGTAGGTTTTTACTAAAAGAATACCCCCTCACGGGGTTACCGTTAGTTTTGCCGTTAATTTTTTTTGGAAATCCCAAATTTGCCCCTATGTTTTTGGGCATCTTATAAAACCTTAAATTTGGTCTCAGTCTATCCAATATCCAGAAAAACCACGGGGGAACAATATCAGATCTAAATACACAGAAGATTAAGATCCAACCCATATCCGTTTGGTTTTGAAAGAGATAGGTAGACAGGGGTGGGAATTGGTTAGTATAGTTTTGGTCTTTTATTCTTTTTCTTCTCCCTGAAAGAATTGATTCTGCCGTCCTCCGTCCGGTAAAACCCAGCTTTGTAGTTCGAGCCCCTTCATCTCCTGCCTCCAATCACTGCCATAACACCAATTTACGTCACCTCCATCTTCATCTGTAGATGCCGCTCTGAAACAAATTCGTGGGTCGTCTTTCTTCCACCCAGCAACCAATTTGTGGGTCGTCTTTCTTCGATCCAGCCGGCTTCTCATCTTCGCAATCCCAGATCTGGCGAAGGCAACCCCTAAAATCCTGTCAAACCATGCTCCAAATCCGGTCTTCTCCCACCCAGCAACCAATTCGTGGGTCGTCTTTCTTCGATCCAGCCGGCTTCTCATCTTCCTCTTGATCTGCATTCTCTCCTCCACCAATTGTTCGTGCTCCTCATCTTCCTCTTCTTCTAATTTCAGCGACGACAACGTTGAGGTTCCCAAAGATCCAATTTTAGAGATTCCCAATTTTAGGACAGTGACACAGGACGAGGCAAAGACCCGGCGAGTTCAGGGAAGTTGAGAATGGCTGAGTTACCTTTAATGCTCAACACTGCCACGTCGTGGGCTCGGGCTGCCATTTCTGGGGTGGGGAAAGTGCTGAGCCATATACGAGATTTCTTGCGTGGCTCGCGAATTTCGGACACCCACTTACCCCAAAATGAAAGCCATGGAAGATGGGAAATTACCAAGCTGCAGTACATGAGTCCATTCTCTTCTGGTTCCTTCTCATCTTCCAGTTCGCTCTCCCCTCAAAGAAAAGCCACAGATCCGGCGGCAGAGGAGTGTGGATTAGAGAGTAGTGGTGGTGGTGATGGGTTTGTGAGGAGAAGTGGAGGTTTCAGGTGGAGACTGTCATAGTTATTAGAAACTCAGGGAGACGTCATAGTTTTTTTTTCTTTTTTCTTTTAATTTTGAATCACTAAGGGTAAATTTGGAATTTTATAAAAAATTTGACGGTAAAACTGACGGTAACCCCGTAAGGGGGTAATCTCTTAGTAAAAACTTACTTTAAGGACCAAACACATTTCAAAAAAAATACAAGGACCAAACGCATAGTTTGTGGATAGTTTAGGGACCAAAATATTATATTATCCAAAATACAATAACGTACATGATATTAAAAACGTTTATGTAAATTCAAAAAGTCTAAAGGCAAATTCCTAAATACTAATATTAGCCTTATAGTTTATATGGTATAAAAATATTAATAATATAAGAGTACTAATGTATAAAGGATACAAATTCTAAATAATTTGTTGTTTGGCTCAGTGGTTCGGCTCAAAATAGTTTGGTTTGGTTCGGTTTGACTCGATTCGACATGTCAAGCCGTAAACCAAACCAAACCGTTCGACTTCCCAAAATTTCAAACTAAGCCAAACCATATAGCACCCAAAACCGGACCAAACCGCATGGTTCGGCTCGACTTGGTGGTTTGGCGACTCGGATTGACACCCCTACTTTCAATTGTAGGCAATTAAGAATCCAAAATTTCAACAAAATGCTACGTCATGATTTATTGAGTCTGCAAAAACCATAACTCTAAAACTAGTTTCAGTATACCATTTCTGGGTGCCAAAGCTCCATTGGCTGAAAGCAAAAATCTTGCTTTTCCTATCAATCTAAAGAAGCTACAAACTTGTTTGATTTTTCACTTTAAGTATAGCCATAGGGATGCAGAACAGCAGAACCACATTCTTGTTCAATCCAAGGAGAATTAAATTGTCTGGGTAAACATGTGTACCTAGCAACAATTTATACTCGAGTAAGATAGACATAATTGGGTTTTTAATACAACAGAACTCATGGAGCAAGGCAGGATATTGATATCAAGTTACTCTAAAGCAAATAATAACGATATCATTAGAATGATTACCAACCAGATCACAATTTCGTAAAAGAGCTGAAACAACAAAATTTAGACTAATTTGCAAAGGGTAAAAAATCCAAAAGCGTAATTTCCGGAATTTTTCAATATGAGTTGGGTACTTTTTTTCCCACACATTATACAATATACTTTAGATTTCGTTTTCTATCATCAAGGAAAAAATTTGGATGTAGTTAATGAAAACTTAAGAGAGTATTTCAATGTTCCAAAAGAAATATCCAGAAAAAGCCAAAATGAACCCAAACCTTAAACCCTACACCCTAGATCCCAAACTAGCTTCAAGCCTTCAATATACCATTTCTTGGTACCAAAGCTCCATTGGCTGAAAGGAAAAATCTTGCATTTCCTATCAATCTCAAGAAGCTACAATCATGTTTGATTTTTCACCCTAAGAACAGCCATAGAGATGCAGAACCACACTCTTGTTCAATCCAAGGGGGAATAAATCATCTGGGTAAACATGTGTACACCTATCTACAATTTATACTAGACTAAGTTAAGACATAATTGGATTTTTAATAGAACAGAACCCAGGGAGCAAGGCAGGATATTGATATCAATTTACTCTAGGTACCTACCGAAGCAAATAACAATGATATCATTAGAATGATTACCAACCAGATCACAATTCGTAAAAGAGCTGAAATAACAAAATTTTGGTTAATTTGCAAAGGGTGAAAAATCCAAATGCTTAATTTCCGGTTTTTTCAATATGGGTTGAGTACTTTTTTTTCCAAACATTAACGGCATACTTTTTTTTTCTATTAAGAAAAAAAATTGGATGCCGCTAGTGAAAACTTAAGAGAGTATTTCAATGTTTCAAAAGAAATATCCAAACAAAGCCAAAATGACCCCAAACCTTAACCCGTAAACCCTACATCCCAAACTCTAAATCCTAAGCCCTAAAACCCTGAACCTTAAACTCTAACCTCATAAGCCCTAAAGCTTTAAAATCCTAAATCATAAACCCTAAACCCCTAAAATTATAAACTTTAGACTCTAAACCCTGAATCCTAATTTTGGTCTTTTCAAACATGATGAAAGCTTATTGGAACACTTTGATAAGCTTTTGCTAAAGACATACCTACCTTAATTGCAACCGAAAACCAAAGTTTTGTTAAAAAAACAAGTAGGCAGCCCTCATTGAAAAAATCAAAATAAAGTAGGAACACTACATTTTCAAGTATTTATTCATTGCAAAAGATGGCTATCCATTTAAGCATTAAGCAATATCTTCCCTCGGAAACTGAAATTCAATCTCTTTCCAAAAATATTATAAAAGATAAATGTTACAAAACAAACTAGGTTAGAATGATCCCAGGAAACATGAAAACTCACCAAAATGAAGCTATAAAAACTAAGTTTTTTTCCTAAGACGCTTCCTTAACTTCCTCAATTTGTGCTTGTTCATCTTCTTCTTTCTCTTCTTCTTCACACTATCAGCCCAAATCGTGTGGGAATCATCCGTAACAACGTCTTCAACATCAGATTGAACAAACCCAGTTGACGAAATCGGGTTTAGAAAAGCCCCAAATGAAAAACTTGGATAAAAGATCAACGACTGAGAAGGGTCTAAATCATGGGTCTTGGGTCGTTGACCGGAGAAAGGGATTGGGGACTGGAGTGGATTAGTGTCGGAGAGATGAGCCAAGACTGGTGGAGTGAGAATTTGTTTGTTAATTTTCGAGATTATGGAGGGTGTGACTGATTGCTTTCTGAGAAGTTTTTGGAAAATAGAAGCCATGAAGATGCAGGCAAATTCTTGAGCAATGAGAGTCGTTGACTCGGTGATCGGAGATTTTCAATTTAGGGTTTCTTAGGGTTCTAGCCTTGAATCATTTCCTCCGTTTTACTGCCTTGTTTTCACGGGACGGATAGTCGGATACCGTCATTTACTGACGAGGGTCGCATTCGCATAAGTGCAAAGCTAATCCTACTTAGGCTTAGGTTGTTTGTTAACCTAATTAAAAACTTAATTAAATTTTTTGAAGTGAATTTAGAAATCAAATTGTTTGATAATGCCATATTATATCACTTAATAAATTACGTGGCCCTAAAAAATAGCCAAATTTTTAAATCTAAAGTGATGACTTAAAATTTTAGCTGTACTTTTTTTAAATGTCAATTACCATATTTTAGCTTTGAAAAAATTGCTGACCAGGCCCGTTTCCAATTAATTTAATCACTCAAATCCCTAATTTTTATTTTCAATCAGAAAAAGTTGTTTTTTGTTGGGAAATAACTATGTTACCCTTAATGAACGCTTAAAAATGACTAGCGCGTGAATTGCGGTTCAAAAGTCATTTTTAGGATCGAAATGACTACGTTACCATTAATTAACAATTAATGGATGACTATCCACATGAACCGCGGTTCAAAAGTCACTTTTTAGATCAAAATGACTAGGTTACCCTTAATTATCGTTTAACGGATGCCTAACTACTTGAATCGCGGTGCATAGTTTTATATATCGCGGTTCAAAACTTTATTTATCGTTTAAAGGATTTTATTATCACTTATGTAAATCATCATTTCTTTCCTATTCCTATTCACTATTTCTTCAATGGAAAAACTCATTATGTTATTGGTTAAATTTCGATGAGATACGATTGTTTCTAAACTTAGTGAAAATTTTGTTATTCGTGATGTTATTCAATTGATAACAGGTAAATATTGTAATGTTGAATTTTCAAATTTATCTATAAAGTATTCTGTTGGATCTCACATGAATTGTTGTTTGGCGAATGACGAGAATTGCGTAAACATATTGTTTTTTTCCTAAATTTTGTCAAGTAGTATTATATACATAAATGTTGTTGAAAATCAAAATGATTTTAGTTTTGGATTTAACATAGTAGGTTTACTTGGGGATTCTGTTTCTTATAACGTTGGAGATTTAACATATTGTCGTAGAGTTGATTCAATGAATTGTAATCGCGGTGCATCTACTGTAAATATGGATGTCTCAGTATGTAATAACAATTCAACTTATTCGAATTACGATTCATCTACATCTTATCAAAGCAATATCAAGTTCTTCATGTGTGGACAATGATGATGATATTGTCTCATGTTATGATATATGTCCTAATCAATCTAAAAAAGACCTTTTAACTGATGGTTGGGCATCACTTATTACTAGAATTGGGGAAATTTTCAAAAGAGGAGTGTATGAATTTCGTTATGAACTTCTAAAGTATTTTTTCAAGATTGGATTTGAATATATTTTTTTAAGAACAATAATGAGAGGATTAGTGTTTTGTTTGTAAAATTTTTAATGATGGTTGTAGTTGGTTTATGAAGGGAACTGTGTCAGTCGTTGATAAGTCAGTAAGAGTATACAAATGTAACCTTGAACACAATTGTAATGTCAATAAGATTGATCTAATGAATTGTTTAGAAGTGATGAGTTGTGGTATAATTTCATACTTGATTCTTGAAAATGTTCGTATTGGACCATTGTATTCTCCGAAAGAAGTAGTTGATCAGATGAGGACCCAGTATGAGATTTTGGTATCATACAGTAAGGCATGGAGAAGCGTTGACAAGGCTCAAGTAAGATTTTTTGTGATTACGAAGATTCTTTTCAAGAGTTGCAATGGTATGTTAAAGCTTTACATAATAGTAATTTGGGCAGCTGTGCATTTGTTAAATCGAACCCTATTACAAATCGTTTCAATCGCTTGTTTATTTCGTTTCGCGCATGCATAGATGGTTTTAAGTATTGTCGTTCAATATTGTTCATAGATGAAACTTTTATGAAATATCGATTTAAGAGAACTCTTTTGTCTGCAACAGTTAAGGATGGAAATTAAGGTACTTAATTATTTAAAAAAACTCTTTTATGCTTTGATTTTTTTGTGAACATTATTTAATTATCATTTTTATTATTTGCATGTCTCTTTCCCTTTGCTTTTGCAGTTATAAGTACTAAAAATCGAGAAAATTGGTGTTGGTATCTTTCAAAAGTAAAAGAATTAGTTAATAGAGATGTGTTGTTTGTTTATGATAGAAATGTTGGTTTAATAGAAGTCATACCTGAAATTTTTTAGAGTTCCAAATATTTCTTTTGCTTGGTGCATTTTTATCGTAATTTGAAAGACATTTGTTGTGGTAGACCATATTCAAAAGGATTTCGATCTAATTTGTGTAAAAGACTGAAGAATTGTGTGTATGCTCCGAATATTAGACTTTTCGACGAGAAGTTTGAAATATTTAAAAGAGAAGGTGGACAAATTGCTACTGAATTTTTGGTCAATCTTCCATTTCAAAATTGGGCTATTGCACATTGTCGGGAGAATAGGTATGCTGAGATGACATCAAATGTTGTTGAATCGTTCAATAATTGGATTTTGGAGGCTCGGGGTCTTCCCATTACACACATGGTTGATTACATTAGATCAAAAATTATGAAATGGTTTTTGAAGAGGTTTAGCAGTGGAACTAAGTGGAACAAATTACTATGTTCAAAGATGAATCATAAGTGAAGTGAATATCTAAAACATTGGTATCACGTGGTATGTGCGTAGTGTACGTAACGATATATGTGAGGTTCTATCAGATCCAACTATGAAAGTTGATTTGGGGAATAGAACATGCTCATGTTATCAATGGCAGATTCAAGGGTTCCCGTATTGCCACACTGCTATTGCAATTAAGAGATGCGGTAAAAAGATTGAAGATATTATTGATAATTTCTTCCTCACGAGCTATTACATCAAGTGTTATGAGGGAAGCTTAATGCCTATTCCAACTACTAAAAGGTACAAGGTTGATAATTCTATGGAAGGCGATGTCATTTTACCACATATTACCAAAAGATTAGCTGGGCGTCCGAAGAAGAAAATGATCGCATCAAATGGCGAATCAAGAAGCAAAAGGAAAATGAAACGTGGTAGATGTAAAAAGCTTTGTAGTCATAACTCTAGGTCATGCAGAGAAGCAATCAAATATTGAGTTATTTTTTTAATGTTACTGAAACATTATTTGTTAAAAGATTTGTGTTTTTTACATTTTAGTATCGTGGTACATGGTTTGTTTTTTAATGTACCGCGATGGAGAAATGCAGTCATCGTGGTACACAATATTGATAGTAGTTTTATTTATTTATTATTTTAGTTTCGCGGTTCACAAGAATATACACCGCGGTGCATGGTTTTTGTATTTAATATATTACTGTTAACTAACAAACTATTTTTATTTATATATCGTGATTTATTACTTTAAATCAAAATCAGAACTCAAATGAGTTGGAAGACAAAAGACAGTTCCTTCATCAAGATCATAAAAGATGAAGGAAGAAGGGGATGTAACTTTTGTTATGTAAGTACTTCACGAATTTTTTAATTATGATGCACAAATTAAGATTGCTATCAATCATATTTTTCGTATATTTAGGACAATATTTATACAGATCAAGATCCATATTAGTTGAAAGTAGAAACAAAGTTGTATTTGAGCTTTGAGGAGAAAGTTAAGAAATAAAGGAAGGAAGAACAAATAAATGAAGGAAGAATAGTTATGAGTAAAGGAGGAAGAAATGACAGTATATATTTAAGGACGAAGAAAGTGAGGGTTGTTTTAGGAAGAAGAAAAAGAAATGACCACAAACGTCCTCCTCTACAATTGATATACGTGCTGTTACGTTTGAAAATTCTTAACCACAAAAATGAAATACGAATCCTAGTATATAAAAAATACAGTATAAAATGTAAATATATCGTGGTGCAACAATTTTTTGATAAACAAAAAAAAAAAAAATCGCGAGTGCAAGAAACAACTCTCTTTATTTCCAATTCCAACCGATTACAGAGAATAAACTATCTCAAGGAACAAAATGTCTATTATAAAACAATACATATTTATTAGAAACTCGTCTTCTTCTTCAAATCTGTATGCCTATGGCTTTGAGTTTCAACTGCTCCCTTCATACGATTTGTTGCAAATTCCAACCGTTGTTGATGAACGACGAGAATTAGAAATACATCGTATCAATGGATGTCAAATGGGTTGGAGATAAAGAAAATCCAACCTTCTTCGAGTTCATTAATTCTAATGCACAAATTAAGATTGAGACGAAGTATAAATTTGTTGTATTTTGAACTATTTTTGAAACATAAAGCTTTGGATCTAGAAGTATAGTTTTGAAAGGAAGCAAGGAAGAAAGAAAGATAGTTATGAATAAAGAAGGAAAAAATGACGGTATATATTTAAGGACGAAAAAAGGGAAGAAGAAGGATTGTTTGTCTTTAATTATGGATCTTGATATACGTGCTTAATAGTTGATTTTCTTTAATTTGTCTTTAATGTTGATTCTTGATATTCTAAGGAAAAAAAAACATATGCATCGCGGTATATAAATATGTTCAACGCGATATATCAAAAAGGGAATCACGGTGCAAAAATATTTAGAGTTATTTGAACAATGAACCTTTTTTGCATCGGGATATATCCAAAAGGGAATCGCGGTGCAAAAATATGTGAGATTAATTGATAAAGGAACCTTTTTTGCATCGTGATAGATAAATTTGCACTTTAAAAATGAATCTTTAAATTTTATATGTTTGTTAACCGCAGTACAAAAATATGTAAAATTAGTTGATGAAAGAAACTTTGCACAAAGATATATAAACTTAATATAACGACTCTTTCTCATTAAGAGTATCATAGTCTTTTCGTGTCCAAAAGTGACTTTTTCTGATTAAAAAAATATACTTTAGCGATTAGAAACTTTATAAAGTGGATCGTCCAGAATTTTTCCCTTTAACTTTTAAGAACTTAACTCAACCCAGACACAAACGAGTAGTATAGAGACGACGAACCCCAAACCTTATGCCTCCACTATATAAGGGACAAAATTGATCAAAGTAAAATTGTAATTAGTGTTACCATAAATTCTCTCTTCCTACAATGTTTTTAACGTAGTCATATGAGAATCCTCTCACGAGCGGTGACTGTGGTGACTCCAAGAGGGTTTTTCTAAATTCTTCTAGAGTCCAGAGTCCGTTTTTTTTTATTCTATCATTTTTGTTTTGAGGTCATACGAGTTTTAGCTGCAACCAGGGGCGGACGCACACTTGCTAAATTGGGTGCAAGTGATGCCACTTTTAATTTTTTTTTTTTCACCTTGTAAAACGACGTCGTTTTACAAGGTGACCCACATATAATTTTCAAGGTGACCCACCTTCGATTTCCAAAATCCCAACTAAATCGCAAAGTGCCTAAAAGAAAGAGAGGGAGGGAGACGACGCAGAGACGCCGGCCGTGCATCTTGTGCTGTAGCCTCGCCAGCCGTCCGTCGAGCCGAATCGAGACCGAGAGGTCGAGGGAGGATCGGAGCCTCGGAGGAGTCGCCACTGACTGGGAAGTGGGATTTGGGAATCGGGGATTTGGGATTGCCGGATTGGGAAAGGGATTTGGGAAACAGCCAAACAGGGAACGCCGGAAAGGGAACCAAAAGTGAAAGTGTGAAATTGAAAGAGAAACAGAAAGTAATAAACTAGGAGAGAGACTGAGAGAGGAGACTTTCAATTTCAGCCTTTGAGGCTTTCTGGCTTTGACGAAGTGGGTTTTTTAATTCAAAAAAGGACAAAGCAATGAAAGCATTGTTTACTTTACAAAATCAAACAACAACCAACAAGGCATTGAAGGCAACAACCAAGGTTTGTCTTTGTCTTTGTCTCATTGTCTGCATCTACTCTCTATTTATAAATAATAATCTATTTAATTTTTAATTGTTATTTATCTGTTATTTTAATAATATTCATAAAATATGGTTGGTTTGAAATTTTGAATTATTGAATTTGAATATTCAAATGTTTGATGCCTAAAATTATGACTTTTTTATTTGGTTGGTTGAAAACTTGTAATTAGGGCTTGATGTTATATTCAAAATTAGGGCTTTTTTTATTTACATATTTATTTGGGTGCAAATTGTGAATTTGTTATTTGTGCTATTGTTACATGTTACATGTTTATTTGTTTTTAATTGTAATCTTTAAATTTTGAATTTTGGTTTTTGTCTCTTCAACAGGGTTAGAGGTTTTTTGACTATTAAGGGAATATAGAGAGATTTTTTAAACGAAAATTGACATAAATTGGAATTGGTGGTTCTAGTGGTGCATCTCCTAGTACTCAACCGTCTTTTCCCATAACTTCAACTAGGAAAGATTTTGTTGATTTGAATAGTCTTCCTTCAGATCCTGCAGAAAGGAAAAAGATGTCTGAATTTCACCCAAACCAGGTTGATGAAATTAGAAGAACTTATCTATTAAAGGGGCCTTGTCAACCCCGTGGCCATGATTTCCCTCAGAAAATGATGGGAAATAAAATGCGTCGTTTTAATCCTGATTGGTTTGATCAATATGCTAATTGGTTAGAGTATAGCATGAAAGAAGATAAAACATATTGCTTGTGTTGTTATTTGTTTAGAGATCAAATCAACAATCAAGGTGGTGGGGCTTTTATAACTGAAGGTTTTTCTACTTGGAATAAAAAAGTTAGGTTGGATTCTCATGTTGGCGGGGTTAATAGTGCTCATTATGTGTGTTTAAAGAAGTGTGATGATCTAATGAAACAAAGTCAATCTATTGCAGTTGCTCTTCATAGACAATCAGACATTGAGAAAATTGAGTATCGAAATCGATTAAATGCTTCAATTAATTCTTGTAGATTTTTGTTGCATCAAGGGATTGCTTTTCGTGGACATGATGAGAGTGATGGTTCTTTAAATAGGGGGAATTTTCTTGAATTGATGAAACATATGAATCTTCATGGTGAGAGTATTTATAAAAATCATCCCCCAAAAATTGTCAAATGGTTGCTCCTAGCATTCAAAAGGATATTGTTAATTGTTTTGCAAAAGAGCCGGTACAAAAGATAATTGGTGAGTTTAAAGATGATTTTTTTTCTTTGATGGTGGATGAGTCTAGTGATGTATCAGACAAAGAGCAAATGGGTGTGGTTTTGCGATATGTTGACTCTCGTGGAATTGTGAAAGAAAGATTTATTTGTGTCGTTCATGTGATGGAGACTTGATAATGATTTGAGCTTGATGAAAATTCGGGGTCAAGGTTATGATGGGGCAAGCAATATGAATGGTGAATTCAATGGGTTGAAGACTTTGATTTTGAATGAAAATTCGTCTGCGTTTTATGTTCATTGTTTTGCCCATCAACTTCAATTAGCTCTTGTTGGTGTAGCTAGAAAACATGATGATACTGCAAACTTTTTTAGTATGATTTCCACCTTAATGAATGTTGTTGGAGCCTCTTGTAAGCGTAAAGACATGATTCGACAAAAACAAGCAGAAAAAGTGGCAGAAGGAATTAATAGTGGTTTAATTGAGACAGGGAAGGGATTAAATCAAAAGTTAAGTCTTCATAGGGCCGCGGATACACGTTGGGGATCTCATCATAAATCATTGTTGAACTTGGTTGCTTTGTTTTCTTCTGTTCGTGAAGTTCTTGAAGTTGTTTCATGTGATGGTACTGATGCTTTGAAAAGAGCTCAAGCAAGGGGTTTATTGGGATATTTGGAATAATTTGATTTTGTTTTTTATTTGCAATTGATGCTGCTTATATTTGGATTCACACATGAGTTGTCAATGGCTTTGCAAAGGAAAGATGGAGATATTGTGAATGCTATGTCACTTGTTAAAATTACTAGGACGCGGTTGCAAGCGGTAAGAGATAATGGATGAGAATCTCTTCTGGGTGACATTAATGCATTTTGCAATGAAAATAAGATTGATTGTTTGGATATGACTGTTGAATATGTTGATGCTCACAGACCTCGACAAAGAAGACACATTACTAATGATTTTCATTATCGTGTGGAATGTTTTTATGCCATTATGGATAAGCAGCTTTTCGAGATTAATGATCGGTTCAATGATGTCAATTCTGAGTTGCTTCTTTGTGTTGCTAGTTTGAATCCAAGTAATGATTTTCATGATTTTAATATAGCAGCATTGATAAAAATGACTCAATTTTATCCTCATGACATCTCAGTATTTGAGCGTATGACTATTAAGAATCAACTAGAGACATATATTATGGATGTGCGAACAGATGACAGATTCAGTCAATTGAAGGGGCTTGGTGATCTATCTACATTGCTAGTACAAACAAACAAATATTTGTCGTATCCGCTGGTGTATCGACTTTTGAAGTTAGCGTTGCTTTTGCCGGTAGCAACGGCAAGTGTGGAAAGATGCTTCTCAGCAATGAATATTGTTAAGACGGATTTGCGAAATCGAATGTGTGATCAATTTTTAAGTGACTCTCTTGTATGTTATATTGAAAAAGAGTTGTTTAATAGCGTTACAAATAATGATGTAATTAAACGTTTTCATAATATGAAAACGCGTAGGGGACAATTGTAATTTTTATGGTTTTTATGTAATAGTTATAATTGTGAACCCACTTTAAAAATTTTCTAGATTCGCCACTGGCTGCAACATGATCCAAATATTTTGTATGAAAATTTCAATTTAATTTACGTGAAAAAAAAAAACATGATTAATTACATATTACATCACTTATCACGTGGAGCTAAAGTTTAAGAGATGACATGCTTGACAAATTAAGTATTGGATGTCATACATTATAAAAATAAATCCCTATCTTTTTTTCTTCTTGTTGTTGTGAAACTATCATTCCCCATAATTCACATGTGAAATTTTAAGAGTAGTGATTTTACCAAGGAAAAAAAGATGGGGTTATTCATACCCTAACAAATAATTTATTTACAAAATAGATAACCTACAAAAAAGACCAAATAAACCTCCTTCCCAACAGTCCTTATACATCTTTTTTCTCTCCTTCCTCCATCCTTCTTTAAGTGCGTTTTTTTTTTTTTGCGTCATTTTTTCATCTTTCCTTCCTTTTCACTACGATTTTCTTCTTTTTCTCCTCTTCCTCACGCCTCATCCATATGGCATTTTTTACGGCGTGTTCGACCGAAATTGAAGTAAGAACATTTGAAAAAGTTCTTGTGTTCGCCATGGTTGGTCGAACACCAAAGTGATGATGTTCGGCCACAAGAAATGTTTCAAATTTTCAATTCTTAAGGGTTCATAAATTAAGAGTTATATATCTTTTTTTTTTTTTTTTTTTTTGCAGAGGAGTACTTTTACACTTAATAAGTCAAAAATAATTACAAATAAAATAAAACAACAAAAATGTGTTTTGCTATATGGCAAAAATTTACATGTATTTTCTGTAAGCCGGATCTTTCAGACTCGATTCACAATGTGTTAATAAACCGAACTGTCAGAGAGTGAGATTCCGTTTTACGAATTAAGAATATATAAAAGATCTACTTTAACATAAAAAAATACAAAAATAAAATTTATTTATAATAATTATTTTTTTGATTATGATTAATATCATATCATAATTATCATTACAGTAGATGGTGGGTCTTATATGATCGCTAACGAAAGCCCACAAAATTCAAAACAAAACAAAAAAAAAACTCAGCAAAAAGAGCAATATCTCTCACACTCTCAAAGCTCTTTAATTAAAACACAAAAACATTTATTTTAATTTTTAGTAGTACTAGTAGTGTACGTGGCAAGCTCACACGTAGGGTGCAATAAGAGCATTTTCATCATGGCAGCACAGGAACGCAATGAACTTTTCCATCAGGCGTTGACACTCCGGGCACCTCATGTTGTCCGGAATCCTCCCGGCGGTCACCGGGAACTCAAATCGGCAGCAATTATGAGATGCAACGTGAAGATTTCTATGGTATTCTTGAAATGCCGTCTCGAATCCCCTTAACGGCACTTGCTCCTTCCACGAATCGTACTCCGACAGCGCCGGCAGCATCGAGCTGCCGTGTCCGGATGACACCACATTAGACCCTCTACAAAGAATGGCCCACGAGCCGTCCTTGTCGTAGCTGAGGAGCTTCTTGATTTCTTGCAGTACCGGGTCTTGATCGTCGGCTTTTTTCAATTGGATTTTGGAGTAGAGCATGCTCTCAAGGCGGGTCCAGAAGAACCAAATCATTGCCGGGTCTTGCCAGCAGTAGCTGAGCTTCTCCACCGTGATGGCGGCGGTCACCCTTCGAACTTGTTCCCTCTTGGTGCTTTTGCCGACGTACGCAATCTCTAGTGGAATACCGGCCGCCGTTGCGACGGCGCGTGCGGTGGATGTGAATTTGCGAGTCCACTCTATGTCATCCCCTCCATACAAGAAAATGTATTTGTCCTCCCTTATCTATTAAATTTAAGCCATTTGAGCAACATATTAAACGAGTATGACAATTTAATCCTAATACAGTTGGTTAATTGAATCAAGATGGACTTACCCAATTCAAAATAGTTGGATCCATGCCACTAACCAACAATTCAAGCCTCCAAGTTTCATCCCTCCACAAGGCTTCCTCTCTCAAACTAGTGAAAGGGAAGGCATTGCTTCCCCAAATCCACATCATGTGAATGGCATTTGGGCTTAGCTCCCTTCCCTGTGGGTCCAACACCACCAAGATGGGCTTGTTCCTGAAGTGCCATTTCTCGGGCACAAAGCGGATGACCGAGTGGTCGATTAACGAAGGGTGGTGCACAGAGTACCACGGCATTGTGGACCTGAGGTCCTCGAATTGCTTGTTCAGCGCTTCTGTCCACTGCACTGATGGATCCACAATTGGCAACCATACTACCTCGTACAAGCTCTCCATCCTTGTGGCATGAATTCGTGACTCACTGTAAATCTGTTCGAGAATTGATAGCTCGTCACGGGACATGTCTAGCCCTGATATTAGCAATAGCACATTCCTCCTCCTCAGGACTTCGAGGCTAACCTGTTTAATCATGCACAAATCTATCTTAAAAACTTTGAGAATATCATTGTAGAAGTTACTGAGGCAATAATTAAGAGGTAAATGAACTAAGAGAGATTTATATTTTCGAACCCTTCTCTTATTAGATCCATCAACTAGTGGCAGTAGATCGTCCTTGGAATAAATCAAGGATTTAAGAACCTTCATGTTGTCAATATGGATCATGTCAAATAGCTGATGCAGTGACCTTTTGGCTTCAATCTCCCTCTTCTCTTCTGCATTAATCAAATATAGCAATCTCTTAGCAACTATTAACTTAAGCTTTCTATAGGAGTCAATGCATGAATCGACAGTAATGATATAAGGGGGTGGAGCTGGACCTATGAGGTGGTGGCAGCTAGATAACTGCTGCTTGAGAAACTCGAGAATGTGGTTGATCTTGTGAGACAAGTTGGATAGTTCCCAAGCCAGCTCTGTAGATGATATCGTATACCTGAAATCATTTCAATAGTCAGTTTAATAATTCTACCTCAAAACTTATGGTGTGAAGGGAGATCGAGTTGAAGCTATATACTCGTGGCCCATGCTGGTGAGGCTAGTAATTTGGGTAGCACAAGCGATGATACTCCTGACATTCCAGTACACTGCAGTAGGGATAATGGACATGGCAGAGGCCATTGGAGGCACATCTGGTGTGATGTACATAGACGGGAGCTCCTTGAACGACGAGATGACCCGGGTCAGTTCCAAGACAGACTGAATGAGCTTGGTTAGTGCATCAAATCGGGGTTTCAGTGGGGCAGAATGCTCCATGATCGCGGGCACTTGCTTAAGGATTGCCATGGATCTTGCCAGTTGGTTGGAGGAGTAGATTTGGGCAAGCAGCCAGAACTCGCCATAGTTCAAAGCAAAAGCTGCCAGGGTAAGCACTAGCTTAGCATCCCACGGATAGCTTGCTACCATGTGGAAAATCGAGACGGCTGTGGCATGTCCATCCCCTCCACTCAAGCACCTGATTGCCATCTGAAATTACCCGTACATTCATAGGAAAAATGTTAACGATGGTAAAGAAGTGCATTTTTTAAAATAATATTTATGTACAAATATATTAATTTGACCTCGCAGGAAACTTTATCGATGATGTGGGACAGTGAGTCAAGCATAAAAATGGCTGTGTTATTCTTTTCATCCAAGGTTTCTCCTTGGGTACCCTACAAGTGCAACGAATTGAATCACCAAAGAATTAGCTATGTAAGGATGAAAACTATGAAGGCCTAGCTATATAATTAAGGAAGCTGAGTGCATATATAAATACCTGCGAAATTGGTTGAACGACATTGAGGGTGGCACGTTTGAGGATGTCCTCGACAATGTAGAGAAGGGGCTTGACATCAACATCGCGACCATCAGGGAGATGGCTTTCGTAAATTTGTTTCATCATCACATTGTCGTCGGATGCCATGATCATGGGATTTCTGTCACTCTTGATCAGTTGCTGCGATGGATACATTGAACCGCTTAGTAAGTTTCTGTCTCCACTCCTGATAAGTTGCTGCATAGGTGTGGTCTGTTGATGCATAGGATTAGTCAACTGTTGCATCGGATTGGTCAGCTGCTGCATTGGGTTGGCCAACTGATGCTGCATAGGGTTGGTCAGCTGCTGCATCGGATTGGTTAGCTGCTGCATAGGGTTGGTCAGCTGCTGCATCGGATTGGTCAGCTGCTGCATCGGATTGGTACTATTCTGCCTCGGAGTGGTGCTGTGCTGCATCGGATTGGTCAGTTGTTGCTGCGAAGGAGCCGAAGTGCCTGATAATACCACCTTGTTGCCCAAGTCGATCGACATTTTTTAAATAACTGCTAGCGAACTCCAACTAGCTCTACGGGTAATAAGAACAGAGAAAGTTGGAAAGAGGCAAGCTGTGGTCTTCTGAAGATGTTGTTGAATGGCTTTTATATGCATCAGAAATGGAATAAAGCTAGGTAAGACAAGCTGAATCAACTTCCTTGCTTCCCGTGGAATTAATATATGAAGCTTAGTCTAGTCTCTTTTGTTGTCATTACTCTTTCCATATACTCAACAAAACAAACATCTTTACCTTTAACTACTGTTAGGGTTCAAGAATCTTCAAGTAGAGTGATTCTAAAACCTTGATCTAGATATGCCCAATCAAAATCTTGAACCCAACTAGCCTCTTTCATGAGTTAACTTATCTCCACTCAACTCTATTCGGTCTTCATTCTAATTAATTTTTCCAGGTACTCGATTTTCGCCATTCATTCATAGAAAAAAATTAAACGTGACCTAGGGTTTGTCTCACGGAAAATAACTTCTGAAAAACGTTTTCTTCATTTTCCAGTGTTTGATAATTTTAGGAAAATGTAGTCATTGTAAAAGTTTTTCCGAGTAAAAGGAAATAAAGTCTTTTTTTTTTCCAGGAAAATGACTTACGGATTCATTTTTCGTAAGTCAATTTCCAAATGTTCGAGCACACCTTCCACAATTATACATATTTACGTACACGAACAATGTTTTACTCAACAATAAATTGTTTAGAAATATAAATGAAGTTTGTGCATACTATTTATAAATTATATTTTTAATAAATACTCACTACGTCCTAAAATTTGTATCCATTATAGTATTTAAGAATGTCTTAGACATTATCTATTTTCTTTTTTAAAACGTTTTTTTCATATCAATTATCAAAAAAAATTACTTGTATTTGTGAGATTGAAAAAAGATGGATCTTATTGATTTGACATCATTAATGATAAATTGATGGTTACTAAAAGAAAATTACGTAAAGTTTAACACTATTTTATATTCAATATGAACATTAATATTAGAATATATTTTTTGTATTTATTCATATATTGTTTTCTGTAACACTTTTCCTGCGTTTGTCAAACACCCGAATGTATGTGTTTTCAAACATGTTTTCAAAAGATTTACCAAACACATGAAAATGAATCCTTATGATTTTCCAGAAATCATTTTTTAAAAATCATTTTATGATTAATCATGGGGTTGCCTGGTTGGGCATAATTTCTTAGAGCTGGCCAGCTGGGGTATGCTTCTTTGCTTGATACCTCGTTTGCCGTGGGCGAAGAATATAGTTTTTATTCCAATCAAAACAGTAAAGTACGAAAGAAAAAAAAAGAAAAGAAAAAGAATTTGTTCCTTTGTTCAATTTATGCTATGTAATGGACCTTTATAGAGAGCTTCAACCTCAACAAAAATGGCAAACATCATATAAACTAGGTTTCTAAAGAAGCTAGCAATTACTCCTAATAAATTTGATTTGACTAAAATAGTCAAATAAGCAACATGAAGATCTAGATTTTAAAGTGTGGAGACAAAATATCGGGGATTCGGGCAAGGACAGATTTGGTATGATACTTTTTTGGGGGTAAACACAATTATGTAAAGTTGAGTACCAGTGTACTATAAAACATGAGAAAGTGCAATACTTAAGCCCTATTGGCATCTAACAGCAAGGCCAACGGAGGTTTTTTTAAAAAAATCTAAATTAAATCTTGCAATCTAATCTAATGGTGATATTAAAAAATTTTAAATCAAATCATTAATTGATTTTGAAAAAAAAGAATCATTAGAGCATGTACAACAATGTCTCTAATTAGATCCCCATATACTACCCAATTTATTAAAAATGAATATAAAAATTCATTTGATACTCATAAACTACTCAAACAAAAAACTCATACAACAGCTTGGCACAAACCCCAATAATTTCACATACCCCACCATTATCTCCAACAACTTAATATACCCCACAATCTTTATCTCAATTAATTTTATATCTTCTTTCAATATATATTAACAAATTAATTTGATATTGCATAAATTATTAAATTGGAAATTATATTAATATTCATTATTAAATATTAGTTAATTATTATAATTCCAATATTATTTATTATAATTCAATATTAATTATAATATAATATTGTAATATTCGAATATTAATTATAATATATTCGAATAATTCAAATAATATTTATTATAATTCGAATATTATTTATTATAATTCGATATATTAAAAAAATAATTTGACGAGTTAAATTAATATTGTTAACTACTTCCCTATAATTCGAATATTGCTTATTTATGATATAAAAATAAATACAATAATTTGAAATATAACGATTGAAATGGAAATTCCTACAAACAATAATACAACAACTATAATAAAATAAAATTATGGAAATACAACGACAAACAAACCACAATATCCATATACCCAAAAATACAATAATAATAAAATCAAGGATTATTGAAAAACCAACATACAAATTGCCAAAAAGTCTCCATATATTTTCAATCAAATCATGAAGCAGGCGTCGATGTGATTCTTTATCTCGAACGAGACACCTTCTTCTAAGATATCTTTCGTGCTCTGGAATACGCCGTTAAAATATTGTCATGCCAAGCTACCATCAAGAATGTCGGTCCCGATCATAGTCGGAAACATTTGGCACACGGCTGTAAGTATCTCGTTCATCTTCGACAATCATATTATGTAATATGATACAAGCTTTCATAATTTTTCCCAAATTTGATAAAACAACAAATTTTGGAGAAAATTGTATTGGTGTCCAAATAAAGCAAACCAAGTCTCTATTTATAGATAAAAATGTGTATTTTTTTAATTAAAAAAAAATTAAAAAATAAAAATAAAAAACTGGTCGAAAATGGCCAAAAACTGGTTGAAAATTAAAAATTAAGGGAACCGCACACAAAATGACACGTGTAATAAATCACTGCCAAAGTTGTCGGCCATTCTTTTTTTTTTTAAAGCCGGATTGATCAAAACGGCACCGTCTTTTGGGAGAATCAATGAAACGGTGTAGTCCTCTATTATTCAAGAAGTTTGTAAATCAAGTGGCTCTGCAAATTTCCGGAAAATAGGGAGTCGCGTGGAATGAGATTGGCTCTGACAGATCTTTGGTGATATGGGGATATGATTCCCTGTTAACAGGGATAAACCCCATTTTACACCCATATGCTCTACCGTTGTACTTGGTCTTAGAAGAACTCAATTGGCTCCAACTCCAAGGCATGAGCCTCCTTCCTCCTTCCCCCTTTCCATGTGTCAACATTGTATTGGTCATCATTTTATTTTTCTCTATTGTCTTTCTTGACGAATTTTTAGCCAAAAAATGTATTTTATTTTTATTTATTTTTCCTTGAATTAAAGTACACATTTTTACCTATAAATAAAGACTTGATTTGTTTTATTTGGACATCAGAAAAAATTTCTATGATTTTTTCAAGTTTATCTAACCATTTTTCTATAAAAATATTGAATGAATTGAGATAAAGATGATGAGGTTTGTAAATGTATTGGATTTTGTGCCACCATCAGGAAGGTGTTTTAGTTTTAAATCAAAAAAGTATCTAATAATTATTTTATTGATTTTTAATGAATTGTGTTTGATTTTGGGTTTGATTTTACAAAACCATTGTATATCCTCTAAGGGGTTCAATGCAGTAAAACCGTCAAATGAGTCTTAGTTCGTAAGATGAAGTCTCATTCTCTCACAGTTTAATTTATCAATACACAGTGGGTTAGGTAAAAATGATTCATCTTATAAAAAATATCCGTAAAACTGTCTTACAAAAGTATTTATCTTCTGTTATAATTAAGACATATATAAATAATATTAAAATCGATCATAATTATAAAAATATTTGAACATAATCAATATGCTAATAGCAAATATGATGATAAAGTTGAAATATTATGAAAATGATAAACATATATTTTTAAAAAAATATACTTTTGAAATAAATCCTTATAAAATAATGCATTTTTATAAGACGTCTTTGCTATCACCATTCCATCTCATCAATTTCTACTGTATTTTTTGTTTTGGTAATTTGGACTCTCTCTCATCGGTTCCACAATTTTCTCTCTCTATATGTATCTTATTTTCTATTCAATTATTGCAAAAAAATATCTTGGCTTCGCCCCTGTACGGACTAAAAATGTGCAATCAAATCTATGTTGGCATACGCATATTGTAACTTGTATGGACAAATCCAATGGTAGGGGGCAAAACCAAATTTTGATACCTATGTAAAAATATTAGTTTTTTCAATGGTTAAAGTAAAAAGTATCAAAATTAGGTGCGGTACTAGGGAAGGTACCAAATTTGATATTTTCCTTAGTACCTCACCTAATTTTAATACCCTTCATTTTGATATCTATGGTTAGAGATAATCATTTGATACCCATGAACAATAACCAATAGGTATCAAAATTTAATTTTGATACCTATAGATAAGTACCACCATTGGACTTGCCCTAAGACAACTAACTTCAAGTTTCAAGGCTTGGCTTAATTAGTTTAACGTTAGTTAGAGGCAAAAGTTGACTTTTTAGTGTTTGTATTATGATCAAATAGAATTTTGTTCCTTTTATAAAACTGATCCATACCCATAAACATAATATTCAACTAGGTCAGTTTTTTTTTTTTTTTTTAAATCTTCTTTTACTGAGCACCAAAAGAAGAAGCTATATATACATTTTTTACTTTAAAACCCCTAGGGTGCCATGCTACAATATTTCTCAAAAATTAACCAAACTATTTTAACGCTGTAGCCCATTTTCGGCTTTTGCATAAAGGTGCCTCCGCCACTGATTAGTACACATAACATTACTCTTGAAATAAGTGATACTCCTCTATCCCTAAATTATCGTCCTTCTTTCCTTTTTCGTCCGTCCCAAAATAATTGTCCACTTTAAAACTTACATTTTTAGAACATCACTTTTACCACTTTACCCTTACTTTTTCACCCTACTTTAATTATAGTCCACATACACATGGACTTTAAAGGAAACTACACATTAAACCAATATTAATAATCCAGTCAAATAAGTTTTCTTAAACGGTGCGCCGGGTCAACCAGGACAATAAATTAGGGACGGAGGGAGTAGTATTATTCTTTTAAAAATAATAATGTTATCTGTACTCAAAGTGTGCACTCAAATCTCCATTCACTTGTTCTTATTGCTTTAGTAATTTGTTGATCCTACTACCAAATAATTATTTAACTAACCAAAACAAAACGGAATTTGAGTGCACACTTTGAATGCACGCAACATTACTCTTTCTGCACTCTAAGCGTACACTAAATGTGCAATCAAATCTTTGTTAGCATATTCTGATTTAATTTAAAAATTTGTTGATCCTACCATATAATAATTTCGTAAATAATCAGAAGAAGCTAACACAGACTTTGAGTGCAGCACGCTTTGAATACATATAGCTTTACTCTTTTTGAAAGAGTAATGTTATGTGAACTCAATGTGTGCACTCAAAACTCTATTGACTTATTCTCGTTGATTAAGCAATTTTCGGTCCTACCACTAAATAATATTATGGGAGTGCTAGGAAATAGTTTTGAGAAAACAGACGTGAAAGCATATCAATGGGTCATTGGTAAGGATCCTAGTCATTGGTGTATGGCTTTTTGGACAACTGCAGTGAAGTTTGATATATTAATAAACAATATTAGTGAATCATTCAATGGATTCATAATTCCAACTACGAGTAGGGCTACTATTAGCAACCTAGAAACAATTAGAAATTTGTTAATGAAAATGATTTAAAAAAAAAGGGTTGGAATCAAGAAACAATGTGGACCACTTTGTAGTCATATACAAGCAGAGCGTGAGATAACAAAGAATGAAGCAATGAGTTATATAACTTCATGGAATGGAAGCAATTGGTACCAAGAGAAGGGGCCTTGGGGATGAGAACAATTCATGGTTTCACTTACTGCCAGGACTTATAGTTGTGGGAAGTGGGACTTAACGTATACCTTGCAAGCATGTCATGTATGTTATCTTCTACTGTGGAGCTAATGGTGTCCCTCAAGAATAGGTTCATGACTACGACATTTTGAAAATGCAAGAAAGAATGCATTCATACACCATCAATCCTATAAATGGTGTAGATATATGGGAACACCATGATTATATCCCTAGACCAAGGAAACTTAGGAGGAGAGATCTAAATGAACCTCCAACACCAAGTGGTATGAACATGGGAAAAAAGAAGAAGAAGACAAATGAGGTGTCAAAGATGTGAGAATATTTTCCATAACTTAAGAGGCTGCAAAGGTCAAGGATTTATTAGTTGTGTAAACCAACCAATGAAGAAAAGACAGAAAACAAATGAACAAGTAAGTCATCCAGCTAAATTATGTTTGGTTAAATTTTGACCACGTGTTTTTGATAACATTGATGTTGGAGTTTCATACATGTATTACGTGATTTATTCCTTATGTAATTAGTCCCTCATAATCACGGTCCATTCCTTATTTTAGTTTCCTTATATTTAGTGATACCTTATTTACATAGGATCATATATTAGGAGTATACATATTTGTCTGTAATTAAGGGATCATCAGTATCCTTGTAGTTTTCATCTTTTGTATACGCCATATATATTAACTTCTCTTTCAATGAATATAATTAACGATTCATACAATTCTACATGATATCAGAGCAGGTTTCCTTCTAATCAAAGTAAACCTTAAAATTCTACCAGCCGTCCCCTTGCACTAAAACACTTACCAGTCGTGTCTTTCTTCCATGACGACCATTGGGCAGGAGAAAGGTGCGGACATACCTGCGACTTCCAACACCACCATGGACCATATGTCACCATATTACATCCATGTGTCGAAAAACCCTGAACATATTTACGTTAGTGAACCTCTTTACGAAAGAAATTATGGCGACTGGGTGAGTGAGATGAGTAACACGTTGTTTGCCAAAAACAAAATTGGTTTTGTTGATAGCTCGATTTCCATTCCCGATGAAGGTTCGTGAAGACTTGATGTTGTGGAAACGTTGTAATGCCATGGTTAAGGGATGACTATGCAACGCCATGGAGAATGAGATTCATAATAGTATACGGTATGCCAAGACTGCTGTTGAAATATGGAGCGACTTGGAGGTCATTTGGGAAGGAAAATGCACCTCGCGCTTATGAGTTGAAGAGGATGCTAGCATCCACACGGCAAGACAACATGTCTGTGTTAGCCTACTATACGAAAATTGAGGGGCTTGTGGGATGAGATACGGTCTATTGCTCCTATGTCGAAATGTGCATGTGGTCGTTTCACATGTGACATCTCGAAGCAGCTCATAGCACTGCGAGAGAAGGAACAACTTTATGAGTTCCTTATGAGTCTCGATGACACATTTGGGACTATTAAAAGCCAGATTCTAAGCAATAAACCCACTTCCACTTGGTTGAGGATGAGCAACAACGTCAAATAACAACAACTCGCAAACCAAATGTTGAAGCAACTGTTTTTCAAGCCAACACGTATTCACAGAACGAAAGAGATCATCGAAGATATGACAAGGAGCAATCTGATCATGGAAGAAGCAGATGTGAATGACCGAAATACTCAAATTGTGGACGGATAGTTCACTCCATCAAGACGTGTTATGGAATCATTGGTTATCCAGATGGTTATAAACGACCTTCGCGTCCTGGAAATCAGAAGTACGAAGCTCACGTTGATCTCCTAAGGCAGCAAATGTATAAGTTGTTTCCAGTCCAATTCCAGGTCTTTCATCCAAGCAATTTGCCAAGTTGGTTCAGTATTTTGGTTCCAGCAATGATGCACCGCAATCCTATGCCTTACCCAACGCAAATATGACTGATAAGGACATTTTCTTACAACATTGGATCATTGACTCAAGTGCAACCGAACACATCACGTGTGATGAGAAGATTCTCGTGGGACAAACAAATTTGATACCAACCATGCTTGTGAAAATACTAAATGGTGATCGAATTCCTGTTAAAAGGATTAGGACTACTTTCTTGCCTAATGGGTTAAAGCTCAATAATGTTTTAAATATTCTCGATTTTAAGTGCAATCTTCTTTCCGTTAGTCGATTAACCAAGGATCATAGTTGTGCCATGATTTTTTTTTATAACTTTTGTGTAATGCAAGACTTACCTTCAAGAAATCTAATTGGACCGTGTAAATGCGACAATTGTCTATATTGCTAGGAGCATGTGCAACATGGAGGTGCGGCTTTGACAGTTTCTCTTGATTTCGAAATCTAGCACAAAAGATTGGGTCATGCCTCAAACACAAAGATTTGGCATATTCCCATTGGTAACATTCTTAGGACAAAAAATACACCTTGTGACTCTTGTGTGATAGCCAAGCAGACTAGAACACCTTTTCCCATTAGTTCAATTAAGACTAAATCTTGTTTTGAACTTCTTCATTGTGATGTTTGGGGTGATTATCTAACTCCTTCGTTTACTGGTGCATATTATTTTCTTTCCATTGTGGATGATTTTAGTCGTGGCGTTTGGGTGTATCTCATGAAACACAAAACTGAAGTGGGTCATTACTTAACTATGTTTTTTTAACATGATTCAGACTCAATTTGAAAGCAAAGTTAAGAAAATCAGAAGTGACAATGGTCTGGAGTTTCAATCCACACATATGTTAGCCTATTATGCAGAAACTAGAATTATTTTTTAAACTTCTTGCACTAATACGCCGCAGCAAAATGGGGTCGTCGAAAAAAAACATAGGCATATTCTTGAAATTGCTAGGGCTCTACGGTTTAAAGCCCACTTATCTATTATTTTTTTGAGTGGGTGTGTTCTTACTGCCACTTATGTTATTAATCGGTTACTGTCAAAATTGGTTGACAACAAAACACCTTATGAGATTTTATTGGGACGTTTGTCATCCTATGATCATCTTCTCATTTTTGGATGTCTCGTTTATGCTCGAAACAACAAAAAGGGAGGTGATAAATTTGGTGAAAGGGACCTTGTGTTTTTGTTGGGTATCCAAATAACCAAAAGGGTATCGAGTGTATGATTTAACAGAAAAGAAATTTTTTACCTCTCGTGATGTAAAGTTTGTTGAAGAAATATTTCCTTTTCAACACCAAAATTATATCTCTGGTTCTTTGGAAATAAAGGCAGCTCCTCCATTTATCTTTAGCCCAAACCGTTTTGATGAGTTTTCTCCCATCCTCCTAGCCTTGTAAACAAGCAAGCCTTTTCCAATACCCCCCATGTTTGAACCTACCGGTGACCAAATTGACCTCATGAATGAGCAATTTCAGGATCAAGTCATCGTAGCTAGTCCTTCTTTTCCAGATTTAGACCAATAGGAAGTCATCATTGCCTTACATGGTGTCCAGGATGTGACTTGCCGCAGTGACAGAATCAGAACACGACCTAAGCATTTGGAAAATTATGAAGTCGAGCTTCTAAAATCTATAGACCATGTCCAACTCACATTTGATTCAGGGACCTCTGCGGTACATCCTCTTTCACATTCTGTCTCTTATGATCATTTTTTGCACTCACATAAAGCTTATCTTGTGGCCATCACTTCCCACGATGAGCAAAAATATTTTAGTCAGGCTGCCAAGGATCCCAACTGGTGTGAAGCTATGAAAAAGGAAATACATGCTTTAGAGGACAATGGTACATGGACTTTGGATTCCTTGCCACCGGGAAAGAAAGCAATTGATTCCAAATGGGTTTATAAAATCAAATATAAACCGAATGGTGATATTGAATGTCATAAAGCTCGTCTTATGGCCAAAGGATTCAATCAGGTTGAAGGGATTAACTTCCACGAAACAGTCACACCAGTTGCGAAACTTGTTACTGTACGTAGTTTGCTCGCCGTGGCTGCCAAGAAAGGTTGGACAATACATCAACTTGATGTGAACAACGCCTTTTTTCATGGCGACCTCCTCGAATATGTCTACATGAAAGTTCCCCAAGGGTTTGCAAAACAAGGGGATATGCGAGTTTGCAAGTTGCACAAATCTCTTTATGGTTTACGACAAGGGTGAATAGTCATTTAAAAACTTTAAGGGTTATTTTTAAAACCTTCAAAAAACTGGCAGCGAAAAGAATAACTTATAAGCAGATAGACAGAAACTGCTCTATCAGCTGATGAAGAAAAACACTGTGTCAACTATTGACTTAGGTTTAAGTAGAAAAAGTTTTAAGCAGATCACTTAATATAAGAAATGATCTGAAAGACAATATATATATTAAAACAATTAAGTAAATGATTTAAGAATGTAACTGACTAACACTTAAGTAGATTGAATCTGCTTAAGTGTGAGAAACAATTCTATTAGCTGAAAGGTAAAAGACAGAGTATTTATGAGTGGTTCACAGTGTAAACTTCTACGTCTATTACCAAGTTGGTCAAACCTGAATTTTTGAAGTGTACTAAATATTATTGAAATTCTAAGTGATCACTAACGGATTTGTGTACAACAAAAACAATCAAACTCGTGCAACAATAAAGTATTCCTTAAAGATTAGGATGAAGTAAGGGTTGGAATACAATGATTGTCTAAACAAGAACTAAAAAAAATAATATGTGAAAGATTATCTAGTAAGTGTTTGAAGACATGAACACCTCAAGAAAAGAATAACTTGAAGTAATATGTTGAGTGTCCAATCCTGGGTTGAAGCAAATCAAAGAAGAAATATAATATAAGTAATGATGGCTTCAACCTCTCTATCCTCTATCCTCTCATCGTTATCTTCAATCCTTTCTTCAAACATTTTATAGAGATCTTTAAGTTTGAAGCCGTTTGAGATAACAAGATTGAAACTTGAATTTCTTGAAGACATGATGATGAAAAAATATTGCATTGAATACACAGAGATCTTGTAGAGGATTTTAGATGATATCTCCTAGCATAAGATAATAAATAGGGTGGTTAGCTAGAAGACATGAAATAATGTAGAGAATTTTAATATATACATAAAAGTCTTCATATGAATAGTTTTATGTTTGAACTATGATGATCAATAATAATTAAATATCTTGAGAGTGAAGGCCACGTGTAGACACCTCAATTTTATACTCCTGGTATGTAACATGACATGAAATATCAAGACCTGTTAAAACACTAACGAATGTCAAGTTACAGGGTTCAAAATGCAAAAGAAAAGGCAGGATGCGTAAACAGTGAAATGCAGTGGGCCTAATTCCCAAAAAGAATATCAAAAAAGCCCCTGGCGCCACCCACAAGGACTCTGGGAGCCGCGCCAGCACCATCCATGGGTGGCACCCAATAGTGCCCTGTGCACTGTTGCAGTTTGCCTAAAGTACAATCTCTCAAGCGCGCGGTACAAGCCGATAAAGTACAGAAAAAGAAATCTTAAGGACGAAGGAATCCCAATCTCAGCCTATAAATAAAGAGGCCCGACTTGTGAAAATTCGCTCCGCCAAAAAACATCGCACACAGTTAAACACGCAGTGAAAGTTTACACAGTGAGTTCTGAGAGAGCGCTTTGAGAGAAATCTCTCCTCTAGTCTCAAAGCTCCGTCAAATCTCCCTCAAACACAAAACCAACCGGCCAAATTGAAACCTAGCTGCCCTGCTAGGATTCCGTCATATTCCTCCAGTCCAAAAATCCCAAAAAGAACAGTTGCCTGATCCAGAATCAGCGCCAAATCCGCAAGCAGCGCGTTGCTTTCTGCTCGATTTTTGCCGTCAGCAAGCAAACAACATGTTGGTCCGCAATAAAGCTCGAATAGGCTAGAGGGGGGCTGAATAGCCTATGATACCACGTTAAAAACTTTTCTTTTGGATATGCATTAAGTATATATTTTTAGTGGTAAAGACGATTAACTTATAGAACATGTCTGCTGTTAGTTTAGAACATAACAGACGAATGAGCAGTTGGACTTGCTCTCAGCGAGTTATGAACTCTGGCGGTGAATCGTCAATAAAACAAAAGCTTTGTTTAGAAAGAATTTATGCGGAAAATATTTAGGCTTAAGTTTTAAGAAGTCTTAAGTAGTTGTACACGATAATTAAATGATCGAAACAACAACATACTTAATCCTTCTTCCAAAATGCAGGTTTTAGGAAATCATTGATTAGTGCCTTTTCAAAAGATAAAACAATTTATGAAAAACACATAGATAGATAAAGATTGGGAGATGAATAATTGAAAGAACATCTGAATTTATTCAAAGATAAATTACAGATTACATCAACCTAGACTCTCTATGAAAATTTATGTTCTCATCTTCATCAATCCCCTATTCTTGTACTTAATCGTTTATAGACAAACTCTTAAGTACAAAGGACAATAGGAGACCAGATGAGAAACAGTGATGAGAAGACACTAAGGTTATTCGTTCAGATAATAAATATATGAACGAATGAGTGCATAGCACTCGACCTCCTAAGATGATTGATTATTACACAATCAACAGCATTTGTATCGATACACAAATATGAAGATATGAAGGTAATAAGTACAGACAGCTCTTCATCTTCCTTAGGCAACATCTGGGTTGATCTTCAAATTGATCAATGACTTGACCTTTAGCTTTAGAATAGGTTTACGAAGCTTGACTAAAGTGCGAGTTCTTCGAAAAAGGATGAAGAACTCAAATCAAGAGCGGGTTCTTGACCAAGGCGAAGAATCTTGTTAGACAATCTCGATATCTCTTCTCTTCTTCACGGAGATTCTTCCTAGCAAATCAGAGGATGAGATGCTAAGGTGCAGGTAGGAATCACTCGAAGCTAAGATGTAGAGATCGAGATGCGTTGGTGAAAGAGCGATCTCGTTGTCGATCTCTTTCTAGTTCTTGATCTTGATCTGAGACTATGGTTGTCTCTGTTTTTCTTAAATCTCATCATCGTCTTTTGAAGAGTAGATGAGATATCTTTTTATATTGGTTGATCGTTGTCAAGATGATCGTTGAGATTTTGAAGATACACTTTCTATCGTTAGAGATGTTGAATGTTGAAATCATTTGGATAGAGATGTGTTGTTAATTTGGACCTTTGGCCCGATGGATAAAGTCTTTGTCTTTAAGGTCTGAGCGGTTGCTGTCCAGTCATTGATAGGTTCTGAAAAGTAAGTCGACATCGATGCCATGCAGTGATGCGTCAATAAAGTGAATTCTTTTTACATATCTGGGAGAGAGAAAAGATCTTGCGATATGAATGATGTCGGGCTTCACGAGAATTTGAATGGCTCTTGAATCTTGAATACATTTGTCTTTTGTCTTGATCTGCTGTAGTCTTGACCTCTCTAAAACACGTCGAGAATAAAGTCTGCTGGTCGTGTTCAGGTGAGTCTATCTTGAGAGAAAAGCTGGCACGCTTGTTGATGTGAACATTGCTTGTGACAGTCTGTTTGGTGAGTCTTCAAGGTGTCTTAGAATACACTTGACAAGTTTCTTTGGTGAGGAATCCTTTGAGACTT
>CM028381.1:11421322-11446056 GCA_013146195.2 Codonopsis lanceolata | reverse complement strand
AAGATCAGATCAAGAGTCTCTTCAGCACGTGAGCCGGAGCAGATCAACAGAGAGCACTTTTTCTTGCGCTCTAGCGTGAGGGCCGCTAGGATTGGCAAATGTTGTCTCAAGAAGAAATTTTTCTTCTTGGGAACCGGCTCTCAGAGTAGAAGAAACTTTTTCCTGCTTCTCATGAGTTGTGAGGGAGCGGGAGCAAAGCAGTTTGAAGAGCAAATCAGCCAGCAGCCTTCTTCGATAGCTTCTTGGCTAGTCGCTTGCCATGAAGGAGTCCACAAGAGTTTGTGGATTGATTTTAATGATCTTGAGTGGAGGAGGCTTCAAGGCATGAACGATGATCGAGGAGGAAGTCCTTGCCGAGCTCACTTTTCATTGCGGGAGCTCATGAGTGCTGATAATGAAAGTGCCTGAATTGATGGATAGCTTGATTTTCTTCATCTCAAAAGCGAAGAGGCGAGTATGGAACCGAGTGTTGGGTCCGAATGAGACAAGCAAGAAGACGAACAAAGGGCCGCTCGCTAAGAAGACTGACAAAGAACGACAAAGATCACAAAGCATGTCAAATAAAAATTTGTGCCCGCTGAGTCTTTTGTTCAAGATGACAAGCAGAGGTGTATTCCAAATTGCTCTCGATGTCATGACGCCATGGGTGCCATTCTGAAGATCATACTCTTGTCAAACGATGGCCGAGAAAGTAGGCATCATCTTCAAACGTATTCCTCTTCAGTTTTAGCCAGCCTCGAGTTCTCACCACGCATGTAGACCATGCAGAGCCTTTTCTGGCCTCGAGAGAGAAGTAGGTCCGTCAAATTCCACCCCAATAATTTTGGCGATTCTGAAGCAAGATAGTGACAAGCGAACGTATGTGATGGAAGATTTGAGTCATTTAGAACGGCTCGAAAAATTCTTCCACCGGCAAGTTTCAAGTCAACATCACCTAGCATAAACAAATGCGTAATCCTGCATCGTTCAGTCATCTACAATTTTAACCCCTGCCGCATAGGCACGAACGGTTCGTTAATACACATCCCTGATGATATGGTCAAAGCAATTTGGAATGTCGAGTCGATGTTCGAGGTTTGTAAGAACCTGCAGGTGGAAGAAGTACCACCAAGAAATCAGAACGTAAATTAGGGCAAGAACTTAAGATTTTAAAAAATTGAGCAAGGCGAAACATTAAGCCCTAAAAGTGTCTGACAACTCATGAAATGCTATATTGGTGCAAAATATAACTCAAAATATGAAATCGATACCAAGAACATTTAGAGAGGATATTATCGAAATGAACAAAGAAGAATTTGAAGATTTAACATTTATGAAGTTTTCATAGCTACATGAATAATAATAATGGCGTAACAATAGATGAGATAGCATACTTAACTCAGACCGAGATTATGAAGTTAGGTTCAAATTTCTTACCATTTTCAAGATTTGCGTAAGAAGAAGAAGAAGTAAATGACGCTAATCAGTAATCAACTATCGAACAGAGCTGAAGGAAGTAAAATATTTTGAGAGAAGAAATCTGGAGAGAGAGAGAGAATAGAAAGAGATGCTTGGGTAAAAAGAACTTTGGTGGTCGAGGGTTTATAGTTGGGCGTGCCATCATCATAAGATTCTAGGAACGCCATTAAGTCACATGCCTTTTTGATGACAAGACTTAATGAATGACGGCTTTTAGAAAGAGAGAAAGGGCCTTTTCAAATATTCACTCAACCATTTCAAAACTCGTCCTCATAATTTGATAAGCCTCCCTCTCAAAATTATAGATTAGAAAAATCCATTTTTCTTTTTAAAGGACTTTAGAAATTCTGATTTAAAATATTCGACAAAGAATAAAGCCCCAAGTTTAAAATAAATTTTCAAGTCTCCGTTTAAATAAATTTTCAAGTCTCCGTTTAAAATAAATTAAGTCTCAGTTAAAATAAATTTTCAAGTCCGTTTAAAATAAATTTTCAAGTTCATTAAAATAAATTTTCAAGTCTCAAGTAAAATAAAGAAACATTATTTGGAAATGTTACATATTATAATGAAAAATTTAATTTTAGATAAAATTAAGCAGCTTGTTTTGCTACCAAGCTCTCCCTTAGATAAGCAAACCCTGCCGGCTTCTAGAGCTGTGAAGATGTTCAAGTATTTGATGGTCAGTTGAAATATACTTCATGCTAATCGCTTTTCTACGTTGTCCCTAGAAAGTGATATCAACATCGAATATGCTGTCTTGAATGCATCACGGATTGTATGTGATAGAAGTTTTGAGGTGTTATCACACATGATTGGGCAGCTCGCTACTTTGATGTCGAAGTCTACTAACTGCCGTTTGATCCAAAGCGCTGACAAGAACAGCCACCAAAGAATGCATGTACTCGCTCGCTGGTAGAATTTGAGACGGATGCTTGTTTTTTGCTAGCTCAAGAGACGAAGTTCGTCTCCTAGAAATTGACAAAGTTCCACTGCTTTTTCTCCGTCAATTTGGCATCCAAGATAGTCTCAAGGTTCAGTATCCAAATCAAGTTGAAAGATGATTCCTCGGATACCGTATTCTAAGTTGGTGGTATCCGAGCATGATTGATGACTCTTTTGGCTGCAAGAAGATGTGAATTCTTGTGACGACTCGACCCGGATCCCAATACGAAATTCCAAAGGTCGTGCCGCCAGGTCGTGCCGCCAAACACACAGCAAACAACAAGCAAATATCAAATAATGGGTAAGGCCATTACGGCGATCGCCAATAACTTAAAACATATGCGGAAGCTAAACAAAATATCCTAGTGACGCCCGAGCTAACAAGCTCAAACCAAATACAACCAAAGAGATCATAAATCTCTTGGTCCGAAAATTCGACGCACGTGCCGCAACATTGGGCACGTAGAACAAAACTCCCTGTCATGCAATACAAATATATAGCACAAATAACCAAGTCATCGGCGACGTTACGGAACCCAACTTTACACTAAGTCTAAGACTCTAGTCTACACACTCAACGGCTAAACATGAGTACCACATAACCAACAATATAAATAACTTGAGATAGAATAAATGTGTATTTAAACAACTTGGCTCGACTAACATTTGTCGGCTCACAAAACCAAGTACTAATAAAACAATACAAGTTCGAATCAAAACACAATTCTTACTACCCAAAGTGAAGTCTATATAACTTCACTTCCCAAACGCGATCCTTTCCAAATAAATCAAGGTTACAAAAATAATAATACTAGCAACCTTCTTAACCATATCTCGCTTCTATCGTAGAGTTGGCGGACTCCTTCGAATTACTAGCCCACTCAAAACTAAGGAAAACAAAGCAAGCGAGTAAGTCATAATGACTTAGTAAGCTACTACTAAAGATGCAATGTCATGGCATGGCATAATGCTCAAATAAAACATGTACATCTTATGTCATACTCATGATGTAACATTTCATGGTATAATTTTCCACACAAACCAAATCCGACCATAGTCACATGGAATATAATTCTTCATAAATTATCATGAAATAAATCATACCAATAGATTATGATTCTAAATTCCGTAATATGTAGTATTTTATTTCTACATTTAAACTCCCATCAAACCATATAAACCAATTGCACCATGAGTTTCATAATTCTTCATTTATCACAACTCATATAAAAATTCATGAATGAGGGACTATTGTTCCCATTTTAATCATAAATAGCATGTTATATTTTTAGTATAACATAAATCGTAAAAATCATCATTTCATTAGCATGTTATATTTTTACTATAACATCTTATCAAGAAATCATCATCTCATAAAAATCATCTCATTAACCATGTAGCACAACAATTCATACGTGCTCATAAAATAAACCACATAACCGAGAGAAGATGATTCTCTTTTCCTGTTTCCAGCGTGTAACTCCTGCGGAAACAAACGTGCCCTCGATAACCCTATCGTGGTATCGACGTCCCCGAACAGTCTCCGCTCGGGTTCCATAGCTATCAAAGTCATGTGTATTACTCTAACTAAGATGAGCTACTTCCCCACCGTGGCCATCGGTGGAGGGGTGAGTGCAAACCCGGCACGACGATCCATTGCGATCACGAATCCCACAATTCGTGAAGACAATGTATCGTCCCACCAAAAACTCAAACCAAAACCGCCAATTTGGACTCAAACTCAAGCACAGGTAATATATACTCACATGCTCAAATAAAGGAAAAGTACAACACACCGTACTAATCCAGTCAAGTAGATATTTACTTAAAAATCACATAGTTAAGCATTTCTATGCTAACTAACACATAAACATCTTAGAGCGATAACATCAAGTCTCTAATACCCAAGTGTTATTCATACACTTGAAAACGCTCGGAGGCTTGACCTCCATCAAAACTACCCCAAATTCCGTAGGATTTCAATATGTAGTTCTCTATGTTCATATAAATCCATAATCGACTCCGTTGAGTCATTTCTACTCTTTTCAAATTTGAAGGCATAGAAGCTATTTGCATCATAGCCCTCCTATTATTCATTAGCTATTATTCATGGCTAAGTTCTTAAGGTTAGCAACATTGTGCAACCCAACAATCCATTCTTTCCCAACAAAATCCCAAAACAAAGTTCATGGTCAACACTTAATATTTAAGTCAACCATTACATTTCTAGCATGCATCACAATATATCATTTATTCAAGCATGCTTTCATCCAAAATAATCATTACTCTTAACAAGATGCAATTTCATCTAGTATGTTCATAACCAACATGTAAATTTATCTAACATGTTCATAACCTTCAATTCATGAATTATAGTTGACCAACATACCCTTATTGCATAAAAGTCAACTAAACCCAATGAAGTCAAACTTTACATTTTATTCATGTGAACCATAAAGATAATTCATTTTACATGCTCACAACCAAAAATTCATGAATTAGATATTAACATACTCTTATTTTCATGAAAGTCAACTTTATTCCCAAAAGTCAAACGAAGCATTTCAACATATAATCATGAATAAGATAGCACTATATTCTCATAAACATGAAGGTCAACTTTATTCCCAAAAGTCAAACGAAGCATTTCAACATATATTCATGAATTAGATAGCACTATATTCTTATAAACATGAAGGTCAACTTTATTCCCAAAAGTCAAACGAAGCATTTCAACATACAACCCATTGTAAAAATTCCTCTTTCATGATCACAACTAGAATTTGAGATTTATCAAGTATTCTCCCAAACTCCCAAACATATATCCTTATGATTCTAACATTTCATATTATCCAAAATCATCCTCCAAAATTATTCATATAATCAAGAACCCATTTACTACACATTCATCATATCAAACCCTAGGTTTCTAGGGGATTAAATGCTCATCAATCTCAAGTCCAAAAATCACAATTGAAGCTTAATAATATACTTCATGAAACATAGAAAGCATCCTACTTATGCCTCTACCAAGTTCACCCAACAAAAGTTCAAAAAAATCAAAATAAAACCACACACAACATGCTTGTGTACTCATTGACCTCAAATAGCAATCATCTTTGTTTTCCTTAGGGTCAATGAGCACAAAATCAAGAGAATAAAGAAGCTAGTAGCTTACTTGACTCGAATAAAAACTCGAAGAAATGGAAATCGGATCGGTGAAGTTGTTCCCCTCGCCGAATACATCAAGAATCCGAAGTTTGGTGGTCATCCAACGGTTGGATCTTCAAGGATTTGAGGGAGAAGACCTAGGGCTTCAAGCTTCCATGGTCTCCCAACTCACTCTCACTCATACGGTTTAGAAGAAGGGTGGAAGTGAGAGGAATGGCTGAATTTGTGGAGGAATTAAGCTTTTATACTTCCACAACTAAAGGGGCATAAATGAGATTTCCATGGGTACAATTAGTGATGTTTAAGTTTAATCAATCCTTAATCAAACCTTAATCCACTCCCCAAACATGTTAGGACACTCTTAGGACTTAGTATGAGGGTTAGGAAGGGTTTAGAGGGGGTTTAGTGGGGGTAGAATAGGAAATGAACATCAAAAATCAAAACAGGGACAAGCTGCCACTGCTACGATACTCGCGTAGCTAGTAATTCCATTGCGCGTCCAACTTGCGATGGCTCCAGTTTGAACACCGCTCGATTTAAACGACGCGATTTCTTCTCCTGCCACTCTGTAAATGTCCTAAGTAGAAGACTTAAAAACCCCAAACCAAACAAAAATTTTCTCGAAGGTTTCTCGATCAAACAAATCAGCAGCGTACAAAAATCGATCAATCAGAATCGTTGTATAACGGATGAAATTACACAAAACAAACTAACGATCGAAACAGCGGACGAACAAGCATAATTACTTGTTTTAAAGCATGTTAAAAGACTAATGAAATGTACCAAACACATACCCAATTTTACACCAAAACTAAGTGTAAGGAAAATACGAAAAGCGATCGTTAACAAAACGCGAATCGCGAAATCAAACATTGACGACGACTATACTTTGAGCGTCGTGACCACATGTAAACTTTATAAAAACGATTATAAACACTTCAAAGGGCTATAGAATAGGACTGAATGTCACTCAGATGATGAACAACAGATAGGAGAAAATAACTCCCGAAAGACGAGACGCTCACACGGCTCAATCTCAAACTACGCGATAAGGAGAATTGCTATCCTCGAAGCGTCAAAATATCGCAAGACTTAAGAAATACATCCAACTAGAAGTCTTAATACATCTAAACATTTTAATCAATCATCATGTAAAGATCTAGGACCAGATCGAGGTCAGGAACATAAAACGCGAGTAAACTCTCAATCGCTGTCGCATTTCGACTATCGCCGAAGTTACGACTTGTGACTTTAGCAAGTCAACAACCAAATGGCATCTCTTAAAAGTGTTTTGGTCTTAGTGTGACCTCTCATACACATCTATACTCTCTCAGAAATCAAATAAGCCATAAACCAAGGAAGAAATGCGAGCGTTGCACGCAATTCAAGCTAACCGGGAATCGGGGTCTCACATCCGTTGAGTCTTACTAACACATTTCATTATTTATGTGTTTTACAAATTCACCCCGTAATAATTCCTTAAAGTTTGTAACCAAATCCCAATAGTCATTCGGGCTTAATTCCCAAGACTAAAAATCCACAAAACACATCACAATCACCAACCATTTAAAATTTGGAAGTTATATGCTTCACTTCACTAATCAAACGAAATCCAAGCGTCGTAGGATTTCAACTCAAGTTCATTTAGCACTTAATTGAACTTATAATGACTCCGTTGAGTCCAATCTACCCTTTCTAAAATTTTAGGGCATAGAAGCCATGAGTCTCAATATCTTCTATGTTCATAACCATCATCAATAGGCATCTCCCCATGTTCATTAAACTCACATAAACCCCACAAATCACTTAACAATGCAACTTAGAACAAATTGGCCATCTTGTGCATAAATTCATTCAAGTCACCTTACCAATCATAATTTCCAATTCATGATTAAATCATACCACATGGTTTAATATACTCTAATAAGCATATAAAACATAGTAATCAAGCTCACATCAATAATTTTGCAAGCTAAACCAAATTTGGGCAAAACACCCTCAAGTATCACCAAATATCAACCCAAATCAACCTCAATACTCATAGATAATCAACATAACCAAGTTCAATAGACCATTAAACACTTGAATTTCATATAAATCAAGGTCTCACATAGGTCCAACCAAGCTCTATCATCAATTAGAAACCTAGGGTTCATGGCATCTTCTACAAACCCTAACAATGGCTTCCATTGACCTCACATAGCACAATGATTGTTTCCCTAGGGTCAATGGAGCCCAAAAGAAGAGAAAGAGAGGTAGAAACTTACCTTAGTTCAGCCCCTCCAAGCCACAAATTCGAAATTCCAAGAGGTGGGTGTTGTTCTCCTCAATCTCCTCTTCAATTCTATGGAGTGGATTGTGAAATGGAGACTCCTAGCTATGGATTCCAAGGGTTGGGCTCTCAAGAACCCTAGAACTCTTCTCTCAAGCTCTCATAGAGGTCTCCCACGTTTTTGAGAGTCAATGGCTGAAAATGGGGTGTTAGACTTTGAGTTTTTAGTCTAAAAGGGTTAGGAAAGTAAGTGGGTGTGTGTTTAGATGATAGGTTTGTTTCCCTTTAATTAACCCATATAATCCCTTTCCAAAACTCAATTAGATGGTTAGGATATATCCTAAGATAGTTAGGAGGGTTTAGGATTAGTTTAGGATGGGTTTGGGTGGGGATAGTTTGGACAACACATCAAAAAAAACCCAAAAAATCCCGTAACAGGGCAGAACTATGATGCGGTCGCATGGTGCTTCATCCATGCGAGCGCTTTGACCCCCTTCCAGCACTTGGCAAGTTTCTGCAATCCTCGTTCGCATCCGGTCCTTCCCGCATGCAATCGCAAGCCTTAAAGCCTCGAAACGGCCTATAATTCAACCCTTAAAGTCCTTAAACATTAAACTAACCCATCCAAGTCTCAAACCAATTTTAAAGTAGGTCTAGATTCCCAAAAACAACACCCGAAACAACCCGGGGCAAAACCGACGCAAGACGTAACAACTTGCTATCTAAACGTCGAATGAAACCGCAAACCGACGGGTAATAACCCATGATTGTAAACACCTACTAGGGCTACAAAATAGGCCTGAATGCCTCTCAGATGATGCTCAACAGATAGGGGAAATAGGCTCCCGAAAGACAAGACGTTCGCCCGGCTCAATCTCAAACTACGCGATAAGGAGAATTGCTATTCTCGAGGCGTCAAAACTTCACGAGACTTATGGAATACATCCAATTAGAAGTCTAGCACATCTAAACATGTTATTTAATCATCATGTAAAGATCTGGGACCAAATCGAGGTCAGAAACACAAAACCCGCATAAACTCTCAATCGCGTCGCATTTCGACTATCGTCGGGTTACGACCTTTGACTTTAGCAAGTCAAAAACTAAATGGCATCTATTAAAAGTATTTTGATCTTAATATGGTCTCTCATACATATCTAGACTCTCTCACGAGTCAAACGAGCAATCATCCAAAGAAGGAATGCGAGCATTGCACGCAATTCGAGCTAACCGGGAATCGGGGTCTTACACCTGTTGCACCCGAAGACCAAGAGAAAACAACTTTTACATGTCCCTTTGGTACTTTTGCTTTTAGGAGAATGCCTTTTGGGTTGTGTAATGCACTAGCTACCTTTCAAAGATGCATGATTTCTATATTTTCAGATTTAGTTGAAAGATGCGTAGAACTTTTCATGGACGACTTTTCAGTTTTTGGAAATTCTTTTGATCACTGTTTAGAAAACCTTACATCTGTCCTAAAAAGATGCTGCGAAACTAATTTAACTTTAAGTTGGGAGAAAAGTCATTTCATGGTAAAACATGGAATTGTCTTAGGGCATGTTGTTTCAAACAAAGGCATTGAAGTTGACAAAGCTAAAATCGAAGTTATTTCACAACTACCCTCTCCAACTTCAGTTAAAGGAGTTCGAAGTTTTCTTGGCCATGCCGGTTTTTACCGAAGATTTATAAAAGATTTTTCCAAAATCTGTAAACCTCTATGTAATTTGGTAGCAAAAGATACATAATTTATTTTTGATAAAGAATGTTTAGAAGCTTTTAATTTATTAAAAGAAAAGTTAACTACTGCCCCAATTTTATCCGGCCCTGATTGGTCACTTCCTTTTGAAATCATGTGTGATGCATCAGATTTTGCAATTGGAGCCGTGTTAGGACAAAGGGTAGATAGAAAGCCTCATGTGATCCATTATGCTAGTAGAACTCTAAATGATGCTCAATTGAATTATACCACTACTGAAAAGGAATTTTTAGCAGTAGTATATGCCTTAGAAAAATTTAGATCATATCTGCTAGGATCAAAGGTGATAATTTTCTCTGATCATTCTGCGTTGAAATATCTGTTAAGTAAGAAGGATGCTAAACCAAGATTAATTAGATGGATGTTATTGTTACAAGAATTTGACATAACTATCAAGGATAAAAAGGGAACCGAGAATGTCGTAGCCGACTATTTGTCTAGATTAGAATTTTCACCCTTGCTTGAACGTCAATTCCTTGATGATCCTATCCCCATAAATGACAATTTTCCTGATGAACAACTCTTAGCCATTAAAGATTCTGACCCTTAGTATGCTGATTTTGTCAACTACTATGTGTCTGATATCATTAATCCGGATTTTGATCATTACGAAAAGAAGAAATTTTTGGCGGAAACTAAAAATTATTTTTGGGAAGCTCCTCATTTATACAAAATTTGTTCTGATTCTTTAATAAGAAGATGTATTCCAGAAAAAGACCAACAAGGTATCATGGAATTTTGCCATGGATATTCTTGTGGAGGTCATTTCAGTGGTAACAAAACTGCTCGTAAAATTTTGCAATCAGTCCAGATTGGCCTACTTGCTTTTAGAGATTGTGAACTGTTTTACAGAACATGTGACAAATGCCAAAGAACAGGTGGTATAGGAAAGAGAAACGAGATGCCCTTACATGTTAACTTAGTAGTTGAAATTTTTGACGTTTGGGGTATTGATTTTATGGGTCCCTTCCCTGTATCCAATAATTGTGAGTATATTCTAGTAGCAGTTGATTATGTCTCTAAATGGATAGAAGCAGTAGCAACCAAGACTAATGATGGAAAAACAGTAGTCAAGTTTGTAGAGGATTTATTTGCTAGATATGGAGTCCCTAAGGCCATAATAAGTGACCAGGGAACTCATTTTACTAATAAGTTGTTAAATAATGTTCTTAGAAAGCATGGTGTAACTCACAAGTTAGCTACACCTTATCATCCACAAACATCCGGACAAGTAGAAGTAAGCAATAGGCAAATAAAAGCAGTGTTAGAAAAGACTGTTAGGCCTAATCGTAAAGATTGGGAATCTAAACTTAAGGATGCTTTATGGGCATACCGAACTGCTTTTAAGACACCCATAGGAATGAGCCCATATAGAATGGTATATGGCAAAGCTTGCCATTTACCAGTTGAGATTGAGCATAAAGCCTATTGGGCTGTTAAAGAATTGAATTTAGATTTAACATTGGCCGGAGAAGAAAGATTGTTTCAGTTAAATGAGTTAGAAGAACATAGGCTAAATTCGTATGAGAATGCGAAGACGTATAAAGAAAAGACCAAAAAGTATCATGACATGGGATTAGCCAACAAAATGCTTCATCCAGGTATGAAAGTATTACTTTTTAACTCTAGGTTAAGGTTATTCCCAGGAAAGTTAAAATCTAAATGGTCTGGTCCTTTTAGAATAGTACGAATTTATCCTCATGGGGCTGTTGATATTCAAAACCCCAAAAATAATGAAGTCTTTAAAGTTAATGGACACCGACTCAAGCCATATTTGGAGCCGATGTCAGTTGAACGAACAATTGAGTTAATCCGTTTGGCTGACAATGAACCACCAAGAGATTAGGCTTGCAGTTTGGTCGAGCCAAAGACGTTAAACAAAGGCGCTAAGTGGGAGGCAACCCACTATGATGAATGTTATTTAGTTTTTATAGTTAGTTTAAATATGCTTTTCTTCGTTAAACTTAATGTTTGGACATTTAATCTTAAATTAAATATGTCAAAATTCAAGTTTGGGGGAGAAAAACATCTTAGTGTTGTATTTATATGTTACTAATAATTTTTAGTCTAGAATTTTTGTTTAGTTTTTATATTCAGGAAAGATCCAAGACATAACGGAAGATAACGGAAGGGCTAAAATGCAAACTGCTGAAAAGTATTGAAAGAAAAACAAGAAGGAAGATTCTGTCCACCTTGCGGACGCAAGGTGTGAAGGACCTTGCGACTGCAAGGTCCCCAGTAAATGCGAATTTCGTCCGTATCATGGGGAATCGCAGAATCTCAACCGTTTGATCGACCACCTTGCGGACGCAAGGTGTGGCAGACCTTGCGACCGCAAGGTCCCTGTATTTAAAGGCTGCCGGGTTCTCTTCTGAAAATCACACAGAAATCTTCCTCCTTCCCAGCAAACAACAGCAGCAGCTCCGCCCAACCTCTCCAAATTCCGGCGATCGACTCAAGATCAAGCACAATATTCCAAGATCTCTCTCTCTCCCTCAATACTCTTCATTTTCCATCTCTCCCATCCGCCATTACACTCCATAAAGTTGAAGATTTTGAAGGAAAAGGAAGAGGAAACCTCCATTGTTGCCGACGAAGATCAAGCTCCACTCCGGCTGCACTCACTCTATTCAGGCTGCAATCAAGTAACACTAACACCCTTTTTAATTTCATACGTAAAATATTTGCATGCTAGGGTGCTAGATAGTTTTTTTACGTAGATAAAATTTTGCATGCTTAGAATAAATTTTTAATTTTAAAATTTTAAAACCAATTTTAATTGTTAAACTTTTTTATCAAACAAAATGTTCCGTAGGCGTAGAAATTCCGGTGCTTCATCCTCCGGCCCCGCTCAGGAGGAAGAGCATAATTTTGACATAACCCGATTCGTGTCCTACGAGGCATCAGAGAGGTACACGACTAAGCTCTCCAAGTCCTTAGTGCCCGAAAGGGGATTTAAGGCTGAAGACTTTGGTCTCCGTCCCAATCTGATGGCTCGTAGGTGGGGGCTTTTGTTAGATTCTCCGCCAAGGGATGCCGTAGTCCCTATTGTCCGAGAATTCTACGCCAATGGCGACATTGGCATGGATGGGGGTGTGTTAGACATTGTTAGTGTTAGGGGCACAGTAGTTGATTTTTCGTCCCAAAACATTAACACTTATTTCGGCACCTCCAACTTTGTGGCTGGTGCCGATAACTTTAGCACACACCTCAACCCCCGTATCCCTGTCGAGGTAGTCAATGCTGCCATCGCTCTCCCTGGTGTGGAGTGGTCCTATAACCGTAACCCACCATTTGGACCACGCATCATGAGAGAGTCCTTCCTCCAAGACACGGCCAAGCCCGTGTATAAATTTGTTTGCGGACGTCTCATGCCCTCAAGTCACCAAAACACGGTGAATTGGGAGAGGGCTGTCTTGACCTACACCATTATGATCGGTGGGTCCATTGATGTTGGCCGCTTGATCAACGGCCAAATCAAGACCCTTATTAGAGGTAGGACGAATGCGGGGTTCGCTGCCCGCATTTGATTACCGATTTGTGTAGGGGGCAGCGTGAGAATGCCCAAACACGCGGAGAGGTCAAGGCCGGTCCGGTCCATTACAAGGGCCATTTTGTTTGAACATCACCAGCCGAGTGAGGGTTCCTCAAGAGGAGGAACCCGAAGAGGAGGAGGAGGACCCACTCGTGGAGATCTCCAACAGTTGGAGGAAGCCGCCCTCCAAAATGACATGATGGGTCGCCAGCTTGGCACAAATGCGCCGACTGCATCGAATTTTTCGGGGCCAACACTGGGACAAAATCTATCCAATCAGATGGATTCCTCCCGGCACGATCCCCGAGTTTCGCCCTCGCTCGTTATTTCCGCCCGACTCACCGTGAGTCGAGGCCCAAGTTCCGCCCCTCCTCTTCGTTTGGTGGACCCGCTATCTCCTTTTGATATTTATCCTACCCCATCAATCCTCTCATATGTTCCTCTATTTTGAGGACAAAATAGAAATTAAGTTTGGGGGGGGGATTTAAAACTTTTAGTCTTAGCATGTCCTAGCCTAACGAGGAATGAAGTTGGGCTATGTTTTTAGGATGAAAGAAAATTTCTTTTCTTGATGACCATTTAACTCTTCACCCTATTTTTCCTGTTTTTATTTTTCTCGATTTTCGGAGTTGTTGGCATGACCAGAATACTATAATAGGAAGGGCCTTTAGGGTCCTAACAATTGTGTCATCGTCATCATCTCCCAATTTCTTAAAAAAATATATATTTAAAAAAATAAAAAAAATTATTAATTAAAAAAAAAAAATCATCCGCGAGTTTAGGTGTGGTAATGCTAGTCGTAGTCAATGAGGAGATTAGTGCAATGAACCGCATAGTTAGTCTGTAGATCCCCCTGGAATTTACTTAATTTTGCGAAACTTTTACTTTTCTCCAAATTCTTCATGCACTCACACCAGTCATAATTATGGATTAATTAGAATAGTTTTATAAAGTTTATAACACCTATTTCACTTCAACAAGATATGCACAAGAATATGATGCATAGCCATTCGAACATAATTGTTGCATTAAATTGTAACTTAGGGTCAATTGCATGATAGTTAGATCCCTTGGATTTTTCTCATTTATATATCTCAAGCACACTTTCGAACCGTGTCTACATGTTAGTCTCAATTGTCCCTACCATCCTTAGCCTTAGCGAATGCTTATGTGAAATCCAAGTGATGCTAAACACTCAACCCCAATTCCCATAGTTAATATGATATTTTGTGTTGTCTTACTTGCTTTAAATACTATGTGAGCATTTGGCATTAAGAAATGACTTAGGCCATCTTTGGATCGTTAGAGCCTAAATATTCCCTGACCTATACTAAATATATCCCTAGTGTCCCCTTTGAGCCTAATGAAAAAGAATGGAGTGTGCTAAGCACACTATTGAAACCCCCATTCGCCATCGTTTCTATTACCCACATTAACTTAACCCTAAAAGCCTATACACTTTTAGCCTACCCTTTGAGAGAGTAGGATGTGGGTGGGAAATTGATTCTAGGAGGACCACTTCTTTTCAGTTAGGCTATTTTTCGGAAGGCTTCTTCTTTCCGTCGTCGAAAAAAAAAAAAAAAAAATAATATCATGTGTCGACGAAAAATGAAACGAAAGAAGAAGAGTGTAAACCAAGATTCAAATGGAAGCATAGCTTTCAAGAGAAAAATATGTTAGAAAAATCACGCTGATAAGAATGATGTGATATTTTAGAAGAATTTATTGCCCAAAACAAGTTTGGGGGGGGGGGGAAAGAAGAAAACTTAAAAGTTACAGAAAGCACCCCCCCCCCACTTGTGGTCTTTGCAGGTCCTAGCCTAAATAGGGAAAACTTCCTTTTGCTTGGAAGTATGAGGGATAAAGGGTAGTCTTACTCTCTCACTTTGAATTCTAATTCCTTTCCTTCATATCCCCAACACCTTGGCCTTACATTACAAGCTAATAAAGACCTAATGATCTTCTTGCCAATGCTTATGTTGTTTTAACTGTCAAGTGAGTAACATGAAATTGATCACACACTTCATATTCCTTATTATTTACCCTAAAAGCTCACTGTGTTAGCATAATCTTAGCTATTACAAGTCATTGGGATAGGAGAGCATTGTATGTCATACATAGAAGTGCATGGGATGGATGTATAAGTCTTTTAAATCCTTGGGACCTTTCGTCTGGAACCGACCGGTTTGGATGGTAGATCTCATAATTCTTAATGTGCATGATTTTCTACTAAACTTTGATTTTCATATGAATGTGGTGTTTAGCTTAATAAAACCTGTTTTATATATTCTTTAAGACTAAGGAGAAATTAGAAGTAGTAGCTTAAGAAAAGACTATTGGTTTTATATGACTGTATATGTGTGAGCACCAAACTGAGATTACTTGCATGCCATACACCTATAACTTGAGATGAAGCCAAAAAGATTTTATGTTTTATTTTATGTGTAATTTTATTCGCTTTTGTATTTATTTGTTTTTGTATTTATCTGCATAGTCGAGTCACTCGAAAGAGTCTCCTTGAGTTTGTGGGTTTATAGAGGAGTGTAAATAGTGTCACCCTCACAAAAAGATTTTAATTTTTATTATATATGCTTTTGTATTTATAAGTTTATTTGTTTACTCGTGGACGAGCAAAGTTCAAGTTTGGGGGTATTTGATCGATGTATTTTATACGTCGATTTTATATACTTCTATGACTTAAATTATGCTATTTCACGAGGCTTTTGGTTACTAATATATGTTTTCGGTGAGTTTTATAAGTTTCAGGTTAATAGTGAAAATACGCGAAACTCCAAGGTTTTAAGTGCAAATTTCAAGAAGGGCCAAAAAGAAAAATTGAAGAAACAATGAAAAGCACACTGACACCTTGCGGACGCAAGGTGCCTCGCACTGCGACCGCAAGGTACGGGTAGAAAAGGGCTCGAGTCAAGATTTCCAAGGCCGGACATCGGAGACCTTGCGACGCAGGTACCCAAAGACCTTGCGACCGCAAGGTGGGCAGAATGCGACTTATTCGGATTTTCACACAGTCATTCAATCCAATTACAACTCCCGAGTATATATAGAAGCCAGATGCCGAGCAAAACATAAGGAGGGGGAGGACATGGCCGAAGCTCTCTTTTCATAGATTTTAGGTAGTTTTAGATTGTATAACATAGTTAGATCCTGTAATTTCAAGTATCAAAGATCAAATCATGTATCCGATCATCTCCATGTGCTGTTCATTGTCTATGATGAACTAAATCATCCATAATCTAGGAGGTGGGAGGTAACTTGTATCGAATTTATGTTTTGATTCTTATATATATGTCTATTCAATGCTTGTTGATTGTGTTGCTTATCAATCCCTATATTATTTTGCTTTGAACAAATGAATGTAATCGCAAATAATAAAGGCTTAGAGGTGCGGATAACTGCATGACCAAGTGCATATGTCGCATTAATCGGCTCACCAACACAATAAATTGGACCTATCGATGCACGAGAGTGATAAGTTAGGACCAGGTTCTTACATGATCTAGGTGACAGATAGATCATAAATCTAGGTGACAGCTAGATTGACAGTTCCTGTGCTTAGGATATGGACTGGATGAATTTTGCGGGGATGGAGGCTGAACCAATTGTTCAACAGACTATATCTATTTTTAGTGAACGAACCCAAGACATTGAATGACATTATTATGAATTGAACATAAAGGAGATATAAGTGAAACCCAGAATCCTAGATTTCCACTCACCATAAGATCTTCATATCTGTTATTACTGTCTAATTAGTTAAACATCTATAAATAGTAGTTAAAGTAGAATTAAACATAAAACCCCCCTTAGGTTAATAATTTGCTGTCAATAATTGCACTGTTCATGATCACTTGTCTCTGTGGGTTCGACCCTTGCTTCCAATACTATTATATAATAGTCTTGTTCACTTGCAAGGAAAAAGATTAAATAAAACATCGATCACCAGGCGATACCCTAAATTCCAGAAGTTGCAATTCCTGAAACCAGGCTAGGAGCTCGCCTAGCCCAAAGCATTAGGCGACTGCTTGATTATTTTTCCAGCCTTGTCAAATTTTATTTTTGACAAAATTACTTTGTGACCCTTACTCCAATTCGTCCAAATAAGTCCTTAAACATAAAATTACACCTTAATTAGGGTCTATTAGGCCCAATGGAGTGATTAGTCCTAAATCCTCATTGGTTTAGCTTAATTCCAACCTATAGAAGTTTGAAACTTTGTTCCTACTTACTTCCTAACCCATTGTTCATGGAAATATCTACAAATCTCCACTCATTACACCTCTTACACTAAGATATTTTAGTCCACCATTGTTGAGAGCTTGTGTAGGAGATTGGAGGTGAGATTAGTGTGTGTTTGGAGATTTCCCAGAGATCCGGCCACATGATTTGAGATCCGAGACAAGCTACATGTTACCCCTGATAAGGAGATCATTCTCTATGGTTTGAAATTCCTTTTCCCTTGGTTTTGTACCAAGCTAGGTATGCTTCTACCCCCTTCCTCTTTGTTTAAACTAGCTACAAAATATGCTAGTGAACTTCTATCATGTCTACTATGGTTCATTTGTGATTTCTACCCCTACATGATGAGGTTGTTTTATTCATGCCCTGAAAATTTGGGTCTTGCTATATGTATGATTTGGGGGTTGTTGTTTAAGGGTTTTAGAGTCTAAAACCCTAGCTTAAGGGTTTAATGACCCAATTGATGAAATCTTGCATGATTTGATTCTATGACCTAGTTATGAAACTTAGTGTCTTGACTCAACAGAGTCACAAGAAGGTTTATTATGTTCTTTATGACTCTAGGATGAAGTCCTACGGATTTTGAGAATGATTTGATCACAAATGTGTGATCTTGAGTTTGAGACGTTTGAAAGGATTTATGTATGACTTGGAATTATTGATACTTTAGGATTTCAATCGAAGTCCTGAGACTTGATATGAGGTGACTTACCCCTGCTTTGGATCCTATGGATTTAGGGTTATTGAGATTAGGAATCTCGACTCTCTAAAGTTGCTTTGTGTGTATAAATGCACATGACCTTACTTGGGAACCTTGTAGACATCTTGGGAAAATCCGAGATGGTGATTTGGAGAATTCTTCCATAGAAAGAACTTTGGAATGTATATGCCTTAGTACTCTCTATGAAAAGAGCACTTGAGTAGTTGCATGGATAACCGAATGGTTATCTTAGACACATGTGTATTTTTTTATGGATTTGTGAAGTACCATCGCTTGGATATTTGATGAATATTGACTATGTCCTAGGTATTTTACCCTTTAAGTATACCTACTTGACACTTAGCCTTTAGAGAACCTCAAAGAGGTCTCATAGTGTTACAGTGTTATCTATCATGTGATTCCATGGAATTGAACTTGATAAGGTTTGTTTGTGAATGATACATGAACTATAGTGAATTTAAGAGTATAGAATGAATGACCATTCTAAAGAGAGCCATTAAGGTTATAATCTGTATTGGTAAATCCTAGACTATCAAGTAGTCTCGTAGAATGTGTGATTTGTTATTTGTAATGTTAAGAACTTAGTTTGGGTTTATGCTAGAAAAGATCTTCTATGCTTAGTTGGTATTATGACTTATAAAGCATAATTGTGATAATTGTTAAGAATGAAATCCTCTGTACTTATATGATAAACATGACATAACAAGTGTATTGACTATTGAGCATCCTTGTTCCAAAGCATGGTTTAACATTGAATACGACTCATAAAGCATATAGTGTGTCTTTGCGTGAATCATGATTTACTCTTGAATGCCTTAAGACTTCAATGATATTTGCTTCGTGAACTTATTGGAATAGGATTTCTAAATGAGAAAAAGACCTAGCTATGCTTGAAGCAATAACATAGAAGGGGGGGGGGTTAGAAATGCATATAACATTTATACCCTATTTTGGATAAATGGTAGTAAAGACTCATCAGAGTCGAGTTTAAGGAACAATTGAACCTTACGAGGATCGTGGTGAGATCCTATGATATTTAGAATCCATTTGACTAGGTTACTATCTTTTGGAACTTTTGTTGAACTAAGTATACATAACTTGGCACTTGTGACTTAGAGAGTTATGGGATCTATGTGTGATTTTGTAGTTACATCAATTATATGTCTAATCGTGGATATGTAGTAGAGTAATACGCAGAAACTTTCTCTCTCTAAAAACTTTCTCTCTCTAATCTCGTTTTAATTAGGGTTTCTACGTGCATGACTGCGGCCATGGAGGCTCGCCTCCCATTCCACCGGACCCATGTGTGATTGGTCTTGGTCAGGCTATTGATGGCTATCCGGTGTCTTATGCTAATGTAGTGGCTCAGCCAAAGCCTTTTGTGGGTCATGCGTCGCCAGTTCTTCAAGCAGTTCCTTTGGCTCCTCGGCAAACTGTAATTGTGGACGGTGACCCTAGATGTATCTTTTCTTCAATGGAGATGAAAGCCTCCACGAAGCAATTCGAGAACACTCTGATTCTCAAGTTTTCTTCCGGACGGCCAACAGTGAATGTTATACAGGTTGACATTGCAAAGAATTGGAACCTCAAAGGACCTTTTGTGGTAGGTTTATTGGACCTGAGGCATGTTATGGTTAGGTTAGCGTCGTCGGAGGATTTGGCTCTGGCCTTATCTAAAGAATCACACATGATTCAATCCTGTATGTATTGATCATTTCGGTGGTCGGCTGATTTCTCCTTTCACAAGGATGTTACTAAGGTTGCGGTATGGGTCCGCCTTCATCATCTCCCTCTTATGTTCTTTAACCCTTCGTTCTTGGAATGCATTAGGAATTCGTTAGGGCACTGGATTGGTTCAAGTAAGGAAGATGGTTTTTGGCAGCCCCTAGAATTTGAAGGAAACATTAGATTTTTTGTTGGATGCGGGTTGTTAGGTCACACAAAACTTCAGTGCAAAAAACGGCACCTTCGCGGGATGAATAAAGGGAAAGGTAATGATCACTCAACACACTTCCACCTTCTCATGGGGTACGGCCTAAGGAGGCGAACAAAATCATAGAGGATACGGGCAAGATTGTTAAGCAATCCAGGCTGGACATTCTAAAGGAATGTGAGACTCCAAATCCTTATGTACTTGCTCGGATGAATTTATATTCATAATAACCATGTTTTCAAGTTTACATGTGGCCATGACGTTCATAGTAGTTGTCGTCGTAAGTTTGATTCCCCAATTCGCGATTTTAGTTATCGTGTTGTCTTATTACTCGGTTAGTATTATTTTGATCCTAGGTTTGGCCCTGGATGACTAGGGGGACCTTGGGGATTAAATTGGTATTATTTTGGCTTGGTCGTGTTTAAGTTTGAACACGCTCGTGTTTCATTTCCGGTGTGACTTGTGTATTCGCCTCGGACATGATAGGGCTGTAGTAATTTGGCCATAGTTTTCTGTAGACAACTCGGAATTGAGATCCGTTTAATGCGTTAGAAACTAGACTTCAAGATCTTTCTAACCATAACTCTTGCGTAATTTTGGGAGTTGTATTTCGTTACATGCGCATTTTTAAAGTTTACTGTATCAGTTTTTCTCGGTATTTCCAAAAATTTGAGTTTTGCCTTGTTTATTGGATTTACTTGGAGACACTTAATGAATTTCACTAAACCTGACTTGAGACCTTAATTAGACCTTAATTAGAATGGATTAAGCCTAAGTTAAAATTTTAGCACTAAGTCCTCAATTATGGACTTAATCTCACTTAAAAATTGACCTATCATAGCTTGACACATGGAATCCACTCACATCCTAACCTTGGTGCCTTGAGATATCAGATTTTCTCCACTCATTACACCTCCTACCTTAGATATTTTTATCCACCATTGATGAGAGCTTGTGTGTGGGAGATTCTTGGTGAGATTAGTGTGTGTTTTGTGATTTCCCGGAGATCCGGCCACCCGATTTTGGATTCGAGACCACCCAATCGTAGCTATCGACGAGGAGACTACTAATCCTTGGTTTGTTTTCATTTTCTCCAGCTTTTAATGGGCTTAAGGTAAGCTGCAAATTTCCAGAATTTTGTATGCTAGATTGTTTGTCATGCTAATCTTCATTAAAGTTGCTTAGATCATGCTAAGAAAGAGTTTTATCAAGTTTATAAAATGTTTTGATGCTTTTATGAAATCTGGAAATTTTTCCATGGATCTTGACTTGATGATTTTGGTCTTGGGTTTAGTTTGAAATATGTTTAGGCTTTGATTTGGAATCAATGTTGTTCATGAACTTGTTGGAAAACAAACAATACAAATTCAGTTTCTGTTTTGGGCAAATTTTGGGAAGTTACTGCTACTAATCTACTAAAGGGAATTTTCTAAAAATGTAGTATGTTATACCTATACATGTTAGGTAACTCTCTGTAAATTTCATAAATTTTGGAGTTAAGGAAGTATTTTTCATTAGTCACAAATCGTGGCTGTTCCAGTAAGCTGTTACCAGAAAGTCAATCTGTTAACATGATATTGAGGCGACCATATTTCGAGCAATACATGACTGAATTGAGTAGTTTAAAATTCTAAGTTGTACTTCAGAGAGTCTAGTTTCTGGAAATATAAGATTTATGATATTTGGATTTATGAGGAATATTTGGTGAATTTTCTATGATAGACACTCAGTGTAAGTCATAGCAGAGAATCAGATTTGTGTCTTGAACTTGAGAGGACCATGACTTGATGAATACAAGTCCAATTGAGTATTTTAAAATGGTAAACTCTATATAAAAGAGTTTAGTTTTTGAAAATGTAAAATATGTGTCATTTGGATCAATAAGGAATTTTTTGGTGAAGTTTGTATGATGGACATGCAGTACAGGCCACAACAGAAAATCAGATTTCTGACATGAACTTGGAGGGGCTGTATTTTGATGAATACAAGTCCTAATGGAGTAATTTAAAAGTCTAAATTATAGTTTCAAGAGTCTAGTTTCATACTAGGCAATAATCCACTCATTTGGAGTTGTGAGAAATTCATGGCTGAATTTACAAGTTGACTAAGCAGAATGAGTCACAACAGAGAACCAGATTTTTAACATGAACTTGAGGTGACTGTATTTTGATGAATACAGGTCCAAATAGAGTACTTTAAAGTGCTAAATTATAGTTCCAAGAGTCTAGTTTCTGAATATATAAAATTCATGAAATTTGGAGTTGTGAGGAAATAATGGTCGAATTTATAAATTTACTGGGCAGAATAATCATAACAGAAAAACAGATTATTAGCTTGATCTTGATATGATCATAGATTGATGAACACAAGTCCAAATGAAGTGATTTAAAAGGCTAAGTTATAGTTTAAAGAGCCTACTTTCTGAATAAGAAATATTCAGTACATTTTGTGTTGAGAGGAATTTTTAATGCAATTAGAAAGATTGCTGCGACCGAGTGATTTGTAATATTTGAACTTGTTAAGGATTGATTCTCCATACTTGATGAATATGACTTATAAAGCATATAGTGTTTCTTGCCTTCAAGCATGTTCTACTATTGGGTTGTTAACTTGCTATGAAATTTGGATTCCACTAATAGGTGGGATTATGAACTTGAATTGAACTAAGGCTTGATTTGATATTAATCAACTTAGGCTTCCATCTTCTACTTGACTTATTGATACGTGAACTAGGGTTCCTAAATGGAACGAGAACCTAGCTATGCCTTAAACAAGAACATAGAAGGGCTAGAAATGCATATAGCATTTATACCTATCTATTTGGATGAAACGTAGTAAGGACTCAACCGAGTCGAGTTAAGGAACAATTGAACCTTACGAGGATCGTGGTGAGATCCTATGATAATTATATTCCATTTGACTAGATTACTAGCTTTTGGGACTTGAATCGAATAGAGTGAACAACTTGACACTTATGATTTAGAGACTCAAATGAGCTCCTATTGTGGTTTTGTGATTATTGTAACAATGTGCATAATCGTATGAGTTTAGTAGATCATTATATCTACTTGAGAATTAGCAAGTAAACATCTACTTGTGCATTGCATATAAGTCCAGCTGGCATTACTTGAGTTTTCATGTTGAAGGTGGGACGATGCATTGTCTTCACGAATTATGGGATTCGTGGTTGCAATGTATCGCCGCATCGATTCGGTTTTCACACACCCTCCACCGCTAGCTACAAAGGGGGAAGTAGCCCCTTTGTCGTAACCAATTGAGCGCATTGGCTAGTGCTATTTTCGAGTAGAGCTCGACCCGAAGACTCGTGAGAAGAGAGCTCGGTACTTTGATACCGATCACAGTATATAGCCATATGATTAACGGTTGTGATTGCGAGAACAATACGACGACAATGATTCGGTATCTTCTCTATCCCTTATGTGGCTTTACTATGGGCACTTATGTGATAACAAAGTGTTAGTTGAACATGAGATCACGATTGACCATGTTTATCTTGTTGTGTATTGATGAAATACTTGAGGTGTATATATACGTATGTATACATACTTGTACATCATGATTCTATAAACGATTTGATATGTATATATTTAGATATACATACTTTCATGATGATTCTATGAAAGGCTTAATGTGTATATATATTAATATGCACACTTATATATGATTCTAGAATATTTGATTAGTATATATATAATTATATACTTACATATGATGTTTTTATGGGAATTTCATTCTAATTCATTTGATTTGTGTTTGAACAGGAATTACACCTCGTTCATTTGGATGGTTTAGTAAGTAAGAAGAAATGACTATCTTGTGGAGTATCTAAACGATCGGCGCCTCTTCATGGGTTTTTTGTCATTTGTAAAATGACACCATGATTATTTTTATGTTACATAATTATATGTTACATATCTTTTTGTAATAGCATCTTGGTCATTATGACTCATTCCGTACTTTGTTTCTAGTTGCAGATAAATTGGTAGCTGCGTTGAGGTCGAGTAGATCGTGGTATGTGAGCCTTGGATAGATCGATTAGATCGTGTGGTTCATGCTAGTAGCGCAGACATCCCGAGTAGTAACTTGGAGTCCTATTTCTTTTAGCATCGTCACATATATTATGTACTTTTCTATTCTTGTGAGATCGATTTTGTAAAGTTATCTAGACTTTACGGTGGGTAGATACTTGGTATTTGTATTGTTTCTTCTTCGGCCGACGGGTTGTGTCGTGCCATTCGTGGTTTTAGTATTTATTTGATTTCTCGGCGCGCAGTAGCTTTGGGGTTTTCTTTATTCTAAATTGTTATAGTTGTTGGTAAACCCGTATGCTTTAGCGGTGGGTAGTTGTTATCAGGTTGGTTCTTTGTTGAAGCTTGGCCGGAGTGCCGATGGTTTGTTCGGCGTCTGCGATGTTGCGGCACGCGAGTTTGTTTTTCCTTTGAGAGATAATGTCTCTCTTGGTTTCTTTGGCTTTTGTTTCGAGCTTCATAGCTTGGGACTTCACTTATTGCTTCCGCTAATTGATTTTTTAAATACCGTATTTTAGTGCGGCTTTATGATTTAGAGCTTGTTAGCTCAATGGTGGACTCCCTCTTTGTTTAACAAGTGCTTGTCCTCATCTTATGTTTGTTCCAACGATGGCACCTACCTTGGGATTTCGTGTTGGAA
>CM028381.1:11393581-11421222 GCA_013146195.2 Codonopsis lanceolata | reverse complement strand
GGTAGTTTTTGGATCTATTATACTTAGTTTAGTTATTGTGATGGTAGACTAGGAGGCGGAGTCTAGGTTTATGGTTTTTGAGCATCAAGTGTTTACTCGGGATTGTGAGACACCATAGCAGTGTCTGGGTATTCTATGTTAAGGTGATGACCGGCATTGGTTTGAGATACGGTTTAGAATTCGAGGCGAATTCTTTTTAAGGGAAGGATGTAAGACCAGATTCGGGTTAGCGTGAATGCGTGCAATGCTCGCATTTCTTCCTTGGTTGATTGCTCGTTTGACTCGTGAGAGAGAGTCTAGATATGTATGAGACCATATTAAGATCAAAATACTTTTAAGAGATGCCATTTAGTTGTTGACTTGCTAAAGTCACAAGTAAATGATAGTCGAAATCTGTACGATTGAGAGTTTCGGGTTTTGTGTTTCGACCTCGATTTGGTCCCAGACCTTTACATGATGATTAAATAACATGTTTAGATGTGTTAGACTTCTAATTGGATGCATTCCATAAGTCTCGTGAAGTTTTGGCCTTCTCGAGAATAGCAATTCTCCTTATCGCGTAGTTTGAGATTGGGCCAGGCCGAGCGTCTGCGTCTTTAAAGCCTATTTCCCCTATCTGTTGTTCATCATCTGAGAGATGCATTCAGGCCTATTTGTAGCCCTAATAGGTGTTTACAATCATGGGTTATTACCCGTCGGTTTGTGGTTTCATTCGACGTTTCGATGAGTAAGTTGTTACGTCTTCTTGCGTCGGTTTTGCCCGGGTTGTTTCGGGTGTTGTTTATGGGAGTCTAGACCTACTTTAAAATTGGTTTGAGACTTGGATTGATTAGTTTAATGTTTGAGGACCTTAAGGGGTTCAATTGTGAGCCATTTAGAAGCTTTAAGGCTCGAGGATGCATGCGGGAGCGACCGAAACCGAGCAAGGAATCAACAAATGAGTGCATAGTGTAAAGGGAGTGATGCGTGCGCATCACATGAGCTGGCGACATGAGGGTCCCTGGACAGCTTGTTACGGGATTTTGTGGAAATTTGAATTGTTGACCAATTTCTACCCACTTAAACCCAATCTAAACCTAACCTAAACCCTCCTTAACCTAAAACTTGTCTAAACATTATTAGAGGTTTTAGGGTGGATTAGTGAGTTGATTAAGAGTTAATCCCTATTTAAACCCAAAGCAGTTGCTCTCTCTCATTTGTTCGGCCAAAGAGCGATTTCTTCCTCCCATTTTCGCCTACACTCCACAAAATCGAGAGCTTGGGAGGCAATTTAGGGTTCTTGAGTGCCCAATCTTGGAGGCCATAGCTTGGGACCTTCATTTCTCAAGCTACACCATAGTTTTGATGAGGGGATTGAAGGGAACAACACCCACCAATTGGAATTTCGGGATTGTGACTTGTAGGGGTTGAATCAAGGTAAGTTTCTACCTCTCTTCCTCTTCTTTTGGGCTCCATTGACCCTAGGGAAACAATCATTTGTGCTATGTGAGGTCAATGGAAGCCATTGTTAGGGTTTGTAGAAGATGCCATGAACCTAGGTTTCAAATTGATGATAGAGCTTGGTTGGACCTATGTGAGACCTTGATTTATATGAAATTCAAGTGTTTAATGGTCTATTGAACTTGGTTATGTTAATTATCTATGAGTATTGAAGTTGATTTGGGAGAGATACTTGGAGGGTGTTTTGCCCAAATTTGGTTTAGCTTAAAAATATTGATGTAAGCTTGATTACTATGTTTTATATGCTTATTAGAGTATATTAAACCATGTTGTATGATTTAATCATGAATTGGGAATTATGATGGTAAGGTGACTTGAATGAATTTATGCTTAAAGATGGCCAATTTGTTCTAAGTTGCATTGTTAAGTAATTTATGGGGTTTGTGAGTTAAGCGAACCAGGGATGATGACTATTGTTGATAGTTATGATTATAGAGGAATTGACCCATGGCCTCTATGCCCTTAAATTTTAGAAAAGGGTAGATTGGACTCGACGAGTCATTGTAAATCGATTAAGTGCTAATTGAACTTGGAGTTGAAATCCTACGATAATTGGATTTCGTTTGGTTAAGAATGAAGAACATAACTTCCAAACTTTAATGATTAGTGATTGAGATGTGTTTTGTGGATTTTTAGTCTTGGGAATTAAGCCCGAGTGACTATTGAGATTTGGTTATAAACCTTAAGAAATTATTACGGTGTGAATTTATAGAACACATAAAGAATGAAATGTGTTAGTAAGACTCAGCGGAGTCGTAATAAGGCCAATAAAATGATAAAGAGCCTTGGGTTGAAACCCTACAATGTTTGGGTTTGCTTGGGTTGTGTTTGTGCACACCGGGTTTTTGGTTGTGTCCTATGGCGACACTTATGTTTTCGGGAGACCCGACTAGAATACATTTTAAGCATGCTTGTTAGAGCATGGGACAATAGAGACCCACATAAGGTCATGAGATTATTTAAGAGAAGATTAGGAGAGAATCCTCTTCTCAAGGATTTTTGTTGCGTGTATATGAAAACAATTAGAGAAGTGACTACGAGTAGTCATGTTGTTTTAAGTATGGTGTTGGTGTTATCGATCATGTATGACGGTTAGGACTATGATTGAGTCCGGTGTATTTAAAATAAAAGACTAAAATAATAAGTCTTGAATTGTGGATATTTGGAGACTAGCGTAGTAGTCTTGGTTTGGTTTGAGTTGAGGATTATGGAAGACCTCACATTATATTTTATTAAGCTTGTAAGCTATACTTGGACCGGTTGATGACTTGAGGAATAATAAGTACTCTATATGTAATTTTTGAATTAAACTTGTAAGTTAGTTAAACACATTGGTTATATGCAAATATATGCATTGTTCTTGATACTTGGTAGAGCATTATGTCCTACTTGATTATATGCAAATATGTGCATGAGTTATGGAATTTCATGGAGCAAGATGTTCTACTTGTTTATATGCAAATATATGCATGGTTTATGAGTTTTAAGTAGAGCATTATGTCCTACGTGGTTATATGCAATATGTGCATGGATTATGAGATTGTTGTAGAGCATTATGTCTACATGGTTTAATGAGTCCGATAATTATGAACTTGGTCTCATTGGTTTATGCAAGTAAATATTTACTTGATGGTTTGGTTTAAAGTCCACTGGCGGGTTTGTTGTTGTTAAAGAATGGGGCCGATTCATAGTCTTTGAAACATCGCTATGAATCGTTGCATTGGTTCCTTTCTCCTCACTATTTGGCCAATAGTGGGATGTGATCTCGAGTTATGCCATCTAGCTAGACATCGAGCTCTCATTTCTCATCCGAGATCGGATGAATGTAACGAGTACTCATTAAAGAAATCGATGAGTTGTGATTATTGGGGACGGAACCCCCGTGGTATGATTGATCAGGGAATTGAGCCGGATCTTGGTTTGAGATTTGATCTCATGGTAAGTTGGTTGGGTTTGAACCGATTTGATTGTAACAGTTCGATTTACGCTATCTTGTTACACAAGTTTATTTATGAGCATTTATATGAAAGATAAAATGCTACTTGATTTATGTGAGTTTATGTGCTTTAAAAATTAAGTACATGTTTCATGATGGTATACTAGCATGATACCATGACTTTATATGTTTATGCATTTATGACATGCCATGTCATAATATGCCACATGTTGCATTTAGAAACTTATCATTATGACTCACCAGGTGTGATTGTTTTCCCTAGTGCAAGTGATCCCGTTAAGTACAAATGCTATGTGGATAACAACTTTTAGCAGTGGTCTTCCAAGTCAAAAGCTTGGAGTTATTTGTTATTATGTTGTATTTATTGTGAGGCTCGAATGTAAAGTTATGTAGACTTTACTTGGGTAGATTATAGTGTTATATTATGGTTGTATATTTGGGAGCCGGATGTATTGCCGAGCATTTGTACCCTTAGTATTTATTCCTTTGTCGTTTCGAGCATGTGTGGCTCGTTTATTCTAGTTGTGGAATATTTTTGTTCCTACCTTCGATAGTTTTAGTCGTGAGGTTTGGTTGGTGGTTTAGCATAATTTATATGGTTATAGTGAATTGTTCCTCCGGCATGTTATAGCCGTTGAGTGTTGTTTATCGTTGGGATTTTTATGCTGTCGGCCTTGGCTGCCGATGGATGGTTTGTGGTGCGTGTCTAATGTTGCGTCACGCGTCCGAATTTTTGGGCCGAGAGATTTACCATCTCTTTGGTTGTTTATATTTAGGAGCTTGTTAGCTCGGGTCCCATTATGGTTTTGCTTCCGCAGGTTTTGGTTTTTATTTTCCGTATTGCCGTTATGGCTTTACCTTCCCCGGCCGTGAGTCTGGTTGGCTCGTCTTTTGACTATGCTTAGCGGTGCTTGTCCGTCTCTTAGTTTGTCCCGATGGCACGACCTTGGGATCTCGTGATTGAGATCCGGGTCGAATTAAGCTTTGCAGCTTGGAAAGTCTTCTTAGCCAAACGGGTAATGTCTTCGCCTTCGATTTCGAGGATACGATGCGGTTGTCATCATGCAGAGTTGACTTCTTAAAAAAAATAATCTGGTGAAGACATAATGACTAGATATTTTCGAAAATATCTAAATAGGTGTACACGTGTCATTGTTTCTTGATTTTGGCCAAATTTGATTTTCCGGACTTTGAGCAGACTTCAAAGTCTGCTGTTCCTTAAGGGCTGCCATAGAAGCTTGTCGTTTGGCGCCTAAGGACTAACACTTAGAAACTATTCTAAACACAGTGATTCTAAGACAGTTGCCACACTAATCGGTACGCAGACCTTTTAGCCTACTGTACAATAGAATCAGGAGATGACTCAACCAAATCTAATCATAGGAATCAACAATGCCTTTACTAGAAAGACTCTCATCCAAGGGAAGCTTCCGCAACCAGAGACGCCACATGAATAGACGAATCTGACGAGGAAGAAACTTATGTCATATGAATTTGGAAGAGAAAACCAAAGGCTGAGAGGTACGAACAAGCAGCCAGATCGCTTTGAGGGAAAAATCCCCTTTGTCCGAGCTGATGCAGTAAGCTGAGTCAGGGTCTTCAGTGAGTTGGATGCCGATATTATCAATCAGAGAGGAGATGTGAAGGCCCAATTCCGCGCGAGCAGCCATAGAGATCTGAGAATAAGACTCAAATAGCTCGTGAACAAACTCGAAAGAGCATGAAGAGGAAAGATTGATTCTACTAATCGGCAGCCACTGATCAGACGAAATAAAACATAAGCCTTTGCCAATAACCCAGCCAATTTGATCTTCTGCCATGTTTTTAACAGAGCACATACGATGCCAAGTATGAGAGCCCAGGCTAGAAGAATTAAGGGGATGAATATTTAGGCAGTATTTGCGCTTCATTAAATTACACCACAGTCTGTTCGACGATCTAAATCACCACCAAAGCCGGATAGAAAAAGCTAGGATAATATCTTTAATAGCCCGAATACCGATACCTCCTTCATTCACCGGCCTACAACACTTGTCCCAAGAGACCCAATGAGCCTTATTCTTGCCATCAATTGAGCCCCAAAAGAAATTAGCAAGCATTCTGTTAATATGATTAACAACCGAAACCGGAGGATCTAAAATCGCAATTTGGTACATGATAATAGAATTCAGCAATGAATTGATGAGAGTCACTTTACCCGCTTGGTTAAGAAAAGCCCCCATCCAAGAAGTAATTCGAAGCTGTAATTTCTCCAACATGTGATCGAATAAATTCTTTTTCTTACGCCCCTCAAAGAGAGGGCAGCCCAAGTAGATGACGGGAAGGGGCTGTGACGTCCCGACCCGGATCCCAATACGAGATCCCAAGGTCGTGCTGCCAAAACACAAAAAACAACAGGCAAATAACAAATCATGGGTAAGGCCATAACGACAATACGCCAACAACTTAAAACACATGCGGAAGCTACACAAAATATCACAGTGGCGCCCAAGCTAACAAGCTCAAACTAAATACAACCAAAGAGATCATAAATCTCTATGTTCAAAAATTCGACGCACGTGCCGCAACAATGGGCACGTGGAACAAAACTCCCTGTCATGCAATAGAAATATATAGCACAAATAAACCAAGTCATCGGCGACGTTACAACCGGAACCCAACATTACACTAAGTCTAAGACTCTAGTCTAACAAACTCAACGGCTAAAAACATGCCGGAGAACAAACATGATATATATCATCAACGTACATAACTTAAAACAAAATCACCAACATTCACCAAGCGCGACTAACACAAGTCGGCTACCAAAGGAATAATCATTAACCAACATAATTGAAAATATTACAATCACGAATAAGTTTACTACCCATTATGAAGTTTACATAACTTCACTTTTCCCAACGTCCTTACCAAAAACTAAGGCTACAAAATTAATTTAAAGTAGCAACCTTCGCAAAATCTCACTTCTATCGTAGACTCGGCGGATGCCTTCGAATACTAGCTCGGCTCGAATCTAAGGAAAACAAAGCAAACGAGTAAGTCATAATGACTTAGTAAGCTACTAAAGATGCAATGTCATGGCATGGTATTATGCGCAAAATAAAACATATACATCTGATGTCATGCTTATGATATAACATTTCATGACATAATCCACATCATAAACCCAATCTTATTCATAAACACATAGAACACAGTTCTACTTAATTTATCATAAAGTCATCCATATCATATAGAATATGCATCTAAACTCCAATAACATGTAGCATGTTATTTCCACATTTCAACTTATCACCAACCCACATAAACCAATTACACCATGAGTTTCATAATTCTTTATTTATCATCACTCATATAATAATTCATGAATGGGGGACTATTGTTTCCATTCTAATCATAAATGGCATGTTATAATTTTAGTATAACATAAATCATAAAAACCATCACTTCATCAACATGTTATATTTTTACTATAACATTTTATCAAGAAATCATCATCTCATAAAACTCATCTCATTAACCATGTAGCACAACAATTCATACATGCTCATAAAATAAATCACATAAGCGAGAGAAGATGATTTTCTTTTCCTGTTTCCAGCGTGTAACTCCTGCGGAAACAACCGTGTCCTCGATAACACTTTCGTGGTATCGACGTCCCCGAAATAGTCTCCGTTCGGGTTCCATAGCTATCAAAGTCATGTGTATTACTCTAACTAAGATGAGCTACTTCCCCACCGTGGCCATCGCTGGAGGGGTGTGTGCAAACCCGGCGCGGCGATCCATTGCGATCACGAATCCACAATTCGTGAAGACAATGCATCGTCGCCAAAAACTCAAACCAAAACCACCAGTGGACTCAAACTCGCTAAGGTAATATATACTCACATGCTCAAATAAAGGGAAAAGTACAACACACCGTACTAATCCATGCAAGTAGATATTTACTTAAAAATCACATAGTTATGCATTTCTATGCTAACTAACACATAAACATCTTAGAGCGATAATATCAAGTCTCTAATACCCAAGTGTTCTTCATACACTTGAAAACGCTCGGAGGCTTTACCTCCATCAAAACTATCCCAAATTCCGTAGGATCTTAATATGTTATTCACTATATTCATATTAGTCCAATAATCGACTCCGTTGAGTCATTTCTACTCTTTTCAAATTTGAAGGCATAGAAGCTATTTGCATCATATCCCTCCTATTATTCATTAGCTATTATTCATGGCTAAGTTCTTAAGGTTAGCAACATTGTGCAACCCAAAAATCCATACTTTCCCAACAAAACCCCAAAACATAGTTCATAGGTCAACACTTAACATTTAAAGTCAACCATTACATTTCTAGCATGCATCCCAATATAGCATTTATTCAAGCATGCTTTCATCCAAAATAACTATTAATCTAAACAAGATGCAATTTCATCTAGTATGTTCGTAACCCACATGTAAATTTATCTAATATGTTCATAACCTTCAATTCATGAATTATAGTTGACCAACATACTCTTATTTGCATAAAAGTCAACTCAACCCAATAAAGTCAAATATTACATTTTATTCATACAATCCATAATAATAATTCATTATGCATGCTTACAATCAAAAATTCATGAATTAGATATCAACATACTCTTATTTTCATGAAAGTCAACTCTTATTCTCGAAGGTCAAACGAAACATTCACATGTAATCCATTGTGAAAAATTCATCATTCATGCTTACAATTAACAATAGAGATTCATCAAGTATTCCAACATGTAACCCATTGTAAAAATTTATCCTTCATACTCTTATATACATGAAGGTCAACTTTATTTTCAAAAGTCAAACGAAACATTATAACATGTAACCCATTGTCAAGATTCACCTTTCATACTTACAATCAAATTCAAGATTCATCAAGTTTAAATTCCAAACTCCCAAACATATATTTATGTATGATTCTAATAATTCATAATATCCAAATAAACTCCAAAAATCATACATATCACCATTAACCCATTTACTTCATCAACATATAATCAAACCCTAGATTCTTAGGGAATCAAATACTCATCATACCTAAGCCCAAGTTATCAATTGAACTTAACAACATACTCCATTGAACATAGAAATCAACCTAATCATGCTTCTAGCAAGTTCACCCATCAAAAATCCGAAAAATCAAAATAAAATCACACCCATCATGTTTGTGTACTCATTGACCTCAAATAGCAATCATCTTTGTTTTCCTTAGGGTCAATGAGCACAAAATCAAGAGAATAAAGAATCTAGTAGCTTACTTGACTTAGATGAAAACTCAAAAGAATCACGATCCCAACGGTGAAGTTGTTCCATTTGACAAGAGCTTCACGAATCCGAAGTTTGGAGATCATCCGACGGTTGGATCTCCTTAGATTTGAGGAAGAAGGAGGCTAGGGCTTGAAGGCTTCCATGGAGACTCTCTCCCTCTCTAATACGTATGTGAAGGGGAAAGAAATGAGAGAAATCAACTGAATTCACAAAGGGTTTAGCCTATTTATACCTCCTCTAATAAAGAGGGCACAAATGGAAATTCCTTGGTACAATTAGTGAGTGTTTAGATGTAATTAACCCTTAATCAAACCTTAATCAGTTCCCCAAATGTGTTAGGACATCATTAGGACTTAGTATGGGCGTTAGGGAGGGTTTAGAGGAGGTTTAATGAGGGTAGGATAGGAATTACACATCAAAAACCCCAAACAGGGACCTTGCTGCTCGAAGCTACAGTGCTGTAGCTACAGTACTCGCGCTGCGCGCGTCCAACTTGAGAATGCTCCAATTTGAACACCGTTCGACGAAATGACGCGATTTCTTCTCCTGCCACTCTGTAAATGTCCTAAGTAGAAGCCTCAAAAACCCCAAACCAAACAAAAATTTTCTCGAATATTTCTCGATCAAACAAATCAGCCGCGTACCAAAAATCAGTCCGTAACTGTTGTATAACGGATAAAATTACACAGAACAAACTAACGATCGAAACAACGAATGAACAAGCATAATTACTTGTTTTAAAGCATGTTAAAAGACTAATGAAAGGTCCCAAACACATACCCAATGTTACACCAAAACTAAGTGTAAGGAAAATACGAAAAGCGATACGTTAACAAAACGCGAATCGCGAAATCAAACATATGACGACGACTATACTTTGAACGTTGTGACCACATGTAAACTTTATAAAAATGATTATAAACACTTCAAAGGACTATATAATAGGATTTAATGTCACTCAGATGATGAACAATAGATAGGAGAAAAGAACTCCTGAAAGACGAGACGCTCAGACGGCTCAATCTCAAACTACGCGATAAGGAGAGTTGCTATCCTCGGAGCGTCGAAACTTCACGAGACTCAAGGAATACATCCAACTAGGATCCTAACACATCTAAACATGTTAGTTAAACATCATGTAAAGATCTAGTACCTAATCGAGGTCAGGAACACGAAACCCGAGTAAACTCTCAATCGCGTCGCATTTCGACTATCGTCGAGTTACGACTTGTGACTTTAGCAATTCAACAACTAAATGGCATCTCTTAATATTATTTTTGATCTTAATGTGATCTCTCATACACATATATACTCTCTCAGAAATCAAATAAGCCATAAACCAAGGAAGAAATACGAGCATTGCACGCAATTCAAGCTAACCGGGAATCAGGGTCTTACAGGGGCTTATGAGGAAAACCCACTGATCTCCCAATAGATAGGATTCGAGAGGCCAAAGAATTTTTTGATACCATAAAGCAACTTTTATTTCGGTTAATTAATTGCCCAGAAATTTGTTCATAATTAATAAGGAGCTACTTGTGTCTAAGGAGAGAATGCTTGTTGCTGTTACAAAAGATAACAATGTCATTTGCGAAGGCCAAGTGTGAAACAATAGGACACCCGGGAGAAGAAGAGAAAGCATATCTAGGGTTGTCACATTGAAGCTTGTTTAAACCTCTGCTAAGGACTTCTGCGGCAATAATAAAAAGGTTGGGAGATAATGGATCACCCTGTCTGAGGCCTCTGGATGTGGAGAAGAAGCCAGCTGAAGACCCATTAATCGAGACTGAAAACCAATTATTAGAAATAACCCTCCAAATCATATCGATAAATGATTCACCAAACCCAAACTTGCGGAGCACCTTAATCAGATAAAGCTATGAAACCATATCAAAAGCTTTTGACATGTCCAGTTTAATGATAGTATTCGAGCCATTGACTTTTTTACCAAGCTGATGAGTCAATTCGTGAGAAAGAAGTAAATTATCCTGAATCAGACGACCCTTAGTAAAAGCACTCTGATTTTCCGAGATGATAATAGGAAGTAAGACAGAAAGCCGAGAGGCAAGAATTTTTGTGATGACCTTACTGCAGAAATTGCAAAGGCTAATAAGGCGATGGTCTTTAAAAGTCTCCACCTGGCTAGATTTTGGAATGGTAATAATCAGGGTACTAGTCCAAGACTTAGGCAACTCAAAACCAGCAAAAAATTATGAAACAGCTAGATGAAGATCTGCATATATGATATCCTAGAACAAAGTATAAAACCGACCAGAGAAGCCATCTGGACTTGCCGCGCTATCCCCATTAAGCGAGAAAACAGTGCTTTTAACCTTGTCGAGGGAGGGAGGATCAGTCAACATGTTATTTTGGTCACAAGAGATCAAGTGGGGAATAACATCAAGAAGAGAGTCATCTGAAGAACAAGGACAGCCTTGAGCTGCTCCTTATAAAATTCAACCGCTGCAGCCTTAATAGACGAGTCATCTGTAGCATCAACCCCATGTAGATCTTTAATGCGATGAATGGCCAATTTAAGGCGGGTATGCTTAACAGAGGAATGAAAAAGCTTCGTATTACCATCCCCATCTTGAAGCCATCGCAGGTGCGATTTTTGTCTCCAATAATACTCCTCCCGTTTCAACTTAAATTTAAGATTAGCTTCGGATAGATGAAGAGCAACTCTATTAGCCTCAGAATTATGGTCTTCATACATAATCTCCTTCTCTAATACCTCATCTTCGGCTACTTTGATGGCTTGGAAAATATTCCCAAACACATCTCGATTCCAGCTTTTAAGGCTCGCGCGGACATTCTTCAATTTATTAGCAAACCTGATCATTGGTCTGCCGCGAACATCAATACTCCAAGCTGATTTTATGGTATCCATGAAGGAGTGGTGAGAGGCCCATACATTCAGAAATCTGAACTGATACGACCGAGGTCTTCTGGAAGAAGTGATATTAATGATCAATGGAGAGTGATCGAGCAAGTGCGATTAAGGTGAGACACCGAGGTCAGAAAAAAATTCGACAGCCAGCTGGAGTTGCGAACCGCCCGATCAATACGCTGAAAAATGGTTCTTTGGCCATGGTGATTATTACACCAAGTGAATCTACTACCATGGTATCCAAGATCTGATAAACCGGCAGCATTGAGACAAGCCTGAAACTCAAAGGCGCCATGACGATCCCATCCTGAGCCACCCAATTTTTCTTGAGGAGAAAGAATGATATTGAAATCTCCACAAACCAGCCAAGGAATATTATCAAAATCAGAACCCATATCAATAATATCACTCCACAAAGACTGGCGCTCTTGGGAGGTGCATTTAGCATAGACTGCAGTCACATTAACTGGGAGAGACCAAGAATAATGACGAATGCTAAGATTGATATGTTGAACAGAATCTTGAGTAATATGGCAGCTGTAATAAGACTTGGTCAAAATCCAAATTTTGTTACACATTATGAAAATAAAATCGAAACTTCAGCTTACGAGCAAACAAAGGCAAATTAGTTAAATCTAGCATAAGTTCAGAGATGGTAATAAAGGATACTTGATGAAGAGAAATCAACTTTTTTAACCGAATGACTGTGGAGTCGTTACCTACTCCCCAAAGGTTCTAGCAAAGAAGGTTAGTCGTCATGAGAAACAGTAAGGGGATTTCCATCGTGAGTTTTATCAAGAGACTTTGAGCGAGTGATTCTGTCCGTAGGGGGAATATTGCTAGGTTTCCGTCTCTTCTTTTTTGGAATATCAGTCTGCAGGTTCAAGGCATCTAGATCGGCAATATTTGTAGGAGGATCATCCTCCTCAAAGGCTTGAAGCACAACAAATTTGTTGGGGGATGTAATGATCGGGTCATCCATATGTTGAAGGGTGTCTGATTCAGGATTGATAGCACTAGAAGTATGGGTTTTGTTCGAGGGGCAATTCTTTTGAGCAGCATCGAAAGGTTCAGTCTCAGAATTCCTTGGCAAAGAAGTTTCGTCATTACTAATAATAGGAGATGGATCGGGGATATGGTTTTGAGTACCTTGCGAAACTTGAGCAGCTACAGAAGTAGCATTAGTATCGGAGTGCCGAGGTGAGGGAGAATCAACGACAATATGAGGGGGATCAGTTGTAATACCTTGCTTACCTTGAGTGGCTTGAGCAGCCTCAGAACCATTGTTAACATCTGAACAAATAGTAGTCTGAACACCTTGACAATTATTAGGTTTGGGGCCGATAGGATTGTCGCTTTGCACAGAGTGAGAAGCCGTGGGCTCTTTGGCTTTCGGATCAATTTGTTTGGCCTTAGCTTGAGGGCCTGGAGATTTTCAGCATAAACAGGAGGTGCATCTTGACCCATAGATTGATCTTTGGGCTTAGCAGAATCCTTATTCCCGTTGCCAATTTTGCAAGAAAAACTATCATGACCTTTTCGATGGGAAAAGGAGCAATAGAGCGGAAGTCTTTCAGCCTCAATAGCTTGCCAAAATCCCGGTGAAATCCCATTATCGATCCAGATGTGATTAGGAATATGTTTGGTGAGATTAACCTCAATACAGATTCGCGCGACACTAGGCCACGAAAGAGTAGCAGTGGGGGTATCGATTATGAGAGGCGTACCAATTAAATTACCGATAGAGAATAGCGCTTGCTTATTGAACAAGTAAATTGGGAGGCTCGGGAGTGAAAACCAAACAGGCACGATAGGGCTCTCAATGTGTGCTCGAAAATCCGGAGTCCACTTGAAGACCCGCATAGGAAAAGCGCCAACATACCACTGATCTTTGATCCACAAGCGAAAGTCGGCCATTGGTTGGTTTGTATTAGAACATGCTTAGAGTCTAGATGGCCTATTGTGACTGCGGATTTGAGACCAAAAGTAAGGATTTCTCTCCTCATAATCTCCATAGAAGGACGACCATGGGAGAATTTACCAACAAGAGAGTGCTGGAAGGGCTTGGCAAAAGCTGAAACTTGATCAGGAGTTAAACAAAGGGTTGGTTCACCTTTGTAGGAAGCAAGAGGAATGAGCGAAGAAACCGGCTGAGAAGAGGAAGCATTAGTAGAAAAAAGGGATGCAAAAGATTTGAGATGAGAAAGGGATGGAGGGGCCGGAGAGCCACCTGCCTCCGATTCCTTCATGGCCGTGGCCATGAGAAAAGCCGGAAGATCAAAACTGCAAGACTAAGACGGCGGGTAGTAGGGTTTTTTTAATAACTTCCTTAATCTAATTTCTGCTTGGTTTGGCTATGTAACCCTTAAGAAGGAGCCTTCTTCTCCCCCTTCTAAGAAGAAGAAGCGAAGACTTCGCAATAAGTCTGTGGCTGCTCAACCACCATCTTCCTCACCATCTTTAGAAGCTATCCCTTCTCCATCTTCCTCACCAGAACCCATTACATCTACACTTCCTGCTTCCTCCCTAGCCATCATTCCTATTTCTACCTCTTCCTCCTCATCCTACCATATTCCAGATGCCTTCTCTTTTCCCTTTCTTGATCTTCACATCTTTTCTTTTCTTTATCAAACTTCATTTCTTCCAGAACTTCATCCTCCTATCACCCAATACCTTAAACCCATCTACATTTCTGCCGATCTCCATCATCTTATTTTCCCCTCCATTTCTTCCGACACATATAAGTTCCTCTTCGAACTTAACTATGTCTTTGACCTAATTCACCCCACTCCTCTGAACTTTATTCTTCTCCCCGAATCCCCTTTTCCATCTTCCTTCCTTGCGTCTATCTCTCCTCCCTCCACTCCCTTTGTTAGTGATTCAGACAGTGACATGGAACTTGACCCCAAACCTTCTACTCCTCCTCTACCACCTAACCCTACTGCACCCGTCTCTTCAAACTCTACTTCTCCCTCAACCTTCAACCTTTCTCATCCTCCACTTCTCAACCCTGCTGACAACCTTATCCCTGTCAACCTTAATCCCCAATTCATTCCCTCCAACTCTGCTGATCCCGCTCTTCTAGACCTCCTTCGAGCAATCAAGCACAACTTGAGCGTCTCAACAGCACGGTCGTGTCCATGGCCCAACAGATTGATGTGATGAACTATGGCTTAAACACCACTCATGCCACTATTTTTTACCTTGGGAAGATCATTGAACAGCTTGTCAATGACACTGCTAAAGCTTTCACCACACGCCGCTTACTCGTTCAAGACCAGCAAGAGTCATTGATGAGTATGCTCTATTCCCAACAAGTTATCATTCATCAACTCTTCGATGAGCTTAGGACCTCTCTGGCTCGCGCTATCATTGCTGAGCGTGTCGTCCCCGACTTCACTTCTGTTCGTCATGTAGAGTGCGCCAACCAGAGGGCTGCTGAAGCTGATCAGCGACGGGTTGCTGCCATCAGAGAGGAAAGAGCTACTCATTACTTAAATCAAGCACTGATAGAAGAATAGAACAGACTTCGAGCGCGTCTCAATGACCGTATCAGGATTTGGGTTGGTGACTACTTAGAACGACGCCGAACACAACCCAACCTCTTCTAATCTGGTATAACTCTTTTGTTCTAAACTTTTTATAGTTCAAACGCTGCTTTTGCAAAACTCTGCTATTAAACAGCATGCTTAACTTACAGACGTAATATATTTTGGATTATGATTACATGCTTTATTTTCTTATAATGTCCAATTTAAACTTCACGTTTAAATCTTTAAAAGCTGATTATATTTTACTCTTTGTTAAGATTTAAACTCTACTTCACTTTGTACTTGCTCTTCTTGTTTTTATCATACAAGTACTTAGTCTAGCTAGCTCTCTACTAAGACTTATGTTCTGAGAAGGCATGTCTGCTTTACTTATATAAATTTTCCTTAAGTCATGTTATTATCTAAGTGCATGTTTCAAAGTCTGCTAAGTAGCCGAGATGATGACATCAACCAAATAGGAGGAGATTGTTGACCCTCACAGGTTCTAGATTTGGTTGAGTTATCTTCTGATTCTATTGTACAGTGGCTAAGAGGTCTGCGTACCGATTAGTGTGGAAACTGTCTTAGAGTCAAGGGTGTAAAAGAATAGTTTAATGTTAGTCTCTTCAAGGCACAGACCAATAGGCTACAACAGCAGACTTGAAAGCACAGTTCACCAGCAAACTTTGAAGTCTGCTCAAGCTAAAAAGCGAAGATCAGCTAAAACACATGGAATTAGGTCACATATTATTTGAACTAGATATTTAAATTATCTAAGTCAAATAATATTCAAAATTTATCTCTATCTGTTTTCCCTCTCAAAAGAAGTCAACTATGCAATTACACGGTTTCAGACATACGGTACAGATAAATGTCCAGCCTGTCGAGTGAATCATGAAAAACTTATGGCATTCCTCTTTTAGTTAAGAAGACTTTCAAGTTGTAACGCCTGCAAGCTATAAACTTACTATGTTTGGAAATATCTCTCTCTATGACCAATGCATCTCTGATTACTGTTGCTGAGGACAACCTACAAAGCACTGAATTGCATTTAATGTATTTTAACGTTGGACACAATCTATCAACTCTCAGTCCAATGATCCTGAAGATCTCCCAGTTATAAATTCAAGTTTGAAGATCTGAAACAACAACATCTCTTACACATTCAATACTGAAGCTTGATATTCAAAACATTCAAGAGATCGAAAGGACAAGAGCTAACACTTCATCAAACATCCTAATGATCGAAAGGACAAGAGCTAACACTTCATCAAACTTCTTGAAGCTGCATATCTGATAATCTTTATTTATTTTCAGCATCTTCTAGTTTGTTATTAACTGTTCTTTTACTTTAGCACTTGAGAAAAACAATTATTTATTGATTGTTTCTCTCATCATTAAACACTTGGTTGAAAAATAATTTTTTACACGATCCATTAGAGATCCAACATTCTCACCTAGTGGATAAACAAGTGTATCTTTCAAAATCCAAACCTAACCACTTTGGTAGTGGACGTAGTACTATTCGCAGTACGAACCAATTCTAATTCTGCGTATTGCCTGAACTGTTTCTACTTATCTTATAACTGCTCTTATATGTTAGCTTTCTTTAAAAAAAAACACTTTGAAAAGTTTCAAAAGGAATTTTAAAAGCACAACTAGGCTATTCAACCCCCCCCTTCCAGCCTAGATTGAGCCTACTGGGACCAACAGGGATCTTTAGAAGAAAGTCCATTAAATGAATGTAACATTTTATAAAAATGGCCTTTGAGTTCAAAATTCCTTACTACGTCCGGTAATACTAAACATGATGGTGCGTATTTAGCATTGGACGACCATAATCATTTATGGTTCTTTCATTTACTATTAATTCCATATTTCGCACAGCTGATTCCTCCCTTTGATTCACTGGAGGACCCTGATTTTTGGAGGCTGATTCGCCATTAAAGGATCAGCTAGGGGATCCTGTCTATCGATTTGTTCTGGATTAACTATTATATTATCAAAATTATTAGGATTTCCCTGATTTCTAGCTAAATTATTTTTATTCTGATTGAAGTCTGTCAGTTTGGAATTTAAAGATCTACGACCATGCATACAATGCACAACTAAAACAAATAAATTAAAAAAAATTAAAACAATTAAAATAAATCTCTTTGTAATTTTCTTTTATAAAAACTAAATTTAAACATTACCAAATAACTAGCTAGAAAAGCTAGCTTGCCCCCGGCAACGGCGCCAAAAACTTGATGTCTTAATTATTTACCTTGCAAGTGTACGAATCAATATAAAGTATAATGTACGGAAAGTAATGGTCGAACCACACAAGAAGTATCTAAAGCAATTAAACTGGTAATAATTATAACTAAGGGGGGTTTTGTTTAATTGATCTATTTAACTAAATTATTCTAATGGAAAGTAAGTAATCTAATTAATCGTTTATTTAAAGCAACAAACACAGTTTGTGAAGATCTAATGGTGGAGGAGAATCTAGGAACATGGATTCACTTGTATCTTGTCACGACCCAACGCGGATTCCAGTACAGAATCCCGAGGTCATGCCGTTGGAACAACACAAGAGAGGACAAACACTTGCTAAAACAAAGTGCAAGTGGAACGTTCGAGCTAACAAGCTCTAGACACGAACAAGAAGCCGAACTAAAATACGACTTTCAAAATTTCGAAGATGCGGAAGCGTTAAAGAACAAGCCCTCAAGCTTAAGAGCTCGATTGCTAGGAATGATGCTCTTGTTGTGTGACGGGTCATAGTGAATCCTATGATCATGTATTCATAGACAGCCCGATTGCTAGGAATATATGGTCTGAGTTCAACAGATTGGGGGGTATATCTTATAGTGGTCGATCAGTTCCTCAACTTTGCTTCGCGTGGTGGCTGGCGGGGCATCATTCTATTCTCCACTATATTACTCCTTCTATAGTCCTATGGGAACTATGGAAATATAGAAATTCATGCTTACATAATAATTCTCATTGCGCTCCGTGGATTTTATTGGATAGGATCAGAGGCTCCATTTCTTCTATAATTCGGTGCACGGGTTTATCTACCAATCTTTGCTGTTGGAGACGCTCTTTTTTTGCCAAAGTTAGGTCGTCCCAAATCGGCTGTTATCCGTTCAGTGTTCTGGCTGAAACCTCTGATGGGCGTGCTGAAGCTTAATTGTGATGGCGTTAGTAGAGGTAATCCGGGTCCGAGTTCGGGTGGAGGTATTATTCGCAACAATAATGGGGATTTCATTCTTGCTTTTGCTAACTTTTATGGTGAGGGGAATAGTGCTCAAGCAGAATACTCTGCCCTTCTTCATGGGTTGCTTTGGCTTCAACGAAAGGGTTGGTCTCATTCTATAGTCGAACTGGATTCTAAAACGGTGGTTGATTGTGCTAATGGAAATGGAAAGCCTCCTTGGCTTTGCGCGTATTTACTTGGTCCATCTTAAAGCTCATTCGGGATTTGGATATTGTTAACGCCATGTTTATCGGGAAGCCAACTCAGTCGCCGATGCGATGGCTAATCTGGGATGTGACTGTCGTTCAGACATTCTATTTGATTCGCCTCTTTCCTTGCCAGCCAAAATTAGAGCTCTTATCGCTTTTGATAAATCGGAGACTGCTTATGTTCGTGTATCCTAATTTTTATTTATGTCTTTGGTTTGTCTGCTATTTCCTTTTCGAGGTTAGGCTCCTTTGTCCTCCCATCTATAAGGGCCAGGCTGGTTGTCCCCCTCAAGCTTGTAATAATTTTCTTATATAAATAAAATCCTGCAGGGTACCGTCCCTGTTTCATAAAAAGAAAAAGCTTAAGAGCTCGAGACTGAAACAAATGAAACCAAGAGAGGTGTTGCCTCATAAGGTATGAAAAACTTCGCGTGCGCAACATTGCAGAACTAACCATCGGCACTCCAGTGGCGTTCCATCAAAAATCAACCTGATATAACAATGACCCACGGCTAAAGCATGGGGTAACAACAACAACAACTAGGATAACTAGAATAATGAAATCCCGAAGATACTCTTCGGGTACAACTGACAGATTACTCTACTATGGAGTACTCGTGCCCGACTACAAATGTCGGTTATTGGAATAATACAACAATACTAGAACAATCTACCCGACTGCAATGTTTATATAACTTTACAAAAGAAATATCGTCCTCAACAAAATAAAATGACACAAATATAAATACTGAAATCAGCGGACTAGGCTCCGCTAGTAAGAGTTCGGGAGGAGATAATTGCATGGATATCACGATCTCAACTCAACTATCGATACGTGGCCCTGCTACAGGCAGGGATCTACTCGGCCTCAACGCGGCTAGCGCTAGCGAACAAGCGCACATTGGAAAGTAAAAGTACCGGAGTGAGTCATAAAGACTCGATGCGCTACTACAAACAACATATCATAAATGAAACATTGTTATAATAAAACATGTCATCGCATTGTTACGACTAAAACCCACGAAGACGTGTCGTATACTCGACACTTCTCAAGATAACATCTATGCTCATGTACTAAACCGTCCAAACGACTAGGGTGAAATTCCATGATCATAAACAAATCGAATAAGTCAGAAAACATTTAACAAAGAATCAACATATATAAAGGAATGCATATCTATATATATACCCTTTATGTCATTCATGGAATTCTCATGTATAAGTATGTATATCTACATATATACATATCAAGTCTCGCATTAATTCGCAATCAATACAAACATGATCATTTAGATTTCATGTCTCAGGTAACACTTTCTTATCACATAAGTGCTCATAGTCAGCCACATAAAGGTTTAAGAGAGAATACCGAATCAATGTCGTTGTGTTGCTCCTGCAATCACAAATATTAATCTTATCGTGCCAGTGATACTTGTGATCGGGTATCAAAGTACCGAGCTCTCTTCTCGGGTCCGAGCTCTCTACTCGGGAAAATAGCACTAGCCAATGCGCTCTTTTGGTTACGACAAATGGGGCTGCTTCCCTACTGTAGCTAGCAGTGGAGGGGTGTGTGAACTGAATCCGGTGCGGCGATACATTGCAACCACGAATACTATAATTCGTGAAGACAATGCATCGTCCCACCATCAACGTAAAAACTCAAGTAATGCCAGCTGGACTTATATGCAATGCACAAGTGGATGACTATTTGCCAATTCTCAAGTAGATATAATGATCTACTAAAGTCATACGATTATGCACATTGTTACAATAATCATAAAACCACAACAGGAACTCATTTGAGTCTTAAATTCCCAAGTGTCAAGTTGTCCACTCTATCCAAGTCAAAGTCCAAAAGCTAGTAATCTAGTCAATGGATTCTAGGAGTTGTAGGGTCTCGTTCTACGTTTTCATTTAAGGCATTGCTAGGTTCTCCTTCAATTTAGGAACCCTAGTTCACAAGTCACTAAGTCAAGTACGAGTTGGTAGCCTAAGTTGATTTCAAGTTTGCAGTTCCACTTGTTAATGGAATACAATTTAAATACAATTCAGGAAATCAACACCAATAAAAGCACCTGAAAGAACGCAAGTAGCTAGGATTCTCAAAACTGCCTAATACAGTTTCCAATGTAGCTTGTGAAACAACTACAATGGAAGTCACAATAGACAGAAAAATAATAAAAAACAACGGAAGACTTAATACTAAAGCACGAAATTAATCACAAAAGTTTACCAAACAATCTACAAGTCTATACTTGTAGATCTAGCCTCATGGCCAAAAAGATTTCACTAAAAACGATGAATTGTTTTACAAAAAACTATGTGAAATCACACAAAAATTATTCTCACAAGATAATGAATCTTGGAGAACAAAAACCCCACATAAAAAAGTTAAACAAAACATGGGAAGAAACAAAAACAGCTTCCTTTAAACAAAACAGGAAGCACAAAAGTTCGAATTTTCAATGTATCGCCAATGTTCTTTGCATTGACAAGAACATCATGCTGTGCGAAAAACTACTTCAGGAACTGCTCGAATCTGCTCACAGCTTCTATGGTTTTTATTCTCTTCCTGGAGCTCTACAAGAACAACAAATCCTTGCTCCTGAATATATAGTTATGCGTCTCCTACACACGCCCAAAAACAGTCCGTCTATTACAAGGAAAAGCATTAGAACTTAAGGAAAAAATCAACAACTTACCAAACTAATGGGATTTTATTACCAAATATGAAAGTGGTCAACAATCATGGTTAGACTAGGATTAAGGCACGGTTTTGGTGAAAGATTTGACCAAGATTTTATTGCCAAAAACAACTCCTAGAATTTAGGTCCAAGAAACCACAAATCTTTAGGAATATTTTGTTTCCAAAAATGAAACCAAAAATCTTTAGGAATATTTTGTTTCCAAAAATGACTCATAAAAATTTTATTTCCAAATATATTCACCAAAACTTTATGACCAAGAAAGGTGAAAACAAGACTAAAATAGGTTATGCCTATTTTAGCCTTACAATCTCCCCCTTTGTTGAACCTATATGGTCAAATAAAAAGACAAGTGTTTATTCAACACCAATCAAACCATCTAACCTGCATAGGTTAGAAAATCTCATCTCCCCCTAAATTTGTGCAAGGTATAATATCAGAAACCATTACTAAGCACAAATCAGAACATACCAATGATGCAATCACATGCATACAAAACAAACATGATGACTCTACAAGGAATCAGATTCATCATCATCATCAAAAACACTTGATCTCTCTCCCCCTATTTGACCGGAAAAGGAAGAGGGATAAACAATCTTTTAGGACTTCTCAAAAATCAAAGATTTTGAAAAACACAATGAAGTGTTCACCAAGACTTGATCTGTAACGACCCGACCCGGATTCCAACATGAAATCCCAAGGTCGTGCCGCTGGAACTAACTTAATAAGAGCACAAGCACTTGATAAACAGTAGTGCTAGTCAAACAGTCTAGCAAACTCGCTCTTAAACATGAACATAACACCGCACTAAAATACGGTATTTCAAAAATGGAATCAGTGGAAGCAATATAAGAAAGAACTCCCAAACTATGAAGCTCGAAACAACCGACAATGAAACCAAGAGAGACATTACCTCTCAAAGGAGGAAAAACAAAACTTGCGTGCCGCAACAATGCAGACGCTAATCAAACCATCGGCACTCCAGGCCGGCGTTTCAACAGAGAACCATCCTGATATAACAATTACCCAACGGCTAAAGCATACCGGGGTCAACCAACAACTATAAAAACTAGAATAAGGAAATTCCCTAAAGCTACTGCGTGCCCGGGAGACAACTGAAATCAATACTAAAACCACAAACAAGGCACAATACAACACGTCGGCCCAAGAAATATCCAATACAAATACCCAAGTATTCTACCCGATTGTAAAGTCTAAATAACTTTACAAAATGTCGATCTCACAAGAATAGCAAAGTACATGAAATCAATGACAATGCTAAAAAGGAACAAGACTCCACAAGCTGCTACTCGCGAAAGTCGGCTGCTACAAACACGAACCACACTATCTAACCTCGACCTATCGACCAGCTGCGCCCTGCTACAGTCTCGATCTACTCGACCTCAGTGCAGCTATCGGTTACTGCAACTAAAAACAAGTACGAGATTAGTCATAATGACCCAGTACGCTCCCACAATATATATGCAACATATAATTATATAACATAAACATAACCATGGTGTCATTTATAAATGACAGAAAAACCCGTGAGGAGGCGTCGTATCGTTTCGATACTCCACAAGATATCCACTCCTTCTTACTTACTAAACTGTCCAAATAAACCAGGGTGTAATTCCCTGTTCAGACACAAATCAAATGAATTAGAAGGTAGTTCCCACAAGACATCATATGCAAGTATACATATCATTATATATAAGAATCAAGCAATTCACACTGTTACCACCTGTAAGGGTGCATGTTCATATATATACACCTATATCAATATGTATATATCTAAATATACATATCAAATCTCCCATAAAATAATCATGCATAAGTGCGCATATCTATATATATACACATCAAGTCTTTCATATATATCTCATATACAAGTATGCATATATCTATATACATATCAAATCTCTCATATATCATCGACCAATACAAACATGGTGATAAGATCTCATGTTCAACTAACACTTTGTTATCATATAAGTGCCCATAGTAAGCCACATAAAGGATAGAGAAGATACCAAATCACTTTCGTTGTATTGCTCTGCAATCACAATTATTAATCATATCTTGCCGGTGATACGTGTTCGGGTATCAAAGTACCGAGCTCTCTTACCTGCTCTACTCGGGAAAATAGCACTAGCCAATGTGCTCAATTTGTTACGACAAGGCGACTTCCCCACTGTAGCTAGCAGTGGAGGTGTGTGTGAAAACCGAATCCGGTACGGCGATACATTACAATCACGAATCCCATAACTCGTGAAGACAATGCATCGTCCCACCATCATCATGAAAACTCAAGTAATGCCAGCTGGACTTATATACAATGCACAAGTAGATGTTTACTTGCTAATTCTCAAGTAGATATAATGACCTACTTAACTCATACGATTATGCACATTGTTACATAAATCACAAAACCACAATAGGAACTCATTCGAGTCTCTAAATCATAAGTGCCAAGTTTGTTCACTCTATTAAATTCAAGTCCCAAAAGTTAGTAATCTAGTCAACTGGGATATAATTGTCATAGGATCTCACCACGATCCTCGTAAGGTTCAATTGTTCCTTAACTCAACTCCGTTGAGTCTTTACTACAATTCCAACCAAATAGAGTTTGAACACTATATGTGTCCCAAGACTCTTTTCTATGTTCTCGTTTGAGGAATAGCGAGGTTCTCGTTCCATTTCGGAATCTTAGTTCAAAGTCCCAAGTCAATTATATAAGGGAAGCCTAAGTTGATTATTGTGAAATCAAGCTTAGTTCAATTTGATTCTAATTCCACTTAATAGTAGAATCCGAGTTCACCACAATTCATTAACTGTAGAACAGATCAGGAACGAAGGCAAATACATTCAATATGCTCATAAGTCATATCATAGAAACACATAGAAGAATCAATTCTTGACAAGGTAGGAAATCATGCATTTAGTCATAATACAAAATATACACATTATTTCATATTCACCTATGAAATTCAACAGAGTCACAACTTAACCATCAGTCCATTAAGTACTATCCAAGACTACTCCGTTAGTCTCGGATCATGAAGCCATTTACTAAACTCTTCCTAGAGTAGTAACTCATTCAATAACACAAAAGTCGATGGTAGTCAAAGACTTAAGCAACACTAGAGCGGTAATAACCCGTAAGGTCAAACCATACCGGTGAGTCTTAGATAACAACATGGGCATCCTAGCGACTTATACAAGTAGACTCCATGTATAGAGTACTAAGAAAGCCCCAACCCAAATCTTCTCATAGAATAGTCCTCAAATTCATTATTCAACAAGTAGGTGTTTTTACTCATTAAAGAATCAAGTAGGAATTCGACAAAGCGAATTCAACATCAAGTAGATACATCATTCTACAACATGCTCTCAATTGTGCATTTGCTTCACACAATCACATAAACCACATAAGAACTCGATTGAATCTTATAATCACTCATATCAAACATGCCCTTCAATCCATCCCAAAGTCACGTAAGCTAATATATTAGTCTAACGCACTACAAACGTCGTAGGGATTGAATGTGGAGTCGGTATTGTTCATAACTCCCTAATTTCAACTTCAGTGAGTTTTACTAAAATTCAACCAAATAGAGCGTTGATTCTATATGCATCACATTGCCCTTTCCTATGTTCTCCTTTCATTTAGAACTCGATAACTAGGCCGTTCATGATCTTAAACTAGCCTTAAACACAATCCCGAGTTTCAAACCCTAGAATCGGAGATTTTGTTAAACCTTGAATTGAAACATAATCTTTCACAAGATTTGTTCCTAAGCTCATTATAAACAACATTCATATTTTGCATAAAGTCAAAATCACAACTTCAATAAGAATTCATAAAATCCTACACATATTTTATAGGTTGAATTGGTGGTTTCTTCTTCATAAAAAGTGTTCATAATCATCAATAGAACAACTATAATGAAGGGGTCATGTTAATTTATTGAACATGAAAATCTCAGGGATTTCTCAACGTACCTTAGTCCTAAGATTAATGGAGGAAAGGATGATCAAAGCAAGGATTTTTGTAGAGAAGATCAAGGGCTTCGATTTGGCGATCTCAGATCGCCGATCGGACCACCGGAACTCTGGGAAATGGTCTCTCAAGCTAGGGTTTCCTCCATGGACGAAAATGGAGCTTGAAGCTCTGAATCTCTGGTTCTTGTTGATCAACAATGGCTGGATTTGGCTGAAAATGGTTTATATACTTACCATTTAGACCCTAATCCAAGTGAAGGGGGTTATAAGCCTTTCTATTGGCTAAGGGAGGATGGCCTTTGATAAGGGTTGATCCAAGGGCTTAGAAGGGTTTGAATAAAGTCAAAAATGGTGTTCTAGGCTGAAATGGTCGGACTTTGGACAAGGGGCAAGGGGCAAGGGGGTCTTCAACCAGAACAAGTCAAAAAACCCAAAATCTGAAAAACAGACAGTCAATCTTGTAAAATCGACCATAAATAGCTCACACCTTCAAATGAGGTTATTATTGATTGTTATAAAACTAGACGCTTTAAACTATAGTTTAGCCTTTTAAATTACTCAAGTTGGACTTATATTCATCAAAATACGGCTACTAAAAGTTCAAGTACAGAAGCTGATTTCCTGAAAACAGAATTCTGGCACAGCCGTAAGTCAAGACCTAAATGAGGTACTTCTACACCTTGGAAAAATACCATATTTTACAGGGAGTATCCTAACATATGTAGGTAAAACATACTATTTTTTTAGAAAATTCTCTTTAGTATATTGGTACCATAATTTTCCCAAGTTCACCCAAAACAATTTGAATCTGTGAAGTAATATGTTGGTCATCTAATTTCCAAATGCAACAAATCTATGAACAATGATTATGCAAGCATGGGAAATACTAGTACACTTGGTTTAGAACTCAAATGAACTTCTCGCAAGTTGAAAACACAAACAATACAAGCAACGAAGGCAATCGAGAAACCTAAGGCTCAAAGCGAAGCAACAATGCTTCTAAACTCTCAACCAAGCATACAACAACTAAGATGAACATTATAAGTCATATATGCAAGGTACTAAGACTCAATGAGACCTAGTTAAGTGCTAACATGCTAAGACGAACACTCAACGCATTAACAACAAAGCATGCAACACGAAAGTCAAATACGAAGGTTCGGGGTCTTACATCTTCATACCTTAAAAGAATTCGTCCCTCAAATTCCAAACTTCGACAACAACCAAAAGTTCAATACTCGGCACATGAAGTCGAGATGATCGTCTAGGTATGCCTCAAAACGAGGGGGAGAAATACTCAAATCTCAACTACAATAAATTCCAAAATCAAGTCATCTTGACTCTTGACGGAGTTCAAAGACATTAGCAAAGCTTACAAAGTTCCATCAGCGTGGATATCAATGTTTAAATGCCTCTCACATCAACTAATCGGGTAATTTATGCATGTGCATTAATTGCGAACTAACAACTTCCCAACCAAGAATTTTTTTACGGGCTAGCTAAATTATTCGGCCACTTGTACAGAATCTCTAGGTCTAACGCCCTTACACTATAATCAAGTAGTCAATCATCATCACACTGATAAGCCTTTGCGGAAGAATGCGGCGTCGAGCAATTTTACACTTACTTACTGAGAGAGTTGGTTGTTCTTTGCCGTCTACTTCGTTGGTGATAATTTTATCGGCACAAGTTTCTTCAGCCCGAATTGGCATATTTATGTGGCGTTTATTAATGGGTCGACTTCACCGTCGACAAAGGGAAATTTTCTCAAAAGGTTTCAAATTGGCTTCAAAATGTGTTTTGTTGCTCTACACATCAAATCAATCCTTCAATCTATTTATTCATAGCGGCAATGAGGTTCGAACTTGGAAGGCTTTCTTCCTCATGGTATATCTCTTTTACGGGTCTTCCATTAAAGCGTTGCATGGCAAGTTGGTGCATGGCCAAGTCGGTGACTCTCATCCTTTGCCTTCTATCATTTTATGGAATATATGGAAGTTTAGAAATGCAATTATCTTCGATGGTAGCTAAATCTCCATCAATTTCTTTTCGCAATTGATTCGGACCTTCATAGTATTTTAAGCGCTGGAACTTCATTGGTTTTCGCCAATCTCACGGTTTTATAGTCTCATATGCAATGCGAAAAGAAGGTTCTTGTTAAATTTTTCATTGGTCCAAGCCTCCTCAGGGTTCTCTCAAGCTAAATTCGATGGGGCGTGTCGTGGAAACCCGGGTAGTAGTGGTGGAGGTGGTGTTATTCGGGATTACAAAGGAGATGTGATTTATGCATATAGT
>CM028381.1:11363942-11393481 GCA_013146195.2 Codonopsis lanceolata | reverse complement strand
CAAGTTCGTCAAATGCGGATGCTTCTCGCGCATCTCCGCTTCCGTCTCCCACGTCGCTTCTTCAATGTTGTGATTCCTCCAAAGAACTTTGACTAAGGGAATTCTCTTGGTTCGTAGAACTTGCTCCTTGGTATCCAATATCTTCACGGGCTTTTCAACGTATGACATATCCGGCTCAAACGTGATCTCCTCATACTCGAGTACATGAGACTCGTCCTTCAAATACTTTCGCAACATGGAAACATGGAATACGTTATGAGTCTCCGAAAGTGAAGGTGGCAATGCAATACGATACGCTAAGGTCCCAACTCTCTCAAGAACCTCAAATGGACCAATGTATCTCGGTGTAAGCTTCCCTTTCTTGCCAAACCTCTTAGTACCTCTCCTCGGTGTTACCTTCAAGAACACGTAATCACCCACTTGGAATTCAAGATCCGTCTTCGATTGTCCGCATAACTCTTTTGTCGACTTTGAGCGGTGCGTAAACGATCTCTAATCAACTTCACGCTCTCAACCGACTGTTGCACTAACTCGGAACCCCAAAGTTTCGCCTCTCCAACTTCATCCCAACAAATTGGCGATCTACACTTACGCCCATACAAAGCTTCATACGGCGCCATCTTGATACTCGACTGATAACTGTTATTATACGCAAACTCGGCCAAAGGTAAATGAGAATCCCAGCTTCCCTTGAAATCCACGGCACAAGCTCGCAACATATCCTCCAAAATCTGAATTAGTCGCTCGGACTGACCATCCGTTTGCGGATGAAAAGCTGTACTGAAGTCCAATCTAGTCCCCAAAGCTTCCTGCAATGACTTCCAAAACCTAGATGTGAACCTCGGGTCTCTATCGGACACAATACTAACCGGTACGCCATGAAGTCTCACGATCTCCTGAGATATACAAAGCTGCTAACTGAGTCAATGAATACGTGATAGCTATCGGAATGAAGTGTGCAGACTTAGTCAATCTGTCGACTATAACCCAAACTGCATTAAACCTCTCCGCGTGCGCGGTAACCCTGTCACAAAGTCCATGGTAATGAACTCCCATTTCCACTCGGGAATCTCCAATGGTTGTAGAAATCCTGCAGGTCTCTGATGCTCAGCCTTAACCTGCTGACAAGTCAAACATTTAGACACGTACTCAGCAATTTCTCTCTTCATACCTTTCCACCAAAACTGTCTTTTCAAGTCTAGGTACATCTTCGTGCTCCCCGGGTGAATGGTATACTTCGTTTTATGAGCTTCATCAAGAACCAACCTCTTCAATTCCGCATTACAAGGAACACAAACTCTACCTCGAAAAGTCAAGGTACCCTCGGTATTAACCACAAAGTCAGGCGATACATTCTCAGCCAACCCATCAATAATTTTCCTCAACTCCGGATCATTCCCTTGCTCTTCTCTAACTTTCCCAAATAAAACAGGCGTAGCACGAATATTTGCAAAAATCACACCTCTATCAACAACACTAGGACTCCAATCTCGCAAATCCTCCAACATTTTCCATTCCTTCACCATCATACACGACATATGAACTTTTCTACTCAAGGCATCCGCTACAACATTTGCCTTCCCCGGATGATACAAGATAGTACAATCGTGGTCCTTTAACTTTTCCATCCATCTACGCTGCCTCATATTCAACTCCTTTTGAGAGAACAAGTATTTCAAGCTCTTATGGTCGGTGAAGATCTCAAACTTAGACCCATACAAGTAGTGTTTCCACTTATGCAACGCGAAGATAATCGCAGCCAACTCCATATCGTGTGTCGGGTAATTCTGTTCATGAATAGACAATTTCCTCGATGCGTAGGCGATCACTCTCCCATTCTGCATCAAAACACAACCCAAACCTTCCTTAGAGGCATCACTATAGATCACAAAATTTTCTCCTCCACTAGGCAAAGCCAAAATAGGTGCCGATGTCAAACGATTCTTAAGCTCTTGGAAGCAAGACTCACATTTCTCGCTCCAAACAAACGGCACGTTCTTCTGTGTCAACTTCGTCATAGGCGTCACAATCCTAGAGAAACCCTCAATAAACCTCCGGTAATAACCCGCCAACCCCAAGAAACTCCGAACCTCGGTAACCGAACTAGGCCTCTTCCAATTCGTCACCGCTTCAATCTTAGACGGATCAACGGCTATCCCGGCGCTCGAAACTATGTGCCCCAAGAAAGATACTTCCTCAAGCCAAAAGGCACATTTGCTAAACTTGGCGTAAAGCTGCTTCTCTCGAAGAATAGACAACACAATCCTCAAATGTTTCTCATGCTCCTCCCGAGATTTCGAATATACTAGGATATCATCAATAAAGACTACAACAAAGCAATCAAGATAACTGTGAAAAACACGGTTCATCAAATCCATAAACACCGCTGGCGCATTCGTCAACCCAAACGGCATAACCACAAATTCAAAATGCCCATATCTAGTGCGAAAAGCCGTCTTCGGAATGTCTTCCTCTCTAACCTTCAATTGGTAGTAACCCCATCTCAAATCAAGCTTAGAGTAGACAATGGACCCTTGCAACTGGTCAAAAAGGTCATCGATGTGGGGTAGAGGATACTTATTCTTAATAGTCACCTTATTCAATTCTCGGTAGTCTATACACAACCGCAAACTCCCATCCTTCTTTCTCACAAACAAGACAAAGCGCCCCAAGGCGACACACTTGGTTTAACAAAACCAATCTCTAGAAGTTCTTGCAAGCGGGTTTTCAACTCCCTAAGCTCGCTGGTGCCATCCTATATGGTGCCTTAGAAATCGGTGAAGTCCCCTAATAAGTTCAATGCAAAACTCTAGTTCTCTATCGGTGGCATAGCATGGTAGAAAACACGCCGGAAATTCACACACTACGGGACCTCTTCTAAGTTAGGCGAAGACTTCCTCTTATCAACTACGCATGCAAGATAACCCGTACACCCTTGAGACAGTAATTTTCTAGCCCTCAATGCAGAAATAAAGTGCACGTCACTCGAAGCATGATCACCCACAAAAGTAAACTCAGGCACACCCGGCATATAAAAGGTAACTCTCTTTCTATGGCGCCAACTATAGCATGATAAGCACATAACCATCCATGCCAAGAATCACATCAAAATCACGTATAGGAAAACTACCAAATTCCATGCAAAGTGTGGTCACCCACCAAAACATCACAAGACTTAAACACTTGACGAGCATATATTCCCCGCGGGGTAGACACTTCAAGCAAATATGGCAAAGGTTGAGGCAATACGCAAAGATTCTCAATAAAGTGCGAAGCAACATATGAGTGTGAAGACCCTGGATCTATGAGAACTCGAGCCTTATGATCGAATATAGAAAGAGTACCTCCAATCACGGCTTTGTAGACCCCGAACCTCGCGCGCAACACCCGACCTTGAACCAACCTGGGTTTCCCATCTACACTTCTCTTGGCTCCAGCCTGAGCCACATTTCCCGGTTGAGTTGCCCCAGCTTTCGGGCACTCCTTCCTAAAATGAGTACCATCTCCACAAATTGTACACTTTCCGAGCTTCGCCCAACACCAATCAACTGTGTGACCTAGCTTTTGACAATAACTGCAGGTCATACTCCCACTACGCTGTCCTTGTTGCCCCTTAGATGAAGTAGTATTATTACCTTGTTTCCCAGATTGTGGCCTACTCTGGCCTCCTCCTTTCCTATCACGGTTCTCCCTTGATATCCCCTTCGCTACCCGAATTGTTTCCCCCACGATTTTGCGGGTGAGTAGATGCATTACTAGCATTATTCTTAACCCTGTGCTCATCAATGTCTTGTTCCACTTCATATGCCCGATCAACTGCACTCCTGTAATCGGTGAGCTTAAGCGCTAGAATCTGTTTTCTAAACTCGGTTCTTAACCCCTTCACAAACTTGTGTGTTCTCCGTGCCTCCGTGGGAATCAGATACGTACAATATCGGCTCAATTCTGTGAACTTTGCAGAATACTCTGCCACAGTCATGCTACCTTGCTCAAGATCATAAAACTCTTTCTCCCTTTGATTGCGAACCACATCCGGCACATACTCATTCTTAAACTCTCTTTGGAAGTTGGCCCATGTAATGGGAACTTGTTGCATCTCCCAACTCTCCTTCAATACCGTCCACCAATGCTCGGCGGCTCCCTTAAACATAAAGGTTGCTAACATAACTCTTTCTTCGTCAAGACACCCCATCATGGACAATATCTTAATCATTTCCTCCATCCATAACTTCAGCCTTCTCTGGTTTCGGTTCTCCAAGAAACGAACTAGGCTTTAGCTTAAGAAATCTCTCTAAAAGGGTAGTGTCAGTCCTTGGTCTCGGTGGTGGAGGTGGTGCTTGCTCCTCCGCTGCTCTCCCCGGCTCCGAAAAAGCTAACAACTGCGATGTAGTTCACCATATAGGAACTACCGGATCCTCTGGCGGTGGTACCTCTACTTCAGGTTCAACCGGAACTCTCCTGGGTCTACCTCTCCCTGGATTAACCATCGGACTCCTACAAGAATTCACTCGACGTTAAAATCAACACACAAATAACCAACCCAACTAGGCCATGGAACCTATCCTGGCCGACAGCTAACCTATAGCTCGATATCCATGACGACCCGATCCCCAATGCGAGATCCCGAGTCGCGTCCAAATAGACAATAAACAAGCATGCATAGTAGGATCACAAAAATCATGTGGCGCAACATCGCATACAAACAACAACTTCGGCTACACTTGGCCGGAAAAACAACCTAATTTAAACAAGTCATCGGCGACGTTACAGCCGGAACCCAACAACTACTCCTACAATTATTAACACATGCTTATAATAACCTCAACGGCCACAACATGCCGGAGACAATAACAACAACAATAATTAACGAGCTTTAGCGGAAGAAAACCGTAGTGAACCATAACATATAAACAAAGCTCGACATATAAAGTCGGCTTACCAAAAGATTACAAGTTTAAAGTAGTTAAGTTACAACATCATTAAAACAACATAAACCCAAGCTAAGTCTACATGACTTGCTTCCCATCGTCCTTTCCAAAATAAAAGGTTAACTAGTAGATGTCCAAAAGATCAACCTTTATATTACAAACAACCAAACGTGGATCAAGCGAATCTATCCCGGACCGGCTCCTGGCTCGGATCTAAGGAAACAAAACAAACAAATAGGGTAAGTCGAAAGACTTAGTAAGTTACTACAATGCATGATCATGTTATAACATGGCATTTATCACAATTAGGGTTCACGCTCATCATATAGCACTTAGCACATTTTCACGTAAGTGCAAGGAAATAAATCATACAAGTAGGATATGATATAGGCACGGCCGCTCAGTAGCTCCTGCAAAATAGTTTGTTAACCCAATATCGTGACTACGATGCTCGTGACGTTGCATCGATATACCGAACTCCGCCGGCTAATAGCAGCCAGTGACGCACTTATTGATACGGCAAAGGGGCTACTTCCCATTCGGCCTACAATGGAGGGTGTGTGAGGTCCAGTGCGGCGATCCATAGCGAGCACGAATCTCTCAATTCGTGAAGGCTATACATCGTCCTACCCCGACATAAAAATCAAACCAAATTGTGCCACCGGTGGACTTAATGCAATGCTCAAGTAGATGTTTACTCGTAAAGACCAAATAATGATCGAATTCGACAAGAGCGAACTCGACCAGGCCAAGTAGGGTATAATTCTCTACAATAAATCAAGTCAAGGCAATCAATTGCTCATAACCAAATAATCATAACGGGTTCAAATGTACATAAATGATCTCAACTAAACATTGAGTAAACTTGACCAAACGTTGTCCAAACTCGTAGGGATTGAAATTAGGGTTTATCAAGTTCAAATCTTCCCTAGAATCGACTCAGATGAGTCTTTGCTCTAAATTCCCAAATTTAGGGTAGTTGAAGCTATGTGCTTCATATCTCAACCTAGTTCATTACTAAGTTCTTCAAGGTCATAAATTTACCAAGGCATAAGAATATGATACATGTTCATCATAGAGTCCAAAATTGAAGATATAACACATTCAACATACCACATCTCATGTAAGCTCAATTTAGGCCATTATCACTTAACAACATTTTCATCAACAATTACCATACATGTTTCTAACATGTTCAAAGTCCTACATAATCAAGATACAAGAGTTTTATATACTTTCATAGGCAAGAAACCTTCCTATACATGCTCCTAACAAGCTCAAAATCCCAACATACATGAAGATAGCATAGGAAGCATAACATGTGTCCTCATTGACCTCAACCACCATAGGCTTTGTTTCCTTAGGGTCAATGAGAACTAAAGAAGAAGATGAAGAAGAGAGTAACTTACTTGATACACACCAAAGAAAGAACTAGAAGAAACTATTCGGATGGAAATGCTCCCCTTGATGAGCTCTTCAACTTTAATGAATGGCTCTTGGGCAATGGATGAATGGATGAAGGTAGATGATGATGAAGACCTTAAGAAACCATGGGAGAGTCTTGGAGAAGATGAGAATTCGTTTTTGAGAGAGAGCTACCAGCAAATGAGAAGGAGAGAGCTGATTGTGGCTTATATTTGGTCAAATGGTGAGTGGGACAAGTGTCAAACACTTGTGGTCCCTTTTCAAATCAGATTTGGGGCTTAATGACCAACTAATGGACCCTTAATCTAACTTAGAAATCTAGTTAGGGATGTTAGGACTTAAGTAGGAAGGGTTAGGGAGGTTTAGGATAGGTTTAAGTAGGGGTTTGAAGTGTACAATTCGTCAAATTCCGAAACAGGAGAAAATCATCCCGTAGCAGCAGAACAAGTGAGGCGGGCGCCTCACTAAGGCCCATGCGGCCGCCTCAAGTACTGAGGCCTCCCCAAAGTTCAGACCATTCAGCAATCACTCCCAGCATCTGAGGCGGGCGCCTCGCAAGGTGCCATGCGGCCGCCTCGGCTCCAGAACCTCTAAAACATGATCTAAACTTGGTCTAAATGGTCCCAAACTTTTGGGCAACCATTCTAAGGTCTAACCCTACTCAAAACACATCGGAAACGCACCCGAACAACCCCCGGAACAAGCTAGGACAAGGCGCGAACCACGCGAATGAACAACTGATCAAACTAATCAAACCTCAATCAAACTAGGATATCTTGGACATGAAATAGGTTTGTTTCAACATGAATAAGACTTGAATATAAAGCTAAGAACTCAACGAACACTTCGTACGTCGAAATAGAAGCAAATACGAGCAACGAGAGGAATCGCTAAGGCCAAATTCAACGCGATTAAACCGGCGATTCAACAATCAAGTTTATATGATTCTAAGCATGTTATGAACTTCTAAAATGATTTATGAATGATTCTAAAACATTTATATAACAAGTAGACATGCTCAACAATCAACCAAGAAAGTAAGAAGATAGGCATACAATGCACATGCAAGATTATGGGGCGTTACAGTACTTCTCATAGATTACATATCAAAAAATTTCGGATCTACATCTGTGCTTTAAGTAAGCAGGTCTGAAAAATTAGAGGATGTAAAAATAAATTAACAAAATCAAAATAATTTTTCAATATATAATTTAGAAAAGTTCCAACTCTAAAATTAACAAGCTCAAATTATCCAGATCTATGAAAAAAATTGAAACAGAACTAATTAAAATGTTAAGTCCTATATTTTTAGATCTATTTTTTTTTTTTGAATTCGTGTCAACTCTGGTGATTGATATTCATCAACAGGAGGAGGGGCATTTTAGGAAGAAAAAAAGGACTTACGAGGTTGGATAAAAAATAGTGCACCAGAGAGGTTATAATTTTCAAATAAAGAACCGGCACTTAATTATTCATTTATTACTAATGGACTACTAAAAGTATCATTTTTTCAAAAGTATAACTTTCAAACAATGACTTTTAGGAGCGGAGAGACACGTAATTAACATGGTATTTAATGATTTTTTGGCAATGTACATATTATTGCCTTTTCTATTAGATAATATTTAATCGAAATATATACTTCTTTTCGACCAAAAATTATTATTCGGCGTTCCTTTGTGTCCATCCAAAATTATTGAAATGAAATCTTCATCCATTTTTAAATTATCGTCATCCTTTCTTCTGGGACGGATGTAGTAATTTTAAAGTTTGAATTATTTGATCTATGTCAAAATCATAGTGTGACTAAATGATCATTTTGGTGTTTGCTTTTTTTTTTCAATTGAATAATCATATATAAAATTATGTTGTAGAAAATGATTAATTTTCAAATTCTATAATGACTAATCTTATTGTTATATATTTTTAGTTAAGCAGTGTCCCCTAATTTATACTTTTAATTTTGTATGTATAATTTAGTTGAAAAACATATATGCTGTGCGTTTAAACGCACGGGTACAAACACTAGTTACTATTAACATGGTACGACTAACATCCGTCGGCTCACAAAAGACTAAACAACATAATCAAGTATCAATTAAATAATCACAAGGCTTACTACCCATAGTGAAGTTTATATAACTTCACTTCCCAATCGACCTTTCCAAAACAAAGACTACAAAATCAGAAACTAGTAGCAACCTTCTCACAAAACCCCACACGTTCTATCGTAGACTCGGCGGATTCCTTCAAATCACTAGCTCGGCTCGAATCTAAGGAAAAGAAGGTAAACATAGTAAGTCATAAAGACTTAGTAAGCTACTAAAGATGCAATGTCATGGCATGGCATTATGCTCATATAAAACATGTACATCTCATATCATGCTCATGATATAACCTTTCATGGAATAATCCACAATACCAACCAAAACCTAACAATAGTCTCTTAGAACATCATTTGCATAATTCATCATACGTATTTCATATCAATAGAATATGATTCTCAATTCCAATACGATTAACATGTTATCTTCATATTGCACTATTCATCAAAACATCATCCATATAACTCAATTATACCATGAGTCTCACACTTCATCTTTTAACATAATTCATATAAGAACATATATATATGAAAGACAATGGTTTCCATTCTAATCATGATTAGCATGTTATATTTCTAGTATAACACTATATCAAGAGTCATCAGTTCATTAACATGTTATATTTCTTATCATAACATTTCATCAAGTAATCATCATATCATGTAAACCATATCATTAGCCACGTAGCACAACAATTCATACAAGTGCTCGTAAAATAAACCACATAAGAGAGAAGATGATTTTCCTTCCGTTTCGTGCAACTCTGCGAGGAAACAAACGTGTCCTCGATAGCCCCATTCGTGGTATCGACGTCCCAGAGACATTCACCCGCTCGGGTTCTATAGTGATCAGAGCCATGTTTACTTACTACAACTAAGATCAACTACTTTCCCACCATGACCATCGACAGAGGGGTGTGTGCAACCCGTCACGGCGATCCATTGCAACCACGAATCCCACAATTCGTGAAGACAATGCATCGTCCCGCCAAAGACTCAAACCAAAAAGCCCGGTGACTCAAACGCAAGCACATGTAATCCATACTCAAATGCTCACCAAGGAAAAGTACAACATCACGCACTAATCAAACCAAGTAGATATTTACTTTTAAATCACATAGTAATGCTTTTTCTTATGCTAACTAACACATAAACACATTAGAGCAATATTATCAAGTCTCTAATACCCAAGTGTTCTTCATACACTTGTAAACGCTCGGAGGCTTAACTTCCATCAAAACTACCCCAAATTCCGTAGGATCTAAATATGTGATTCACTATATCATATTCGTCCAATAATCGACTCCGTTGAGTCATTTCTACTCTTTTCAAATTTGAAGGCATAGAAGCTATTTGCATCATAGCCCTCCTATTATTCATTAGCTATCATTCATGGCTATGTTCTTAGGGTTAACAACATTATGTAACCCAACAATTCATACCTTCCCAACAACAACCCCAAATCATCATTCATAAGTCAACACTTAATATTTAAAGTCAACCATCACATTTCAAGCATGTAATTCAAGATAGCATTTAATCAAGCATGCTTTCATTCAAAATAACCATTTATCCAAACAAGATGTAAATTCATCTAGCATACCCATAAGCAAGACATACACTCATGTAGCATGCTCATAACCTTCAATTCATGAATTAGTGTTGACCAACATACTCTTTTATACATAAAAGTCAACTCAACCCAATAAAGTCAAATATAACATTTTATTCATGTAATCCATAATTCATTATACATGCTCACACCCAAAATTTCATGAATTATATAGCATCACACTCTTATATGCATGATAATCAACTCTATTCTCGAAAGTCAAACAAAACATTCAAACATGTAATCTATTGTGAAAATTCACCTATCATGCTTACAACCAAAATTAAAGGTTCAACAAGTATACTTCCAACTCCCAAACATATATCCATTTATAATTCGAACAATTCATAATATCCAATAATCTCCAAAAATCATGTACATCATCAATAACCCATTTACTTCATTAACTTATAAACAAACCCCAGGTTTAGGAAATCATATAACCATCATGTCAAGGTCCAAGCTTACACAATGAACCTTCCTAACATATTTCACAAATCATAGAAATCATCCTACATATGATTCTTAGCAAGTTCACTATTAACTCGAAATAAAATCGCACAAAGCATGCATGTGTACTCATTGACCTCAAATAGCACCCTTATTTTCCTTAGGGTCAATGAGTAAAAAAATCAAGTAGGAGAAGTATAGTAGCTTACCTACAATCAGCACTACAAGTAAACAAATCGAACATGCAAAGGGTGGAATGGGTTCACCTCATCTTCCTCTTCACTTCTATGGCTTGGATTTGGAAATGGAGTCTTCAAGCTTTGTCTACCATTGTTGAACACTCAAGAACCTCTCAAGAACTCTCTCAAACCTTCAAGAAATGCTCAGCCACGTTTTTGGAGAGAGAGGCTGAAGAAAATGGGTGTAGTGGATGTATTTGGTCACCTTTTGGTTGAATAGTGGGGTGGGAAGGAGTGACCAATTCATGTTGATGTCTCTCCTTGCCAAGTGTCTATCAATCCCTTCTAAACTCCCAAAACTTGCTCAAGACACATTGGCTGATAGTTAGGACGAATAGGAAGTGGTTTAGGTTGGGTTTGGGTGGGGTTATGAGGGCCAAAATGGAGCAACAAACAAAACAACACGTTTCAGGAAATGTGACCATGCGGTCGCATGGTGTGCCCTAGCATGCGACCACATGCTAGGCAGATCCAACTCCTCCAAAAACTGTTCAGCTTGCGGGGGCAAGGTCCAAACCGCCTTGCGATAGCAAAGTCTCCAGACTTCAAAAGGTCTTAAATCACTCCAAAACAACCCCAAACTCAAGGCCAAAGATCCCTAGGTTCAATCCTCACTAAAAGATGGTCCAAAACTCTCACAGAACACCCACAAACAACTCCCGAAAGAATTCGGATCGAAACCGGAACAAGGTGCAACAAGTCGCTAACGAACCGACGAATGAACTAGTGATCGAACGAGCAATACCATAAGACTTAAAGCAAGTCAAGAGGCTAACGAATAGGCTTAAATACTTCTAAAAAGTTAAACAATAGATAGGAGAATAAGGGCTTCCGATGAAGAGACGATCATACGACTCAATCTCGAAATACGCGATAAGAACGATTGCTATCCTCAAAGCGTCAAAACATCGCTAGACTTAGGGAATGCATCCAACTAAAAGTCTAATACATCTAAACATGTTATTTAATCATCATACAAAGATCTAGGACCTAATCGAGGTCAAGAACACGAAACCCGAGTAAACTCTCAATCGCGTCGCATTTCGATTATCGTCGTGCTACGACTTGTGACTTTAGCAAGTCAACAACTAAATGACATCTCTTAAAAGTATTTTGGTCTTAATATGTTCTCCCACACATATCTAGACTCTCTCACAAACCAGTCGGGTAGTCAACAAGGGAAGAAATGCGACTATTGCACGCAATTTAAGGTAACCGGGAATCGGGGTCTTACATCCTCTCCCCTTTAAAAAGAATTCATCCCGAATTCTAAACCGTATTACAAACCAACGCTAGGTTATCACCCAATCATCAAATACCCAGACACAACTACGGTGTCTCACAATCCCGAGTGAACACTCGATGCTCAAAACCATAAACTTAGACTCAATCTCCGAGTCTACTATCACAATAACCAAACTAAGCAATCAAGAATCGAACTACAAAATCCACATTTATTTGTTCAAAAATTTCCAATAATCATGGCAATACCAAACACATAACATCGAAAATAACTTGACTCATACTCGAGTCACAAAAGCGCACACACATTCCATTACAATTAATTAACCACGTAAACCCTTAACATATCACAAAAGTAAAATCAAAACTTTATAAACATCAATATCCCGAAACTATTTGCTTCGGAGTCACAACATGAGACTTCAATACAACAAATTCTAAATCATAAAATGTAAAGATTGCCGATAGAGCAATTCACAAACAAAAGAAGAGTGTTCCGCAACACGCTCCTAAAACAATAAGTCAACATTCATGATCATGCAAGCCACACTCAAAATTTCCAAATCGTGGATAAAACACATAACAACACATAATAGCATCGATTACAAATTCATTCCATTTCTGTTCATTCCTTTTGGTAATAGGTTTAGTCAATTTCTAATCTACCTGCTACCAATCCTAGTCCACCAATGAACCTCTTTTGATCACCAATTCAGGGTACGAGCTAAATTGGATTTCAAAAGCTTCCGTTGCAAGGATGCCAAGGTTCATGAGAAAATTTATAAGCATCCTTCCCTACAGTCTCACATAATCATGCAACAAACTAAGCAAGTTACCTTTACTACTAATGCATATAAGCATGTTCATACTCAAATACAACTATATCCGTTAAGTACATTTTATTGTTTTTTTGTAAACCATACCTTTACTACTAAATTAATCTTTAAGCAAATGACAAAATTCCTATTATTAACAATACCACATGCATACACGCATATCATGCAAATGTGATATATAGTCACCACGTATCATCATACTTCTATTCATATAATCCATATAACTCATAGTTACACACATTGGTCGATCAAACAACTATCATAGCACATATGATTAACATTCCAATTATACATATCCGTAACACAAAGTCAAGAAAATACATTCGGAAGATATCATCATGATAATATATCAAGCAGTTAAGAATTTTATCAAATAATAGGGTTCGTATATCTAGAATACTCACCCAACGACAATTTCATCCAAAGAAAAGAGGTAATATTCGCCCTAGTACCCTCAACCATTAAAACTCCGTAAGACTTATTATTATCTTAATTAAAAATCTTGTCTTCAACGAAACGTACACGCAATATCGACATCTTAATAGTCACTGCAAATAGACATACTCACCCGCAATAGTCATAACTTATCTCATAAACACCGATTTATCTTCTGGGCAATTCGAGCGTATCCTACTCGCATAATAATCACATAATAACGTATAAATATATTACTCATAACATTACGCATATATCCGTAGAGTATATAAACTCAACGCACCAATAGTAAATACCACTAGTAAACATTATCACATTTTCATTCTTCATATATGCATAACATGGCCATCTATATAGGCTTACAAAATCACATTTTCATACCGCGATTGATTGTCTACCGACAAATCAAGATTCAACTAAAACCATAACAAATCCCATACCGGGACATCATCCTTTATCATATCAATAAACTCGAGAAACCAACAATCAGTAGATTTCAATACTCAATGTAATGTATGTATGAATGCATATGAGCTAACGATACCACACATACTCATAGTAGCGATAATAATAACCATAATATATAAATAAGAAGTTACCTCCTATCTCAGTAGGTCTCAAAACTCCGCAATGGTCAACCGCCACACGCGCACACAACCTCAAATCTAGGTCGTCTTTCACCGTCCCACTAAGAGTCACTAGACCGCTTACTAGCACTATTAGGATCGTTAATCCTCAACTTATGGCAATCCTTTCTAACTGCCCTCTAACTCATCATCATCCTTAACAGTTCTCGAGGTCCTCTACTTAGCGTATCCCTCGATATTTAACTCTTTCTCATAAGTACAGTTCACATCCCCTCGATAATCCACAAGCTGTAATTGAATAATTGCCTATAATATTTCATCCGTAATCCTTAACTCTTTCACAATTCCTAGAGTTTTCCTAGTCTCATCCGGTACTAAGTACTCTATTCTAATGAGCTCACTCTGTGAACACCTCTAAATATTGAATCACAATATTATAATATTTGCCACCAATTCTCCAGTGGATTCTCAAACATGGATACTACTAATACTACCTTATACTCATCAACACCGGCACCTCTACTAGTGCTAGGATCCATTCTAGTTTCAACAAGTATACTTCTAACTCCCAAACATATATCCATTTATAATTCGAACAATTCATAAGGGCACAATAGGAACTTCCAAGGTACAATTAGTGATTGTTAGTTGTAATTAACCTCTAATAAAACCTTACTTAACTCCCCTAACATGTTAAGACATCATTAGGACTAAGTATGGGTGTTAGGAGGGGTTTAGAGGAGGTTTAAAGAGGGTAGGATAGGAATTACACAACAAAAACCAAAACAGGGAAAAGCTGGTCTCGACACCCATGCGGTCGCATGGCCTCCCCATGAAGCGACCGCATCCTCCCCCTTACAGCCCTTGGTGAATTTCTGCAATCCGCGTTCGCGTCCGGTCGTTCCCGCATGCAATCGCAAGCTTTAAAGCTTCGAAACTACCTATAATTCAACACTTAATGTACTCATACTCTTAGCTAAACAAAACAAGTCTCAAACCACCCTCAAAGTAGGTCGAGAACCCTCACAACAACTCCCGAAACAACCCGGAGCGAAACCGACGCAAGGCGCAACATCTCGCTAACGAAACGTCGAATGAAACCACAAACCGACGGGCAACAACCCATGGTTATAAACACTTCAAAAGGCTATAGAATAGGCCTGAATGCCTCTCAGATGATGACCAACAGATAGGAGAAAAGGACTCCCGAAGGGCGAGACGATCCCCTGGCTCAATCTCGAACTACGCGATAAGGAGAATTGCTATCCTCGAAGCGTCGAAACTTCACGAGACTTAAGGAATACATCCAACTAGAAGTCTAATACATTTAAACATGTTATTCAATCATCATGTAAAGATCTAGGACAAAATCGATGTCAGAAACGTGAAACACAAGCAAACTCTCAATCGCGTCGCATTTCGACTATCGTCGAGTTACGACTTGTGACTTTAGCAAGTCAACAACTATATGGCATCTCTTAATAGTATTTTTGTCTTAATGTGATCTCTCATACACATCTAGACTCTCTCACGAACCAAACAAGCGATCAACCAAGGAAGAAATGCGAGCATTGCACGCAATTCAAGCTAACCGGGAATCGGGGTCTTACAACACATATCTAGACTCTCTCACAAACCAGTCGGGCAGTCAACAGGGGAAGAAATGCGACTATTGCACGCAATTTAAGCTAACCGGGAATCGGGGTCTTACATCCTCTCCCCCTTAAAAAGAATTGATCCTGAATTCTAAACCGTATTACAAACCAACGCTAGGTCGTCACCCAATCATCAAATACCCAGACACAACTACGGTGTCTCACAATCCCGGGTGAACACTAGATGCTCAAAACCATAAACCTAGACTCAATCTTTGAGTCTACTATAACAATAACCAAACTAAGCAATCAAGAATCGAACTACAAAATCCACATTTATTTGTTCAAAAATTTCCAATAATCATGGCAATACCAAACACATAAGATCAAAAATAACTTGACTCATACTCGAGTCACAAAAGCACACACACATTCCATTACAATTAATTAACCACGTAAACCCTTACGTATCACAAAAGTAAAATCAAAACTTTATAAACATCAATATCCCGAAACTATTTGCTTCAGAGTTACAACATGAGACTTCAATACAACAAATTCTAAATCATAAGACGTAAAGATTGCCGATAGAGCAATTCACAAACAAAAGAAGAGTGTTCTGCAACACGCTCCTAAAACAATAAGTCAACATTCATGATCATGCAAGCCACACTCAAAATTTCCAAATCGTGGATAAAACACATAACAACACATAATAGCATCGATTACAAATTCACTCCATTTCTGTTCATTCCTTTTGGTAATAGGTTTAGTTAATTTCTAATCTACCTGCTACCAATCCTAGTCCACCAACAAACCTCTTTTGATCACCAATTCAGGGTACCAGCTAAATTGGATTTCAAAAGCTTCCGTTGCAAGGATGCCAAGGTCCATGAGAAAATTTCTAAGCATCCTTCCCTACAGTGTCACATAATCATGCAACAAACTAAGCAAGTTACCTTTACTACTAATGCACATAAGCATGTTCATACTCAAATACAACTATATCCGTTAAGTACATTTTATTGTTTTTTTGTAAACCATACCTTTACTCCTAAATTAATCTTTAAGCAAATGACAAAATTCCTATTATTAACAATACCACATGCATACACGCATATCATGCAAATATGATATATAGTCACCACGTATCATCATACTTCTATTCATATAATCCATATAACTCATAGTTATACACATTGGTCGATCAAACAACTATTATAGCACATATGATTACCATTCCAATTATACATATCCGTAACACAAAGTCAAGAAAATACATTCGGAAGATATCATCATGATAATATATCAAGCAGTTAGAATTTTATCAAATAACAGGGTTCGTATATCTAGTATACTCACCTAACGACAATTTCATGAAAAATAAAAGAGGTAATATTCTCCCCAGTACCCTCAACCATTAAAACTCCGTAAGACTTATTATTATCTTAATTAAAAATATTGTCTTCAACGAAACGTACACGTAATATCAACATCTCAATAGTCACTACAAATTGACATACTCACCCGTAATAGTCATAACTTATCTCATCAACACCGATTTATCTTCCGGGAAATTCGAGCGTATCCTACTCGCATAATAGTCACATAATAACGTATAAATATATTACTCATAACATTACGCGTATATCCGTAGAGTATATAAACTCAACGCACCACTAGTAAATACCACTAGTAAACATTATCACATTTTCATTCTTCATATATGTATAACATGGCCATCTATATAGGCTTACAAAATCACATTTTCATACCGCGATTGATTGCCTACCGACAAATCAAGATTCAACTAAAACCATAACAAATCCCATACCGGAACATCATCCTTTATCACATCAATAAACTCGAGAAACCAACAATCAATAGATTTCAATACTCAATGTAATGTATGTATGAATGCATATGAGCTAACGATACCACACATACTCATAGTAGCGATAATAATAACCATAATATATAAATAAGAAGTTACCTCCTATCTCGGTAGGTCTCAAAACTCCGCAATGGTCAACCGCCACACGCGCACACAACCTCAAATTCTAGGTCGTCTTTCACCGTCCCACTAAGAGTCACTAGACCGCTTACTAGCACTACTAGGATCGTTAATCCTCAACTTAAGGCAATCCTTTCTAACTGCCCTCTAACTCATCATCATCCTTAACAGTTCTCGAGGTCCTCTGCTGAGCGTATCCCTCGATATTTAACTCTTTCTCATAAGTACAGTCCACAGCCCCTCGATAATCTGCAAGCTGTAATAGAATAAATTGCCTATAATATTTCATCTGTAATCCTTAACTCTTTCACAATTCCTGGAGTTTTCTTAGTCTCATCCGGTACTAAGAACTCTATTCTAATGAGCTAACTCCGTGAACACCTCTAAATATTGAATCACAATATCATAATATTTGCCATCAATTCTCCGGTGGATTCTCAAACATGGATACTACTAATACTACCTTATACTCATCAACACCGGCACCTCTACTAGTGCTAGGATCCATTCTAGTTTCAATCATCTTAACATACCATCACTCTCGATGTTAAGATACAACAATTCACACAAGACCAACCCCCAAACTAGGCCAAGGAACCTACCCTGACAGACGGCTAACCAATAGGTCTGATACCAACTGTGGCGACTCGACCCGGATCCCAATGCGAGACCCCGAGGTCGTGCCGCCCAAAAGGCACATAACATACAAGCAAACAACAAACAAAGGGTAAGGCCATAACGGCGATACGCCAATAACATTAACACATGCGGAAGCGTAACATAATTACACGGTGGTGCCCGAGCTAACAAGCTCGAACTAACACAACCTAAGAGATAATTAATCTCTCGGTCCAAAAATTAAAATCACGTGACGTAACATTGGGCACGTATAACAAAACCACCTGTCATGCAATATCATAAATATCAATTTATATACCAAGTCATCGGCGACGTTACAGCCAGAACCCAACATTAAACTAAGTCTACAGCTCTAGTCTAGCATGCTTAACGGCTAAAAACATGCCGGAGAACAAACATAACCAACGATATAAATAAGTTGATATGGATAGAACAATATTATTACTAACATTGCACGACTAACATCCGTCGGCTCACAAAAGACTAAACAACATAATCAAGTATCAATTAAATAATCAAAAGGCTTACTACCCATAGTGAAGTTTATATAACTTCATTTCCCAATCGACCTTTCCAAAACAAAGACTACAAATTCATAAACTAGTAGCAACCTTCTCACAGAACCACACGTTCTTTCGTAGACTCGGCGGATTCCTTCAAATCACTAGCTCGACTCGAATCTAAGGAAAACAAGGTAAACAGAGTAAGTCATAAAGACTTAGTAAGCTACTAAAGATGCAATGTCATGGCATGGCATTATGCTCAAATAAAACATGTACATCTCATATCATGCTCATGATATAACCTTTCATGGAATAATCCACAATACCAGCCAAAACCTAACAATAGTCTCATAGAACATCATTTGCATAATTCATCATACGTATTTCATATCAATAGAATATGATTCTCAATTCCAATACGATTAACATGTTATCTTCATATTGCACTATTCATCAAAACATCATCCACATAAATCAATTATACCATGAGTCTCACACTTCATCTTTTAATATAATTCATATAAGAACATATATATGAAAGACAATGGTTTCCATTGTAATCATGACTAGCATGTTATATTTCTAGTATAACACTATATCAAAAGTCATCATTTCATTAACATGTTATATTTCTTATCATAACATTTCATCAAGTAATCATCACCTCATGTAAACCATATCATTAGCCACGTAGCACAACAATTCATACAAGTGCTCGTAAAATAAACCACATAAGAGAGAAGATGATTTTCCTTTCCGTTTCCAGCGTGCAACTCCTGCGGAAACAAACGTGTCCTCGATAGCCCCATTCGTGGTATTGACGTCCCCGAGACATTCACCCGCTCGGGTTCTATAGTGATCAGAGCCATGTTTACTTACTACAACTAAGATCAACTACTTCCCCACCTTGGCCATTGATGGAGGGGTGTGTGCAACCCGGCACGGCGATCCATTACAACCACGAATCCCACAATTCGTGAAGACAATGCATCATCCCGCCAAAGACTCAAACCAAAAAGACGCCAGCTGGACTCAAACGCAAGCACAGGTAATCCATACTCAAATGCTCACCAAGGAAAAGTACAACATCACGCACTAATCCAATCAAGTAGATATTTACTTTTAAATCACATAGTTATGTATTTTCTTATGCTAACTGACACATAAACACATTAGAGCAATATTATCAAGTCTTTAATACCCAAGTGTTCTTCATACACTTGTAAACGCTCGGAGGCTTAACCTCCATCAAAACTACCCCAAATTCCGTAGGATCTAAATATGTGATTCACTGTATCATATTAGTCCAATAATCGACTCCGTTGAGTCATTTATACTCTTTTCAAATTTGAAGGCATAGAAGCTATTTGCATCATAGCCCTCCTATTATTCATTAGCTATCATTCATGGCTATTTTCTTAGGGTTAACAACATTATGTAACCCAACAATTCATACCTTCCCAACAACAACCCCAAATCATCATTCATAAGTCAACACTTAATATTTAAAGTCAACCATCACATTTCAAGCATATAACTTAACTTAGCATTTAATCAAGCATGCTTTCATTCAAAATAACCATTTATCCAAACGAGATGTAAATTCATCTATCATACCCATAATCAAGACATTGACTCATCTAGCATGCTCATAACCTTCAATTCATGAATTAGTGTTGACCAACATACTATTTTATACATAAAAGTCAACTCAACCCAATAAAGTCAAATATAACATTTTATTCATGTAATCCATAATTCATTATACATGCTCACACCCAAAATTTCATGAATTAGATAGCATCACACTCTTATATGCATGATAGTCAACTATATTCTCGAAAGTCAAACGAAACATTCAAACATGTAATCTATTGTGAAAATTCACCTATCATGCTTACAACCAAAATTAAAGGTTCAACAAGTATACTTCCAACTCCCAAACATATATCCATTTATAATTCTAACAATTCATAATATCCAATAAACTCCAAAAATCATGTACATCATCAATAACCCATTTACTTCATTAACTTATAAACAAACCCTAGGTTTAGGAAATCATATAACCATCATGTCAAGTGATATGATTCCTAGACGCGTACTCGCGATGGAGGAATCATAGAGCACGCAGCACGGCAAGCGAAGAACGTCAATGAATTGATGGATTGTGACACCTTGACCCAATGCTACGATCCGTTATTGAACGAGGTACTCCGCGATCCAATTACGAGACGAACACGAACCTTGGTATAAGGAAGAACGCCACAATAGGGATGAATATCCTATTGATAAGTTCGGGTTTCGATTACTTAGCCTCTCACCAAATAATCACAAGTTCAATGAAGAACAAGGAGGTTTTGAAAAACACTCAAAAACTATATTAATCAATAATCAGAAAGTTGTCTACAAAACAATAAGCCACAACCCTTATTTATATGGGTTGTGAATCCTAAACCTAAAAGTAAAAGGAAAAGTCTAAGTAGAATCAACTTAGGAAACTACCTAAAATCTACTTAGGAAACTACTCAACTTACCTAATATATGTAGGAAACAATTAGGAAAGTTACCTAATCTATTTAGGAAACATAAATCCTCCAAAATAAGGAAAATCTACAAATCCCGTTTTTCTACTAGGCTCACTTTGTAAAGTGCCTAAAATCTTCCCCTAACCCTAATTTAACATAGGAAAACAATCCCTTAGGGTTTATGAACCATAAGGACATCATTTTGGTCCATTTTGTGCTCCCAAGTTGATCCTTGTGCCTCCTAGGTCGTAGGCCAACCTTACGGGAACTCTTGAGCCTCGAACCTTGCACTTTTGAACCCTCGAACCTTGATCTCCAAGCTTCCAATGTCTCTCCCTTGCTTGTGACAATCTTGGTTCTTGGTTGGTGGTCAGAATCATATCATTCCCTCTCTCTTGAAAAGGATTTGTCCTCAAATCAAGACCTACATCACATAGACACGATTTAGCAACCAAGATATAGTCTCTAAAATTATGCTTACCATATGATTTCATGTTGTCGATTTGCTGAAACTCTCCATGTTTGCAAGCCGTTCCATGCAAGTTCATGTATCTCCAATCACCGGGATCAAAGACCATTCTAGCTTGTCTTTCCATCGGTACACTTTGGCACTCCATCAAGATTTTCATCTTTAGCTGTAGAATAAACACAACAAAACGATGTACTACAACAAGAACAACATTGTTAGCACATAATTGGTTATGTATCAATTTACCACCACACGAAATTTGCTTAATATTATGAAAGGACTCATCTTTTCGAATATGCAACTCAAAGCCCCTCCAATTGGAATTTCGATCCACATTCAAATACATCCACACCCTATCTCCGGGGTCAAATATCAATCTAACATAGGCGCCCCTTGTTACAATGATGAGCAACACTAAAGTATTATGTAACATAAAGATATCAATATCATCATGAAACAATGATCTCAATGATAAGTATTCCTGATGCCACACAATTCTATCAAAATATATGCTCTCATGCATTAAACTATCATACAACAATGCTTTCTCATGGACACCCTCAACACAATGTTCACAACCTTCCCAAGTATTTGCATGCTTATAAAGAATTGCATATAACAAAGAAGATAAAGCTTTATGTATATCATGCAATCCATAAATCTTATGAAACATCAGCGCATCATGGGAAACTTCAACAATCTTATGACATGCAACAAAATAATTCATCATAGAAACATCATGCATAATCACAAGTTTGAACTCACATCTTGGTAAAACTTAGAAATCCCCAATGCAAAATTCAGAATTTTCTTTCCAACATGCAATGCACAATTCAATCCTACAATATTAACAACCAATGTAACATCCATGAATGGATCCACATACGAATGATTAGGTTTATGCAATGTCAAATTTAAGTCATCACCAATATATTCACCATATTTCATCCAATCACTTAGACCATGGTGACTAACTAAACTTTGCAATTTGAACTTCATTGGCATGTCAACTAAACAAACAATTCTTCTCATGAATAAGGAATACACAAGACTAATCAAATTATCACAAGTAGCACTTTTAACAATTCTGAATTTCTTATCAAATCCTTGGTGCTTAACATGTAATAATTTAGGCGACTTAACAATTTTACCCATGACACAAGTGTCAACAAATCTAGTCAATTGTCCAAACTCAACAACAACTCTATTGAGCTTATTATCAATGTCATGGTGCTTGACATGTAACAATTCGCCACACAACTTATTCTTCCAAGAAAGATTAAGATCATACCTTTGATAAAATGTAGGATCTACAACAATTTCCTTACCTTGTTGGTATTCCATCTTCAATCTCACAATTTCTTTTTGGTGGTGCCTCTTGAAAAGTTTGTGAAAAGAAACAATAGATTTTGACAATACAACATTAACTTGATAAGTATCAAAATTTGCCTCACTTTCTTTCTCTTTCTCTTTCTCACACTCTTTCTTTTGAGAGCACACACTAATTTTCCTCTCCTTTTGCCCGGTTATCTCACATCTTTCACTAGTCTCTAAAACCGGCCTCTCACTCTTGTTTTCACTCAAGCTCTCATTTTTCTTGGCTATCTCACAAAACTCACTTTTATCTCTAGCCAAACTCTCATTATTTTCACTTGAGCTCTCCTTTTTCTTGGCTATCTCACTCTCCTCACTTTGCTCTCTAGCCAAACTCTCTTTATTTTCTCTCAAGCTCTCTTTTTTTAAAGGCTTCTCTATTTTCTTTTCTTTACTAGTCTTTCTCTATTCACTAGCTATTGAGCTTATCATCATAAAATTATCATAAGCTTGTGTTGGAGTCAATGGTACAAGCTTAATGGTTATTTGATTGTGTACAAAAGAATGTCTTTTTGTGTTGCCATCATAATTAACACTCCTCTCAACTTGCCAAGGTCGCCCTAGCAATAAATGAGTTTGTCGTATTGGCACCACATCACACATCACCTCATCTTCATATTTTCTAATCTTGAACTTCACAAGAACCTGTTTGTTCACCCTCAACATACCTCCTCCATTCAAGCATTGCAACTTGTAGGGTAGGATGCTTGGTTGTAGGTAACCTAATTTCTCAACCATGGTCACACTAGCAACATTAGTACAACTATTTCCATCAATGATCACCCCACAAATTCGCTCTTGCACTTTGCACTTAGTAAAGAAAATTTTCTCCTTTTCAATCTCTTCAACACTTGGAACTCTCAATTCTAACATCCTCCTAACTACCATATTATTTTGTCTCTCATCACCTATTGGTAAAGGTTTAGAAGAATTTTTGTCACCCTTATTTACCTCCACTTCTTTTAGTTTTGAGTTCTTAATTTCCAACCGAAGATCCTCCCAATATTTCTCAAAATTAATTTTTTCATCGATTCTACGTCTTCGCACTTCATTAGGTTCATTACCTCCCTCTCTTGTTTTTTCTTTCTTTCACTACAATTTTCCTAATCTCTTCCATTAGATCATCCTTTTGCTCCCTCGAGGTGTTATGCAAATCTCTCACCAAACCGTCCATGTAAAGTCTCATATCAAAGGTAGGAACATTATTCTCACTTGATTTAAACATGGTGTGTACACAAGAAATTTTATTAGCAAAATCACCTCACCCACTCCCTTACGTGTATCGCTTCAATTAATGTCACTCCTCTCGTGTTTACCTACTCTCCCTCACTTTCAATTCCTCCAAGTTCTAAAAGAACTAAGCAATTAAATAGTGATTAACAAAGCAAGCAAAACCAAGAAACTTAATCAATAAGAATCACGTGTAGAAAAGAAAATTAAGAGTGGAATTTCAAGGATGATTAGCTCAACGATTATTTTGTAAAAGAAGATTCGATATTAATTCTCGAACCTAGACGATGACAATATTTCAAGTTTCTCGATTTCGCACAACTAGCAAATTCCAACTTCAAGCAATAACAATTTCTTTTTCTTTCCATCAACTAGATTTTGCTTTTTATTTTTTATTTTATTTTTATATTTTTTCTTGATTTCTATTTTTTTTAATCGAATTTTTATTTTTTTTCGGACCTGTTTTCTTTTTTTTGTCCGAATACTCTTTTTTTCTTTTTTTTTTTGTAAGTAATTTCTTTGAATTATAAACATCGGTTTTTTTTTAATCGTGACAGTAACGAAGAATCTGCGATGAACAGTAACCCAGTAACGAACAATATGAACAAACATGTAATTCGAATGTGAACGACAACGACAATGATTTTTTTTTTTTTTGATTTATAACCCTAGAAATTTAGGGTTTGAAAGAACGAATAAAACACAAATATGAAGAACAAACGTAGGATTGATGATCCTAGTTCGAAGGAAGAAAGAAACGATAACTAATTAAGAACAATTTAAATTAAGATAGATTGTGAAACGAACCTTTGCTCGATACCAAATGATATGATTCCTAGACGCCGTATCGCGATGGAGGAATCATAGAAACTTACACAAACTTGCGACAGCGCGTCAATGAATTGATGGATTGTGACACCTTGACCCAATGCTACGATCCGTTATTGAACGAGGTACTCCGCGATCCAATTACGAGACGAACACGAACCTTGGTATAAGGAAGAACGCCACAATAGGGATGAATATCCTATTGATAAGTTCGGGTTCGATTATTAGCCTCTCACCAAATAATCACAAGTTCAATGAAGAACAAGGAGGTTTTGAAAAACACTCAAAAACTATATTAATCAATAATCAGAAAGTTGTCTACAAAACAATAAGCCACAACCCTTATTTATATGGGTTGTGAATCCTAAACCTAAAAGTAAAAAGGAAAAGTCTAAGTAGAATCAACAGGAAACTACCTAAAATCTACTTAGGAAACTACTCAACTTACCTAATCTATGTAGGCAATTAGGAAAGTTACCTAATCTATTTAGGAAACATAAATCCTCCAAAATAAGGAAAATCTACAAATCCCGTTTTTCTACTAGGCTCACTTTGTAAAGTGCCTAGAATCTTCCCCTAACCCTAATTTAACATAGGAAAACAATCCCTTAGGGTTTATGAACCATAAGGACATCACTGGTCCATTTTGTGCTCCCAAGTTGATCCTTGTGCCTCCTAGGTCGTAGGCCACCCGGGAACTCTTGAGCCTCGAACCTTGCACTTTTGAACCCTCGAACCTTGATCTCCAAGCTTCCAATGTCTCTCCCTTGCTTGTGACAATCTTGGTTCTTGGTTGGTGGTCAGAATCATATCATCAAGGTCCAAGCTTACACAATGAACCTTCCTAACATATTTCACAAATCATAGAAATCATCCTACACATGATTCTTAGCAAGTTCACTATTAACTCGAAATAAAATCGCACGCATGCAACTCATTGACCTCAAATAGCACCCTTGTTTTCCTTAGGGTCAATGAGTAAAAAATCAAGTGAGGAGAAGTATAGTAGCTTACCTACAATCAGCCTACAAGTAAACAAATCGAACATGCAAAGGGGTGGAATGGGTTCTCCTCATCTTCCTCTTCACTTCTATGGCTTGGATTTGGAAATGGAGTCTTCAAGCTTTGTCTACCATTGTTGAACACTCAAGAACCTCTTAAGAACTCTCAAACCTTCAAGAAATGCTCCGCCACGTTTTTGGAGAGAGGGCTGAAGAAGTGGGTGTAGTGGATGTATTTGGTCACCTTTTTGGTTGAATAGTGGGGTGGGGAAGGAGTGACCAATGCATGTTGATGTCTCTCCTTGCCAAGTGTCTACCAATCCCTTCTAAACTCCCAAAACTTGCTTAAGACACATTGGTTGATAGTTAGGGACGAATAGGAAGTGGTTTTAGGTTGGGTTTGGGTGGGGTTATGAGGGCCAAAATGGGCAACAAAGCTCAAAACAACACGTTTCGGGAAATGTGACCATGCGATCGCATGATGTTTTCTTTGCCCAACATGCGACCACTTGCTGCAGCCAAGATCCAACTTGATATGAGCTTTTGTTGGGGAAAACTCATAAAAACACCATACTTAGAGAGAAAAACGAAGCCTGGCAATGATGGAAATGATTTCAATGGAAGATGGAACCTCGACTTCGGGTTCACGACAATCAACGGGTAATCAGCCCTCAACAAACCGTATGACGAAGCGGCAATCAAAGGATAGTGAAGAAACGACACAATCGCTATGGAAGGGCGATTGATAGGTTCTTCGCGAGTACTCTGCAACCCCGATCGCTCAATTAGACTTGAATACTCAAGGTTGAAAATAAAACTCACTTTTCATTCATAAAATTCGATCTACAAAGATGAGCACCCCTATATATAGCTAGAGAACTAGGCTGCCATTGGCTACAAAGAGATAAGATTTAACCAACTATCTAAATAAGGATAAGATCTATGACTAGATGGAGAATATTCTCCTTGATTATCCTACTAGGGCTGAAATTAGCTAGAGGATAAGGTGAGTCAAATTCCTTCTAGAAGCCTTCTAGATCCTTCTTCTTGGCTGAAATCTAATGCCTTCTAGATCCTTCTTCCTTGTTCTTCCTTGGCTGAAATTCTTGCCATTTGTTAGGCTGATTGGGGCTTGTTTGGGGCGCCTAAATTCAGCTTCTTTGTATCCTCCTTCATCAAATAAATTAAAGTGTTCATTAACATTTCTTGACCCTTTGATGCTTCTTTGCGTGCCATAATTTGGGTCTCCAAATCAAATATCTCCCGATAAAATGAGGACTTAAGTTTTGAATTTTCTGGCTCGAGCCCTTGTCATTTCCATTCATTGATTGCATTGTCGGTGGACCCTTGGTTGGGCTTGGGCTTCTTTTTGTTCCTCGGTGGCTTGGGCCCTCATCATCCCTCTCTTGGAAGCGATTTGTCCTCAAATCGTCACCTAAATAATAGGGGACCGAGATCGGCAACATTAAAAGTAGCACTTACTTTATACTCACGGGAGGTCCAAAGTGTATGCATTATCGTTTATCCTTGCAAGGACTTGAAATGGGCCATCTCCCTTGGCATCAATTTGGATCAACTTTCTTTCTCGAAACCTCTCTTGCGCATGTGCGGCCATACCCAATCCCGGTTCAAGGTGCCTTGCTTTGACCCTTGTTTGGCTTGTCGCACATATTGCTCGGTCCTCAACATTGAGCCTTGCCTTCTCATGTAATTTCTTCACAAATTCAGCCTTCTTTTTCGCCATCTACATTAACAAGTCACTCACTTGAAGCAGTGTAACGGTGATAAATCCAACGGTGTTAGAGGATTAAAACCGCCATAAACCCAATTCAAATGGAGAAAAATGAGTTCTGAATGTAAACTGATTTATGCAAATTCAATGTAAACACTCCTCCCAAGCCTTGATGTTTTTGGATGTATGGACCTCCAAAGTGTTGATAACGTTCTATTGGCGACCTCAGTTGTCCATCGTTTGTGGGTGACAAGTGGTGGAAAACAAAAGTTTTGTGCCCATTTACCCCACAAAGTCTTCCAAAAGTAACTCTCAAAAATTTAACAATACCTATCCACTATGGTCATGGGTCCACAAGAAGATAACTATTTCAAGAACAAATTCGCGTGAGAAGGGATCGTCGGTCTTGTGACAAGGAATAAAATGTGCCATTTTTGAAAACCTATCGACAACAACAAAAATGGAGTCTCTACCAAACTTAGTCCTTGGTAATCCTAAGACAAAGTCCATAGATATGTCCGTCCACGGGTGACTAGTGGATAGCAAAGGCATGTAAAGTCCATGGGTGGACCAGACTTAGCCTTCAAACAAGTTAGGCACTTAGCACAAATCCTCTCAACATCTTTCCTCATGTGTGGCCAAAAAATGTTCTTGCAAGACCGATAAGGTCTTGGCCACACCAAAGTGTCCCATCAAGCCTCCACCATGTACTTACAAGCAACTCTCTCATGGAACAAGCGAGGTATGCAAAGTTTGCTCTCACTTAAATAGAAAATCATCTACCCGATAAAACTTCCCACATGCAATCTTTTCACAACCCACATAATCTTTACTAAAATCAGCATCATCATGGTATAATTAATGTGCCTCGAATCCTAAAATCCTTCTAAATTCGACAGACAACACATACCTCCTAGCAATAATGACATAGGGAAATGTTTCAATGAACTCAACCCAACGGCATGTTTCCACAGTTCAACTTTGTTGACTCTTCTCCAAAGATTCATGGTCCGATGGAATGACGAACTCCTGGGCCATAATATAGCAATAGTGCTGCCGTTTCCAATGCCGAACCAATGCATAGAGTTCCCTGTCGTGTGGGTAGTTCAATGGCCCACTCAGCCAAAAATAGGCTAACCCTTCTTGCATGAGCACGGCTCAATCCCGATCCCCGACGCATCATACACTCTATCTCAAAGGTTTTGTCAAAACATGGAAGGACCAATAAAGGTGCATTGGTCAATCGCTTCCACAATGAAATGCCTTCGAGCTTCCCCCACTTGAATCCCACATGCTTCTTAATGACTTGGTCAACGGGGCTGCAATGGAACCGAAGTCCTTCAAAACCTCTATAAAAGCTAGCGAGGCCGTGGAAACTTCGCACTCCTCTCCACGGTTGTGGCTCTTCCATTCTTGAATTGCACTTTCTTTCTCTTCATCCACCGATGCCTGTGAACTTACAACAAAACCAAGGAAAACAAGTCTATCCGTACCAAAAAGTGCATTTGTCAAGATTAGCATATAACTTGGCATCACGTAAGGCACCTAAAAGCAATTTCAAGTGAACTTCATGCTCATCCAAAGTTTTGCTAAAAATCAAAATGTCATCAAAATAAACAACGAATTTTCCAATGAATTCCCTCGAAACATGGTTCATTAAGCGCATAAATGTACTCGGTGCATTAGTTAGCCCAAAGGCATCACCAACCACTCATACAAACCATGTTTTGTTTTTAAATGCGGTTTTCCACTCATCTCTTCTTCCTCA
>CM028381.1:11340717-11363842 GCA_013146195.2 Codonopsis lanceolata | reverse complement strand
TTGTGTCTAGGAGAGAATGCTTGTTGCCGTTACAAAAGATAACAATGTCATTCAAGGCGCCAAGTGCGAAACAGGACTGGGAGAAGAAGAGAAAGCATATCTAGGTTGTCACATTGAAGCTTGTTTAAACCTCCTCTCTAAGGACTTCCGCGGCAATAATAAAAAGGCCGGGAGATAACGATCACCTCCCGCGAGGCCTCGGATGTGGAGAAGAAGCCACCAAGACCCATTAATCGAGACCGAAAACCAATTATTAGAAATAACCCTCCAAATCATATCGATAAATGATTCACCAAACCCAAACTTATGAGCACCTTAATCGATAAAGCTGAAACCCTATCAAAAGCTTTTGCCATGTCCAGCTTTAATGATAGTATTCGAGCCATCGACTTTTTACCAAGCCGATGAGTCAATTCAGAGCAAGAAGTAAATTATCCCGAATCGACGACCCTTAGTAAAAGCACTCTGATTTTCCGAGATGATAATAGAAGTAAGACGAAGCCGAGAGGCAAGAATTTTGTGATGACCTTATTGCGCGTAAATTGCAAAGGCTAATAGGCTAAGGTCTTTAAAAGTCCCCCACGGCTAGATTTTGGAATGGTAATAATCGTGGTACTAGTCCAAGACTTAGGCAACTCAAAACCAACAAAAAATTCAAACAAACTAGATGAAGATCCGCATCTATGATATCCCAAAGACAAAGTATAAACCCACTGCAGAAGCCATCTGACGGCGCTATCCCCATTGAGCGAGAAAACTGCTTTTAACCTTGTCGAGGAGGGAGGATCACCAACATGTTATTTCGTAGAAGAGATCAAGTGGGGAATAACATCAAGAAGAGAGTCATTCAAGAACAAGGACATGCCTGAGCCGCTCCTTATAAAATTCAACCGGCAGCCCTTAATAGACGAAGTCATCTCGTAGCATCAACCCCATGGAGATCTTTAATGCGATGAATGGCCAATTTAAAGGCGGGTATGCTTAAGGAGGAATGAAAAAGCCAGATACTATCCCTATCTTGAAGCCATCGTAGGTGCGATTTTTGTCTCCAATAATCCTCCTCCCGTTTCAACTTAAATTTAAGATTAACTTGGGCCAGATGAAGAGCAGCTCTATTAGCCTCAGAATTATGGTCTTCATACATAATCTCCTTCTCTAATACCTCATCTTCGGCTACTTTGATGGCTTGGAAAATATTCCCAAACACATCTCGATTCCAGCTTTTAAGGCTCGCGCGACATTCTTCAATTTATTAGCAAACCTGATCATTGGTCCGCCGCGAACATCAATACTCCAAGCCGATTTTATGGTATCCATGAAGAGGTGGTGAGAGGCATACATTCAGAAATCTGAACTGATATCACCCGGGTCTTCGGAAGAAGTGATATTAATGATCAATGTAGAGTGATCAGAGCAAGTGCGATTAAGGTGAGACACCGAGGTCAGAAAAAAATTCGACAGCCAGCTGGAGTTGCGAACCGCCCGATCAATACGCTGAAAAATGGTTCTTTGGCCATGGTGATTATTACACCAAGTGAATCTACTACCATGGTATCCAAGATCTGATAAACCGGCAGCATTGAGACAAGCCTGAAACTCAAAGGCGCCTTGACGATCCCATCCCGAGCCACCCAATTTTTCTTGAGGAGAAAGAATGATATTGAAATCTCCACAAACCAGCCAAGGAATATTATCAAAATCAGAACCCATATCAATAATATCACTCCACAAAGACTGGCGCTCTTGGGAGGTGCATTTAGCATAGACTGCAGTCACATTAACTGGGAGAGACCAAGAATAATGACGAATGCTAAGATTGATATGTTGAACAGAATCATGAGTAATATGGCATCTGTAATAAGACTTGGTCAAAATCCAAATTTTGTTATACATTATGAAAATAAAATCGAAACTTCAGCTTACGAGCAAGCAAAGGCAAATTAGTTTTTTTTTTTTTTTTTTATGAAACAGGGACGGCACCCTGCAAGATTTTATTAAAAATTAAAGAAAGGAACAAACTTGAGGGGGACAACCAGCCTTGCCCTTATACATGGGAGGACGGAGGAGCCTGACCTCGAAAAAGAAATTACAAAGAGATTAAGAAAATCTAATATAAGGGGTTTGGGAGGCATCAAGCTGAACGAGACCCCGGATCGATTGGGTAATGTCTGAAGTGGACGAAAAATCTACATCAGCAGAAGAATCACAAGCCAAATTTGCCAAACTGTCAGCAACCTTGTTTGCCTCCCTGAAACAATGATTAAAAGAAAATCGCCCAACCTCTTTAAGCCGAAGGATGTCCCGAAAGATATAGATATCTTCCCATGGGGGAGAGTGACCAGAGCAAAGACAATCAAAAAGAACTCGCGAATCTGTCTCAATGATGACCTCGGAGAAGCCATGATTGACAAGCCAAGAAAATACCAAAATGCAAAGCACGAATCTCCGCAACCATATTAGTGCAAAGGACCATAAAATCTAGAGAAGGCAAAAATAAGGCAGCTGACGAATCGGTCAGAAGAATTCCACCACCACCACCAAGCCTGGATTACCCCTACTCGCCCCATCAACATTCAATTTAAATAAACCGAAGGGAGATTCCTGCATCACGACCTCGAATGCTGGACTGCACGTCGTGAAGACCGGTCGAGAGGAGATAAGAGTGGATAGGTTATAGCCAAGAATACGAGCTAAGAATTTGCTTTAAGTCCGAGGCAATGTTGTTGATGATCACCGCGCATTCTTGCATTGTCAAAATCGAAGAGTTGCGAGACTTCCAAATATGCCAAAGAATTAAAGAAGGGAGAATGGCGAAAAGAATAGAGTTACCATGCAACCACCGTGCATAACACAATTGATGAATAGGATAAAATTTGGCCGAATGGAAATCCCATCATGTTGTGGAAATGGCGTACGCCAAACCAAGAGCGCGTGTTACTTTGAATGAATACATGATCGAAAGTCTCGACAAATCAATGCAAATCTAGAGCACTTTGAAGCTAGCTGAAGCCTTTATGCCAAAGACCCTCATCCAATGGAAGCCGCTATTTAAAGAGCCGCCAATGCAGAATGCTAATATGCCTTGGCAACTTATGCCAAATTATGAAATGAACTTGGAGGATAACAATGAGGGCCCAGAGGAGAGATAATGGAAATAGCCGATGAAATAGAGAAGATACCTTTAGAAGAAGGCATCCAGGCCACGACGATCTTCATCGACTAAGACATATACATTGGGAGCGAATATCATTTAAAACCGAGCGGGGAAGAGTGATCCGGGAGGATCATGAAGGATATCTTTTACACTATCCAAGAGACAATCCGCGGCCTCTAGGCGGCAAGCAAGAATTATTAAGCCAAATATCATTCCAAAGAGAACAATTGCCTTTACCCACAATCCATTTGATATGAGGTTCACCAAGCCTCTAGCTTTTAACAGACGCCACATATATGAGACCCTTTACCATTAGCAGCTAGCCGGGTGCGAAGCGGGGAGCAATATTTAGCCCTTAGAAAGAAGTCCAAATATTAGAAATGACGAAACCGCCACCAAAGTTTAACCCCATAAGCTTTGATGGTGTCGACAATCGAGGGAATGCCCAAACCACCTTCGAATGAGGCCGGCAACAATCGACCAAGATACCCGTGACTCTTATGTTTACCGTCAATCGACCCCAAAAGAAATTTGAAAGCATACGGTTGATAAGGAGAACAACCGAGGAAGGAGGATCAATAGAAGCTATTTGATACATGGTAATAGATTGAAGAACATGGATAATAAGGGTGATTACGTCTCGTAGCCGAGTTGAGAAAGGACTCCGATCCATGATTCAATTTTATTTTGAAGTTTCAAGAGAAGAGTATCAAATAAATGCTTTTTTCCCGGCCAAAATAGATAGGACAACCAAGATAGGTAAAAGGGAGATTACCCGCTTGATAACCAAGAACATCAGAGATCAACTGAATACGGCTTGGAGTGGAGGAAGGAGCAACAAAAAAAGAGCTCTTGGACCTGTTAATGAGTTGCCCAGACATCGCTTCATAATCTGCAATAATGTCTTTATGATGCAAAAGAGAGGTCTTACTCCCATTACAGAATATAATGATATCGTCCGCAAATGCTAGATGTGAAATAATAGGGCAACCACTCATAGAGGAGTAAACCACATTTGGGACCAAGCCGTGAAGATTATTAAGGCTCCTACTAAGCACTTCGCCGAGATGATAAACAGATTTGGAGAAAGAGGGTCACCTTGCCTCAAACCACGAGAAGAAGGGAAATAACCAATTGACTCCCCATTTAAAAGCACAGAGAACCGCTTATTCGATAAAAGACGCCAAACTAAATCAATGAAGATTTCATGAAATCCAAATTTCCTCAAAACTTGAGTTAGAAAAACCCAAGAAATTCTATCAAATGCTTTTGCCATATCTAGCTTGAGGATGACATTAGAACCCGTGACTTTTTTCCCAAGATGAGACATCAACTCTTGAGTTAGAAGAATATTATCTTGGATGACACGGCTTAGTGAAAGCACACCGATTGTCCGAAATGATATGAGGCAAAATGTGAGCAAGCCGAAAGCAAGAATTTTAGAGATAACTTTCGAGCGAGAAGTTGCGAGAGACTAATAGGCTGAGAGATCCTTAAAAGTAGAGGAGTAGCTACTTTCGGGATGGTGACTAGTAAGGTACTTGACCAAGACTTGGGGAGGGAAAAACCAGACAAAAAATTCCAATATAGCAAAGACAAATCGCTTTGATAATGTCCCAACGGCTAGAATAAAAATTCTGGGTGAAACCATCCGGACTAAGAAGACACTTTCACCACTCAACGCACTAAGCTCGCCGCTTTGATTTCACGAGCATCGGGGAGGAGAGATAAGGGATAGATTCCAATCATCGGTAACTCACCTAGGAATCATATCAAGACGGGCATCCGAAATTGACCCGCTTGAGAGGATGAAGTGAGTTGATCACGAAAATATCGAATGGCTGCATCTTTAATGGCCTCGCTCACTATTCAAAAGAGTACCATCAACATCTGGATTGAGTGAATGAAAAAGACGGCGATGGATTGATTAACGAGATGCATGAAAGAGTTTCGAGTTTCCTTGACCCTCCTTAAGCCATTTAATGCGAGATTTTTGACGCCAAAAACTTTCCTCTCTAGAAAGATAAAGCGAGAAATTGAGCTTGGGCTGCCATAAGATTAGCTCGGTTTTCATCATGATTTATTAAGATCATAGAGAAGTTCTTGCTCAAGGACATCCTCTTGATTCTTGTAATGCTCAAAAATATTGCCAAATGTGACTTTGTTCAGCATTTTAAGAGAAGCCTTAACTTTCCGGTTTTCTAGCAAAGCGAACCATGGGGGCTCAAGTTTGGAAGCGCGACCAAGTATCCTTAGCGTATCCATAAAAGTATCATGAGTGGTCAGAAGTTAAGAAAGCGAAGCGAGTTGATTTCGGAGAGGCGAGAAGAAGTAATGACAAAGAAGAAGGGGAGAGTGATCAGAGCAAGTTTTGTTTAGGTGTTGCCGGTGAAGCATTAAATTTATCAAGCCAAATAGGGTTACATAAAACCCGGTCCAATACGCTCAAATATGGTAGCGGATCCACCACGCTTATTCCACCACGTAAAGTCACTACCAATATATCCCAAATCGATAAGCCTGGCCCGAGATGCATGCCCCGAAATTCCAAACCACCAAGACGGTCCCAACTGCATTTTCCAGATGCTCAGATTATATTAAAATCTCCACCAATAATCCAAGGGTCATGAGAGATATGAGGCGAGCCGAATGATGTCATCCCATAAGTCTTGACGCTCACGCAAGTCACACCTCGCATAAACACAAGTAACAAAGGCGTGAAAAGACCACGTGTAATGTTGGATTTTAAGAGAAACTTGCTGAACAGATTCACAATGCAGACTACAAGTGAAGCAAGATTTAACGAAGACCCAAATTGAACTTGAAGAATTAGAATAAGAAAACCTGAATCGGAGTTTACGAGTTATGAGTTGGACCTTGGCAGCATCAAGCTTGGGCTCAAAAACCGCAATGAGAGAGATGTTATGATGCTTAATCAAACTTTTTAAACGACTAACTGTGGGATCATTACCAATTCCACGAATATTCCAAAAGAGAAGTTTAATATCCATGGGAAGATAATGAAGAGGGAGCATCGAGGGCTTGGCCGCCTTTGAGCGCGTCATACGGTCGAAGAAGGAGGAATCATGGGTTTATTTTTCCTTGGAGCGTCAGTTGAGGGCTTCAAAGAGGGTTGGTAACAATCTTCTTCATCCTCCAAAATATTAATAGAGGAAAATTTGTTAGGGGAGCATGTGATACTAGGAACTGCATCCACAATGGGATCATCCTGCGTATCGGGATCCTCATGCATGTCAAGATTGCCCTGGTTACTCGAAGGGGCTGGGACATTTGAATGTTGAGCATCCGAATTAGGGGGCTCAGAGCCATGAACATTATAAGTAGGAGGGGGCTCAGAGCCAAGAACATTAGAAGTAGGAACATTATCTTGCACACAATCTGGAATGCCTCAAGCGTAATCAAATTGAACGGATCCCCATCTTGAACCTCAGCCTCTTTGGGATTTGAATTGCTTGGAGCATAAGTCTCCTTGTTTACTATAGGAGGTGAACCAGTTTTGCCGCAATCGTCAACAGTCGAAGGAGAAGCTATTTTAGTATCAGCTTTCTTGGGGGTCCAACGTTGAGTAGGTTTTTCCGCCACGACCTTAGGGGGCTGTTGCTTAACAACCAATTCAGGATTCTTGACCCGGCAATTAAGTTCGCTATGCCCTTGTCGAAGGCAATGCATGCAATAGCTTGGCTTATTCTCAGCCTCAACAGATTGCCAAAAGCTTGGGTAAGCTTGACCACAATCAATCCAAACCCTATTAGGACATACTTTGGTTAGATCGAATTCCACACATACACGAGCCACACTAGGTCGAGATAAATTAATTGTAGGTTGATCCAACATTAATGGCCGGCCAAAAAGGGAAACAAGAGAGAAAAATGCCGATTTGTTGAATAAATGAATAGGTAAACCGGGCAAAGAAAACCAAACTGGTACAATGGGACTCTCCACATCCGGGCGAAAGTTAGGAGACCACTTGAATACCCTCATAGGAAATCGACCAAGGTACCACTGATCTTTTATCCATAAACGTTGATAATCCTCTTCGTGATGGACTTGAATAAGGATGTGCTTAGAGTCAAGATGGCCAAGAGAAAAAGCCGCTTTGAGACCAAAAGTGTTAAACAGCTTGCGGGTGGATTCCATAGAAGGTCTCCCATGGGAGAATTTGCCGATGAGAGCAAGGCGGAATGGTTGAGCAAGGGATTCAATCATGAGAAACAGTAAGGGGATTTCCATCGTGAGTTTTATCAAGAGACTTTGAGCGAGTGGTTCTGTCTGTAGGGGGAATATTGCTAGGTTTCCGTCCCTTCTTTTTTCGAATATCAATCTGCAGATTCAAGGCATCTAGATCGGCAATATTTGTAGGAGGATCATCCTCCTCAAAGGCTTGAAGCACAACAAATTTGTTAGGGGATGTAATGATCGGGTCATCCATATGTTGAAGGGTGTCTGATTCAGGATTGATAGCACTAGAAGTATGGGTTTTGTTTGAGGGGCAATTCTTTTGAGCAGAATCGAAAGGTTCAGTCTCAGAATTCCTTGGCAAAGAAGTTTCGTTATTACTAATAATAGGAGATGGATCGGGGATATGGTTTTGAGTACCTTGCGAAACTTGAGCAGCTACAGAAGTATCATTAGTATCGAAGTGCCGAGGTGAGGGAGAATCAACGACAATATGAGGGGGATCAGTTGTAATACCTTGCTTACCTTGAGTGGCTTGAGCAGCCTCAGAACCATTGTTAACATCTGAACAAATAGTAGTCTGAACACCTGCATAATTATTAGGTTTGGGGCCGATAGGATTGTCGCTTTGCATAGAGTGAGAAGCCGTGGGCTCTTTGGCTTTCCAGATCGGCTGTTTGGCCTTAGCTTGAGGGCCTGGAGATTTTCAGCATAAACAGGAGGTGCATCTTGACCCATAGATTGATCTTTGGACTTAGCAGAATCCTTATTCCGGTTGGCAATTTTGCAAGAAAAACTATCATGACCTTGCCGATGGCAAAAGGAGCAATAGAGCGGAAGTCTTTCAGCCTCAATAGCTTGCCAAAATCCTGGTGAAATCCCATTATCGATCCAGATGCGATTAGGAATATGTTTGGTGAGATTAAGCTCAATACAAATTTGCGTGACACTAGGCCGCAAAAGAGTAGCAGTGGGGGTATCAATTATGAGAGGCGTGCTAATTAAATTACCGATAGAGAATAGCGCTTGCTTATTGAACAAGTAAATTGGGAGGCTCGGGAGTGAAAACCAAACAGGCACGATAGGGCTCTCAATGTCTGCTCGAAAATCCGGAGTCCACTTGAAGACCCGCATAGGAAAAGCGCCAACATACCACTGATCTTTGATCCACAAACGCTGAAAGTCAGCTTCGTGGTTGGTTTGTATTAGAACATGCTTAGAGTCTAAATGGCCTATTGTGACTGCGGCTTTGAGACCAAAAGTAAGGATTTCTCTCCTCATAATGTAACGACCCGACCCGGATTCCAACACGAAATCCCAAGGTCGTGCCGCTGGAACTAACTTAATAAGAGGACAAGCACTTGATAAACAGTAGTGCTAGTCAAATAGTCGAGCAAACTCGCTCTAAACATGAACATAACACCGCACTAAATTACGGTATTTCAAAAATCGAATCAGCGGAAGCAATATAAGAAAGAAGTCCCAAGCTATGAAGCTCGAAACCAACGACAATGAAACCAAGAGAGACATTATCTCTCAAAGGAGGAAAACAAAACTCGCGTGCGTCGCAAAATTGCAGACGCTAATCAAACCATCGGCACTCCAGCCGACGCTTCAACAAAGAACCAAGCCGATATAACAATTACCCAATCCGCTAAAGCATACCGGGTCAACCAACAACTATAAAAACTAGAATAAGGAAATTCCCCAAGTCTACCAGGTGCCCTGAGACAACTGAAATAAATACTAAAACCACAAACAAGGCATGACACAACACGTCGGCCCAAGAAATAATCAATACAAATACCCAAGTATTCTACCCGACTGTAAAGTCTAAATAACTTTACAAAATGTTGATCTCACAAGAATATCAAAGTACATGAAATCAATGACAATGCTAAAAAAAAAGAACAAGACTCCACAAGCTGCTACTCGGAAAAGACGGCTGCTACAACCACAAACCACACGATCTAACCTTGGTCTATCGACCAGCTGCGCCATGCTACAGTCACGATCTACTGGACCTCAGTGCAGCGATCAATTACTGCAACTAAAAACAAGTACGTGATTAGTCATAATGACCCAGTACGCTCCCACAATATATATGCAACATATAATTATGTAACATAAACATTACCAGGGTGTCATTTTATATATGACAGAAAAACCCGTGAAGAGGCGTCGTATCGTTTCGATACTCCACAAGATATCCACTCCTTCTTACTTACTAAACCGTCCAAATGAACCAGGGTATAATTCCCTGTTCACACACAAATCAATTGAATTAGAAGGTAGTTCCCACAAAGCATCATATGCAAGTATACATATCATTATATATACGAATCAAGTTATTCACACTGTTACCACGTGTAAGGGTACATGTTTATTTTTATACACCTATATCAGTATGTATATCTCTAAATATAAATATCAAATCTCCAATAAAATCATCATGCATAAGTGTGCATATCTATATATATACACATCAAGTCTTTCATATATATCTCATATACAAGTATGCATATCTCTATATATACATATCAAATCTCTCATATATCATCAGACAATACAAACATGGTCAATAAGATCTCATGCTCAACTAACACTTTGTTATCACATAAGTGCCCTTAGTAAGCCACATAAAGGATAGAGAAGATACCAAATCACTTTCGTCGTATTGCTCCTGCAATCACAACTGTTAATCATATCGTGCCACCGGATTTGGCGGTCTCGGATCGCCGATCGGACTACCGGAACTCCGGGAAATGGTCTCTCAAGCTAGGTTTTCCTCCATGGACTACTTCCTAAGATTAATGGATGAATGGATGATCAAAGCAAGGATTGTTGTAGAGAAGATCAAGGCCTTCGATTTGGCGGTCTCGGATCGCCGATTGGACCACCGGAACTCCGGGAAATGGTCTCTCAAGCTAGGGTTTCCTCCATGGACAAAAATGGAGTCTCAAGCTCTGATTCTCTAGTTCTTGTTGATCAAAAATGGCTGAAAGGGCTGAACATATGTTTATATACTTGCCAACAAAACCCCAATCCATGTGAAGGTGGTTAAGAGGCTTCTCATTGGCTAAGGGATGATAGCCTTTGATAAGGAATGATCCAAGGGTCTAACAAGGGTTTGACTAAAGTCAAAAATGGTGTTCTAGGCTGAAATGGTCGGACTTTGGACAAAGGGGCAAGGGGGTCTTCAACCAAAACAAGTCAAAAACCCAAAATCTGGAAAACAGACTGTCAATCTTGTAAAATCGACCATAAATATCTCACACCTCCAAATGAGGTGATTATTGATTTTTAAGAAACTAGACTCATTAAAATATATTTTAGAATTTTACATTACTCAATTTGGACTTATATTCATGAAAATATGGCTACTACAACTTCAAGTACAAAAGCTGATTTCCTGAAAACAGAATTCTGGCACAGCCGTAAGTCAAGACCTAAATGAGGTACTTATAAACCTTGGAAAAATACCATATTTTACAGGGAGTATTATAACATATGCAGGTAAAACATACTAAGTTTTTAGAAAATTCTCTTTAGTAGAATAGTACCACAATTTTCCCGAAGTTCGCCCAAAAACAGGACTGAATCTGTGAAGTGATATGTTGGTCATCCTATTTCCAAATGCAACAAATCTATGAACATTGATTGTGCAAGCATGAGAAATACTGGTACACTTGGTCTAGAACTTAAATGAACTTCTCGCAAGTTGAAAGCACAAACAATACAAGCAACGAAGGTAAACACGAGAAACCCTAAGACTCAAACGAAGCAACAAAGCTTCTAAACTTTCAACCAAGCATACTATGATCAAGATGAACATTTTAAGTCATATATGCAAGGTACTAATACTCCAATGAGACCTAGTTAAGTGCTAACATGATAAGACGAACACTCAACGCATTAAAAACAAAGCATGCAACACGAGAAAGTCAAATACACGAAGGTTCGGGGTCTTACATCCTCACCACCTTAAAAGAATTCGTCCTCGAATTCAAAACTCGACAACAACCAAAAGTTCAATACTCTGGCTTGCACATGAAGTCGAGGTGACCGTCTAGGTATGCCTCAAAACACGAGGGGGAGAAATACTCAAATCTCAACTACAATAAATTCCAAAATCAAGTCATCTTGACTCTTGACGGAGTTCAAAGACATTAGCAAAGCTTACAAAGTTCCATCAAACGTGGATATCAATGTTTAAATGCCTCTCTATCAACTAATCATGTAATTCATGCATGTGCATTAATTGCACCGAACTAACTAACTTCCCAACCAAGAATTTTTTTTTTCTGGGCTTGCTAAATTATTCCAGCCACAATACGAATCTCTAGGGTCTAACGCCCTTACACTATAATCAAGTAGTCAATCATCATCATAGACCACATATTCACCCAACAAGGAAGACATTCAACACAGTGTAACTTATTCGATCAAGTCACAAGTTCATTTCATTCATAGCATGATCTCTATATACAAGTTGCAGATATTTGCACAAGCAAAACAAGATACCATTTTCAATTACATTCCGTTTGGTAACGGGTTCAGTCAATTCCTATCTCATATTATACCATTCTAGTTCTCCGACGAAGACCTCTTGATAATCAAGTCAGGGGCCCTCTGAAGTGACTTCAAAATCTTTCGTCGTACAGGATGTGGGGTGTTCATGAATCACATATCAACATCCTTTAGATCGGTCTCAACAATAGCAATCATAAGCACATATAGGCATGGCATCAACATCATGCAACATAGCATATTAATTTACTATGTATTTATACCAAGTATGGCATATTCATACTATTAACTACCTATCAATGGTAGATAAAATACATTATTCAAGGCTAATACTCTATCAATGTATTAGACTAATAAAGAGACAATACAACATTTCACGAGTCACTAGGTAGCATATTCTTACTAACTAGCATACGGCCAATCCTTATAAGTCCAACCGTATACGGGTCGACAAACAATCCAACCAATCATCACGTGATCACATACTGGCCAATCTCCAAGTTCCAACATATCATGAGGAAATTTCACCTTGATCAAGGTAGTCCCCCAAATACCAAAACACAACCATCGGGAAAGGGTTCTCAAATTCCCAACACAAGTAATACAAGAACTGGTGATTAAATACTACCATAACTATATACACCTATATAGTAATCTATGAAATACTAATAGGTACCACGGGAGGCTTAACCACTCCACTCTCGAAACGTATTACAACGAACTTTCGCCATAATGATTAACACGACGATCACCCTTGGGACCGACAGTCTAGCTTCTCTGATTCCTAAAATTGGAACAAGAAACAACAGCTCTACTGAAATGCAGCACCTACTCTTGGTATAACTGCAACTCATAAGCAATAAAGGAGAAATATAATACTCCTAGACACAAAACTTCACTCACGGCAATCTAGACCAAACGAACTTAGTACTCCAAGTCATGTACTTGTACAAAAGAATACGCCAATAAGGCATTATAAACAACACTCGACGGTAAATACTCGACGAAAACCCAAACCCAAACTAGGCCATGGAACCTATCCTGGCTTATAGCAAACATAAGCTCTGATACCAACTGTAACGACCCGACCCGGATTCCAACACGAAATCCCAAGGTCGTGCCGCTGGAACTAACTTAAGAAGAGGACAAGCACTTGATAAACAGTAGTGCTAGTCAAGCGATCGAAAGCAAACTCGCTCTAAACATGAACATAACGCCGCGCTAAAATACGGTATTTCAAAAATCAAATCAGCGGAAGCAATATAAGAAAGAAGTCCCAAGCTATGAAGCTCGAAACCAACGACAATGAAACCAAGAGAGACATTATCTCTCAAAGGAGGAAAAACAAAACTCGCGTGCCGCAACATTGTAGACGCTAATCAAACCATCGGCACTCCAGGCCGGCGTTTCAACAAAGAAACAACCTGATATAACAAATACCCATGTGACGACCCGACTCGGATCCCAAGACGAGATCCCAAGGTCGTGCCATCAGGACAAGCTAAGAAACAGACAAGCACCTGCTACGCATAATGGTGCGAGTCAAAAGACGAGCCAACCAGCTCAAGACAAGAAGACAAAGCCATAACAGCGATACAGGATAACAAAAACTAAAACCTGCGAAAGCAAAAACAAAATGGGACCCGAGCTAACAAGCTCCTAAATATAAACAACCAAAGAGATAGTAAATCTCTCGGCCCAAAAATTCGACGCACGTGACGCAACATTAGACACGCGCAACAAACCATCGGCAACCAAGGCCGGCAACAGACAAAATCCCAACCTGATAAACACCACTCAACGGCTACAACATGCCGAAGGGACAATTCAAATATAACAATATAATATCAATGCTAAACCACCAACCAAGATCTCACGAATAAAACTGTCGGAGATAGGAACAATAATAATACAAACTAGAATAAACGAGCCACACATGCTCGAAATGACAACGGGAATAAATTCTAAGGATACAAAGGCTCGGCTATACAACCGGCTCCCAAATACACAACCATAACATAATACTACAATCTACCCAAGTAAAGTCTACATAACTTTATATCCGAGTCTCACTGATAAATAACAACAATAATAAATGAACTCCAAGCTTATGGCTTGGAAGACCACTGCTAGAAATCGCTATCCGAAGTCGCCGCATTAACGGGACTACACACTAGGGAAAACAATCACACGGAGTGAGTCATAAAGACCCAGTAAGTTTCTAAATGCAACTATATGGCATATTATGTCATGGCATGACATAATTTGCAATCATATAAAATCATGGTATCATGCTAGTATACCAACAAGAAACATGTACTTAATTTTTAAAGCACATAAATTCACATAAATCATGTAGCAAAATATCTTTCATATAAATGCTCATAAATAAACATGTGTAACAGGAAACGTAAATCGAACCGTTACAACCAAAACCGGGTCCAACACCCAACCAACTTACCATGAGATCCAATCTCAAACCAAGATCCGGGCTCAATACCCAATCAATCATACCCTGGGGTTTCATCCCCAAATAATCACAACTCATCAGTTTCCCTTAATGAGTACTTGTTACATTCATCCAGTCTCCGGATGAGAAATGGGAGCTCGAAAGTAGGCTAGATGGCTCTCTCGAGACCACATCCCACTATTGGCCAAATAGTGAGGAGAAAGGGAACCAATGCAACGATTCATAGCGATTGTTTCCAAAGACTATGAATCGTCCCATTGCCGACACAACAACCAAACCCGCCAGCTGGACTTAAACCAAAATGCTCAAGTAGATATTTACTTGCATAAACCAATAAGACCAAGTTCATTTATATCGGGCTCATTAAATCATGTAGGACATAATGCTATACAACATCTCATAAACCATGCACATATTTGCATATAATCAAGTAGGACATAATGCTCTACAAAGTCTCATAATCCATGCACATATTTGCATATAATCAAGTAGGATATAATGCTCTACAAAGTCTCATAATCCATGCACATATTTGCATATAAACAAGTAGGACATGATGCTCTACAACATCTCATTAACAATGCATATATTTGCATATAACCAACATATTCAATTAACTTACAAGTTTAGTTCAATAACCACATATTGAGGTATTCATTATTCCTCAAGTCATCACCCAAATCAAAGATAGCATATAAGCTTAATAAATCATAATGTGAGGTCTACAATAATCCTCCACTCAAAATCAAACCAAAGACTACTACGTTAGTCTAAGAATATCCATAGGTCAAGACTTAATATTTTAGTCTTTATTTTCAGTACATCGGACTCAATCATAGTCCTAATCGTCATACATGATCGACATCACTAGTTCCATACTCAAGAACATCATGACTACTCCGTAGTCACTTTCTCACAAGTGCTTTTATATGCACTCGACCAAAATTCTTAAGGAGATGATTCTTTCTTAATCTTCTCTTAATTATACTCGTGACCATACGTTGGTCTCTAATGTTCCGTGCTCTAACAAACATGCTCAAAATATATTTCTAATAAGTCCCCATAACATGAATGTCTCAATTGGACACAAACCCAAAAACCTGGTGTGCACAATCATAACCTAACAAAACCCAAACATTGTAGGGTTTCAACCCAAGGCTCCTTATCATTTTATTGGCCTTATAACGACTCCGTTGAGTCTTAATACTACATTTCATTCTTTATGTGTTTCATAAATCCACACTTTAATACTTCATTAAAGTGTACAACAAAAATCCCAATATTCATTCGGGCTTGATTCCCAAGCCTAAAAATCCATAAAGTTCATCATAATCACAATTCCATTTAAAGTTTGGGGACTATGCATTTCACAACATTAATCAAACGAAATCCAATCGTTGTAGGATTTCAACCCAAGTTCGTTAAGCACGTTATCAAACTTATAATGACTCCGTTGAGTCTAATGTACACTTTCCAAAAATTAGGGCACAGAAGCTTGGGCTACAATACCCTCCCCATGTTCATAACTAACATCAATCGCCATATTCCCAAGTTCATTAAACCCACATAATCCCAACAAAACACTTAACAAGGCAACATAGGGCAATTTCACATTTTTGTGCATAAACCCATTTAGGTCACCTCACCAATCATGCCTACCACACATGAACAAATCACACAACATGGATTAATATACTCTACTACACATGTATAACATAATAATCAAGCTTACAACCATGTTCAATAAGCCAAATCATCATTTGGGCAAAATCCCCTTCCAAGTATCTTCACCAATCATGCTCATAAACATGAAATAAATCATATAGCAAGGATACATAGGCTACTTTACATATGAATCTCATATAAATCTAGGTCTCACATAGGTTCATCCAAGATAATTCATCAATTAGAAACCTAAGGTTCATGGTATCTCTAATCAAGCCCTAAAATTGCATCCATTGACCTCACTTAGCAAATATGATTGTTTCCCTAGGGTCAATGGAGCCAAAAGAAGGAGAAAGAGGGGTAGAAACTTACCTTGATTCAGCCCCTTTAAGCTTCTAATTCGAAATTCCCATTGGTGGGTCTTGTTCTCCTCACTCTCCTCTTCAATTCTATGGAGTGGATTGTGAAATGGAGGCCCCAAGCTATGGAATCCATGGATGGACCTTCAAGAACCCTAGAAATCTCTCTCTCAAGCTCTCCCAATGTTTTTGTTTTTGTTGAGTGTAGGCAGAAAATGGGAGGTTAAATGAAGTGTTGGTGGTTTATATATGTTAGAAAGTAAGTGGGTGTAGGTTAGATTAATGGGGATGTTTCTCTCTAATTAACCACCTTAATCTACCTCCAAACTTCAATTAGATGCTTAGGATGTGTCTTAGGGTAGTTAGGAAGGTTTAGGATAAGTTTAGGATGGGTTTGGGTGGGGATAAGTTGGACAAATTGGACAAATGCTCAAAACAGCCCGTAACAGGGACCATGCACCATGCGGTCGCATGGTGCTCCTCCATGCGAGCGCATTGCTCCTCCCCTTCACAATTTCAGCTATCTTGATTCTTGCTCGGTCTAGGTCTCTCCTGCATGCATCCTCGAGCCTTAAAGCTTCAAAATGGCTCACAATTGAACCCTTAAAGTCCTCAAACATTAAACTAATCCATCCAAGTCTCAAACCACTTTTAAAGTAGGTCTAAACTCCCATAAACAACACCCGAAACAACCTGGGGTGAAACCGACGCAAGACGTAACAACTTGCTAACGAAACGTCGAATGAAACCAAAAACCGACGGGTAATAACCCATGATTGTAAACACCTATAAGGGCTACAATATAGGCCTGAATGCCTCTTAGATGATGAACAACAGATAGGGGAAATAAGTTCCCGAAAGACGAGACGATCGCCCGGCTAAATCTCAAACTACGCGATAAGGAGAATTGCTATTCCTGGAGCGTCAAAACTTCACGAGACTTAATGAATGCATCCAACTAGAAGTCTAATACATCTAAACATGTTATTTAGTCATCGTGTAAACATCTAGGACCAAATCGAGGTCAGGAACACAAAACCCGAATAAACTATCAATCGCGTCGCATTTCGACCATCGTCGGCTTACGACTTTTGACTTTAGCAAGTCAACAACTATATGACATCTCTTAAAAGTGTTTTGGTCTTAATGTGATCTCTCATACACATTTAGACTCTCTCACAAACCAAACGAGCAATCAACCAAAGAAGAAATGCGAGCATTGCACGTAATTCAAGCTAACCGGGAATCGAGATCTTACATCCTCTCCCCCTAAAAAAAGAATTCGTCCCGAATTCTAAACCATATCTCAAACCAATACTAGGTCATCACCTCAACATGGAATACCCAGACACCACTACGGTGTCTCACCATCCCGAGTGAACACTCGATGCTCAAAACCATAAACCTAGACTCAGTCTCTCACAAATCAAACGAGCAATCAACCAAAGAAGAAATGCGAGCATTGCACGCAATTCAAGCTAACCGGGAATCGGGATCTTACAACCCAACGGTTAAAGCATACCGGGGTCAACCAACAACTATAAAAAATTAGAATAAGGAAATTCCCCAAAGCTACTGCGTGCCCGGGAGACAACTGAAATATATACTAAAACCACAAACAAGGCACGACACTACATGTCGGCCTAAGAAATAACCAATACAAATACCCAAGTATTCTACCCGACTGTAAAGTCTAAATAACTTTACAAAATGTCGATCTCACAAGAATAGCAAAATACATGAAATCAATGACAATGCTAAAAAGGAACAAGACTCCACAAGTTGCTACTCAGAAAATTAAAAAGCTACAACCAGAACCACCAGAACCACACGGTAAGCGTGGGCGACCCGACCCGAGTCCCAATACGAGACCCCGAGGTCGTGCCGCCTAGAAAAAGCACGTAATGAAAACAAATAGCAAATAGTGGGTAAGGCCATAACGGCGGTACGCCAAAAACTTTAACACATGCGGAAGCGTATAATAATTAAACAGTGGCGCCCGAGCTAACAAGCTCAAACTAACACAACCTTAGAGATAATGAATCTCTTGGTCCAAAAATAAAATCATGTGACGCAACAATAGGCACACATAACAATTTATAGCAATTATATATCAAGTCATCGGCGACGCTACGGCCGGAACCCAACATTAAACTAAGTCTAGAACTCTAGTCTAGCATGCTTAACGGCTAAAAACATGCCGGATAATAAACATATTAAACAAACCAATACATGGTTAAAACAACTAAAGCATGAGCATTATAATTACATAAGGCACGACTAACATATGTCGGCTCTCAAAACATTAAGTACTAATAAAATAAGTATTAATAATCAAACATATCAAGTCTTGCTACCCCACATAAAGTTTATATAACTTTATGTTCCCGTCGTCCTTGCCAAAAGAAAAAGGTACTAAAATTAACAAGGTAGCAACCTCGTCACAAGCTTCACCAACGTATCTTGATAATCACTTCGAACCACTTGCACGGCTCGGATCTAGGGAAAACAATCAAAACAAATAGGAGTAAGTCATAAAGACTTAGCAAGTTACTAACATAACTTCCTGTCATGGCATCATGCTCAACAATAATAATTCATGCAATTGGCATAATATACATTTCATAAATAATCATGTCAAGGCATTCATACTTAACAATCTTGAATATCATGTTATCAACAAGTATAACATTTCATTAATTCAATCAACCATCATTTCATATCATATCATATTCACGTAGCACATTATTCACATATAAGCACTCGTGAGTCAATTCATACAAAAGGGAGGTGATATCGTTACCCTTTTTGGCGCATGTCGCTCTGCAAAAACATGTGCCAAACTTATGTGTCCTCGATATCCCTTTCGTGGATATCGACGTCCCGAGACATTTCCCGCTCGAGTTCGATAGTTATCAAAGTCATGTTTCCATACTACAACTAAGATCAACTACTTCCCTACCGTGGCCATCGATAGAGGGTGTGTGCAATCCGGCGTGGCGATCCATCAAAATCACGAATCTCACAATTCGTGAAGATGATGCATCGTCCGCCCCAAAGACTCAACAAACCGACTCACTGACTCAAACTTCAAGCACACGTAATACATTATCATATGCTCAAATAAGTAGGCATGTACTCTACAATCATCTAGTCATGCTTTTACTTCACAACTAGCACATAATCACATTAGAGATAAAATCAAGGCTCTAATCATCAAGTGTTCTTCATACACTTTAAAATGCTTGGAGGCTTAACCTCCATTAATACTACCCCAAAATTCGTAGGACTTAGGCATATTACTCCTTAATGTCATACTAACCCAATGGTCAACTCCGTTGAGTCATAATCAATCTTTCAAAAATTAGGGTATAGAAGCCGTTGGCCTCAATACTCTCCTATGTCCATACTAACATGAATCAATAGGTTACTAAGGTCATTAAACCCATAAGACCCCAAATCAAACATTTAAGTAGGCAACATAGAATCACGGTCACGGCCAAGTTAGGCTATATACTCATTCACAAGTCATCAAACATGCTTCCAACACTTAAACAAACAAGATAGAATGATTTATCATATATATCTACCCTTGAATATCATCATAAACATACTTTACAATCTGTTTACTAAGGTTATTAAACCCATAAAACTCCACTCAAACAATTAACTAGTCAACATAGAATAGAAGTCACAAACAAGGCATATATATTCATTCTTTCTATTTCATCAAATATGAGTCTAACCATTTCATCAAATATGCTCCCAACACTTAAACAAACAAGATAGAATAATTCATCATCTATATCTACACATGAATGTCATCATAAACATACTTTACAACATGTTCATCCAACCAAAATTTCATCATCTAGCATATAGTGAAACATGGCATCTCTACAAGACTAACCATTTCATCAAACATGCTCCCAACACTTAAACAACAAGATAGGGTGATTTATCATACATTACCACACATAAATAACATCATAAACATGGTTTATAATCTGTTCATAATCTGATCATACAACCAAAAATGCAACATTTAGCATATACGAGAACATAGCATCTCTACAAGCCTAACCATTTCATCAAACATGCTCCCAACGCTTAAACAACAAGGTAGGGTGATTTATCATACATTATCACACATAAATAACATCATAAACATGGTTTATAATCTGTTCATAATCTGATCATACAACCAAAAATGCAACATTTAGCATATACAAGAACATAACATCTCTACAAGCCTAACTATTTCATCAAACATGCTCCCAATGCTTAAACAACAAGGTAGGGTGATTTATCATACATTATCACACATAAATAACATCATAAACATGGTTTATAATCTGTTTATAATCTGATCATACAACCAAAAATGCAACATTTAGCATATACGAGAACATAGCATCTCTACAAGCCTAACTATTTCATCAAACATGCTCCCAATGCTTAAACAACAAAGTAGGGTGATTTATCATACATTATCACACTTAAATAACATCTTAAACATGGTTTACAACCTGTTTATAACCTGTTTATAAACTGATCATACAATCAAAAATGTAACATCTAGCATATACGTGAACATAGCATCTCTACAAGCCTAGCTATTTCACCAAACATGCTCCTAATGCTTAAACAACAAGATGGAATGATTTATCATGCATTATCACACTTAAATAGCATTAAAATTATGATTTACAAACTGATCATAATCTGTTTATACAACCCAAAATACATCATTTAGCACATACAAGATCATGACATCTCTACAAGCCTAACTATCTCATCCAATATGCTCCCAATACTTAAACAACAAAGTAGAATGGTTTGTCATGCATTACCACACTTAAATGACATCAAAATCATGGTTTATAATAGGTCTATAATCTGTTCATACAACCCAAATTCATCACATAGCATAAACTAGAACATGGCATCTCTACAAAGTCCTAAGTGCTCTCATTGACCTCATATAGCAAGATTGTTTTCCCTAGGGTCAATGAGGCTAAAAGAAATAAGAAGAGATGTTGTAACTCACCTTAAACAAGCTCTAAAAGAAGTACAAAAACGTCCATGCAAGGTTGGGTATGTGTTCTCCTTGCTCTCCTCTTCACTTCTACCGTTCGGTTTTGGAAATGGCTTCTTCAATAGTTGGCCACCATTGTTGATCACTCAAGAACCTTCAAGAACTCCTCTCTAACCTTAGAGAAATGATCAGCCACGTTTTTGGAAAGAGATGACAGAAAATGGAAGGCTTAGTGGGTGTATTGGCTTCCCCAAGGCTTGCAAAGGTGAGTGGGAAGAGTGGCCAATGCATGTAGTGCATGTTGATGTTCTCTCCTTGCCAAGTGGCTTGCATGCACTCAAAGCTCCCAAAACTTGTCAAGAATGCAGAGGAGGATAGATAGGTCAAACTAGGGTGGTTTAGGGTGGGTTAGGTTGGGTTTGGGTAGGTTAGGTTGGCCAAATAGAAAGTCTAACACACAATGAGTGGTCAACTATAGTAGACCAGAATTTGGGTCATTTTACAAAATGGTCCTGTACCTAAATACACGTCCTAAAATTACACAAAAGGTATTTTTAGAAAGATCTATGAGTCTAGTTTCAAACACATCAAACGGATCCGAATTCCGAGTTTCGTACACAAAGTTATGGCCAAAATACTACAGACCTATCGTGGCCTTCGAAAATACGCGAATTTCCGAAAATCAAACTCGAGCGTGTGTAAACGTTTACATGACCACTCAAAAATAATTCTAAGTTAATTCCCCAATGTCCCCTAGTCATCTAGGGTCAAAATAATACCAACCTAAAAATTTGTACAAAGAAGAAGAACGACAAGTAGCAAAGTAGCAATCAAACCGTCGATTCGACAAGCATTCAAACAAGATTTAAATCATATTAAGGATATTATGAATGATATCTAATACTTACATATATGCATCCTTATTGAAGTCTAACACATCTAAACATGTTATTTAATCATCATGTAAAGATCTAGGACCAAATCGAGGTCAGAAACACAAAAACCCGAGTAAACTCTCAATCGCCGTCATTTCGATTATCGTCGAGTTACGACTTGTGACTTTAGCAAGTTAACAACTAAATGACATCTCTTAAAAGTATTTTGGTCTTAATGTGATCTCTCATGCACATCTAGACTCTCTCGAAATCAAATAAGCGATCAACAAGGAAGAAGTGCGAGCATTGCACGCAATTCAAGCTAATCGAATTGGTCCAAGACCTCTCTTAAAAGAATTCATTCCGAATTCTAAACCGTGATAACAAAAACCAACTTAGGTCATCACCCAACAACAAATACCAAAACACAACTACTTGTTTCAATCTCAGTGAACACTCGATGCTTAAACCATAAACCTAGACTCAATCTACGAAGTCTATTATCACAATAACCAAACCAAATACTCAAAAATCAATTACCAAAAATCTCACATTCACAAGTTCAAAATTGCTAATAACCATATTACCAAACACTTAAGATTGAAAATATCAGTGCCACATCGATTAATTAACCACGTGAATCCTTAACATATCACAAAAACAAAATCAAGACTTTATAAAGATCAATATTCCAAAACTATATGCCTCGGTGCTACAACATGAGACTTCAAGACAACAAATTCAAATCATAAGACAAAAAATTGCCATATGGCATCCACAACTAAAAGAAGTGTGTTCCACAACACGCCCTAAACAATAAGTCAACATTCATTATCA
>CM028381.1:11295235-11340617 GCA_013146195.2 Codonopsis lanceolata | reverse complement strand
CAAGCGACGATCGGTTGACGAATCAAAGCGGATCAAAGGTCAATATAACTAGGGTAACATGGGCATGGAATAGTTTGTTAAATCATGGTTATGACTTGAATACAAGTCCGGAACTCAAGGGACAATTGACGCCGAAATGCAAGCAAAACGGGAGGCAGTGAAATCGCTAAGGCCAAAACAAGGCAAGAAGGTTTCTAAACTTCCCAATAAGCTGATTATGATCAAGGCGAAGCTGCTCTAAGTCATCTAGGAAAGACAACAGAACCCTAATCGAGTCTCCTATGGAGCTAAATCAAAGTTAGGGCAACACGCGAGGCATCATGGGAAGGTATGCTAAGCATGTGAGGAATCAAGTGACAAGGAATGCAATAATGCTAATACTTAGTCGGCATGGACTAAAAAGAGATATCTAATCATGTTAAAGCATGAGACAAGCATGTTATTAAGACATAGAACAAGTAATACAAGAAATGGGTTTGGGGTCTCACATAACAAGCTTTAAAATCCCAACATACATGAAGATAGCATAGAAGATAACATGTGTCCTCATTGACCTCAACCACCATAGGCTTTGTTTCCTTAGGTCAATGAGAACTAAAGAAGAAGATGAAGAAGAGAGTAACTTACTTGATACACACCAAAGAAAGAACTAAGAATCTATTCGATGGAAATGCTCCCTTATTTGAGCTCTTCAACTTTAATGAATGGCTCTTGGGCAAATGATGAATGGTTGAAGATAGATGATGATGGAGACCTTAAGAAACCATAAAAAGTGGAAGAAAAGTGAGAGAAGATGAAAATTTGTCTTAGAGAAGGTTTAATTGGTAAAATAGATATAGTCAAACATTGTCAACCTTTTCAAATCTGATTTGGGGCCTTCAACTTGGACCCAACTAACCAAGAGAGGGATGTTGACAGTGAAGGTTGCAAAGTTCAAATGACGCAAAGAATTTCCATGACGCGCCTCTAAATTAAATATGCCCTGGCCTAAACTTTAAAACCTGGTTCTAAACTTGGTCTAAATGGTCCCAAACTTGGGCAACCATTCTAAGGTCTAACCCTACTCAAACCATCAGTTGAAAACCGAACAACCCTAGTTAGACAAGCGCGAACCACGCGACGAAATGAACAACTTCAAACTCAAATCAAACATCAATCAAACTAGGATGTCTTCGGGCATGAAATAGGTTTGTTTCAACATGAATAAGACTTGAATATAAAGTCAAGAACTCAACGAACACTTCAGACGCTCGAAATAGAAGCAAATACGAGCAACGAGAGGAATCGCTAAGACCAATTTCAACGCGATTAAACCGGCGATTCTACAAACAAGTTTATATGATTCTAAACATGTTATGAACTTCTAAAATGATCTATGAATGATTCTAAGACATTTATATAACAAGTAACATGCTCACAATCAACCAAGAAAGTAAGAAGACAAGCATACAATGCACATGCAAGAATACGGGCGTTACACTCTCCCACCTTTGAATTTAGTCCCTAAATTCTTACCAAGTTCGCGAATAAATGTGGATGCCACAAGCATCTCCGCTCCGCCTCCCACGCCGCTTCTTCAATGTTGTGATTCCTCCAAAGAACTTTGACTAAGGAAATTCTCTTGGTTCAGCACTTGCTCCTTGGTGTCCAATATCTTCACGCTTTTCAACGTATGACATATCCGGCTCAAACGTGATCTCCTCATACTCGAGTACGACTCGTCTTCAAATACTTTCGCAACATAGAGACATGGAATACATTATGAGTCTCCGAAAGTGAAGGTGGCAATGCTATACGATACGCTAAGGTCCCAACTCTCTCAAGAACCTCAAATGGACCAATGTATCTCTGTAAGCTTCCCTTTCTTGCCAAACCTCTTAGTACCTCTCTCTGTTACCTTCAAGAACACGTAATCACCCACTTGGAATTCAAGATCCGTCTCGATTGTCGCATAACTCTTTTGTCGACTTTGAGCGTGCGAAACGATCTCTAATCAACTTCACGCCTCAACCGATCGTTGCACTAACTCTAACCCCAAAGTTTCGCTCTCCAACTTCATCCCAACAAATTGGCGATCTACACTTACGCCCATACAAAGCTTCATACGGCGCCATCTTGATACTCGATCGATAAGCGTTATTATACGCAAACTCTACCAAAGGCAATGAGAATCCAGCCTTCCTTGAAATACTCGGCACAAGCTCGCAAGATATCCTCCAAAAATCAATTAGTCGCTTGACCGACCATCCGTTTGGATGAAAAGTCAGATCAAGTCCAATCTAGTCCCCAAAGCTTCCCCGCAATGACTTCCAAAACCTAGATGTGAACCTCGGTCTCTATCTGACACAATACTAACCGGACGCCATGAAGTCTCAATCTCCTCGAATATACAAAGTCGCTAACCGAGTCAATGAATACGTGATAGCTAAATGAAGTGTGCACTTAGTCAATCGTCGACTATAACCCAAACCGCATTAAAACCTCTCACGCGGTAACCTCGCCACAAAGTCCATGGTAATGAACTCCCATTTCCACTCAGAATCTCCAATGGTTGTAGAAATCCCGCAGTCTCGATGCTCGCCCTTAACCCACGACAAGTCAAACACTTAGACACGTACTGCATTCTCTCTCTCTTCATACCTTTCCACCGTAACCTGCTTTTCAAATCCAAGTACATCTTCGTGCTCCCCTGTGAATGGTATACTCGCCTTACGAGCCTCATCAAGAACCAACCTCTTCAATTCCGCATTACAAGGAACACAAATCCTACCTCGAAAAGTCAAGGTACCCCAGATTAACCACAAAGTCCGCGATACATTCTCACCAACCCATCAATAATTTTCCTCAAACCGGATCATTCTCTTGCTTCTCTAATTTTCCCAAATAAAAGGTGTAGCACCTAACATTTGCAAAAATCACCCTCTATCAACAACACTAGGACTCCAATCCCGCAAATCCTCTAACATCTTCCATTCCTTCACCATCATACACGACATATAAACTTTTCTACTCAAGGCATCCGCTACAACATTTGCCTTCCCTGATGATACAAGATAGTACAATCATGGTCCTTTAACTTTTCCATCCATCTTCGCCGCCTCATATTCAACTCCTTTTGAGAAAACAAGTATTTCAAGCTCTTATGGTCTGGTGAAGATCTCAAACTTAGACCCATACAAGTAGTGTTTAAAATAATCGCAGCCAACTCCATATCGTGTCGGGTAATTGCTCATGAATAGATAGTTTCTCGATGCATAGGCGATCACCCTCCCATTCTCGCATCAAAACACAACCCAAACCTTCCTTAGAGGCATCACTATAGATCACAAAATTGGGCCTTTCTCCTCCACTTGGCAAAGCCAAAATAGGTGCCGATGTCAACCGATTCTTAAGTTCTTGGAAACTAGACTCACATTTCTCATTCCAAACAAACTAATGGCACGTTTTCTCTCGTGTCAACTTCTCGCCATAGAAAGAGTCACAATCCTAGAGAAACCCTCAATAAACCTTCTGAATAACCCGCTAACCCCAAGAAACTCCGAACCCTGTAATCGAACTAGGCCTCTTCCACTTGCCACCGCTCAATCTTAGACTCGATCAACGGCTATCCCGGCCGAAACTATGTGCCCCAAGAAAGATACTTCCTCAAGCCAAAAGGCACATTTGCTAAACTTGGCGTAAAGCTGCTTCTCCCGAAGAATAGATAACACAACCCTCAAATGTTTCTCGTGCTCCTCCCGAGATTTCGAATATACCAAAATATCATCAATAAAGACTACAACGGCAATCAAGATAACGTGGAAAAACTCGGTTCATCAAATCCATAAACACCGGCGCGCATTCGTCAACCCAAACGGCATCACTACAAACTCAAAATGCCCATACCTAGTGCGAAAAGTCCGCTTTCTAACGTCTTCCTCTCTAACCTTCAACTGGTAGTAACCCCATCTCAAATCAAGCTTAGAGACAATGGACCCTTGCAACTCGGTCAAAAGATCATCGATGTGGGGTAGAGGATACTTATTCTTAATAGTCAACCTTATTCAATTCTCGGTAGTCTATACACAACCGCAAACTCCCATCTTTCTTTCTCACAAACAAGACCGCGCCCTAAGGCGACACACTTGGTTTAACAAAACCAATCTCTAGAAGTTCTTGCAACCGGTTTTCAACTCCCTAAGCTCTGGTGCCATTCTATATGGTGCCTTAGAAATCGGTGAAGTCCCCTGAATAAGTTCAATGCAAAACTCTAGTTCTCTATCGGGTGGCATAGCATGGTCGGTAGAAAACACGCCGGAAATTCACACACTACCGGACCTCTTCTAAGTTAGGCGAAGACCTTCCTCTTATCAACTACGCATGCAAGATAACCCACATACCCTTGAGATAGTAATTTTCTAGCCCTCAATGCAGAAATAAAGTGCACGCACTCGAAGCATGATCACCCACAAACGTAAACTCAGCACACCCAAGATATAAAAGGTAACCCTTTCTATGGCGTCAACTATAGCATGATAAGCACATAACCAGTCCATGCCAAGAATAACATCAAAGTCACGTATAGGAAGAACTACCAAATTCGCATGCAAAGTGTGGTCACCCACCAAAACATCACAAGACTTAAACACTTCAGACGCGAGCATATATTCCCCGAGCGGGGTAGACACTTCAAGCAAATATGGCAAAGGTTGAGGCAAAACGCAAAGGTTCTCAATAAAGTGTGAAGCAACATATGAGTGTGCGAAGACCCCGGATCTATGAGAACTCGAGCCTTATGATCGAATATAGAGAAGAGTACCTCCAATCACCGCCGAGACCTCTCGAACCTCGCTACGATCAAGCGCAAACACCCGGCCTTGAACTTTAGGTTTTCCCATCTACACTTCTCTTGGCTCCACCGAGCCACATTTCCTGCTGAGTTGCCCCTTTCGGGCACTCCTTCCTAAAATGGGTACCATCTCCACAAATTGTACACTTTCCGAGCTTTGCCCAACACCAATCAACTGTATGACCTAGCTTCTGACAATAGCTGCAAGTCATACTCCCACTACGCTGTCCTTGTTGCCCCTTAGATGAAGTAGTATTATTACCTTGTTTCCCAGATTGTGGCCTACTTTGGCCTCCTCCTTTCCTATCACGGTTCCCCTGATAACCCCTTCTATTACCCGAATTGTTTCCTCGACATCGTGGGTAGTCTGCATTACTAGCATTATTCTTGACCCGTGTTCATCAATGTCTTGCTCCACCTCATACGCCCGATCAACTGCACTCCGGTAATCGGTAAGCTTAAGCGCTAAAATCTGTTTTCTAAACTCGGTTCTTAACCCCTTCACAAACTTGTGTGTTCTCCGTGCCTCCGTGGGAATCAGATACGTACAATATCGGCTCACGTGAACTTTGCGTAATACTCGCCATATGCCTGCCTTGCTCAAGATCATAAAACTCTTTCTCCCTTTGATTGCGAACCACATCTGGCACATACTCATTCTTAAACTCTCTTTGGAAATTGGCCCATGTAATGGGAACTTGTTGCATCTCCCAACTCTCTTTTAACACCGTCCACCAATGCTCGGCGCTCCCTTAAACTTAAAGGTTGCTAACATAACCTTTTCCTCGTCAGAACACCCCATCATAGACAACACCTTAACCATTTCCTCCATCCATAACTCAGCTTCTCTCGGTTTCGGTTCCCCAAGAAACGAACTAGGCTTTAGCTTAAGAAACCTCTCTAGAAGAGTAGTGTCACCCCGGTCTCGGTGGTGGAGGTGGTGGTGGTGCGCCTCCCCCCGCTCTCCCCGGCCCGCCCCAAAAAAAGCTAACATCGCGATGTAGTTCAGCCATATCCGGAACTACCGGATCCTCTGGCGGTGGTACCTCAGCCTCGGGTTCAACCGGACCTCTCCTAGGTCTACCTCTCCCTGGATTAACCATCGGACTCCTACAAGAATTCACTCGACGTTAGAATCAACACACAATTAACCAACCCAACTAGGCCATGGAACCTATCCTGGCCGACAGCCTAACCTATAGCTCGATACCAACCTGTGACGACCCGACCGGACCCCAATGCGAGATCCCGAGTCGCGCCGTCCAAATAATCAATAACACAAGCATGCATAGTAGGATCATAAAATTCATGTGGCGCAACATCGCATACATACAACAACTCGGCTACACTTGGCCGAAAAACAACCTAATTTAAACAAGTCATCGGCGACGCCGGAACCCAACAACTACTCCTACAATTATTAACACATGCTTAATATAACCTCAACGGCCACAACATGCCGGAGACAATAACAACAACAATAATTAACGAGCTTTAGCGGAAGAAAACCGTAGTGAACCATACACATATAAACAGGCTCGACATGTAAGTCGGCATACCAAAATATTACAGGTATTAAGAAGTTAAGTTACATCAACATCCAAAAACAACATAACCCCAAGCCAAGTCTACATGACTTGCTTCCCATCGTCCTTACCAAAATAAAAGGTTAACTAATAGATGTCCAAAAGATCAACCTTTATATTACAAACAACCAAACGTGGATCAAGCGAATCTATCCCGGACCGGCTCCTCGGCTCGGATCTAAGGAAACAAAACAAACAAATAGGGTAAGTCGAAAGACTTAGTAAGTTACTACAATGCATGATCATGTTATAACATGGCATTTATCACAATTAGGGTTCACGTTCATCATATAGCACTTAGCACATTTTCACGTAAGTGCAAGGAAATAAATCATACAAGTAGGATATGATATAGGCACGGCCAGTAGCTCCCCGCAAAATAGTTTGTTAACCCAATATCGTGACTACGATGCTCGTGACGTTGCATCGATATACCGAACTCCGCCGGCTAATAGCAGCGACTTATTGATACGGCAGGGCTACTTCCCCATTGCGGCCTACAATGGAGGGGTGTGTGAGGTCCCAGGTACGGCGATCCATAGCGAGCACGAATCTCTCAATTCGTGAAGGCTATACATCGTCCTACCCTGACATAAAAATCAAACCAAATTGTGCCAGCTGGACTTAATGCAATGCTCAAGTAGATGTTTACTCGTAAAGACCAAATAATGATCGAATTCGACAAGAGCGAACTCGACCGACCAAGTAGGGTATAATTCTCTACAATAAACCAAGTCAAGGCAATCAATTGCTCATAACCAAATAATCATAACGGGTTCAAATGTACATATATGACCTCAACTAAACATTGAGTAAACTTGACCAAACGTTGTCCAAACTTCGTAGGGATTGAAATTAGGGTTTACCAAGTTCAAATCTTCCCTAGAATCGACTCCGTTGAGTCTTTGCTCTAAATTCCCAAATTTAGGGTAGTTGAAGCTATGTGCTTCATATCTCAACCTAGTTCATTACTAAGTTCTTCAAGGTTATAAATTTACCAAGGCATAAGAATATGATACATGTTCATCGTAGAGTCCAAAATTGAAGATATAACACATTCAACATACCACATCTCATACAAGCTCAATTTAGGCCATTAGCACTTAACAACATTTTCATCAACAATTACCATACATGTTTCTAACATGTTCAAAGTCCTACATAATCAAGATACAAGAGTTTTATATACTTTCATAGGCAAGAAACCTTCCTATACATGCTCCTAACAAGATCAAAATCCCAACATACATGAAGATAGCATAGGAAGCATAACATGTGTCCTCATTGACCTCAACCACCATAGGCTTTGTTTCCTTAGGGTCAATGAGAACTAAAGAAGAAGATGAAGAAGAGAGTAACTTACTTGATACACACCAAAGAAAGAAATGAAGGAAACTATTCGGATGGAAATGCTCCCCTTGATGTGCTCTTCAACTTTAATGAATGGCTCTTGGGCAAAGGATGAATGGATGAAGGTAGATGATGATGAAGACCTTAAGAAACCATGGGAGAACCTTGGAGAAGATGAGAATTCGTTTTTGAGAGAGAGCTCAGCAAATGAGGAAGAGAAGAGCTGAATTGTGGCTTAAATTTGGTCAAAATGGTGAGTGGGACAAGTGTCAAACACTTGTGGTCCCTTTTCAAATCTGATTTGGGGCTTAATGACCAACTAATGGACCCTTAATCTAACTTAGAAATCTAGTTAGGGATGTTAGGACTTAAGTAGGAAGGGTTAGGGAGGTTTAGGATAGGTTTAAGTAGGGGTTTTAAGTGTCCAATTCGTCAAATTCCGAAACAGGAGAAAATCTGCCCGTAGCAGCAACACAAGTGAGGCGGGCGCCTCACTAAGGCCCATGCGGCCGCCTCAAGTACTGAGGCCTCCCCAAAGTTCAGACCATTCAGCAATTACTCCCAGCATCTGAGGCGGGCGCCTCGCAAGGTGCCATGCGGCCGCCTCGGCTCCAGAACCTCTAAAACATGATCTAAACTTGGTCTAAATGGTCCCAAACTTTTGGGCAACCATTCTAAGGTCTAACCCTACTCAAAACACATCGGAAACGCACCCGAACAACCCCCGGAACAAGCTAGGACAAGGCGCGAACCACGCGACAAATGAACAACGTATCAAACTCCAATCAAACATCAATCTAACTAGGATGTCTTGGACATGAAATAGGTTTGTTTCAACATGAATAAGACTTTGAATATAAAGCTAAGAACTCAACGAACACTTCGTACGTCGAAATAGAGGCAAATACGAGCAACGAGAGGAATCGCTAAGGCCAAATTCAACGCGATCAAACCGGCGATTCAACAAACAAGTTTATATGATTCTAAACATGTTATGAACTTCTAAAATGATCTATGAATGATTCTAAGACATTTATATAACAAGTAAACATGCTCAATAATCAACCAAGAAAGTAAGAAGACAAGCATACAATGCACATGCAAGAATACGGGGCGTTACAGTTAGGTCACCAAAATGTCTTATTTTGATCGTAATTTAATTGAGTTTTTAAAAAAAAAATTAAAAGGAAGGTAATTTGGTAAACAAATGTATTTTAAAATTTAGTATATTTTCTTTTAAAAAGATAGTTTAATAATTTAATCATTTAAGTTATATTATATTTAAAGTTTTTTGATATAATATTTAGGTATTCTGTTTTTCTAAAACGACTTCATTTAATATTCGTAACGTGGAGAATGCACGTTTTTATTGTGGATTGATAAGCAACAATGAGTATTACTCATAAACCTCTTTCCTTAAATTAAAGACAAATGATATTACGAGCTAGAGCTTGTAGTATTATTACAAGCTTTAGTGTTAGAGTCGTTAGATGATTAAGTTGTTGATGATTTGGAAAGTCCGTATCATTACTTAAAAAAAATATTTGATCTAACAGTGTAGAGATCTAAATAGATTTGATTAAACGGTACTAACACTAAAGCTTGTAATAATACCACAAGCTCTAACTCGTAATATCATACCTCTAAATTAAAATACCAATAATGAACAAAGGGCCCAGACTGTCACAATCACAATTCCCACTCAATTTTCCTTTGATTTTTTGATTTTAATTTTTTTATCTATTGAGTTTTGATTGAACGATGTATCTATCCATTATTGGCTTGTAGCAATAACTAGTTGTTGAAAACTTTATATATTCATTGTATGCAATTCTAATCTATTTCTTCTTCACGTGACTAATCTATATATATATATATATATATATATATATATATATATATATATATATATATATATATATGGCAAAAATATATTTATTTCTTCAAAATCTCACTTTTAAATTATCATTTAATTTTTCTCTCTCATATCTTCTCCTTATTTTCTATCTTTTTCTTATTATCTCATGTCTTCTCCCTATTTTCTCTCTCATCACCATCATCTTCTCTCTTTTAATTATGTTTAAATATTTTTCTCTTTTTAAACATAAGAAATAGTAACTAAAACAAAAATAATAGTTTCAGAGTCAAAAACAAAAATATAAGAGGAGGTTAGTAAATTAAAAAATAATTTATGGAACAAGTCACTATAAAATTGTTTTCTCTGAAACTTGAAAGACAATCTTACATCGGATGGAGTTAATGACAATCTTGGGATAGAAACTTTTTCTCCACCATTGCTTACTTTCCAAAAATTTGTTTCAACAATGTGATCCCCAAGATTTATGTTGATTAGTCTTATTTCTCAATAGAATTACGGGAACAACAATTTTAAGTATCAATTTATAGTACGACAATCTCAAATACTTTATACTATTCAAAAACTCTATAAAATGAATGTCTTCGAATAAACACAATTTTTTTCTACCCTATAAATAGAATCTGAACTCAAATAAGTTATTCCTTTATAATGATAATTTTTATTAAAATATATTTGTATTTTATGAATAAAGAAATTTCTGATAAGAAAATAAGCTAAAATCAAAATAACGAAATTATTTTTTACCATTAATTATTATTTTTAGTATTTTTACTTTTAAAATCAAAAAATGATAGTTTGGTAATTTAAATTTTTAAGTGATGTTAAATTTAGAGTTTTTCGATGTAACATTTAGATGTTCTGTTTTTTTAAAACGACTTCATTTAATATTCGCAATGTGGAGAATGCGCGTTTTTATTGTGGATTGTGGATTGATAAGCAACAATGACTATTAGTCCTAAACCTCTTTCCTTAAATTAAAATACCAATAATGGACAAAGGGCCCACTCAATTTCCCTATTTTAGTTTATTTATCTTTTGATTGAACGATGTATATATATGCATTATTGGCTTGTAGCAATAACTAGTTGTTGAAAACTTTATACATTCGATGTCTTCAATTCTAGTCTATTTGCTTCTTCACGTGACTAATCTCTCTCTCTCTCTCTCTCTCTCTCTCTCTCTCTCTCTCTATATATATATATATATATGTACACACACTAGTGATGCCTTCCTGCATTACACAGGTTGTATACGGGTATAAAATTATATATTCAATTAAAATTAATTAATACATAATTAAAATTTTTAACATTAACAAAATATAAAAAGATTAACAAACAGTAAATTTAAAGATAAAAAATCACATAAATTTTAAAAAGTTATTATAAATTTTGGACGCTTTTTTACATACAATATGTGTGTGTGTGTGTGTGTTTTATTTATAAATTAATTTTTAATTCTCAACAAACAAGATAGTTGTTCTTTTTCAATTTTTTATTTTTTCCAAAATACTTTTTAAGTCTCAACAAACAAGGTTTTTTTAATTTTTTTTGTAATAATTATGTTTAATCAATTTTGTTTATGATTCGAGTCTCATACTCTATTATCATAAAAATAATATTATCCAGACATTTGTCTACCAAAACCATAGAGAATATTAATTGGATATTTATCATCAAAATAAATAATTTAATATAATGAAAAAAAGTATTACTCGAAAAAATTAATTCAATAAGAGCAATACGCTAAGTATTATATTTAAAATTGGCTTCACTCAACTCAATAATAAAACTGGTAAATCATTATTATTGGTAGACAAAAGGTTTTAAATTACAATACTATTTCAAAATATTATTTTACTATTGGAAAAAATATTTTACTATTATATCCTTTAAATCTCACTTTTAAAATTTTCTTTTAATATCCAAATAGTACAAATTTTCTCAAAGTTTGGTAAACAAATGATGTTCTTACGATATTAATTTATTGTTTATACAAGATAACCTTAATCAAAAAATTAATTGATCAAGAATTTAATAAACAACAAAAATAAAAATATTATAACTATGTTATTCATTAAAAAATAATGTTAGAAGGTAATTAAATAGAAAAATAACTTTATTCGTCAACTTAATATGGACAAGTAATTATGGGTAGATTTGTCCAAACATGTCATTAATTAATGAAATAACTAATTATATAGTAGATAAGAAAAAAATGTAGTGGAATTAGTCTCTCTCTTTCTCATAATGTAAACTAGTAAACTAACATAAACCGAAATTAGTTTTTATAAGACCAGCCCAAAATAAATTAGTCTAAGAAAATTAACCCAATGAGAAGACCTAAAACTTAGTATGTATCATGGTCAAACTTAAATACATGTTCTCTTCCTCTCCTCACTCATTGGCTATTTAGGACAAAAAAAATTAAAAAAAATATAAATTTCTTTGCCCTTGGCCTAGGGAAGAAAATTTTGGATGTTATTTTTTTTTGACCATCCATTCAAGCAAAATTAGTCCAAACCACATGTAAAATTTGTTTCTACCTTGGTGAAGGAAGAATACTTTTAAACGTTGATTTTCCATACACGACGATCAATTATAGCTCATGAGGTATATTTTTATCAATATATCTCTCATCTAAAATTTATAGATATAGATAGTCAATATTTTTCCGACTTTCTAAGATTTTGTTTTTAATATATTTTTTGCGATTTTTTTCGAGTAAATCAATTATTTTGCAGTATATACTTTTAATATTTTTATAACACATACATATCTAAACTTAGAGACGTGTGTTTATCAAATGTGAGCAATTAAGATAATTATTTTAAAAATTACAATTTATAATATATAAATCGTATCCCTTTCTGAATCTGTTTTATATAAAATGACTTTGTTTCGGATTATTTCAAGTATTTAGCATTATATTTAGTTTATTTCAAGTAAAAAGTTATTTTAATTTTCTTGATTTTTTAATTAAAGTATTTTTTTAGTTTTTTTATTTTCAAATTATTAATGTTTGACCTATTTTTAAATAGTATTTTTTTTATTTTCTAAAACAAAATGTCAAAAAAAAATAAAAAGTCATGGTCAAGCCTCTAAGGCTGATTCCTTTAGTTACTAACAATTAGAGATTCACCAAATATTGAGTTCACTTTACCATAATAGAAAATTAGAAACCAAATGCTCATTTGCTTACATGCCAAATTTAGGGATTAAATTGCTATTCATAAAACTCACAAACATATAATTTTATATTTTCCATTTATAGTCTTGTGCTTTAATGTGTTCTCTACAATCATGAAATTGTTCACAGCTGTGAGTGCCCCGTTTTTCGACCTTCCCTGTACAACCCTAAAATGTTGCGTGATTGTGTTATGCATGGATTCATACATTGATAATCATCATAAACATGTTCATTTAGCTCCCGTATATGTTTAGAGTCAATAGCATGATCGTTGACGTCGTCTGAGATGCATGTATGCACTTTTCTTTCGCGAGATGCTTTGAATCTCGGGTTTAAGATTTATGTTGTAACTTCATGGATAATTGTTAGAGGGCATTTAAAACATCATTAACATGCCTTGGATGTTTGTTAGATGCTAATTGCATCGTCGGTTTGGTTACTAGTTGGATTCTAGCGAAAACCCTTTTCAGTTTGACTTTTCCGGTCGTCGTTCAGGAGAGTCCTGCCTGAGTTCTTGGCCCTGTTTTGATGAGGTTTGAGACTTGATTCCTTTGGTTATAGATTGGAGGACATTAAGGTTGAATTGTAGACCATTTTTGGTTTGGAAGGACTCGAGAATGCACGCGGGAGAGGCCGGGTCCGAGCAAGGAATGAACGAAGGCTGAATTAGTGTAACCAGGTATGATGCGGTCGCATCATACCAAGCCCAAGCGACCGAAAGGTCTGATTTCCAGATTACGGGATTTTTAATCCCTCTTCTCACTGTCCGAAAGTTTGGCCCTTTAAACCCATTTTAAACCCATCCTAACCCCACTTATTTATCCTAATACTAATCCTAAACACCTATTAAGAGATTAGGAGCTAATTAGTGGCTTGATTAGAGTAACTAATCCCTCATATATAAACCCAACAGCCGCACTCTTCTTCTATTCGGCCAAGGCAGAAAGGTCGACTCCCCCTTTTCTCTTCTTGCGAATTCTGGGAGCACTCAAGGAGGCTTGGAAGAGAGCTTGAGAGGTGGTGGTTCTAGGGTTTTGGAGGGCTGATCTTGGAGGCCATTAATAGAGTCCTCTTCTTCCCCCATTCCACCTTCAAGATTGAAGAAAAAGTTGAGAAGAAGACTCAATCTCTAGGGCACGAATTTTCAGCTTGTTAGGGCTAAGTTTTGGTAAGTTTCTACCTTTCTTCTCCTTCTTTTTAGGCTCCATTGACCCTAGGGAATCAACCATGTGTGCTATTTGAGGTCAATGGAAGCCATGGTTAAGGTTTATAGAAAATGTATGAACCCTAGGATTTCAAATTCATGTTAGAACTTGATTGGCCTATGTGAGACCATGATTATGTGAAATTCATGTTCTAAATTGCCTATTGAACTTGATTATGTTGTGTATTCATGTAGATTGATGTTAGTTTGGTTGAGATGCTTGGAGGGTGTCTTGCCCTAATTTTGTTCTAGCTTGCAATCTATTGATGTTAGCTTGATTGATATGTTTTATATGCTCAATAGAGTCTATTCAACCATGTTGTAAATTTTAAATCATGATTTGAAGGTTATGGTTGGTATGATGACTTGGATGAAATTATGCACAAGATGGCTAAATTATTCTAAGTTGCATTGTTAATTAGTTTGTTGGGTTTATATGAGTATATTGAACATTGGGAATTGTGGTTTTGGGCGATAGTTATGAACATAGGGGGTTGATGAAGCCTAAGCTTCTAATCCTTGAATTTTCGAAAAACTTAGATTGAACTCAACGGAGTTAACCTTTGGGTTAGTATGAATCCTAGGAACTATAATTTTAAGTCCTACGGAATTTTGGGTAGAATTCATGGAGGTCGAGCCTCCAAGAAGTTTTGAAGTGTGTGAAGCACACTTGATTATGAGAGCTTATATGATTCTCGGTTATGATGTTTATGCTAGTTGTGGATGAATTGCATGACTAGTTTGATAGTAGAGTGTTTACCTACTTGTTTTGAGCATATGAGTATATATTACTTGTGCTTGGGTTTTAAGTCCAAGGTGGCGTCGGTGCATTGAGTCTTTGGTGGGGCGATACATCGTCTTCACGAATTATGGGATTCGTGATCGCGATGTATCGCCGTCTGGGTTTACACACCCCTCCATCGATGGCCACGGTGGGGAAGTAGTTTATCTTAGTTGTAGTAATACACATGACTTTGATAACTATGGAACTCGGCGGAGCGTCTCGGGGACGTCGATATCTACGAGAGGGATATCGAGGGCACATAAGGGTTTTGCACGTGTTTTTGCAGGAGCGACACGCGCGGAGGAATTTCGGTAATGGTATCATATCCCTTATATATATGAATTGTTTCACAAGTGCTTAAGTAAATAACGTGCTTGGTGAATTTGGATATGATATGATGTTTGTGTTGGTTTCTTACATGTTATACTTAATAGATAACATATTGATTTAACTTGTTAAGCATATATGCTACCACATGAATATTATGGGAATGTTGTTTTATGCCAAAGGTATAATTATTGTTGTTTAGGACTAAAATGCCTTGACATGGTTTTATGATGAGATGTTATACTTTAACGATAACATATTTATTTAATGTCGAGCATGGATGCCATGACATGATTTTATATACTGTTATTTCATGACGATAGCATGATAAATTTTATGATTGAGCATTATGCCATGGTAGGAAGTTATGGTTAGTAACTTACTAAGTCATTGTGACTTACTTTTATTTGTTGGTTGTTTTTCCCTAGATCTGAGTCGTGCGAGCGGATCCAAGTAAATCAGGAGATTACGTTGGCAGGGGATTCTTTTGGCAAGGTTGCTACATAGTTGTTCATTTTGTTTTTGGTGAGGTCGTTGGGATGATGAAGTTATGTAAACTTCATGATTTGGGTAGTAAACCTTAATATGATTGTAATGTTGTATTTATGATGTTAGCTTATTCTTTTGGTAGCCAACCGGTGGTGGTTGTGCTTGATGTATATTTATGGCTTTATCTCCATATGCTTACTTGTGTTAGTACTTTTAATTGTTAGTACTTAAGTTGTTGGTAGCCGACAAGTTTTAGTCGCGCTTGGTTTATTGGTGAAAAATGTTTAGCATGCTATATTGCTAGTTATTAATATGTTTGTTCTCCGGCATGTGTTTAGCCGTTGAGTTGTTAGACTAGAGTCTTAGACTTAGTTTAATGTTGGGTTCGTAGTAGTTTCGCCGATGACTTGGTTTATTTTATGCTTATTATTGAATTGCATAACGGGAGTTTGTTCTACGTGCCCAATGTTGCGGCAGCGAGTCGAATTTTGGACCGAGAGATTAATCATCTCTTTGGTTGTTTTAGTTTGAGCTTGTTAGCTCGGGCGCCACTTGTTTTATTTCATTTGCTTCGCATGTGTTTAAGTTGTCGGTGTATCGCCGTTATGGCCCTACCCATTATTTGCTACTTGTGTGTTGTTATTTGTTTCCCTGGCGGCACGACCTTGGGATTTCGTCTTGGGATCCAGGTCGGGTCGTCACATTCCCCCCCCCCCTCGCTGCGTGAGGAATCGAGTGGTTTCAAAATCTTTTAAAGCGCGTGGAATATGTTTGGCCTCAATTGTTGACTCAAAATATGATTAACAAAGTCGTCATCTTTATTTTAAGGAAAACAAAGAAAAACAAAAAATAACCAGATTTGCAAAAGGGTTCGGAGGCTAAGTTACGAGGTGGGAAGGGGTTAGGCACACAACTCGTCATTTCGGTCTCAAAAGAGTTTTTTGGCTTAGATATGCTTTTTTATATTTATTTAACAATTGAAATAAAGCATTAAATATATATATATATATATATATATATATATATATATATATATATGCATACATATAAGGAAATTATTACAAACTTACAACAGCCTCCTTCCTGGAGTTACAAATACATTTATAAAAAGTTGGCCATAATAATGAGTCTTTTTAGTGCTATTTTCTAAAGAATTTCGGGCAGTATAACTACTTATTTTTCTTACATTTGACTAATCTAAATAGCACTCTTATAAATAAAAACTTTAACAAGCCTACCTCTTGAAGCGTGAGGGTTTTATCCCGTACCAACTATCTTCTGGTCGGTCCTAAGGTGCGCTCGCTCTGTCCTTTAGGGAGAGGGAGTCTTTTTGTTGTTGCTTTACTGTTGCGGAAATTCGGGCAGAGTGATTGCTCCGATTAGTTGCTTTTGGCCTCGGGATCCAGGCGGCACAACTGCTTGCTTTTCCTGGTGTTGTTTGCTTGATGGCGTTAGAAATCGGGCAGTGCAACTGCTTGTTTTTTGCTGATTTGACGTCTCGATTCGGGCATGGCAACTACTCGTTTTTAGATTTTTTGGCCCGGTGGAATAGGGCGGAATCCTAGCAGGGCAACTAGGTTTCACTTTGACGGGAGAATTTTAGTGTTTGAGAGAGATTTGGTAGAGCTTTGGGGCTAGAAGGAAAATTTTCTTTGGCGTTCATACAGACTGCGCGATGAAACTCACTGCGTACTATTTTCCACTGTGTGTTTTCACTGTGTTCCACTATGTAAATTCCTCAAGCGAGGTCTCTTATTTATAAATTTGAGAGTGAGGCTTCCTTCGTTGTTAAGTTTTACTTTCTGTGCTTCACCGGCTTGTACCGCACGCTGAGAAGATTACACCAAAGGCAAACTGCTATAGTACATTGGGGACTATTGGGGGACGGGCCCAAGGTGGCTATGGGCAGCGCCCAGGGCCATTTTGTCCTCCTTTTTAGCACTTAGGCCCCATGCATTTCACTGTTTATGCATCCAACTTTTTCCTTTTGCATTTTCAACCCTGTAACTTGACATTCGTTAACCTTTTAACAAGTCTTGATATTTTATGTCATGTTAAGTAGTGAAAAACGGAAGCCTCCCACAAACAAGCCACCAGCGTCTTGTAGGTGACACATGAACACCCGTTGTTAATTCCAGTTCCTCTTGCAACCAAGATATTCTATTCCCAAAGAAATCATCGTCTCAGATTAGCATTAAGCCATTTATACAGAAGTCGGTTCCTCTAGAGACAGATGTCAAACTGATACCAAATGTAACCAACAACTGGAACATTATTGAATATCTCGATGTTTGTTTTATTTAATTTTTTATTTAATTATTGTACATGTTTTGTTGAGTAAGAAATGAAGGTTGAGAATGTGTTTGAACTATATTTTGGTGATATTTAACTCTACAATGACAAAATGAGCTGAGATTTTTTTGTAGTTTTTCCTTGATTGTTGACTTGCTTTCCATAAGTTTGTTTACCAATTCTTTATTTGCCTTGTATTCTGCTAAAGAGAGAACATGGTTGAAAGGTTATATGAATACATACTGACTTTACAAGCTCTCAAGTTATGCATCACAAACATCATTGAGCAGATAAAACTATTGTCACTCCGCGGTGCTTGAAAGATAGAATAGAAATAAAAGAAAATGTACGATTAAATTGTGCAACTGTTAAAATCTCACCGATGATGTTTCATAATTACATTGTTAAAGTGATTTGGATGGAATTTTGACATGCAAGTATCTGCACCCTTGTTAACAATGTACATCATTGGAACCGGTAGTTTATTTCCTCCAGTAAATACTTTTCTTTAAATGAATGCCACCATCTCATGAATAAGCTATACTTGAGAATTTCAATTTTTTTAGACATAGTAGTCTGATCAATTGATTTTTGGCCCCAAAGTTTTGCATTTGCTCATTTTCTCTCGCTTACGTCACATTCTTTGTAATTTGAGAGTGAAGTATAAAAGTTTTTTGCTCCTCTATCCTTGGTTGAATTCTCTTACATATCGGTATTTGCCGGTGGATTTTATACGACACTTACATTTCATGAATTTCAAGTAATTAATGTATAAGTTTTTTTTAATTGTGAAAACTTAAGAGTTTTTCCTTATGAGATTACGAAAGAAAAATGTTGATAATAATGTTTTTGCTTATGGCGGGCTTTTCCTTAATTGACTTATTTGTAGCTTTTATTGTAATTACTGGTGAAAGTTGAATATCTTGATGTCTGTTTTTTTTATTTGATAATTGTACAAGTTTTGTTGAGTAAGATAATGAAGGTTAAGAATGTGTTTGAACTATATTTTGGTGATATTTAACTATGCAATGACAAAAGCGGGCGAGAATTTTTTTCTCCCAACTCACACTAATTATCATCCGAACATGCAACATTTATTGGGCGCACACGAAATAGTAGCATCGTCTCCTCCTGTGGACACAAATGGCTCTGGATCTAGTGAAGGACAAGTAAACCCTTTATATAGTGTAGATCGTATTCTTGATCACCGACTCTTTTCTCCTTTTTTTGGTGTGATTTATGCTAATTAATTATATAATTTATCTTTGTAGGCTCGAGACCAACTCTCTATTAATGAGCGACTTGAGTGACATGAGCTAACTATTTCAATGAAGGACACTTTTTGAAACTTTTTTTGAAGGGTTGTCGATACAACCTTTCTATTGTACTTTATTGAATCATTGTGATTTTGAATGTTAGTTAGGTTATGCTTTTGACTTGGGTACCAATTAGAAACATATCTACGATTAGTTTGTGTTATGACTTTATAAAATGTAATTGTTCTTCATTTGATAATTTGCATATTAGTTGATTGACTATTATAATGCAACAAATGGTTGGCATAATAACAAAAAACTTGAAAAAAATGGTGGGTATAATATTAAATCGATATCAAATACAATTATAAGAAATTGGAAAATAATACAAAATACATTTAGGACGGTGATTAAACCGTCCCAAATGCATAGGGAGGCAAAAATAAACCGTCACAAATACTTTTTGGGAGGGCATCACTTAAAGTGTCAAATACTATTTGGGAGGGCATTAACAAGCGTGCCAAATACAATTTGGGAGGGCAAACCCGACCGTGCCAACTACTATTTAGATGGGCATAACAACCGTGCCAAATACTATTTGGGTCGGGTCATTACAAACCGTCCCAAATTCGTGTCAAATGGCACCAGCATGTGCAAGCGTCACCTTTTCCGTGCCAAATAGTATTTGGGACGGTTTTGAGTCGAGACAAACGCATTTGGCACCCTCGTATTAGGGAGGGAGCCAAAACCGTCCCAAAACCGTGCCAAATACTTTTAGGGACGGTTTTGACAGTATTTGGGACGGTTTTTAGCCTTCCCAAATACCCACTTTTCTTGTAGTGCTAGGATAATAATTGATTTCATTGGTGCGAAAATTGGTTGTTTGTAATTAGTATTTAACGAAACCTTGTCTAAAAAGCAGTTTCAAGCATGAACAGCGTATACCATGCATGAAGCGAATAGCCCTCTCCGGTCTCCAATTTCATATTTCATCTTCTTTGGTTTTGCTCGTTCGCTAAGAATTGGGAAATTGACTTGTGACAATGAGATTATTAAGCCAATACCTTTTATTTACATCTTCTTTATACTATAAAGTATGTACATTCGAAAAACACAAGGAAAGAGTAGTGCGCACGTACATAAACCAAAGCTGGCTAATACTGGAAACTATCTTTAAAATCCTAATATGTGCTCTGCCTCTTCCACAACAGATGACAGCGACAAATTGTTAAAATTAATGACTGAGCAATCTCAGCGAATTTCACCTTGTCTACCTGTCAACACCCTCAACTAGTCAACTGCCCCATCTTTATTATATATTCCATCCCCAAGAGTCTTGATTTGGGTAGAGGCGAGAGGTGAAGGAAGTGCAATGACTAATGCCAATGGTGTGGCCACCCTAGTTAATCTCAGTGTATGAACAAAGATTTACAGAGGCTTCATAATGCAACCAAAGTACCATTTGTTGATATATGGAGATGATATGTTACTCCTTCCAGTTAAGTTAGTTTATTAACCAAAGGGGTGTACATGTAATTTAGTCAGTCTAGTGGTTGTGTTAGTTAGATGAGGGTATCATTGTAACCTTACATTAGCAGTCGGTTAGGAGCAGTTAGAGCAATGTATTAATACACAGTTAGGTGATTTAGTCTATAATCAAGAAAACAATTCATTCAGTGAAAATTCCCCTTTCCAAATCTTCTCTCAATCTTTACCAAACAGCACTCCAATATATTAAAAATACGAAATTTTATTATAAAAATATATCAAATTTTATAAGTATAAAAATAAAACGGATGGAGAACTATAGTAACTAGTTTTACACCCGTGCGCACGGATATATATCTCTTTTAATTAAGTTATACTTAAATAAAACGAAGATTATAAACAAAACTAAAAAATATAGAAAAAACATGATGAAGGGAACAACCTGCTAACAAAATATGATTTTTAAATTAGAGACTTGTATATTTAAGATTTTTATTTTATTTTCAAGAGCTAAGAAAAAAAAATTGGTTATAAAAATTTCTGATGTGATGAAATGGATAAATATTTCAGATATTTATCATTGTTGAATCTTGTCTTAAAATAAAATTTGCTTAAAATCATTCCACTTGTTGTCAGTCAAGAACTTTTAAGTTATTTCATTTTGGTCAGCTTGTGATTTAAAATTTTTTGTCAGTTACTTGTTTCAGCTGACCATAATGTTTTAGTGTCAGCTTGTTTACCTCATTTACTTGAACATTCCCTTGTATTGACACTTTCTCATTTTGTGTTTTTGGTAGATATTCTGTAAGATATCTTTCCAACAAGATCCCTGTGATCTTGTGAAAATACGTATACATTGCCAAACACATTTTCAAATTCAAATGTGTTCCTAACGGGTTACTCTTCAAGAACATCTATAAATACCCACAGGAAACAGTTTGAAAATATACAGATGTCTGAAGCATTCTTATCTCAAAGAAATTATCTATGTGCCTTAGTCTTCTTGAAAAACTTTAGCTAGATACTCTTTTTTGAATATTTCTTTCTAGTTATTGACTTATTGTTTAGACAAACACTAAGTGATTCATTTCATACTCTTTATAAATCAGTTAATTTGTCTTACGAGTTTGATTGTTATTCAATCATTCTCCATAAACACTCGTCTTTTGTTGTACACTGATCCATTAGAGATCAATTAGATTTTTGATAAATTAGTGCACTTCAAAAATCTAAGTCTGACCAACTTGGTAGTGGACGTAGCAGTTTTACTGTGAACCACTTCAACTTATTTGTCAGTTACTTCGTCAGCTCTTACGAACTGATCTAACACTTAAGAAGTCTCAATCTACTTAAGTGTCAGTCAGTCACTTACATAATCTGTTGATCTAATTGTTTTGATAAATTGCTCTTCAGTTCCTTCTTTGTATTCAGTGATCTATCTTAAAAGCCATTTTCGAAAACCGTTGTGTCAGCCAGCTGACCAATATTTATCAGCTTGAGTTTCTATAAAAACATCAGCCAGCTGACTGACAAAAATTCTAGTTCCGTTGCCAACTTTCAGAAGTTTTACAAGTCAACCCTCAAAGTTTTTAAAAGGCTATTCACCCCCTCTAACCTTGTCAGTTGCCAACTGGACTTACAATCATCTTTCTAGATACTTTATAAATTATGTCAATATATTATAATAAATCGTGAGTAATTCTAATACATTTTATTTTTTAGTACAAAAACTTCTTGAAATATTTTTACAAATCTATAAATTTTTATAACCATGTTTACTTGAGAGTTGTATAATCAATTAATGAGATTTATGCTCTCAATGCATGCTACTTGTTCTATAATAATACTTATTAAAGATGACTTTCCTTTTTTGAAAAGTGTATTTAACCATGTTTACTTGAGAATTGTGTAATCAATTAATGAGATTTGTTTTCTCAATGCATGCTACCTGTTCTATAATAATACTTATTAAAGATGACTTTCCTTTTTTAAAAGTGCATTTTGACGAGATTTTACCTGTTTTAGACTACCTATTATATATATATATATTTCTATGCTTACTCCTTCAGGTTCGTCGGTCTTATCAATCTATCCGTGTTTTGGTTTAGTTTCTTCAGATCCAAACGTTAAAATAAGTGGGCGTTAATTAATCCTTAGAATCATAACATAATTAACATGTCGATAAGGCAATGAAATATTTATCAATTACCATATAAATGTATCCAAACAAGCGTACGTACCTTCCTTCTAAAATAGTAAACCGAGTTCCCAAACAAGCATAAATCTATTACAGGACATTTTCAAATGGAAAAACACTTATTGAAATTAAAAGGCACAAACAAGGGGAACCCCTTGATTTATTAATTAGCCATACACATTGGCAGAAACCTGCAAATTATTACAAGAACCACTTAACACAGTACGTAGTATTATTAAAAAGTGGAAAATGCTAATGTGCCATCAAGGTTTTCATATTGGTGACAATTGTGCCTCAAGGGGCAAAGTGCATGTGCATCTTTAGGACAAAGTAATTCCGGCACGGCACCTTCAAAATCCTTCCAAGCTTTCCACTGCTTCCACCACCGAAGACAAGAAGTGATTGTTCGAATTTCTTGCAGAGCAGTTTGCACGAATTTCTCCTTGTGTGCCAGTTAACACGCTTAATTGTCCCATCTTTATCATTGCATTCACAAACCTCTCGTAGAACAAAGTTTGGTTAACAGCAAAGCTTGTGACAATGCTTCTAGTCCTACGATCAGTGTACAAGTCCTGATCTGAGGTAAAAAGACCTTGTCTATTCATGAGGTCGACGTAGTACCTATTATCGAAAGTATTTGGTGAACGAATATCCATGAAAGTGGTACTGTCGGTATTATTTGTTGGGCAAGTGCGTCTTAGGTTGTTGGCAAAGGTTTGATCCATCGTAGGGTCTTGGTTTGGATAGAGACGTGGGTCGAAGGAAGAGCAATGACTAATTCCGATGGTGTGGCCGCCGGAGAGTGCTACCACATCGGTTGGGTCAAAATTCTTGGTGGCGAGTGAGGTGAGAATAGTCGTGGTGTTCGAAGATGGTGAAGGAAGGTTGGCTAAGGTTTCGTTTCTTGTGGCAAAGTTAAGCCCATCACGCCTTCCCAAAGGGACACTGTAGTTGGGACCACCCAACTGCAATTGCCAAAGATGATTTGTTAAACGCCCTTTATAGATTAAGAATAACTTTATGTAAAAAAGTAAGGTTTAGCTCAGAGTTACCAGGACGACAGCATCACGAGCAGCAAGAGCGGTAATATCGGCACAGGAGACGACTCTACCACAACGCCGATGTACACGTCTGCGAAGGTCGTCAATGATCCTGAATGCCTCTGGCCTGAGGGTCAAATTTGGTGGTGCATCCTGCTCACTTGGGCCACTTGCCGATCCATTAAGCAACACCGAACCATCGCATCCCTAATCATCACATTTATAATTTGGTTACGAATTAAGATAGACTTTAATTATAAACCTTCACGATATACTTTTGGTCTGTTTGCCTAATAAATTCATCCATATGAAATTATATCATCTCCATTGTTCCAAAAAATTAGTCTCATTTATGAAAATCGTAGATTTACATGGGTGTATACTCAAAAAGTTACACTACAAGCATAAACTCTATCCGTTTCGGACAAAAAATCTACTATTCTGTTTTGAGATGTTTTACTTAAAAAGTTCACTTTTAAAAATTAATGTTTAAAAATGTCATTTTATTACTAATGAGCTATAAAAAGTGTCATGATCTTAAAAAAATTGATTTTGAAACTGGGACTCTTTACCCGAAATGAAGAGAGTAACTTTTTTAGAAATGAGAAGACTATTTTTGGTCAAATTTCAAACAGAGGTCAGAGGGAGTATATACGATAATTACGCTTATTTCATATGAAAGCATAATCAAATTTCATTAAGACCTGTAAATTGCCAACAACAAGGAGTAGGGCAAAAAAGTCAAAAGATGAAGGTTCATCATGTTAAGAAAAAAAGACAAATCAATACGAAGTAGGAGTGGCATTCTTCTAGGATTAGGGCAGAAAAGTATTTCCAATGTAGAGACTGAGACTAGAGAATAGTGAATAGAGAAAGCAATTTAGGACATGGTTTTACTAAGTCAAAACCATCAGCATAATAATAATAGGGATAATGCTAGGCCACTTTAATAGCACTCAATTTTGAGTACCAAATGATGTGGCATTTTATATGTCATATTGGTAACATAACTTTTTAACTTATAGTGGAGCCCATAAAATGTCAAATAAGATGACACATTGGAAACCATATCATTTAGTGCACAAATTTAAGTACTTATTGAATGGCTCTAGCATTACTCTAATAATAATGCAACGTCTGAAAAAAAAAAATAGACATTCGCAAAATTGGGTATCCCTCCCTATTTCAATGAAGTTTTTACGACCCACTTTATGGGGAAAAAGTGGTATTGCACTTCTAAAGAAAATTGCCACCTTAATTTTGCCTCTTTTTCCTTCGTATTTAGGCACACCGCCACAACCAATCTTACGTTCATAGTGACACTTCAACAAACATAGGGTTCAACTTCCCTCGAATTAGGATCCCGTTTCTAAAAAAGCGTACATTTTTAAAAAAATTTGTTCTAACATGAGTGATTATATTGTATTCCATCGGGTCCTATTGTTGATAACTTGTTGTCCCTAAGGGGTGTGGCTCAGTGGTAGAGATGAGACTTCACAATGTGTGAGGTCTCAGGTTCAATCCCTTCTCACGCCCCCCTTAGAAAAAAAAAACTCTCCACTTGTGTAAGTGAGTAGCATAACTTTTATTTTTTATTTAAAAATACTTAAGCTCCGCACCATTATTTATGCTCTAAGTCAATCCTCATTCGTTAGTCCCTTTTATTATTATTATTATTATTATTATTATGACAAAAATGTATTTACTTCCTCTGTTTTAACAATATCGTACACTTAAAATATTATTTGATTTGACCAATTTTAGAACTTATACTCTGACAAGAATTTAATGGTTTTCTTAAAACTATAATATACGTGAATTATAGTATTTATGTAGTTGTCAAAGATTATACTCCCTCCGTTCCTAAATTATCGTCCTCCTTTCTTTTTTCGTCCGTCCCAAAATAATTGTCCACTTTGAAACTTACATTTTTAGAACATCACTTTTACCACTTTACCCTTATTTTTTCACCTTACTTTAATTATGAGCCACATACACATGGGCTTTAAAGGAAACTACACATTAAACCAATATAAATAATCAAGTCAATTGTTTTTCTTATTCTAAATTTATAATTTTATTTTCTAAATTGATTAAATAAACTAATTAAAAAATAAAAAAAGTATGTTAGTTACTAATTTATGGAGGTCACGAGAGGATGACCAATGATCATGTATGAACCGACATGGTCCTCCCATAAAGAGAGGTCACCGCAACCGCATAAGTATCTTGCAAAGTCGAATTTAGAAACCGCCGCGATCAACTAGAAGCAGCACCCACAATTACATTAATAAATGTGTGAATATATCCGGAATACAAAACATCAAGAGAGCAAATTAGTTGGATTAGAAATATATCCACTATTTCATTTTGAAATTTTATTTAAAGAGATACTTTCAAAAATTAAAGTCTAAAATCATTTTATTATTAATTGGCTGCTGCTTGTGTCATGTTTTTTTTTTAATTAACTTTCAAACGGAGATTTTTTATCCGAAACGAAGGGAGTATGCCTCGATCAAAACTTAATCAAAATAGTAGATGTTATCTGTATCATGTTTAACAGTTTTTGATTGATTAATTTAAAATTTAGAACTATTTTCAAATCGTAGTATTAATCAATTAAATTGAATGAGGGAGCAAACTTATGCTCAGAAGTCAGATCCCTCAGTTTCAAAGAAAGTGTGGTTCTAGTTTTTTTTTTTTTAATTCAAAATAAGTGTCATTTAAAGTTTTTCATATTCTTAAGTTACCGTTCTCTTGTCTCAAGCATAACAACTACTCCCTCCGTCCCTAAATAATCGTCCTAATTGATCCGACGTATAGTTTAAGAAAAAATAATTAGGCTTGATTATTTATATTGATTTAATATGTAGTTTCCTTTAAAACTCATGTGTATGTGGCTCATAATTAAAGTATAATGAAAAAGTAAGGGTAAAGTGGTAAAAGTGATGTTTTAAAAAAAAGTTTCAAACTTGACAATTAATTTGAGATTGACAAAAAATGAAAGGAGGACGATAATTTAAGAACGGATGGAGTAATTAACTCTGCATTAAATATATGTCTTCACCCAATAGTTATCTTATCCTCTTTATCTTTCAAACTTCTCCAATCATAAAAGAGTAAGCTTATTTATTAGGTAATAAGCTAGGTAAGATGATATTATGGATAATTTTTTGTAAGATGGATCTTTTTTATTCGATCCATGGTATATTTGAGAAGTGGGTTCCGTCTTACGAAAGATCCATAAAATGGTCTTACAAGAGACCTACTCTATTTATTACTACCTCAATACAAAAATAAATATCATTTTATTTGCACACAGATTAATAAAGCTTATTAAAAATTAATTTAACCTTATTTAAGTTCAATTATTATAGTTAAATTGCACTAATAGTGTTCTCTTTCTTAAGAACTCCCTTTATTTTCATAGTTTTGTTAATTAAAAAAGCATGAAACAGATCTTAAAACTTGAAACGTAAATATCCATTTATTTTCATAGTTTTGTTAATCAAGGGAAAAATGGTACCACGAGCATAATCACATTGAAGGAAACAAACCCATTTGTCCGATTAAAACCACAATGGAAAACTCAGTTTATTTAGGTTCCGTTTATTTCACGAAAAATAATTTACAGAAAATTATTTCTGAAAAATGAAAAAATTTCAATTTTAGGTATTTGGTAATTCTTTTGAAAATATGCTGAAAAATATTTTTGGATGTTTGGTAAATACACGGAAAATGTTACGGAAAACAATAGATGAATAAATACAAAAAGTATATTCTAATATTAATACACATAATGAATATAAAATAGTGTTAATAAGCCTAAATTTATCATTAATGGTGTCAAATCAATAAGGTGCATCTTTTTTCAAGTTCACAAATTTTTTTATAATTGATATAAAAAATTGTTTTAAAAAATAAAATAAATAATGTTTTGGATATTTTTAAATAATAATATAATATAGTGAATACTAATTTTAGAACGTAGAGAGTATTTCTTAAAATTATAATTTATAAATAATGAACACAAACTTCATGTATATTTATAATTAATTTATTTGTTGAGTGAAATATTGAGCATATATGTAAATATGTGTAATTTTAGAAGAGCGCGGAGAGATGCTCGAGCATTCGAAAAATAACTTATGAAAAATAAATCTATAAGTCATTTTCGAAAAAAAAAGACTCATTTTCCGTTGATTCGAATTTTTCTAAGGTCGCCAAACACAATAAAATAAGAAAAACATTTTCTGAAAGTCATTTTCCGTAAAACAAACGGAGCCTTAGTTCTTGAATATGTCAAGATAAAAAAAAATCTTCCTAGTCGTACGTGTACGAAGAACATAGTGATCGAGAATTGAAGGTAGCAAGGATTCACACACACACACACACAAGGGGGTACCTGAACAAAGCAATCATGGAAGTGAAGGCGAAGCAAGCCAGCAGCTTGGCCAATATCGTCATCAAAAACCCTCTGGAGCTGATTTCTAACAATGGATTCTAACCTAGGACAGCTAGATTCATAAAATGACCATGAAAGTCCATCAACTATAGGCTGGTCTCTGCCTTGAGCTTCTGAACAATTTAGGTGGGAAGATAGTAATAGAGGCACAAATATGAGCAAAAGCTGAGAGCTTGGAGTTGTTTTTGACGAAGAAGCCATTTTTGAGTTGGCCAAGGTTTAAATTGAGCGAGTGAACATTTGTAAACGAAGATGTATCATATTTATAGCCGTCAGACCCGGTTTTGGAGGGGTTCAGAGTGATCGATCGAACAGGACCCCAATGTAAGAGGGCCCAATTTTATATATGTGTAGGCTAGTTTTATAGGTATAGTATAAATAATGTAACAATAGTGAACAAATTGACATTCGACTCAATGGATTGGGTAATTGGTTAAATGATGAGTGTAAACTTGAAGTCCAAGGTCCAATTCCTTTCGCTGCCATTTTTATACATATGTTTTATTTTGGGTCTACGGTTAATTATTACTCCATCCGTTCCTAAATTATCGTCCTCCTTTCTTTTTTCGTCCGTCCCAAAATAATTGTCCACTTTGAAACTTACCTTTTTAGAACATCACTTTTACCACTTTACCCTTACTTTTTCACTTTACTTTAATTATGGGCCACATATACATGGACATTAAAGGAAACAACACATTAAACTAATATAAATAATCAAGTCAATTACTTTTTCTTAAACTGTGCGCCGGGTCAACCTAGACGATTATTTAGGGATGGAGGGAGTATTTTATGTGCATATTATATCATATACTCCCCCGATTTAGTTAAATAGTCTCTTATATTATTTTGATAGGTTTTACGTAAATAATCAACTTTTAAAAAATATGCTTATAATTTCACAATATTTCATCTTTATCATCCACTTGTATTGTAAGTATAATTGTTGTGGTTAAGTTTTTTTTTTTTTTTTATTATCAACTTCAAATCTACTTAAATATGTTTTAATTACTCCGGAACCTAATGAATAAAAAGTTACTATATAAAGATAAATAATTTGTATTCAGTTTTAGTAGAGTTATTCAACTTTAATTTTATTTTGCGTTTGCTAAATTTACTTATAAAAAAGTTAGTTGACCATCAATTTTTTTATCTGGGTCATAAAAAATAACAATTGATTGGGCATATAATATCAATATTTCAAGCAAAAATCAAATTTTATTGTTATGTTATTATCATTTTTAATTATTTCTTATGTTTATTTAATTCTTCGCTTTGTTAGTTGATTTTTTTAACTTGAATTTGTAGTGCACAATACATTTTACCAAAAAAAATATCCATCTAGAAGTCAAAACATAAATAAAAGAAAAAATTTGATTAAATATATTCTTTTTATTGTAAATTATTTTAACGAATGAAAAATAACAGTTTTCAGTAATTATTTAATACTTATTTTCTTATATGTATGAGTATTATCCATTTTCAATACTTCAAACGATGAAAAGTCAAATAAATTGTTCGTCTAAAATTCATATACTTATATTTTTTTAAAGACCCTTTATTTTCTTTTCGCTCTAGACCCCCAAAAATTCAGGACCGATAGCCGTACAGGTTGAGGCGGGAGAGAGTTAACTTTATAGAGCTCTCCAATCCATCTCCATGTGGCTTCAGTACACAGTTTACATTAATCTCTAACGTTCATCTTTCTTTAATATTTTTCGTACAACTTTTTCAACTTAATTAAAAATATATTTTTTTTATTTTATTGGGCCAAAAAATTTAAAAATTTGTCATTTATACTCCCTTGGTTCCTAAATAATCATTTTTTAGATGGTACATTGTTTAAGAAAAATTAATTAGTTGTATTATAAATTAATTAGCTATATTATAAATGTGTACTAAAAAGAAAATTTTGAAAAAAGATAATTAATGAATAAAAAATGAAATGACAACAATTTTTTAGGAACAGAGAGAGTATTATTTTAGTATTTTATCTCGTCCATAAATAAGTGTTCCTATTGATTTTGCACAAATTAAAACAAATCATTGAGCATATTGAAATTTTCCTTAATACTACCTGTGTCCCGAAATAAGTGTTGTTTTAACAACAAAAAAAAAATTGTGTTTCAAAACCTATGTCATTATAAGATTTCAAGAAACATATGTTTGCCCATATTTGGTCAAAATTAACTTCATGCCTTTATTTAGTACTCTCAAATTAAATTATGTTGAAAAGGTTGTCAAATGGAAAGAGAAAAATATTAATCGTACAATTTAACTACAATAATTGAAGTTCAATAAAAATAGATCATTATTTATATTAGCTTTCTTTGTTTGTGTGTATAAATTACTAAAATGACACTTATTTTAAAACGGATGTAATATTATTTAAGTACTTCATCCACTCCTTAATCATTGTCATGCTTGATTGCCACACATTTAAGAAAAATATATTTGACTTTATTATAAATATTGTTATAATATTTAGTTTTCTTTAAAGTCTTTTGTGCATAGTTCATATTTAATGTATAAAGAAAGCGTAAGGATAAAACATTTTTTTTTGAAAACAAAACATTTTTTTTGAAAATTTTGAAAACAAAACATTTTTTTTGGAACGGAAACGGAAGTAGTGAAATTAATGGGTCTCTAATCTTAAATCATCCAACAATTGATAAGAATATTAAGGTCAATTTATATTTCTTTTTAACACAAAATGAGACAATTATTTCGTGACGTCTTTAAATGAAAGGTATAATAGAGTCTTATTTTGGAAAGGAGTGAGTACTTTTTAGCGTTCACATATTGTTAATTTGACAAATACATATTGGTAATGATAGATGATAAAAAAGAAAACACACTTAATTAAAGACGGTGGAAATATGTTCCAAAAGTTTTGCCGCGTCTATATATATATATATATATATATATATATATATATACACACTAGATTTTTATATCCGTACCTATAGTATGTTGCCAATATATCTGATTTCGTCAATTGAAATAATATTAGATAAATAGAAGGTGTGATTTTAAAAAATATTACAATTGAAGTGTACATTGCTTCAAGTGATAGTTGAAAAATTGATGCTTTATAAGATATGACTGTTCAGAAGATTAATTACATGGTGTGACTTTGTAATGTGAAGAAAAAATATAGGGAGAAGAAAAAATGATGACTGCTTATAATATTAATTGTAGGGGGTGACTTGTAATAGGAAAAGAAAAAATATGATATTAAAATTAGATAACTACTCACACATATGAATGTTATGGTTAATATCAACCCTTAAATTTTTTAAAATAATGTAATCTCAACCTCTGAATAGCCCTAATCCATATCTGTTTATATATATATATATATATATATATATATATATATATATATATATATATATATATATATATATATATATATATATATATATATATATATATATATATATTTATTTATTTATTTATTTATTTATTTATTTATTTATTTATTTATTGTAACAAGTTTTGTCTAATAATTATTCATCAATGCAACTAGAGTATTTGTCCGGACAATCTATATATATATATAAAAGCTAGGTAGTCTAAAAGAGGTAAAATCCCGTCAAAATGTACTTGCTAAAAAAGGAAAGTCATCTTTAAGTATTATTATATATTAGTTAGCATGCATTGGGAACACAAATCTGATTAATTGATTACACAATTCTCAAGATTTATTGAAAATATGCAAATATACACATATTGTAGAAAATACCAAGTTTCTATGTAGTAGTATTTAATATGGGTAGTCACCCATGTGAAAATCTGTTAATACAAATCTCTTTTGATACATACTTAATTTACTGATTAATTAAAATGAGCAAATAACACTGGAATAAGAACAAATATGCTATAAAAAACATATTCATTGAATACTTGTGATTACAAAATAAAATATAATCACAATTAATTATAAAAAAGTTTGCTATGAAAATCTTCATATATGACTTATATGTATTTGAAACTTTTGTGTCTCTTTCATCGTATCCGAAATTATAATATCAAAACAAAATTTATTTTTGTAAGTAACCACAATTAATTATAATTTATTGGTAAATCATATGAATATATACGATTAAATTATAGTAGTAGATACCAACCACAAATTTCAAATATTTAATAAATCTATATGTTATATAGAGAAGAATATACATCTAAATTACTATTTATATTACTTAAGATCCTAAATTTTAATAACAAAAAATATTAATTATTAAACTCTATAAAATTATGAACGAGAAAATGATTTAAACAATTCATAATATATTTGATTAAATGATATCAATTATACCGGTATAATTTGTTTCATTCATCATGTTTTTTCTTTATTTTTTTATTTTATTTATTATCTTCATTTTATTTGTGTATAATTTAATTAAAAAAGATATATACGCGTGCGTTTAACGCACGGGTGTAAAACTAGTTGTTATTATAATTAGAAGTTTAACATGAGGTACCGTGAAGAGAACGCGACTTATTGTTATTAGTACGATGCAACTCACATTATTCGAGTACACTCTCTGTTTTCAAATTATTATTTATCTTTCTTTTTTTTACGTTTTCAAATAATTATCTTCTTTAAAAAAATTTATTTTAGTAAAACATATATTTTAATTATGATCACATACTCAAAATCATTAAAGGAAGTCACATATTTCATCAATATTTATAATCCAGTCAATTCGTTTTTTTTAAACGATGTGCCGGGTCAACCTAGACAATATTTAGAAAATAGATAGCTAAATGGTAAAAATTTAGGTAAAGAGGTGTTATAAATATTTTTGAGGTGGTCTCCTGTAAGACGGTCTTACGGATCCTTATCCGTAAGACGGAGCCCCATTTAAGAATTCGCGGGTTAATAACTAAATATGTTAATAAAAAGAACAATCATTTGTTTGGCAAGATGGACGGAATTGTTGCTTGAAGGTTAGGTCAACTAGAGGTCGGCGGTTCAAAACCCTTGAGCTATGTAATTTGGTTTTAATTCTTCTTAATGAGAATTATAAATTTTTAGGTCATAATAAATTAATAATGCATTATAAAAAGTCTTAAAAACCTATTTGGTGAGATGATTCACAATAAATCTTATAAGTTGTTGTAATTTGCATGGTCAAAGGTTTGAAGCCTCTTATGATTTTTTTTTTAGTTTTATTACCGAGATGTGTCATTTTGACATTATTTACATTTACGATCAATAAGAGTGTTACTTTTAGGCTTGGCGTGTGTCACTTTGGGAACAAAAGTGTGTCACTTTTGGATAATTGTTGCCTTAGGTCTGATTAAGTTTTACTTAGTTACTTTAAATCAGAGTGTCACTTTTAAACATAGAATATGTCACTTCTAAGTTTTACTTAGTTATTTTAAATCAGAGTGTCACTTTTCATATTTAAACTTTTATTCATAAGTGTCACGTTTAGTATGTCACTTTTATGTATTAATTGTGTCACTTTTAGGCATTAGGTGTGTCACTTATTGTAAAACAACCTATTTTTATAATCATACAATTTGTATCAATAAGAGTGTCACTTTTAGGGTTGGAGTGTGTTACTTTTGGGACTAAAGTGTGTCACTTTTGAGCTAGTGATTTTAACAGCAATAACCAATTGAACACTACTGAAACATATCTTCTCATTCATAGAAATATATATAATCCCAAGTGTCAATCGTTAAAAACACAAAACCATAACTTTTTCAAGGAAAAGTATATGTTTCTTACTCAAACATACAAAATTTACTGAAAATATGTCTAAAATAACCGAGCATTAGGAGTCTTGGAACCAAATTCTTTGGCTTGATGGAAATCAGAAAAATCAGTAGTCTTTTTCTTGCCCTTTTCAATACTTCCATTAATTCTTTTTCTCTTTCCCTTCGTAACAGAGCGAGCATGATCTAGGCATGTAGAAGATTAACTTGAAACACGAGATGATTCATTTTGGTCCGGTAAATTATTTAAGGAAGAGTGTCACTTTTTAGTATTAATAGTGTCACTTTTTAGTATTAAGAGTGTCACTTTTTAGTATTAAATGTGTCACTTTTTAGTATTAAGAGTGTTACTTTGTATTTTAGATAAAAATTATAATAAATTTTCATTTATAGTGTCACTTTTAACATTAAAATGTGTCACTTTTTGTGTTTTTAATGTGTCACGTTTGGTTTTAAATGTGTCATTTAGCATTTCGTCAAAGTCCGTTAAGATTTGTCAAGTATCCGGCAATTGATGCTAACAGATGACTAACGGAGCTAACAAACATTGAAAGTGGAGGGGCACCGGAGCAAATAGAGGAAATAAACACTAAAAATAAATTTTGATGCTGGGGGGATCGAACCTTCAAGTAATGCGCGGGTAAAGCCTTATGTGTCACCCTTCACCAACTCATCCAACCAACTTTTGTGATTTTTGTTAAGAGGTTTAGTTATTAACCCGTGAATTTTTAAATGGGGCTCCGTCTTATGGATTTAGGATCCGTAAGACTGTCCTATACAAGTCTTTGCCAATATTTTTTGTAAGAGGATCCTCATTAATTTACTCATCGTGTGTTGATGGGTTGAGTTGCGAGAGAGTGGGGTTCCGTCTTACGACCTATTCCATTTTTGAATGTTTTACTTAAAAATTCTACTTTCAAAAATTAAGTTATAAAAGTGTCATTTATTATTAATATGCTACAAAAAAAATGTCATTTTCTCAGTAATGCATTATGCTACAAAAAAATATGTCAAACGGGGATTCTTTACTCGAAGTAGAGAGAGTAATTATTATGAAAATGTCAAATATGTTACATGTTAGTCTCAAATGACACAATAGTAGGTTAGAAGGAAGTCAGCTTAAAAACTCATTTAATGAAAGCAGATAGTAAATAAAAGCGAAGGAAGAACACAGTGATTTTGAAATAGTTCGTACTGTATACTGCATCAGAAAAGTACTACGAAGCAGTCAACTTTGGATTTGAAAGTGTACTATATTTTCCACTATTTTTATTACAAAAATCTCTAATGGATAGTGTACAAAATATTTGACTTATGTTTGGTGGTTGGTAGTGAATATCAGAATATATGAGAAACAGAATATTCACGGTGCTAAAGGATAGTTAATGAAGACAACAAATAAGAAGGTAATGAATAACAATGATGAGCAGTCTTCTTGTTGTTGTTGAGAACTTCGTTGATTAGTTTATAATCTCTTGAATGCACTGAGAATAATAAATTGTAAGTTGTTGAGTAGTTTCAGAGCATTGTCTTCTTCAGTCTTTAATGACAGTATATATATATATATATATATATATATATATATATGGGAGCATTCTTGAAACCATTGGAGAAGATGAAGAAAGTAACGACTCGATTTGGTTGAAGGCAATAAATGCAAGGAGCTGTTGGGTTGACTTCTCTTCATTGAAGGGCTGATCGAGAAGGGAGATGTGGAGCAGATACTAAGAAAGAGCACGTGGAAGAAGACAGATGTTGTAGACCTGCAAGAGTTTGGTACAATATGTACTATCCTCAGAGAGTTGTTGTGTCAAAATGTGTATTTGCTATGTCCTTTGTTCAGTAATCATCGAAAGGGAAAGTCCAGCCGTATCCAAAAAAAAAAACCGAGATGGCTTTCCTTAAATCCTTCTGTCTACTGTGAAAGATATATTTCAAACATAAATTTTAAAATATGTAAATTAATAATCTTTTTTTTAACGTGCTGAGCTGGACTTCTAGATTTCCCCTTTAAATTCTTCAGACTTGTCATACCGTTGTTCATGGGTAGACAAGGTCTACTAGTGAAGCTTTGTTGAAGTCTTCTGGTGATGAATGTTGAAAGTTGTGAAATCCTTTTAACTATTCTAATGCAAAATTATATACGCAGTTGTCACGCTAATTCATACGCAGTTTATTTAGCCACTAAGTATAGAACCTAATGTAATTTATGAGTAAATATAAATCTAAAATACAAATGAGAATCAACATTATCATTACCAATGTAATAGCGTTACAATATTTATGGACGTTATAATTTCGTTTATTCTTTTTACTGGAATCACAACTCAAATCTTTGTTTAAAGTCGTTTTACATTAATACATTGGTAAAAATGCAAAAAAAAAAAAAAAAGGTAATAGAATGAAATTGAATGAAAGTCTAAGGTCTTGTTTGGTGCAGCGTTTTGAAAACGCCGTTTTTTCAAAACGTAACATTTTCAAAACGCAGTTATTTTCTTGTAAACATGTTTAGAAAATTATTTTAATACGCTATTTTCATAAACAAAGTAGTTTTAAACGTATCATATTTTTAAAATGCTCGAAATTAGAGTATTTTAAAACGCTAAACATTTTTAAAACGCTGCATTGCAACACTGTTTTAAAAAAAATACTCCACTTTATTTTTTTGTCAAAATACTCCACCAAATAAGCACTAAGTAGGACTGTGCAAAACTGCATTTGCTCATACCTTCCTTAGTAAAAAGAGTTTTTATTTTTGAAGGGAAAGTATATCATTGTTCAAAAAACTAACAAATTTTGATTCTAATCTCAGGACATGGCAAATGTGTCGGTGAGGGTGACCAAATTTTTGAACACTGCATGTCCTGAGATGGACGCCAATAATGAGTTAATGACTAGTCAGTAAAGTGATATTAGCTGGGGGTTGAGTTATACAAACTTTAAATTTAGGGTGCAAAATCAAACATTCATTTTTTTTTTTGTTTAATTTGTTTGGCTTACATTGTAATTTCACTAATTTGGCCACCCTACTTTCTCACTTTTTACAATATGATGACTCTATAATTTTTTTTCTTCAATTTAATTATTGTACTTGACAACATATAACACGTTCATCACTCCATCTAATTTTTTGGATGGAAAGCTTAAAACAATTGTAATAATCCGAAAATACCCTTGGGCTTAAATCGTAATTTGGTCACCCTACATTCCCACTTTTTACAATAACGTGTCTCTACAATAACCTGAAAATACTCTTACTTACATTATCAATCATTCTTCAATTATGACAACACTCATCGCTCCAATGTCAACAATATCAACAATGATACTTAGAGGGGCCAAATGGGTCAAGCTTGGAATATAATTTAGACCTAATTGAAAAGGAAAACATCCCCAAATGAACATAAATTTGAGGGTCAAGCTCATAGTCAAACTCGACGATTGAGAGTTGACTTGATTGGGGGAGAGATTGAAGATGAAGGCTAATGTGGTGGCAACGAAGTTAAGGTAGTTGACGCATAACTCAGCTCCAATTCGAGATCTCTGTATTTCATCTAAATAGCTTGACGCTAGTATAGAAAAATCTTAAATTCAAAATAGCTTCAATATTGAAAAGAAAAGTGTCCTTCCAAACCAGCTGAGGTATTTGACCTATTTATCCATCACTGAGATCCTTCTCGACTTTGCCCACTTAAGAAATATATGATTTTTCCACTGCAGATCTCTTTCTTCTTCGATTTTTTGGGGGTTAAGCTTGCGGCGAGTTTGGATTAGTAGTATCATATAGTGGTAATTGAGGGCGGCGACATATAAGAGGATAAGGAAGCCCATGAGCCAACCGATTTTTTTGAAGGTGTAAGGGAGGCCTAAGACGCTGACACCGACAATGGAGATGAAGACGTTGGTGAAGGTTTTGAACTAGGAGGAGAGAGGTTGGTGGTTGGGTTTGCTGGTGGAGAGGAGGAAGATGTGGTTTTTTCTTAATCAGAGAGATTGGGGAGGGTGTAGGTGGACGAGATTGGATTTTCTTGACTTTTGTCAAACACCATGGTTTCTTGACTTTTACAAACACCATTTCTTTCCACTTCGTCTCTCTATTTCTCTCTCTCTCTCTCTCTCTCTCTCTATATATATATATATATATATATATATATCCAATCCTTAATTTTTCAGACAACTAAGAGGCAAAGTCTCTCTTTCACTGTTCTAAAATTTTTAGATTTGAAATCTTATTTCAAAAAAACAATGTGATGGCCATGGTGGAATGAAAGGTGAAAAAGGGTTACAATGGAAAGGGGCTAAAAATTTGATTTTTTTTTTTTTTTTTGTAGAGAGTTACCTTATTGCAAAATTGGGAAGTAGGGTGACCAAATTGTGATTAAGTCGAAACAATTTAATTTTGTTCAGAAGGTATTTTAGTCTTTTTAAGCATTTTCATCCAACATAACGGACGGAAATGGTTTGAGTGACCTTATTAAATGTCCAAACCAAGTATAATGACTAAATTAAAAGAAAATTTGTAGAGTCACCATATTGCAAAAAGTGTGAAAATAGGGTGACCAAATTGTGATTTAAGCCAATTTGTTTCTTTCTTATAATATCAATCTCATCATATCTCCTAGGGGTGTAAATCGGAACCACCGAATCATGGAACTGAACTGAACCAAACCAAACCAAACCAGTCAGTTTGGTTCGATTTGGACAAAGACAGTTCGACTTCGATTTCAAAAATTGGAAAACCGCCTGGTTCGGAGTTCGTGGTTCTTGGTATCGAACCAAACCAAACAAGTATATATATTTTAATTTATTTATTATAATCAATATTATATTATATTTGTTAACTATTTTTTACATTTGGATCATCTTATATACATAATCTAGGGCTTTGATTTAGTCATATATATATATATATATATATATATATATATATATATATATATATATATATATATATATATATGCACACATGCATACTAAACTATACAAAATCTTAATTGTTGGAGAACTATTATTTTTTCCATTGTTTGTGTTTATTTTATAATTTGTATTTATATAAATCACAAAGCCAAACCAAACCGAGTGGTTCCGTTTGGTTCGATTCAAAACATTACTCGGTTTAGTTCGATTTGCGATTTTTGGAACCTACAGGGTGCGGATCGGTTTGTAGTTTTGACATAAACCAAACCAAATCGAACTACTTACACCCCTAATATCCCCGCTCCCCTTTATCCATCCCTCAACCATTTGCTGCTTATGTTTCTGAATTAGTAATGTACTAAAGAATATTTTAAAAGCAAACGAGCAACCGATGAATTCTAAGTTTTTTTTTTCTTTTTTTCATTTGGATGATTTAACTTTTCACTATTCAAAATTAGTAGCTCAGAAATTCCCAAATCCCTAATCTCAAGCTCTCGCTGAGCATAGTCGAGTTGTTGGAGTTCTCATCTCAACATTTTCTGTAAGGGTAAAATAGGGTCGTTCTATTTTCCTCTATTGATTTTATTGATGTGCCCTTTCTTGGTCCAAAAGCAATGGTAAGAAATTACCATATTGAATACATTTCTTGGTCATAAAGCAATAATAAGTGTTACCATATTTAAATACTTCCAAAAGCAATCAAGAGTCCATAATTAAGTTTAACAAAATCTTTGGTAAAGATCCTTGAATTATATTAGAAAACTAATTTAGGAAACAAATATTTTATTTCCTAAAATTATGTTTCCTTGGAGTTGTTGGATTCTTATTTGTGTAGGATTTATTCTTTGACTTATATTTGGAAACAAAATCTATGTAATAAAGGAGTTTATTTGATAATGAAAACTAACTCCTAATCCTTTAGATACTTGGATTTCTTGTTTCCTAATTAAATTGTAGGTCTCCACCATTGTATAAATATGGAGCATGACATAGAGAAGAAGAAACGCATAGAGCAGAATACACACGACAGAGAGAGCAGAACATACAAAATACACAAAGAGAGAATATTCAGAAAGTTGTGCTGCTGGATTTTGAATGAAGCTCCGGATGCAGCTTCATCCTGAACTACATTGACCTGCTGGTGATGTTTGTCATCCTAGTCTTTCTAGGAAGTTTATTTTTTAATCCCACGCTTTACCTTTGTTTTGTAGGTTTTTCTCTCCAAAACGTGTTGTCTTGTGAGATTTTTGATTTTGGTGATTTCACATATTATTTTGTTAAAACACTATATCCTTTTAGTGAAATCTTTTTTGCCATAAGGGTGGATCTACAAGCATAGGCTTCTAGATTGTTTGATAAACATCTGTGTTTAATTTTTGCTTTAAATTAAAAGACTTCTGCTGTTTTTGAATTTCTGGTCAATGCACTTTCGGGTGTAGCTACAGTAACAAGCTACATCACGAAATACATTGACAGATTTCGTGAATCCTAGCTACTATTGATCTTTCAATTGATATCAGAGCCTCCTCTTGACGACAGTAAGAGAAGATTCTAGTTGTAGCCTAGATGAATTCTCAATATGTGATTGTTGCTCGTTCTCTTACCATGAAAAGTATTGTTTTTCCTTCTATTGTTGATATGTCTTCTGATTTTGATGAATACTCTATGGATCTTTTAACAACAAAGTTTAAAAATATTTTGAAAGCCAAAGGACAAAATAGATCTCCTCTTTCAAGCACCAAAATTGCTTTCAAACATGAGCCTAGCAAGTTTAATCCCAATGAAAATTCTTTCCAAACCCCTGAAAAATATTTTACCAACCCTTTTGCTAAACATACTACATCTAATGACAAAAATATTGATTTCATTCAATGTAGGGCTTATCAAGGGTTTGGTAACTATGCTAATCAATGTGTTAATACCATGCATAAGAAGGGTTTGAATTTTTCTCCTACTTTGAGTGACAGTGATGATGAAGATTCAGATGATCTCATCACTTTCATAGCAATGCAATGTTTAAAGACTAATCCTGCAGGTGTTTAACGTGATGTAGCTTCCAATGCAACTGCATCAGAAGTTGCATCAGACAAAAATTGGGATGATTTTTGGTGCTTTAATTCTTCCATATCTGAAGACACTACAGGTATTCAAGAGTCAGAATGCGAGGATGATTTAGATTTGTTGGAAGCTTACAAAGAATTGTACAATGATTGGGAGAAAAGAGCTTCCCAAGTCAAGGTTCTTGTAAGAACGAAAGAAGCACTCAAGAAGGAGAATGAAGATCAAAATGAGAGCATTACAAGGTTAGAGTATTTGCTCACAAAGAAGGATGTTGAGTTAGAATTTCTAAAAGGTGAGCTTGATAAAACCAATGCAACTATAGCTAAATTGAATTCATGTAAACTAAAACTTGATGATATGTTAAAGGTTGGACAAAATGGTAAAACTGGACTTGGTTTTAAACCAAAGTTTATTGTTCAAAAAGGTGAAGGAACATCATCACCTTCTTTTGAGCCAAAACAGCCTCCTCAAACCTTCCATAACAACAATTTCCTTAAAATACCTATAACTAGGAATATAAATTTTGTGTGTCACTATTGCCATAAACCTGGACACATTCAGCCCTTCTGCTAGCAGAGAAAGGCAGACTTTGCTGAAGAAGTTAGACAGTCTTACTTGGTCCGTAACCGGATGCAGCAGCATCTGAAGCTACATCAAAAGCTACATCGGCCAAAAATGTTCAGAAAAATTTGGGTTTCTAAAAGACAGTCAGACTTTGTTCCAGAATCACATAATTCAGAAGTTGAAAGTTCTGAAAATTCAGCAAATGCGGATGCAGTTGTATCACAAGCTGCATCAAAAGATGCATTGGTCAAAACTTTTACAAAAGCTGAAACTGAATCCGAAAATGCTGAAACTGCTTCCACTGTGATTGATCGAAGCCACGATATCTATTGCGTTACCAATTTGGGGTAACCCTGATAAATCACCTGGATTGTCCATATCTATTGCGTTACCCTTTTCTCCTGGAAGAATCATAGTCAAAGGTTCAGGTAATGGCTGAGCAACGACAATGGCTATTAGGGGATTTTCGGGAGATGAAAGAGGGGTCGATGTAGCTTCATTGGAAGCTACATCTGTGAATGGATTTTGTGTAGGGATCTCAGATGCAGATGATGATGTAAAAGCCATGATTGATTGATGAGAGAAGCAAGAAAAGATGATGAAGAAGGATGGATTTTGACAAGAATCTGCAAGGAACACTCTGCCGGATTTTGAAGGATAAGCAAGCTTCTGGGAGAAGTGATTTCTTCTTTCCTGAAAGACAACACTAATACTAACACTAATGACAATTAGCCGTTAGTCCTTAATTACATGGAATGAGAGATGACTAATCCACTTAATCAAAAATTCAAATTTGGATGAAAAAATCAAATGTTACCAATCACCCATGAGAGATAAAAATCAGTTGTAATTCCCATGAGAAATAGGTGGAGGATTAAATGTGAGAAAATAACAACTAATTTCTGATTTCAAAATTTGAATATTTCAAAATTAATCAAGTATTTGAGGATACACAACACTTAATTAACCAAAATTGCTCCCACACCAACCTGCCAAAACAATAAACATAAACCAGTTCAGGGCCTCATGATTAACACACAGATTAGACAACCACATAAAATATCAACATGGTGAACAATAGAATAGAGATTGCACTAATCTGCTTATAGAAACAAAAACATCAAGGGGCTGATATGATCAACACAAAATATGTCCTAGGAAATATGCCTAACATGTGCAGAAAAACAAGAGAAACAATGCAGTCACACACATGTGATATGTCTAGATCATCTGAATGTAGTTCCCAATGTAGATGCATTGGAAGACACATTCACCAAAGTTGTGATTTTATGTACAAATTCTCATCTTTTGTTCACCAAATCAACACATAACTCCCATAAAAACCATAGGTACTTTATTTCCCTAGGTGAATAGCTTTACTTTATTTCAAGCATATTCAACAAATGCCACTAGGAACCTTTCACACTATTTACCAAGGGTAGCAACTTTACTTATTGATCAACACATGTAATCCGAGGATTCATAGTTCCAAAAGAAAGGTGCCACAACCTTGTTCATAGGTAGCTCTTTTCTGTTAGGTAGCTTTCACACTTTTTCAATTAAAGGGAGTCAATTTTCTCAAGATCAACCCATGAAAGCCTAAGCTCCATAGTACTTTGACAAATTGTAGCATCCCAAAAATTTCAAAAAGATAGCTCTTTACTTTGTGGTCTTAAGATTTTTCAATTTCAATAAACCTTTTAGGGAGATGATGAGGAGAATCAGAACAAGGAAATCACAACAGATATTGAATGCATATCCAGGTCAACAATCAAAGGTACTAAAACATAAAGAATGAAACTAGTGTGCCCCCTAAAATACAATGCAAGATGCCTAAAAATTTTTTTTTAAATAAAAAGAAGTGAGGGGTCACATAGCACACATACCGAGAGATTTCCTAAGATTTATAAATCTCTCAAAATCTAGACTCTTAGTGAAAATATCAGCCAGTTGATTTTCTGTTCCTACATGTTCAATGCAAACAATGTCTTGTTCAACCAAGTCTCTAATAAAATGGTGTCTTATATCAATGTGTTTAGTTCTAGAGTGTTGAACATGATTCTTTTTGCTATACTTATGGTTGGTGTTGTCACAATACATGGTTAATATTCTGTTTGTAAACCATAATCCTTGATCATTTGATTCATCCATAAAGTTGTGTACATCCCACCATCGCCTATATACTGATTCAAAGTTGATAGGGCAACACAATTTTGTTTTTACTAAACCATGAAATCAAGTTATTTCCCAAATAAAAACATCCACCGAGGTGCTTCTCATCATCAACACTACCACCCAATCAAGATCACTAAACCCAACAAGATTGGTGTTTGTGTGTTTAGTATACCACAAACCCATGACACAAGTCTCACCAACATACCTAATTATTCTTTTCACGGCTCAAGTGGGAGACTTTAGGGTTTGCTTGATACCTAGCACAAGCAACAATCGCACATGATGTCCGGACGATGGCGATCAATACAATAGACTTCCAATCATACTCATATATAGTGTATGGTTAACACTTTCAGATTTTTCATCCTTATTGAGTTTATTGGATGTACCCATAGGGGTTTTTGTTTTCCATTCTCAAGATTGAATTTCTTCACCAAGTTTAGAGCATACTTGGCTTGAGAAATGAACACCCCTTCATGTAATTGTTTTATTTGAATTCCTAAAAATAGGTCAACTCTCCTACCATGCTCATCTCAAAGTGGAGGTCATGCAATTAACAAATTCTTTCCAAGGACTTGAGGTGGATCCAAACACAATGCCATCAACATAAATTTTTGCTATCAAAATGTGTTTGTCTTGATTTTGAATAAAAAGAGTTTTATCCACCTCTCCCCTTCTAAACCCACTTTTCAAAAAGATAAGTCTCCCATACCAAGCTCTAGGAGCTTGTTTGAGACCATACAAGGCCTTTTCTTAGCTTAAACACATGATCGTTTATGGGGGTCCTCAAACCTTTGGTTGCTTAACAAAACTTCTTCTTCAAGGATGCCATTTAAGAAAGCACTCTTCACATCCATTTGTTGAAGAGTTATATCAAGAAAGCATGCAATGGCAAGCAAATGCATCTAATGAACTCAATACGGCTGGGCAGTGAGCAAAGGTTTCATCAAAATCCACCCTCAACCTCGTATACCCTCGAGCCACAAGTCTAATTTGGGCTATCTTATTATCTCTCCACTTCATTTGTTTTGTTTTTGAAAATCCATTTTGTTCCAATAACATTTCTGAAGTGGGTCTAGGAACAAGATACCAAACATCGTTTTTAGTAAATTGGTCTAGTTCTTCTTGCATGACATTTATCCAACATTCATCTTTAAGAGCTTCATGCACATTTTGGGTTCAAGGTGGATACAAAACAAGATGCATGGATTTCATCAAATTCTAGTGTAGACATGCAAGTTTTTTTGTAATCCACCTTACCTTTTCTCTAGTTGATACACCATTTGAACATTACCTATAATTTGAGAAGAGGATGATAAGAATTCAAAAGCTGAATTTGATTATCACGTTACGAATCGGTTTCGGCTACGCCAGTTTTTGTCCAATGTGACTTCCGATGTAGCTACATTCCGAATCACATTGGGTGACACATTCGAATCACATCGTCGTACATCACGAATCTGCAGATTACGCTTGTTCAACTCTTGGTTATTTGGATTGAATCTTTGGTTTGGATCGTTATCTCCAAAATCAAATTCTGAAACATCTTCTTCAA
>CM028381.1:11246229-11295135 GCA_013146195.2 Codonopsis lanceolata | reverse complement strand
GGCCGGATAATGAAATCAAAGAAATCAAAATCGGCAAGCACCTCCAAGGTCCGTAAAAGAAAGGCACTTATTGATCTCCTTAAAGCAGTTCGTAGACATCTTTGCCTGTCCTACGAAGATATGCCCGCTTAGATCCGTTTATAGTCGAGCACCGGATTCCCACATACCCTGATGTCGCCTGGGCCAAACAAAGCTCCGCCGCATCAAGCCGAATGGTCACTACAAGTCAAAGAAGAAATTATGAAACAAGCTGCCAACTTCATCCCGTAGTTGAATACCCGACTGCCGGTCCAATATAGGATCGCTCCCAAGCCCAACTGAAAGTCGACTGTAGACCCGCGACCTCAACAGCGGCCGCCCAAAGATGACTTCCTCCGCCCAACATTGTGGTAGATGCCGCCGCAGCCACAAAGTCCGATCCTTCGCCGACGCATGCCGGGCTACAACCAAATCAAAATGGCGCAGAAGACCGAGAAGACTTCATTCACTACTCCCTGGGGAACTTATCGCTATACTGTCATGCCATTTGGATTAAAGAATGCCGAGCCACTTACCGCAGGCTGCCACCACCCTCTTCCATGACATGATCCACAAAGAAATGGAGGTCTATGTCGATGATATGATCGCGCATTCCACGACGCCTATGGTGCTCACATTAAAGATCTCCGTAAATTCTTCGAAAGACTCGTAAAGCACCGATGAAGCTTAACCCCACCAAATGCACATTCGGGTTACTGCAGGCAAAGTCCCGATTTCTAGTAACCGAACAAGGTATCGAGATCGAGCCAAAGAAAAGTCAAAGCCATCCTGAAATGCCACACAAGACTCCCACCGGCAAAGGCTTCTAGCCTGGCCAGCAAGACATCGCCCGCTTCATCGACAACCGACTACAACCCGCGAGCCCTCTTTAAACTTCAAAAGAATACCGATCAAGTTCTGGACGCGAAGTGCCGCCTAGCCTTCGAGAAAATAAAAGCCTACCTTACCAATCCCCCGCTAGCTCCACCTCATACCCATAAACCTCTCCTCATATACTTAACCGTCACGACACGTAGGGGCTATGCTCGCCAGAGAGTTAAGATTCCTACATTGAAAACGCCATATATTTCATAAGTAGGAAGCTACTAAAGAAGCGAAGCTAAACTATTCTAAGATCGAAAAAAGCCGCACCGCCTAGTCCGGCCACTGGAGGCTCAAAACTATCTTCAAGGAAGGTCCATCAAGCTCATATCCGTAATGGACCTATCAAATACATCTTCTGAAGCCATCATCGCCCAAATAGACTAGCCAAGTGGTCTTTTCTTCTAAATGAGTTTGGACATAACCTATGTCACTCTCAAGTCTATCAAAGGGAGCGTCATCATGACCACTTAGCCGATCTACCTCCTCAAGACCGAAGATGCAATCAGGCCTGGTTTCCGCATTTAAGGTATCCCTGAAATCACCGACTGTGACACCCTGGCAAATGTTCTTTGATCCGAGCCGCAAAACAAAGAGGCTTTGGCATAGGAGTCCTGATTAATCAATCCTCGGCCGACTCTCATACTCCGCCGGCTATAAGGTCGAGTTCGAATGTTCAAATAATACGAATATGAAGCCTTGACCGGCTTGAAGAAGCTCTCAAAAGGGGAGCTAAAGATCTCGAAGTCTACTTGAGACTGCCCCGATTATAAATCAAGTCAAGGAAGGTGGAAGACCCAGATCTCGGCCGCAACTCTATCATGCCAAGCTAATAACAGCTGCCGCCCGATTTGGTTCTATCTGCTCCATTACCCGCCCACGAGATAGAAATCAATTGGCCGATGCTCCGCCACTCCGGCCATCTAGTTCAGATTCCCGAAACTAAAGTCCGCCATTCATAGTCGGAAAAAGGTCACTCCAGATATCAAGCCAAAATCAACGCAGCCTCGAAGCGGTCATCACGAGCCCGGTATGCCGACATCTTAAATCTTCCATCAATCTTTATCCCCCTCGTTAGACAAAGGGGAAGAGTCTCCCCGAGAAGATGGGCCTCCCAAGCCTCAGACTCACGGTGGCAACAGAGTAAGAGGCACTATCAAGGCCTCAACTTACTATGTGTCGATCAAAGCAAAGCCGAGCAAGTTATGGATCAATCGCATGGTGGTACCCTGGGCCCCACATGAACGGCCATATGCTATCAAAGAAAGTCATTCGAGGGTACTATCGAGTACGCCGAACCGATCAGATTCGGCTGGTGCGACATTGCGACAAATGTCAACGCTTTTCAATCTACAAAGATGTGCCCCCACACGCCCTATACAACAACCCACGCCCCTGCCCTTCTCAAACATTTGGTATCGACGCCATAGGCCAAATTCACCCGGCGGATCTAATGGCCATGAATATGTTTTTAGTAGTCGCCGACATTTCACAAAGTGGGGTAAGCTTCTTCCTACAAGGTCTTAAACGCCCTGAAGGTATCCGAATTCATTAAAACCAATATCATATACCGCTACGGGTACCTTTCGAGATCATCTCCGACAACGGCTCTCATTTGAAGGGACGTGAACCGCCTCGCCGGACGAGTTCAAAATCCAGACACAAATCCTCCCCTACCGCCACAAGCCAATGGTGCCGCTGAAGCGCCAATAAACCCTCGAGAACATCATCGAAAAATGGCCGATACAGAAGAGATCGGCCCGAAAATTGCCACTAGCCCTCTGCTACATGACGTGACGCCGCCCCAAGACACCCACCTGGGGCTACCCCTACTTCTAGCATATGGCATGGAAGCGGTACTACCAATAGAGGTGGAAGTTCCATCATTAAGAGTGATGATGGAAGCCGATATATCGCAATTGATCGGGTCAAAGGGCGAAGAACTGCCCCGATTGATGAACGACGCCTACTAGCCTTGGAGCATACCCGGCATATCAGCGTGACGCCCGAGCTTCAACAAGAAAGTCAAAGGCCGAGATATTCAAGCTCTGAGACCTTGTAAGCTGAGAAAAACCCCTAGTTATGTTGATACTAGGGAAAATGGAAGTCCCTGGATGGGACCATACATCGTTAATGAGATCCGGGCCAGAGGTGCCGTATTTCTCACAAACCAAGACGGAGAAGATCTTGTCCAGCCTTTCAACCTCGACAAACTCAAAAGGTACTACGCCTGAGCCATCCTGTCCAGCTGATGCTTCCCTCTCCAATTTCAAGGCTCCGAAAACCCGAAAGGGCGGTCTAGGCAAAAATTAGGGCATAAAAAAATAATAAAAAAAAAAAAGCTCGCTAGGCCTTTAAAAACCCGAAAGGGCGGTCTAGGCAAAAATTAGAGCATATATAAAAAAAAAAAAAAAAAAGCTCGCTAGGTTGAAAACCCGAAAGGGCGGCCTAGGCAAAAGTTAGAGCACAAAAAAAATGAAAATAAAAAAAAAAAAAGGAGAGGGAAAGCATTATTTGAAGCCATCAGCGTACTACCTCCGGTCTTCAGCACATCAAAGACCCGACTGACAAAAGAGAAAAACCACGACAAGCAAATTTCACATTAAAACATTAAAATATAAATTTTACGGGTCCTAAGGTGCAACTTAGGAATACTTATTAAGACATTTATGTTATACATTACTTGCATTCGTACATATCTATATACTGCCTATACCCCCGTTGTTTTCCCCAGAAACTATCCTTCATTTGCAGCTTAAGCCCCTGATCATCATCAATGTTCTGTGGCACCCGCCCCCGGTCCCATATACTTCTTCGCAAGGCTCGAAAGCTCGGCCTCATCGATGAGAAACACCGTAAGTATCCGCGCCTCTATTCATCATCTACGTTGCCATTGTCCCGAAACGCCGATGACTTGATCCCGATCATTCACCGCCGCCTGCCCTGTCTGATTATGAAGAAAATGCAGGAATTGCGAGAATAGCCATATGTCAAGTATAGCCCTGCAACAATTATATGGCCAAGCAAGGTGACTGTCTTCTCCTTTCCCCGCATATACTCATAAAAAAAAAAAAAGAGAGAAAAAAGAGAGAAGCCCGCTCGAGCCCGAAAGTATACCCCCTTTAAGACTCATTTAAATACAAGTGCCGTTACCCATTAGGTCGGTATAGCTTTGCCAGGCGTGTGTTTTGAGTCCGCACGTGTTTTATTTCATTTTACATCATATAAAATTAGATCGCCTTTGTAAATATTTGTCATGTGTTTTCAAAAAAAAAAAAAAAAAAACAAAAAAACAAAAAAAAAAAATTGGGAGAAAGAAAAATGTATGCAAGAAGAAAAAAATTTCAGGTACATGCAACAAGGAAAATGCGGCGGCAGAAGAAGAAATTTTCGACTGAAGCTAGAAAATGGAGCAAAAAGAAAACAACAGCAAAGAAAAGATGACATCAGCTGATACCAAAAGATGCTACAGCAAGAAAAAAAGGGAGCTTCTGACCAAGGTTAGAAGGAGCAACAAGAACAAATGCAGCAGCATCAAGAAAATTTTCCAGCTAAAGCCGAAAACAAAGTGGGACAAGGAAAAGACTTTCCAAATAAGGCCGGAACGTTGATAAAAAAGAAAATCCCCCAAAAAGATCAAAAAAAAAAAGCAAGCAAAAAAAATCCTCGAATCAGCCGAACTACGCTTGGTCTGATTCCTTGAAAAAGGATACGTAGGCAGCCTACATCAGTAGGTCCGACCATCACAATAAAAAGAAGAAGGAAAATTCCCCCCAAAGAAAGAGTGGCAAAATCGGTCGACCCGATCTGCAGTAGCCACCCGTAAAGGTAAGTCGTGCATAGATTCCTACCCTGACTTTAGAATAATTTCCTTTTTAGGAAAATTTATTTTATTTTCAAATAAAAGAAAAACTCTTTTTTTCAAAATGAGTTTTGATTTCAAAAAAAATACAAAAAAAGAGGAATATTTCAAAAACACAAAAAAAGAGGAATATTTCAAAAACACAAAAAAAGAGGAATAAAAAAAAACGAAAAAAAAAAGGGGAAGGAAAAAGAATGTTTTCACTTCACAATTTTCGAAAAATACTTGAAGAATGATTAATTCGTCGTGTTCGGCGACGGATCTTTAGTCAAGCACAATTTTCTCGATATCGAAAATTTTCGAGTTATGTCCTGAAACAAGACAACGATCAAGGCCCGCACATACCTAGAAAGTTTTCTTAACACATTTCAATGCCAAGGTATTGACCGGTTGAAATTGTGGTAACGAGCAATGCTCGACAACGGATCTTTAGTCAAACACAATTTCTCGATATTTGAAAGTTTTCGGATTATGTCGAAACAAGACAAACGATCAAGGCCCGACATAATTAGAAAATTTTTCTTAACACGCTTCAACTACAAGGTAAGTTTAGTTGAAAGGTGGTAACGTAAAAACATTCAAATCTTCATACCGTGTTTGACAACGGTTTCGGACCAGGAAGAATACGGCTTTCGAAAACACAAAAATCTTTTTTCCATTGTAGTTTAAGGTTTTGGCCCGAACTACGCTTGGTCTGATTCCTTGAAAAAGGATACGTAGGCAGCCTACATCAGTAGGTCCGACCATTGCAACATAAAAATATTTTCTTATCTCGAATTTGGGAGTCTATCTTATCAACGATGCTCGCTTATTTCTTGTAAGTTCTCGGGTTACCCGTAAACTCCATCGTTGAGGGGCTCTCAGACACCCCAAATTGCACTCTATTTTATATTGTCAATTAAATATTACAAAATAGACTACTAATTATTTCTTGCATGTTTCAGAAATAAAGATAAAAAAAAAAAAAAAGAAAGAAAATCAAAAAGAAAAGAAAAAGCAAAAGAAAACAAAAAGAGAAATAAAAAAAAAAGAAAACAAGAAAAAAAAGAAAAGAAACAAAAAAACAAAAAAAAAGAAAAAAAAAAAAAAGAAGAAAAAAAAAAAAAAGCAAAAAAAATAAAGAAAAAAAAAAGAAAAGCAAAAAAAGAGAAAAGTCAAACCAAATGAAAAAGAAAACAAAAGAAAAAAAAAAAAAAAAGAAAAGACAGAAGCCGCCGGTTTCCCCCCATTTCCCTTAATCACTAAGCTACCCCACCTATATATACTCCCTCACTCCCAGCCCTCTATCATTCCCTCACTCTCAAAAGAATCGGCCCACTATCTCTCTCTCTCAATTTTACTCTCTCAATATAATCACTCCCACTCCCAGACAATCCCTCACTTTCTCATAATCCCTCTCCCAATTAATCCCTCATCCCAGCGAGCACACTCTCACAAATACTCCCTCACCCACTCACTCGCACATATACTCCCTCCAGCGGCCCACTTCACCCAAATAAAATACTCCCTTGCCGCACTCGCACACACACACACCACCCGCGCACACACACACACACAAATATATAAAAACGCACACACAAAAATACACATAAACACATACTGCTTGTTAACGAGCCTAAAAAGCACTTAAGTCTGGTTAAGCCCGCCTGTTAACCAAAAGTCAAAACCTACCAAATAAAAGCTCGCCACTCGCGGAGACTCGTCTCAATCCACCAAATCCAGTTCAATTCGGTCAGGTTCAATTCAAAACAAAAAAAGACTCCCTCTCCGAGAGGAGACGAGCGAAGCACACCACCGCTCTAAAAGGTAATACCTTTAAGGGCGTATTTTTATTTCATTTATATTTTTCCTTTTATTTATTTTCAAAAGTTGTATTTTAAATCAGGCACAATGTAGCCAATATAAGCCGTTGTCTTTGCCGGATTAGATTAGGAAAAATTATGTAAAGAGCCGTTATAATGGCCAAATATTCTTAAATGTGTTTGTAATTATTGGAAGGAGGCGGGCTGCCGGTCAAGTAAATAATGTAGCCACGAATGTATCTGTTTAATTTTCCCTTGTCAAAATAAGACCTTATTTATTTGCTAGATTAATATAACAATGAGCATATTTCGACCAAAAACGCTTTGAGACGAAAGGCGAGTTGGGTGCCTAGCACCTTCCCAACTCGTAACTTAGCCCCGAACCCGTTTTCTAAAATCTCGGTTTTCTCTTCGGTTTTCCTTTATTTTGCCTTAAAATAAAGGTGGCGACTCTAAAACTTTCGGATCGGTGGGGCCACGCAACATTCCCTCTTTGCACTTTCCTCGTTCTCCCTAAAAAGGGAGATACGGGAATGGAGGGTGATGTATTCCCATATCTGGTATCCCCAAACAAGGGATAACTTGACGCGGAAACCCATAGCTCCCATAGCGATCCGATTGGGCCATAAGGCCATTTTAATAAATCCATAAGTGGGCGTCGCAATATCTTTTCTTGCACTTCTACATTATCCCCCGACGGAAAAAAGGGAGAATGAGAATGGAAAGGTAATGCATTCCCATATCCTCGTTATCCACGAAATAAGGGATAACGACATGTGGAAACCTTTAGTTCCCATTTTGGATACAAAATCCACTCGGAGGCAACCGAGGCACATTCCAACGTGCTAATATAGACAAAGACTCCTCTCGCACTTTGGATTTCGTCTTCCCCTAAACAAGGGAGGGTGGAGCGAAAGGGTGTCCCGCATCCGCACGTACGCGCACCCCTATCCAAGGGCGCGCGGGGCGCGGGAGCACATCCCGGGAACCTCACAGTGTTAGGACTTGATTAGGACTAAGTGTGGGTATTTAGGAAGGGTTTAGAGGGGGTTTAATGGGGGTAGGATAGGCATTTCACGTCATAACTCAAAACAGGGGAAGAAAAATCCCGTAACAGATCTGCAGGTGAGGCGGGCGCCTCACCCAAGCCATGCGTCGCCAACCACCGAGGCCACTCCCAAGTTCGATCCACTTTCGTTGCTCCTCGCATTTGAGGCGGGCGCCTCACCGGTGCCATGCGGCCGCCTCGGCTCCAGAACCTCTAAAACTTGATCTAAACTTGATCTAAATGGTCCCAAACTTTTGGGCAACCATTCTAAGGTCTAACCCTACTCAAAACAAGTCGGAAACACACCCGAACAACTCCCGGAACAAGATAGAACAAGGCGCGAACCACGCGACGAATGATCAACGAATCAAACTACAATCAAACACCATTCAAACGAGGATATCTTGGACATGAAAAAGGTTTGTTTCCACATGATTAAGACCTGAATATAAAGCCAAGAACTCAACGAACACCTCGTACGTCGAAATAGGAGCAAATACGAGCAACGAGAGGAATCGCTAAGGCCAACTTCAACGCGATTAAACCGGCGATTCAACAAACAAGTTTATATGATTCTAAGCATGTTATGGACTTCTAGAATGATCTATGAATGATTCTAAGACGTTTATATATTAAGTAAACAAGCTCACAATCAACCAAGAAAGTATAAAGACAAGCATAGAATGCACATGCAAGATTATGGGGCGTTACACTTATGGCAAAAAAGATTTCACTAAAAGGATATAGTGTTTTAACAAAATAATATGTGAAATCACCAAAATCAAAACTCTCACAAGACAACACGTTTTGGAGAGAAAAACCTACAAAGACAAAGGTAAAGAAAACGTGGGATTAAAAAATAAACTTCTTAGAAAGACTAGGATGACAAACATCACCAGCAGGTCAATGTAGTTCAGGATGAAGCTGCATCCGGAGCTTCATTCAAAATCCAGCAGCACAACTTTCTGAATATTCTCTGTTTGTGTATTTTGTATGTTCTGCTCTCTCTGTCGTGTGTATTCTGCTCTATGCGTTTCTTCTTCTCTATGTCATGCTCCATATTTATACAATGGTGGAGACCTACAATTTAATTAGGAAACAAGAAATCCAAGTATCTAAAGGATTAGGAGTTAGTTTTCATTATCAAATAAACTTCTTTATTACATAGATTTTGTTTCCAAATATAAGTCAAAGAATAAATCCTACACAAATAAGAATCCAACAACTCCAAGGAAACATAATTTTAGGAAATAAAATATTTGTTTCCTAAATTAGTTTTCTAATATAATTCAAGGATCTTTACCAAAGATTTTGTTAAACTTAATTATGGACTCTTGATTGCTTTTGGAAGTATTTAAATATGGTAACACTTATTATTTCTTTATGACCAAGAAATGTATTCAATATGGTAATTTCTTACCATTGCTTTTGGACCAAGAAAGGGCACATCAATATAATCAATAGAGGAAAATAGAACGACCCTATGTTACCCTTACAGAAAATGTTGAGATGAGAACTCCAACAACTCGACTATGCTCAGCGAGAGCTTGAGATTAGGGATTTGGGAATTTCTGAGCTACTAATTTTGAATAGTGAAAAGTTAAATCATCCAAATGAAAAAAAGAAAAAAAAACTTAGAATTCATCGGTTGCTCGTTTGCTTTTAAAATATTCTTTAGTACATTACTAATTCAGAAACATAAGCAGCAAATGGTTGAGGGATGGATAAAGGGGAGCGGGGATATTAGGGGTGTAAGTAGTTCGATTTGGTTTGGTTTATGTCAAAACTACAAACCGATCCGCACCCTGTAGGTTCCAAAAATCGCAAATCGAACTAAACCGAGTAATGTTTTGAATCGAACCAAACGGAACCACTCGGTTTGGTTTGGCTTTGTGATTTATATAAATACAAATTATAAAATAAACACAAACAATGGAAAAAATAATAGTTCTCCAACAATTAAGATTTTGTATAGTTTAGTATGCATGTGTGCATATATATATATATATATATATATATATATATATATATGACTAAATCAAAGCCCTAGATTATGTATATAAGATGATCCAAATGTAAAAAATAGTTAACAAATATAATATAATATAATATTGATTATAATAAATAAATTAAAATATATATACTTGTTTGGTTTGGTTCGATACCAAGAACCACGAACTCCGAACTAGGCGGTTTTCCAATTTTTGAAATCGAAGTCGAACTGTCTTTGTCCAAATCGAACCAAACTGACTGGTTTGGTTTGGTTTGGTTCAGTTCAGTTCCATGATTTGGTGGTTCCGATTTACACCCCTAGGAGATATGATGAGATTGATATTATAAGAAAGAAACAAATTGGCTTAAATCACAATTTGGTCACCCTATTTTCACACTTTTTGCAATATGGTGACTCTACAAATTTTCTTTTAATTTAGTCATTATACTTGGTTTGGACATTTAATAAGGTTACTCAAACCATTTCCGTCCGTTATGTTGGATGAAAATGCTTAAAAAGACTAAAATACCTTCTGAACAAAATTAAATTGTTTCGACTTAATCACAATTTGCTCACCCTACTTCCCCAATTTTGCAATAAGGTAACTCTCTACAAAAAAAAAAAAAAAATTCAAATTTTTAGCCCCTTTCCATTGTAACCCTTTTTCACCTTTCATTCCACCATGGCCATCACATTGTTTTTTTGAAATAAGATTTCAAATCTAAAAATTTTAGAACAGTGAAAGAGAGACTTTGCCTCTTAGTTGTCTGAAAAATTAAGGATTGGATATATATATATATATATATATATATAGAGAGAGAGAGAGAGAGAGAGAGAGAGAAATAGAGAGACGAAGTGGAAAGAAATGGTGTTTGTAAAAGTCAAGAAACCATGGTGTTTGACAAAAGTCAAGAAAATCCAATCTCGTCCACCTACACCCTCCCCAATCTCTCTGATTAAGAAAAAACCACATCTTCCTCCTCTCCACCAGCAAACCCAACCACCAACCTCTCTCCTCCTAGTTCAAAACCTTCACCAACGTCTTCATCTCCATTGTCGGTGTCAGCGTCTTAGACCTCCCTTACACCTTCAAAAAAATCGGTTGGCTCATGGGCTTCCTTATCCTCTTATATGTCGCCGCCCTCAATTGCCACTATATGATACTACTAATCCAAACTCGCCGCAAGCTTAACCCCCAAAAAATCGAAGAAGAAAGAGATCTGCAGTGGAAAAATCATATATTTCTTAAGTGGGCAAAGTCGAGAAGGATCTCGATGATGGATAAATAGGTCAAATACCTCGGTGGTTTGGAAGGACACTTTTCTTTTCAATATTGAAGCTATTTTGAATTTAAGATTTTTCTATACTAGCGTCAAGCTATTTAGATGAAATACAGAGATCTCGAATTGGAGCTGAGTTATGCGTCAACTACCTTAACTTCGTTGCCACCACATTAGCCTTCATCTTCAATCTCTCCCCCAATCAAGTCAACTCTCAATCGTCGAGTTTGACTATGAGCTTGACCCCAAATTTATGTTCATTTGGGGATGTTTTCCTTTTCAATTAGGTCTAAATTATATTCCAAGCTTGACCCATTTGGCCCCTCTAAGTATCATTGTTGATATTGTTGACATTGGAGCGATGAGTGTTGTCATAATTGAAGAATGATTGATAATGTAATTAAGAGTATTTTCAGGTTATTGTAGAGACACGTTATTGTAAAAAGTGGGAATGTAGGGTGACCAAATTACGATTTAAGCCCAAGGGTATTTTCGGATTATTACAATTGTTTTAAGCTTTCCATCCAAAAAATTAGATGGAGTGATGAACGTGTTATATGTTGTCAAGTACAATAATTAAATTGAAGAAAAAAAATTATAGAGTCATCATATTGTAAAAAGTGAGAAAGTAGGGTGGCCAAATTAGTGAAATTAAAATGTAAGCCAAACAAATTAAACAAAAAAAAATGGATGTTTGATTTTGCACCCTAAATTTCAAGTTTGTATAACTCAACCCCCAGCTAATATCACTTTACTGACTAGTCATTAACTCATTATTGGTGTCCATCTCAGGACATGCAGTGTTCAAAAATTTGGTCACCCTCACCGACACATTTGCCATGTCCTGAGATTAGAATCAAAATTTGTTAGTTTTTTGAACAATGATATACTTTCCCTTCAAAAATAAAAACTCTTTTTACTAAGGAAGGTATGAGCAAATGCAGTTTTGCACAGTCCTACTTAGTGCTTTTTTGGTGGAGTATTTTGACAAAAAAATAAAGTACTCCATATTTTTTTAAAACAGTGTTTCAATGCAGCGTTTTAAAAATGTTTAGCGTTTTAAAATACTCTAATTTCGAGCATTTTAAAAATATGATACGTTTAAAACTAATTTGTTTATGAAAATAGCGTATTAAAATAATTTTCTAAACATGTTTACAAGAAAATAACTGCGTTTTGAAAATGTTACGTTTTGAAAAAACGGCGTTTTCAAAATGATGCACCAAACAAGACCTTAGACTTTCATTCAATTTCATTCTATTACCTTTTTTTTTTTTTTTTTTTTGCATTTTTACCAATGTATTAATGTAAAACGACTTTAAACAAAGATTTGAGTTGTGATTCCAGTAAAAAGAATAAACGAAATTATAACGTCCATAAATATTGTAACGCTATTACATTGGTAATGATAATGCTGATTCTCATTTGTATTTTAGATTTATATTTACTCATAAATTACATTAGGTTCTATACTTAGTGGCTAAATAAACTGCGTATGAATTAGCGTGACAAGCTAGCAATGTATATAATCTTGCATTAGAATAGTTAAAAGGATTTCACAACTTTCAACATTCATCACCGAGAAGACTTCAACAAGCTTCAAGTAGACCTTGTCTACCCATGAACAACGGTATGTATGACAAGTGAAAATTTAAAGGGAAATCTAGAAGTCGATTCTCGATTAAAAAAATTATTAATTTACATATTTTAAAATTTATGTTTGAAATATATCTTTCATGATGAAGCGAAGGATTTAAGGAAAGCCATCTCGGTTTTTTTTTTTGGATCACGGTGGACTTTCCCTTTCGATGATTCTTGAACAAAGGACATAGCAAATACAGGTTTGACACAACAACTCTCGAGGATAGTACATATTGTACCAAACTCTTTGCAGTCTACAACATCGTCTTCTTCACGTGCTCTTTCTTAGGATCGCTCCATATCTCCCTTCTCGATCGACCCTCAATGAAGAGAAGTCAACCCCAACGACTCCTTGCATTTATTGCCTTCAACCAAATCAGTCGTTACTTTCTTCATCTTCTCCAATGGTTTCAAAGAATGCTCCCATATATATATATATATATATATATATATATATATATATATATATATATATATATATATATCATTAAAGGCTGAAGAAGACAATGCTAAAAAACTACTCAACAACTTACAATTTATTATTTCTTGCATTCAAGAGATTATAAACTAATCAACGAAGTTCTCAACAACAACAAGAAGCGCTCATCATTGTTATTCATTACCTTCTTATTTGTTGTCTTCATTAACTATCCTTTAGCACCGTGAATATTCTGTTTCTCAGATATTCTGATATTCACTACCAACCACCAAACATAAGTCAAATATTTTGTACACTATCCATTAGAGATTTTTGTAATAAAAATAGTGGAAAATATAGTACACTTTCAAATCCAAAGTTGACTGCTTCGTAGTACTTTTTACAGTACGAACTATTTCAAAATCACTGTGTTCTTCCTTCGCTTTTATTTACTATCTGCTTTCATTAAATGAGTTTTTAAGCTGACTTCCTTCTAACCTACTATTGTGTCATTTGAGACTAACATGTAACATATTTGACATTTTCATAATAATTACTCTCTCTACTTCGAGTAAAGAATCCCCGTTTGACATATTTTTTTGTAGCATAATGCATTACTGAGAAAATGACATTTTTTTTGTAGCATATTAATAATAAATGACACTTTTATAACTTAATTTTTGAAAGTAGAATTTTTAAGTAAAACATTCAAAAATGGAATAGGTCGTAAGACGGAACCCCACTCTCTCGCAACTCAACCCATCAACACACGATGAGTAAATTAATGAGGATCCTCTTACAAAAAATATTGGCAAAGACTTGTATAGGACAGTCTTACGGATCCTAAATCCATAAGACGGAGCCCCATTTAAAAATTCACGAGTTAATAACTAAACCTCTTAACAAAAATCACAAAAATTGGTTGGATGAGTTGGTGAAGGGTGACACATAAGGCTTTACCCACGCATTACTTGAAGGTTCGATCCCCCCAGCATCAAAATTTATTTTTAGTGTTTATTTCCTCTATTTGCTCCGGTGCCCCTCCACTTTCAATGTTTGTTAGCTCCGTTAGTCATCCGTTAGCATCAATTGCCTTGGGATACTTGACAAATCTTAACGGACTTTGACGAAATGCTAAATGACACATTTAAAACCAAACGTGACACATTAAAAACACAAAAAAGTGACACATTTTAATGTTAAAAGTGACACTATAAATGAAAATTTATTATAATTTTTATCAAAAATACAAAGTAACACTCTTAATACTAAAAAGTGACACATTTAATACTAAAAAGTGACACTCTTAATACTAAAAAGTGACACTATTAATACTAAAAAGTGACACTCTTCCTTAAATAATTTACCGGACCAAAATGAATCATCTCGTGTTTCAAGTTAATCTTCTACATGCCTAGATCCTGCTCGCTCTGTTACGAAGGGAAAGAGAAAAAGAATTAATGGAAGTATTGAAAAGGGCAAGAAAAAGACTACTGATTTTTTCTGATTTCCATCAAGCCAAAGAATTTGGTTCCAAGACTCCTAATGCTCGGTTATTTTAGACATATTTTCAGTAAATTTTGTATGTTTGAGTAAGAAACATATACTTTTCCTTGAAAAAGTTATGGTTTTGTGTTTTTAACGATTGACACTTGGGATTATATATATTTCTATGAATGAGAAGATATGTTTCAGTAGTGTTCAATTGGTTATTGCTGTTAAAATCACTAGCTCAAAAGTGACACACTTTAGTCCCAAAAGTAACACACTCCAACCCTAAAAGTGACACTCTTATTGATACAAATTGTATGATTATAAAAATAGGTTGTTTTACCATAAGTGACACACCTAATGCCTAAAAGTGACACAATTAATACATAAAAGTGACATACTAAACGTGACACTTATGAATAAAAATTTAAATATGAAAAGTGATTTTTTTTTACCAAAAGTGACACACGTAAAACTTAAAAGTGACACATTCTATGTTTAAAAGTGACACTCTTATTTAAAATAACTAAGTAAAACTTAGAAGTGACATATTCTATGTTTAAAAGTGACACTCTGATTTAAAGTAACTAAGTAAAACTTAATCAGACCTAAGGCAACAATTATCCAAAAGTGACACACTTTTGTTCCCAAAGTGACACACGCCAAGCCTAAAAGTAACACTCTTATTGATTGTAAATGTAAATAATGTCAAAATGACACATCTCGGTAATAAAACTAAAAAAAAAAATCATAAGAGGCTTCAAACCTTTGACCATGCAAATTACATTACAACAACTTATAAGATTTATTGTGAATCATCTCACCAAATAGGTTTTTAAGACTTTTTATAATGCATTATTAATTTATTATGACCTGAAAATTTATAATTCTCATTAAGAAGAATTAAAACCAAATTACATAGCTCAAGGGTTTTGAACCGCCGACCTCTGGTTGACCTAACCTTCAAGCAACAATTCCGTCCATCTTGCCAAACAAATGATTGTTCTTTTTGTTAACATATTTAGTTATTAACCCGCGAATTCTTAAATGGGCTCCGCTTACTTACGGATAAGGATCCGTAAGAGATCTTCTGAGGAGACCACCTAAAAAATATTTATAACACATCTTTACCTAAATTTTTACCATTTAGCTATCTATTTTCTAAATATTGTCTAGGTTGACCCAGCACATCGTTTAAAAAAAACGAATTGACTGGATTATAAATATTGATGAAATATGTGACTTCCTTTAATGATTTTGAGTATGTGATCATAATTAAAATATATGTTTTACTAAAATAATTTTTTTTAAAAGAAGATAATTATTTGAAAACGTATAAAAAAAAAAGAAAGATAACACTACAAGAAAACAGGGCAACAGCAACGGAAATTTGCAACGGAATTGAAATCGGTTGCAATTTGAAAGGCAAGCTACGAAATCCAACGTGCTATTTAATTTTTTAACGGACACTGCAACGGAAACTACTTTAGTTGCAATTTTGTAACTGACACCGCACAACGGAAACTACTTTAGTTGCAATATTTTTGGTGGGAAAGATTGGAGGAACTATGCGCCCAATTAGAAACAAATCTTGCAAACGAATATAATTTGTTTCAAGATTATGTTTCAAGTTCGTTGCAAACTAAAAGTGTAATGCGTCTTATTGCTAACCCGAAACCCATTTTAATTACGTTTTTTTTGGGAAAAATGGAGGGAACATATGGCGCCTAAATTGCAACAATTTTATACCAATTTTAGATTTTTATTTTATTAAATTGCAATACCTATATAATATTAAAACCTAAACCTAGCCTAAATTAATTAAAACCCCCAATTTCACCCAACAGTTTTTCTCTCTCTTCTCTTGGGTCTCTCTCCTTCTCCTCTTCTTTCGTCTTCTTCCAGCGCCACAACACAAGCCGTCATCCTCACTCTCGGACTTCAAAGGAGTTTGGTCATCTCGACGCCAAGTTGTGCGCCTCTCTCCCTTTTTCTCTCACCAGTATCTCTCGCAATCCTCTCATCTTGGTTTCTTGAAGGATTGTTATCAATTTGGACATCCTTTGCTCTGATTCTAAATTTCTAATAGAGTGTTAACTGTGTGAAATTGAAAAAATTGTATGGTTAGTAAACATCCAGTTTCTAAATCATGGGTTGTTATGAATTCAATGTTCGGTTTTTAATTTGATTATCCTTGCTTATGGAAGAAGTAATCGTAATACCTCAATCAATTTGTTGGGTTTACTTGCATTTTGCTTCCATATTCTTGGGTTTGCAATTGTGTTCAGACTCTTATATGGTAGGTAACATTGATCATTCAGGCATAATGTTTACTTACAGAGATCATTCTCATGTCATGTTCATTCACACTTGATTTATAAGCATATGAATAGATGTGGGACCTGTATGAATAGATGCCCCCATTTTGAATCTTGATGTTAATGAATTAGTACCTCTCTCCCTTCTTCTTTATTTCTCTCAAACACCTTGTTCGTCGTATCTGAATTTTTTTTATTCTTTTTAGTCTTTGCCGCCACCGTCACACTACCCGATTTCTCCCTACGCCAACGCCGACACACTACCTGTATCTCTCTTCTCCTTAATCTTTGTGCTTTGAAATCGAGGTTTTGTTCAAAGAAATCCTATGTGTGCTTTGATTGAAATTTGTTCATTTATCCCCAAATTTGTTTGTTTATCACCAAATCGAGGTCTCGTAATTTTTGGGGCCGATTAAGGGTTGTTTATAGTTTCTAAACATAGCTAGGGTTTGGGTTAAAGTTGTAAAGGAAATTCTTTTAATTTCGGGTAGGGTTATGAAGAGTTTGGGTGCGTTTTTGTGCTGTTTGTGGCTTATTGGATTAATTCAACTAGAAATTTGCAGAAAAGGAAGCTAATTTTGAGTTTGAACTGTTTAATATTGTTATTTGTTAATATTGATATGTTAGTTTTTATTTTTTATTTTGATTTTATTTTGGCAGTTTGGGGGTGGAATTATGTCTTCGCTTAGTAGAGAGCTTGTGTTTTTTATACTTCAGTTTCTAGATGAGGAGAAATTCAAGGATACTGTTCATAGGTAGGTTATGATACTTGTCATGATTGGATGGTTTTTCTCTAATTTTGTTGTTTTAATTCGATGTGATTATGTTTTGTTATTATGTTATTAATTGTTTTTGTTTTGTTTAGATGTGGAGATTGGAACAAGAGTCAGGGTTTTTCTTCAACATGAGGTATTTTGAGAAGATGGTGACGAATGGGGATTGGGATGAAGTGGAAAAGTATTTGTCTGAATTTACTAAGGTCGACGATAACAGATATTCCATGAAAATATTCTTTGAGATCCGAAAGCAAAAGTCCCTTGAAGCCCTAGATAAGTATGTCTCTTAACTTAAGTAAGGGGCTTGACTGTTTGTTTGTTGCATTTATTTCAAGAGCATGCTATACGAGCTAAAAATGATCGAGCAAATTAGTCCTATGAATTATGTGGCATCAGGTGTATAAGGTCTTTATCTGTTTGTTCAAACTTAATATGTTGTTACATTCTCATTGTGGTTTTAACTTTTGTAGGAAGGATCGTACTAAAGCTGTTGAAATTCTAGTGAAGGACTTGAAACTGTTTTCTGCTTTTAATGAAGATCTTTTTAAAGAAATAACACAGCTTTTAACTCTAGAGAATTTCAGGTGTGGAAGAATTTGTCTTAGATAATTGCATAGTTTACGATACTAATATCCTTGTGTTTAATATAAGTTTTGTTTTATACCGTTCGTGGTTACTGATATAAATAAATGCATGCAGAGACAATGAGCAGTTATCTAAATATGGAGACACCAAGTCTGCTAGGAGTGTAATGCTTGCTGAACTTAAAAAGCTAATTGAAGCAAACCCTCTGTTTCGGGACAAGTTAAACTTTCCAAGCTTAAAGAACTCGAGATTGCGAACACTCATTAATCAAAAGTTGGTTTATTGTGAAAATGTAGGGTTTTGAGTTATTGATTTATTTTATATTGACATCTTTGTTTTGTATTGCAGTTTGAATTGGCAGCATCAGCTTTGTAAAAACCCAAAGCCTAATCCTGACAAAAAAACGTTGTTTGTTGACCATTCATGTGGACAGTCACAACCAAATGGTGCACGAGCCCCATCACCTGTAACTAATCCACTAATGGGAGTTGTACCAAAGGCTGCAGGGTTTCCACCTCTGGGGGCTCACGGTGTAAGTAATAATATCCCTTGCTCTTTTTGACACTACTGTTTGAATTCTAGTGTCAAGAAGCTTAATGCATAAGTTTTATTTGGTTTCTTAAGCCTTTTCAGCCTATCTCACTGGTTGGATGGCTAATCCTTCTACGGTGCCACACCCTTCAGCTCCAACTGGTCCTCTGGGCTTTACTCCACCAATAGTGCAGGTACTTTTGCATTAAGTTCCCCTAGGTAATTTTGGAGTAGCTGTGATTGCTGTGGTTTGGTAATATTTAATCAGACTTGGTGTGATATGCATCCTTTAAGAAATGAAGGTTGTTTATTTCCCATTCTGGCTTGCTTCTTCGGATATTGACGTTAGCTCAAGTGCTCTTTTTTCCATGTAGCAGCTTTATTAAAGCGACCCAGGACTCCTCCCACGAACAATGCTGGTGTAGACTATCAAACAGCTGATTCTGAACATGTATTAAAGAGAACAAGACCATTTGGAATATCTGAAGAAGTATGACATTATTCATCTTTTCTCTCACTCTTTTAGTAGATTTGAGGGAAGCAAAGTTCTTTTACTATATGATTTTATTCTTTAATCTCTATTTTCATTAGTTTGTGCAACCTGAAGACTTGTGCCAATGTGACATCTTGAAAGCTCTTAGACTTGAGCTTGATTGATAAAGTTGGTGAAAATTGGTACACCTTTTTGTTATTTTCGCTTCTTGAATATGCTTTCAAAGAATTATCCTTTATGATAGCTCGTACATTGCTCTAAATAACATCTTCATACAATGGTGAGGTTACTAGAAGGGAAAGGGGTTAGTTGACCCCCTGATGTTGAAAAATTGTTATTATAGAACTACAAATTTGTTAATTTTTCAAAATCATGAACAATATTAAATGTATGGAGATTTTGACCCCCTTTCTTCTCAAAATATTTCTACTAGGTAAGAATTTTGACTCCCATTACGATTATTATTGTAGAAAAAGTCATAACTAACTGTAAATTTTAATTATGTATTAGTTCTAATTTCTAAATGAGTACTTTTATTCGAGTGTATTCATAGAAGTTCTAAATGGTTTAACAAAAAATAACTTTATTAAATTTGTACTATATTACAAATAATTGACCCCCTTACAAATTTTTTTTTTTTGGCTCTGTCACTACTTTCATATGGCCAAGTACCATATAATGTGGCTTCCTTAATTTTGAAAAGGTTTTCTTCTAAGTTCACATGTGACTCTTAAGTTACAGGATGTCAAAGTCTAAGGAACAAGGTACTTTGGAGGTTTTTGGATCCATGAAAGTGTAACTTTGTACAGTTACTTTGGTGCTTTTCAGATGTCATGTTTCATTAGGACCCCCCCTGCCCCCTTCATTTTTCCTTAAAGTTATTGATTGCAGTATCATATTTTCGAAGTTTCCTTACTTTGCATAACTGAAGGGATGATGGAAGCAGAAAAAACCCTAAAGAAATAGTGTTATAATTGAGTTATCTTTCCTGTTTTTTTTTTTTGTGCTCTCTTTGTTGATGTTTTAACTCATATAGTTGGCACAATCACGGGGGAGATCATGGTATGGGAACTGGGTATTCGTGAGAGGCTTGCTCATAAAAATTTCAAGGTTTGAGATCTTGGCTCGTGTTCATTGCCTTTGCAGGTTTGGATTCTAAATCTAATAAGAACTTTTCAAATTAAGCATAATTGATGCATTTATTTCTAAATTTTCTTTATCCCTCTTCATTGGTTAAAATTTATGTTTTTCTTTTTGTATGGGGATTTGGGGGGAATGTTTTGCCTTGTTACCTTGTACATGATAGAAAGCCTTTGCCTCCTAAAAGAAAAATTATAGTGACTAAACATTTACTTTTTCATGGACTAATGATTGTTTACGGAATTTGTACTAGGCTTCCTTGTCCAATGAATATGCTGCATCAATCAACCGTGTAATCTGGAGTCCTGACGGCACCCTGTTTGGTATGTTAATCATTTTCCTAGTAAAACAATTACGCTCAATTATTGCAATTTTTTATTAATGTCGGCACTAAGTTGATGTTGGAAAATTGTTAACCATTCTTGGTTCTCAATTTTGTCTGCCATTCTAGGTGTTGCATATTTGAAGCACATAGTACAGATATATGCCTTTCATAGTGGTGATGACCTTCGAAACCACCTTGAGGTTTTTGCTTGCTCTCACTCCCTTGAAAATGATATTTTTTCTGTTTAGCTGTAATGGTCATGTTTTGGGTTTTAACATGTAGGGCTCACTTTCTTTCTTTTCCCCATAAGTTTGAGGCAGTTGACTGACACATAAAGCATCTTTTTATCTCATTTTGGCTATACAGATTGAGGCTCATGTTGGTAGTGTTAATGATCTTGCTTTCTCTTACCCAAATAAACAACACTGCGTCGTGACTTGTGGAGAAGACAACTCATTAAGGTTTGCTATACAGATTGAGGTTTTAGCTGTAAAAAATATGGTCATGTTTTGGGTTTTAACATGTAGGTCAATGATTCTACAGGTGTGGGATGCAATAACAGGGGCCAAGCAGTATACACTTGAGGGTCATGAAGCACCAGTATATTATGTGTGTCCACATTAGAAGGAAAATATTCAGGTATTTTCATTTCATTCTTTCAGATTGCCCCTAGCTAGCATGAAACCTATAGCTAAAGAATGAAATAAAATTGGAGGAAGGAAATAAAGCTGGAAAATGAGAGGAAGGAGCGGAGGCGACTACTGAGATCTGGATTTTTTTTTGGTGTGGTTATTGGAATGAAACAAAGACAAAAGAGGATCAGTAAAGAGGATGGTTGGGAAAAGCTGAAAAATAAGAAAAAACGTGAACCTTGATATGAGAAGTTGTTATGTTAGAAAGCAAAGCCAGAATGGTTTTGTGTGGCAAATTATCAGAGACATCTTCTTTGTCTTTCGTTGAGCTGTTGTGCCGTAGTTAGTCCACTAGAAAACCTTCTATCCTCGCTTAGCTTCCATTACTACTTTGTGTATTTACTTTGCGTGCTTAGGTAAGGATATGCGATTCTATTGCTGCGTATGTCTCTCGTCGACTGGATACGATGCGGAAATATAGAGGAAAATATTTTATTCGGTGTAGCAGATGGATAAAACAAAGTACAAGAGTGTAATTCATGCTTGTTCCCCGAAAAAAGATTTGGAGCTTTTTTCACATGGTGATCGAACCATTATAGGTGATAGAGGCATAAATTTGAGTGGTGGGCGAAGCGGCGCGGCTTGCCGAGGCAATCTATCAAGATGCGAGATATTTATCTACTTGATGATCCCTTCATGCGGTTGGCCTTTGATGCGGTTGGCCTTGCCGGTTGGATCCGAATTATTCAAGTTAGACTTACTCTTCATAATGTCGGTTTTACAACCTAGTTGGGCTGAGTTTATTTTATATTAACTTTGATTAAACATATGGCGTAAAAGCTGAGGAATATATAATGACCGCATTAGGCGCTAAGACAGGGTATATGTAACCCATCAAGTTGAATTTACGCCATCTGGCGATTTGATTACGTAATCGTCCATCATTTCTTGTTTAAGCGATTTTGTTTTGTGGTGCATTTTCACGATATATGCGGATTCGGTTTATGTTTTTGAATTGTGTAGCGCCTACTTTAATTCGATTTGGAAGGTTTACGGGTCCTTTGTTAGCTCAAATTTTACTTCCATTACGTCCGAGCCCTCTTTGAATTCATTTCATTTTCTTTTGTGGCTCAAGTGTGTTCATTAATATATTAATTATTTTAGATGGTACGTATTTTATTGGTTGAGAATGGTAGGTAATGACCCATTTTTAGATCTGCTTGAACAAAAGCATGAGAATAGCTATTGGGTTCAGAAGTTTTCTATCAACTTATCAAAAAAAAAAAAAAAAAAAAGGTTTTCTATCAACTTAACTCAAACTTTGGAATCTCATTTTCATGTTGAGTTGATTATGTGAAGTATAGAAGGTCAATAGTGATCGTGGCACAATAGACTGGTGGATCCATTGTGGCCTAGAGGTCACTGGTGCGTTGAATTTCTGGATACTGTGAACAACATGACATTCACTCTCCTAGTGTTACTGTTTACGAGTCCTTGCTCTACTTAGTTTGGTTGCGTTTGCTTGTTGTTGTTGATTCACAAACCTGAAAGGTTGTTTACTTGGTAACATTTTAGTTTGGTAGGTTACAATTTAATGATCAATGCATATGTTTTAAATCTTGATTTTGTTTTTTGTTTTTTTTTTTGCGGAGGTTTGTAGATGAGGTTATGGAACTTGTGGGCCGAACCCTATTAAGGATGCACCTGGTTGGGTTGCCGGGGGTTAATGGTCTTTCCACAGGCGCACAAAGAGGCTAACCATTGCGGTGGAGGCTGGTGGCGAACCCTCCATTATATTCATGGATGAGCCAACCGGGGCTTGATGCTTCGATTTCTTTGCCATTATGTCTCTGGCTGAGGAACACCGTTGACACCAGGAAGAACGGTTGTATGTACCATCCATCAACCAAGCATTGACATATTCGAAGCTTTCGATGAGGTAACAACTGCATTGATTATATTAAGAAATTATGATTTCGAAGACTGGCTTAGGCTAAACATCTCCTCTTCTTCTTTATATGAGATAATAAGTAAAACCTTTGAGTGCAGCTATTTATGATGAAACGGGGAGGACAAGAATTATACGTGGGACCAGTGGGTCACCATTCTTGCTAATTATTCAGTTACTTTGAGGTGAGGTGCAACTGAAACCTAAGGCGTATCTCATCTTAAATAAAAAGTTTTTGAGATAAAAGTGAATGCTAAAAGTGTGACTTGTTGTACCACCGGAGGATATTGAAGGAATAAGTAAAATCAAAGGTGGTTATAACCTGCGACTTGGATTCTGGAGGTTTCTACTTCAGCCCAAGAAATGATTTTGGGGTCGATTTCACTCAAATCTACAGAAATTCGGACCTTTACGGGTGAGTTCTGTCACACGATAAGCCAATAGGTCAACTAGACTTTGTTTTATAATGGAAGAGTAGAACAAGTGAGGGAAGATATTCAAAAACAAATACAAGCTGACAATGCTGCGGAAATGGAGAAAATCAAAGCTGATTTCAAGCTAATGCAAGAGGAAATTCAGTCACTTAGAGCCCAACAACCTCCACCAATGTCTATGTAGTTTGACAGTTAGACAATACCTTTTGTTAATCACTGGGAGGCTCTTAGCATTCTCTACATTTTTATGTAATCTGACACTTCGACAATGACTTTTGAATGAAATGTTTAAACTTGAGTTGTTTTAAATGTTTAATTTTAGATTTATTTTTTTTTTTTGTAAAATGTGAATTATGAAAATGTTCGATCAGGAACCACTACTAGAAAAATGACCTTTAGTGACGGAATTTTCCGTCGCTAAAGGCGAAATTCCGTCGCTAGGCCCCACGACGGAATTTTTCCGTCGCCATTCCGTCGCTAATCCTTCGTACCGACGCCGATGTCGCCTTTAGCGACCAATTTCCGTCGCTAAAGGTTGATTTTCAGCGACGGAATTTTCCGTCGCTGAAAATCAACCTTTAGCGACGGAAAATTCCGTCGCTGAAAATCAACCTTTAGCGACGGAAAATTCCGTCGCTAAAGGCGTTTAAAAATTAATTAAAATTGAATTTCAGCGACGGAATTTTCCGTCACTGAAATTCAACCTTCAGCGACGGAATTTTCCGTCGCTAAAGGCTTTTTAAAATTAATTAAAATTGAATTTCAGCGACGGAATTTTCCGTCGCTAAAGGCTTTTTAAAATTAATTAAAATTGAATTTCAGCGACGGAAAATTCCGTCGCTAAAGGCGTTTAAAAATTAATTAAAATTGAATTTCAGCGACGGAAAATTCCGTCACTAAAGGCTTTTAAAAATTAATTAAAATTGAATTTTAGCGACGGAAAATTCCGTCGCTAATAATGTAAAAAAATAAAAAACCCAAAAATACTATTATTATAAATTTTTGTACCTGATAATATAGCAATTAATACAAAACTGAAGATACAAAATAAACAATAATATAAAACTAATTTTTAAACATCAAACTGTAAATGTTATTACAACAATCCATGTAAATTATGTATAACAATTAATACCAAAAACTTGTTTCTAGAGTTAACTTGTAAATTTAAACTTGTACCAATCCATGTAAACAATATCTAATAAAAAAACCTAAAAATAAAATTTAAAAAATCCTACGACATGAGGATCAAGAAAAACTTCATCTTCACGGCAATCGCCTAGAAAAACCCGTCCAAGTAAAATTATTATTTTGATTAAAATCAACAAGAAAAGTAAGTCATTGTTTTCATATGATCAAAGGCAAGAAGATTTAGAAGCTTACCATAGGAATACATTTATGGCATAATCATCATTTCTTTGCTTTTTTTGTTGGATGAACCTAAACATGTACAAGTTATCCAAAATCAATTAGTTAATAATAATAACAAAAAGGGTCCAACCCTATTTCCCCACCCCCAATATGAGTATTAAACGATAGGAATGGAAAGAGAAGAAATGGAATGAATGTTGCTTGAAAGTAAGCATGTTCGGTTTCAAAATCCTCCAACATACATACGCTATGTTGTTCGGTTTCAAAGTCAATTAAACTACAACCATGGATTTTATAGTATCAGCATAGCTACCCAACTAGCAAGCGTACATAAATCGATGTTTAAACATTAATACACTAAATTTACACTAACACCCCCTTTGTTTCTTACCATTTACACTAACACCCCCCTAAACGTACATACAATTATCTTTTTTAGTTTTAAAGTCAATTAAACTACAACCATGGATTTCATAGCATCAACATGGCTACCCAGCTAACAAACGTACATAAATCAATGTTTAAACATTAATACACTAAATTTACACTAACACCTGTTTATTTCTTACTATTTACACTAACACCCCCCTAAACGTACATACAGTTATGTTGTTCGGTTTCAAAGTCAATTAAACTACAACCATGAATTTCATAGCATCAACATGGCTACCCATCTAATAAACATACATAAATCAATGTTTAAACATTAATACACTAAATTTACACTAACACCCGTTTATTTCTTACTATTTACACTAACACCCCCCTAAACGTACATACAGTTATGTTCTTAGGTTTCAAAGTCAAGTAAACTAAAATCATGGATTTTATAGCATCAACATGGCTACCCAACTAACAAACGTACTTAAACCGATGTTTAATCACTAATACACTAAATTTATACTAACACCCCTTTAATTCTTACCATTTACACTAACACCCCTCAACGTACATACAATTATCTTGTTTGGTTTCAAAGTCAATTAAACTACAACCATGGATTTCATAGCATCAACATGGCTACCCAGCTAACAAACGTACATAAATTGATATTTAAGCTTTAATACACTAAATTTACACTAACACCCCTTTATTTCTTACTATTTACACTAACACCCCTCAACGTACATACAATTTTATTTTGTTTCAAATCAATTAAAATACAACCATGGATTTCATAGCATCAACATGGCTACCCAGCTAACAAACGTACATAAATTGATGTTTAAGCATTAATACATTAAATTTACACTAACACCCCCCAACGTACATATATTTATCTTCTTTTCTTTCAAAGTCGATTAAACTAAAACCATGGATTTCATAACATCAACATGGCTACCCAGCTAATAAACGTATATAAATCGATGTTTAAGCATTAATACACTAAATTTACACTAACACCTTTTTAGGTTTAGTGTTATGGTTTAGGTTTAGTGTTATGGTGTATGGTTTAGGTTTAGGTTTAGGTTTTAGAGTTAGGGTTTAGGTTTTGGGTTAGTGGGGGGTAGCGGGTCAGTCGGGGTGGGGGGTGGGTTGGGGTGGGGTTAGTGTTATGGTTTAGGTTTAAGGTTAGTGTTACGATTTAAGTTTAAGGTTTAAGTTTTGTGGTTGGGTTGGGTCAGGTTGGGGACGGGTATGGGTATGGGTACGGGTACGGGTACGGGTACGGGTTTGGGGTTGGGGTTGGGGTTAGGGTTAGGGTTAGTGTTATGGTTTAGGTTTAAGGTTAGTGTTACGAATTAGGTTTAGGTTTAGGTTTTAGGTTTACGTTTTAGGTTTACGAATTAGGTTTAAGGTTTACGTTTTAGTTGGGGTTTGTTACGGGGTTGGGGTTGGGGTTGGGGTTGGGGTCAGTTGGTGGGTTAGCGGGTCAGTGGTTGGGGTTAGGTTTAGGTTTAGGGATAGTGTTATGGTTTAGGTTTAAGGTTAGTGTTACGAATTAGGTTTATGGTTTAGGTTTAGGTTTAGGTTTTAGGTTTTAGGTTTTAGGTTTACGTATAGGTTGTGGGGTCGGGTTGGGGTTGGGGTCAGTCAGGGGTGGGGTGGGGGTGGGGGTTGGAGTTAGGTTTAGGTTTAGGGATAGTGTTATGGTTTAGGTTTAGGTTTAGGTTTAGGTTTAAGGTTTAAGGGTTAGGGTTAGTGTTAGGGTTAGGGTTGGGGTTGGGGTTAGGGTTAGGGTTAGGGTTAGGGTTACAACTTTAAAAGGTTCCGAGAAGGACTTCAAGACAACAAAAGGAAAGCAAGTCAACCTTGGGTTGAAACAGAAACAAGCAATAAAAGAGGGTTCAAGTCACAAAGAGATAGGGTGCAGGGACACGGATTGAAGGAAGGAACGTGGGGGGTGTATGGCTTCATTTCGGAAGGTGGTGCGATTGAGGAAGCATTGTATGGGTAGGCAAACAAGGGTCGGGTAGGTCTTGGTGTAGCTCGTGGGAGAGGGGCGCGAATTGGCTAGCCGTGCATGGCACACCATGCAAGGCTTCAGCCTACAAGTATTAGGGTGACCAACCTCCGTGAATCCAAGCGGCTAGGGGATTAGTTTGTTTAGGAAAGAATCTGCCTTTAGTAAGATTAATATTTTATTTCCTTTAGATTTGTTTCCTTATGTCATTTGAAGTCTTTTCTTTCTAGTAATTTAGGACTCTTTTATTAATTAAGGTAGGACTTTTCTTTCCTAGTTTGTTAAGAGTTCTTTTTATTTTGGTAAGAAGATTAGGGTGAATTCTTGTAGCCTTTATAAGGCATTTACATTTTATTGAAATGGCAGATTTTGTGAACGCAAAGAAACTTCAAAGAACGAGTTCGAGCGAGTGAAACTCGACCGGTGAGTCCGCCTATCCGTCTTTATTTTCTACTGTATTGTGTGTGTATTCAGGGCTGTTACGGGCTGTTTTGGACTTATGTTTGGAACAGCCTGCTCGTAGTTCGGGGCAGATTTTCGGCTGTTAAAAATTGGTGTTTCGAGGCTATATTCAGGACTGTTTTAGAAGGGATTTTGAGCAGGTTTTGTGGCTGAAGTTGGGGCAGTTTTGAGCAGGTTTTGGACAGACTAAAGGGCTGGGAATTATTGGTTAATTGGCTAGTAATTTTGGGGCAGGTTTGAGTCGGGTTTGGGGCTGAATAAAGAGAGCTGAATCAGATTTGTTGTTCAGTTTTTCGGATTTGAGTCGGGTTTGAGTCAGATTTGTTGGTTCAGTTTTGGGGTAGGTTTGAGTCGGGTTTGAGTCGGATTTGTTGGTTCAGTCTGAATATTATCTGTAAGGAAATTGTAGATTTAACTTGCTCTTGTTGGGTAAATCAAACAGAAACGATTTGTGGCTGCTAGTGTGAATGCTCACGGAATAAGTAGAAATGATCATAGTGTGTTTGGCTTTATAATTATAATAAGAAATGCTTGTCTAGATATGATGCCTGTTTGATATTGCATTGGCTGCAAACGAAGTGTTTCTAATATATTGTTGCAGAGGCTTCAGGTGAAAGGTCGAAGTGTTTGAAGGAAACATTTTTAAAGCATTTGTATCTCATATATATATATATATATATATATATATATAATTTCTACATTTGCTGCTTTAGTGCAATAAGAAACTTTGCATGCTATCAAACAACCCAGAAAAGAACTCCATACTTGCTGTTTAGCTCCTATTCCAATCAGCAACATTAGAGAAAGAAAGATCTGTATGGTCTCAGTTCATTGCAGCAACTAAACAATCTGCCCAAATTATATGCCTTGGCCGAAAGTTGTCATCTAAACAAAGCAGCCCGAAAAAATACCCTACACCACCCACGGCAATGATAGGAAAATCACAGGGATGATATACGGACTCACTGGTTAAACTTCACTCGTTTAACGTAAAGAAATCCGAAGATTGCCTTTTTTTAAGCTTCACTCACTTAAGAAGAAAGAACCGATTTGAAATAAGAACACAACTTGCTCTTTACTGGGTTTTCTTACGAAACTCAAAATCTGCATTATTATTGAAAGTAAAGGCCTTTTAAAGGCTTACAACAAGAACTCCTCATCTAAATGAAATAAGAAATCCTAATAAGACTAAGCTACTAAAAAGAAAGAAATCCTAATCTAGGAAGCAATTAAAATTCTTATCTAATAGCAGATTTCACTCCTAACTTACTCTATCCTTTCATAATGCAAACTCATAAATGAATACAAATGAGCTAAGAATCTCATAAATGACAACTCTCCAATTTCTCTAGTTGTATGCCCAAAGAACATATCCTATTCAGGTCCATTATCTAGCCCCAAGACTAATCCATTTCACTGCCACTCCTGGGTGCAAACTAATATAATTACAAAAGGCTAGGAAGAATTAATGGTTGAAAACTATTCCTTGAACAAGACGAAATGGTACAACAAAACTATAACAAAGACTATCCCTAATTTGGTTTGTATGATTATATATAAAGTTCTCCTAAGACAGCAAAAAAATACACCCAAATTTACTTCTTCCATTCATGAAAGAGCTTAATAATATAAAGTGGACAAACATTTTATTTGTGTAACCAAAAAACAAATACTATACAGGATAAAGGCTCACCTGTTTTCCATTGATGATATGAGTTTCAGCAATAATAGTATCCACGACCGAAGGATCAGCATAAGTGATAAACCCAAAACCCCTCGGTCGACCCGTTTGTCGATCTTTCATAATAACCGAATCCGTAATCTCCCCATATTTTCCAAAATACTTGACAAACGTATCTGCACACAAAAATCCTAATAAATACAGTCCTCATAATTGGACAATTTAGCTATGAAATTACAAATTTTGAAACCGATATATACCTGAAGTAGTATCTTTCGCTAAACCCCCGATAAAAATCTTCCTGCAACAAAGAACAAAAATCCAAATTCTTCAATGCTGTCACGAAGAGTGTGCACAAGTAAGGGGATAAAGAAAGAGAGAAACTAGATATGACTAACCCGGGACTGGCGCCATCGCCGTAGTCAGATCTCTTTGACCCCATGGACGACAAGTTTATCTCGATTCGAAACAGTCTAGGGCACGGGAAGTCCGACAAGGGCTTGAGACAGGACAAAGTAAGCTCGCTAGGGTTAGGTCTTCAAGAGATAGAATATCGAGAGAAAGAGAATGCTAGCCTCGGTTGCGATTGACGGCGGTTGCGATTGACGGCGGAGAGGGGTTTGCTTGGCGATTGCGATTGACGGCGGAGATGAAGATGGATCGCTTGGGTTTTGGGCCGGCTATGGAGGATGGCGGCCGTGAAGGGAGAGGGAGGGGAAGTGAAGAGACTGCGAATTGAAGAGGAAGAGAGGGCTTTTTGAGATTGTTTTTAGATTTGGCGGTTGATATTTCATTTGCTCCCGCCCACATTTAGCGAAAAAGAAAGGCTTGGCTTATTTTTGAACGGAAGATTGTTTTTGGCGGTAATATAAATATTTGGGGAGTTTTAATTTTTCGGGAACATGATTATTAATTGACTTTAAATTATATTTTTATAATTTCAAATATTTTCTTCGCTTTGGAATATTGCTTAAAAGTCATTTTTTTAAGAAAATGACAATTTTAATAGTTTATTAGTAATAAAATGACACTTGTATATCTTAATTTTTTAAAGTGGACTCTTTACATGACACTTTATTAATTACATAATATAATTTTACTCTATTTATATAATTTCACTTTTTTAATTTAAATCAAATTTCCTCTATTTATATAATTTTGTTATTATTTTCTTAAATATATAAATTAAGTTGTAATGTGAATATTTTAATTTTTGTAATTATATTGATGCTAATCATTTTAATTATTGATATTATATTATTAAATTAATATTTCAAATATTACTTTAATAATAAAATATCATTCATTAAAATGATTATAATATTTCCTATATATATAGGAAATATATAATCATTTTAATGTTTTGAAATATTTGTTTTTGTAATATTAATTTTGTCGCTAGAATTAATATTTGCTTTGAATCATTTTTTTTGTAAATAAATAATGTTTTGAAATTTTTTTTTGTAAAATCCCTTTGTGTGTGTCTATATATATATATATATATATATATATATATATATACTAGTGTGTCACCCGTGCTTTGTACATGATAATTTTTTTATTTTTTTCTCACTAAATTTATTAAATATGGTACATACTTATTTTATAAGATATACTAGTATTCTTGCCTGTGCCGATGGCACGGTGCCAGTTTGGGAATTTATCAATAAATAAAGCAGATAATGTGGAAATGAATTAATATTTACTTATAATTTGTCTAAGTTAATTATGATAACAGTTAAAAAGAAAAAAAAAGTGAATATTTCAAATTACAAAACTTACGATTTTTTTAAAAAAATTATTTGTATACGAAATTGTGGGCCATAAAAAATTAAATTGATTAAGTTACGTTACAATAACAATTAAATAGAAAAAAATAAAATATAAATATATTTACTTATAATTTGTCTAAGTTAATTATGATAACAATTAAAAAGAAAAAAAACAAATATTTCAAATTACAAAACTTACGATTTTATATTAACAAAATTAATTTGAATTTGCATGTGGTCATACTGTGTTGCATGTCTCTAGCACCTTCCGTCGCTAAATATTTTCATCATTTAATTTCAATTTAATTCCAGCAACGGAATTTTTCGTCGCTAAATATTTTCAGAATTTAAAATTAGGGAAACCCGCTAAACGAATTGATGCTTTGTCGTGAACAAATATTTGATCCGATTGGGTTATACCTGATCGGATCGGGTTGAGAAAAAAATGTAACCAAAATATGTTGTGTTCATCATTCTATACAACATTGTCTTGGAGAATGGCATATTCATGTAAGTTAAGTTACGCTACGCCATTTAGCGCTAAGTTGCTGTTGTTAAGTTACATTACGCTTAAGCTAAGTTACGCCACGCTAAGTTGCTACGCCACGCTAAGTTAAGCTGTTGCCACGCGTTAAGTTAAGTTAAGTTACGTTAACTTAAGTTATATTGCTGCTGTTGCTGTCAAATTGCTGCTGTTGCTAAGTTGCTACGTTACGCTAAGTAAAATTAAGTTGTTGCTAAGTTAAGTTGCTGTTGCTTGCTGTTAATTTAAGTTGCTGTTGCTAAGTTGTTAAGTTAACGCTAAGTTAAGTTGCAAGCCGTTAAGTTGCTTGCTAAGTTGTGCTAAGTTGCTAAGTTGCCACGTTATGTTTGTTATGTTACTTTAAGTCAAGCTGCTAAGTTGCTAAGTTGTTGCTGTTGCTAAGTTGCTGTTGCTGCTAAGTTGTTGTTGTTAAGCAGTTACATTAAGTTACGCTACGCTTGTTAATTTAAGTTATACCATCTTGCCAATAGCGAAGTTGCTGTTTTCATGCTATAATGGTCCATCGACCATTGCTAAGCTTGCTTGCTGCTGTTGTTAAGTTGCTGCTAAGTTGCTGTTGCTAAGTTGCTAAGCTGCTGCTAAGGTTGCCAGTTAAGTTGTTCACGCTAAGTTTAGCTTAAGTTGCCACGTTAAGTTAAGTTGCTGCTGCTGCTGTTGCTGCTGGGTTGTTGTTGCCACGTTAAGCCGCCACGCTTAGTTGCTGCTTAAGGCACGCTATGTTGCTTGCTAAGTTAAGTTGCCACGCGTTGCCACGCTACGCTGTTGCTGTTGCCACGCTTGTTAAGAAGTTGCTGCTAAGTTGCTGCTTGCTTGCTGCTGCTGCTTGCTAAGTTGGTTGCCACGCTACGCTGGTTAAGTGCTAAGTTAAGTTGCGTTGCTAAGTTGCTGCTGCTAAGCTTGCTGTTGTTGCTGTTACGTTAAGTTGCTGTTACGTTAAGTTGCTGTTAAGTTATTGGTTAAGTTGCTGTTGCTGCTTGCTGCTAAAAATTGCTGCTGTTGCTAAGTTGCTAAGTTGCTTGCCACGCCACGCTTAAGTTAAGCTGTTGCTGCTGGTTAAGTTACTTATGTTGCTATTAAGTTGCTGCTGTTGTTGCTGTTAAGCCACGCTTAAGTTGTTGCTAAGTTGCTGCTGCTTGCTAAGTTAAGGTTGCTGTTGCTAAGTTGCCACGCTGTTGAAGTTAAGGTAAGTTGTTGTTGCTAAGTTGCTAAGTTGCTAAGTTTACGCTATGTTTGCTATGTTAGTTAAGCCTGTTGTTGTTGTTAAGTTGCTGCTGCTGTTAAGTTAAGTTGCTGCTTGCTAGTTACATTAAGTTACGCCACGTTGCTAAGTTACGTTTAAAGTTCACGCTATTATACCATCTTGCTAATAGGCGTTGTTTTCATGTTATAATGGTCCATCGTATCCATTGCAAAGTTGCTTAAGTTAAGTTAAGTTAAGTTGTTAAGTTGCTAAGTTGCCAGTTATGTTTAAGTTATGTTACTTTAAGCCAAGCTTGTTAAGTTAAGTTAAGTTAAGTTAAGTTAAGTTAAGTTAAGTTAAGTTAAGTTAAGTTACATTAAGTTACGTTACGTTTCGTTAAGTTACGATACGTTAAGTTATACCATCTTGCTAATAGGCGTAGCGTGTTTTCATGTTATAATGGTCCATCGTACTCCATTAAGTTAAGTTAAGCTAAGTTAAGTAAAGCTAAGTTAAGTTAATTTAAGTTAAGCTAAGTTAAGTTAAGTTAAGCTAAGTTAAGTTAAGTTAAATTAAGTTAAGTTAAGTTAAGCTAAATTAAGTTAAGTTAAGTTAAGTTGATTTAAGTTAAGCCACGCTAATGTTAAGTTATAGTTGCCACGTTACGTTAAGTTAAGTTAAGCTAAATTAAGTTAAGTTAAGTTAAGTTAGGTTAAGTTAAGTTACGTTTTAGTTAAGTTAAGTTAAGTTAAGTTAAGCTAAGTTAAGTGAAGTTAAGTTAAGTTAAGCTAAATTAAGTTAAGTTAAGTTAAGTTAAGTTAAGCTAAATTAATTTAATTTAATTTAATTTCAATTTAAGTTAACGTTAAGTTACGTTAAGTTAAGTTAAGTTAAGTTAAGTTGTAATGTGAATGTTTTATTTTTTGTAATTATATTGATGCTAATCATTTTAATTATTGATATTATATTATTAAATTAACATTTCAAATATTATTTTAATTTAATTTCAATTTAAGTTAACGTTACGTTACGTTAAGTTAAGTTAAGTTAAGTTAAGTTGTAATTTGAATTTTTTATTTTTTGTAATTATTGATGCTAATCATTTTAATTATTTATATTATATTATTAAATTAACATTTCAAATATTATTTTAATTTAATTTCATATATTTTTGATATTTTATATTAATTAGAATTCAATTTAATTTTTCATTATCAGTGACGGAAATTTCCGTCGCTGAAATTAAAATTTATTATTTTTTAAAAATTAAAAATTATTATTTTTAAAAATACTTTAGCGACGGAAATTTCCGTCGCTGAAATTCAATTTTAATTAAATTTTTAACGCCTTTAGCGACGGAAATTTCCGTCGCTGAAATTCAATTTTAATTAAATTTTAAACGCCTTTAGCGACGGAATTTTCCGTCGCTGAATTTCAATTTTAATTAATTTTTAAAAGCCTTTAGCGACAGAAATTTCCGTCGCTGAAATTAAATTTTAATTATTTTTTAAATTCCTTTAGCGACGGAAATTTCCGTCGCTGAAATTAAAATTTATTATTTTTTAAAAATTAAAATTATTATTTTAAAATAACTTTAGCGACGGAAAATTTCCGTCGTTTGAAATTCAATTTTAATTAAATTTTTATGCCTTTTAGCGACGGAATTTTCCGTCGCTGAAATTCAATTTTAATTAAATTTTAAATGCCTTTAGCGACGGAATTTTCCGTCGCTGAAATTCAATTTTAATTAATTTTTAAAAGCCTTTAGCGACGGAAATTTCCGTCGCTGAAATTAAATTTTAATTAATTTTTAAAATCCTTTAGCGACGGAAAATTCCGTCGCTAAAGGTAATTTCCGTCGCTAAAGGTGACCTTTAGCGACAGAATTTTCCGTCGCTGAAAATAAACCGAAATTAATTTCTGAAATATTCAGCGACGAAAAATTCCGTAAGGTCACCTTTAGCGACGAAATTTCCGTCGCTGAAAAATTCGTCGCTGATGTTCAAATCGTCGCTAATGCTGAATTCGCCGCTGATTCCGTCGCTAAAGGTGGCCTTTAGCGACGGAAAATGATAAATTCCTTCGCTGATGGTCAATTCCGTCGCTGATGCAAAATTCCGTCGCTAAAGGTAAAATTCCGTCGCTGAAGGCGCTGTTTCTAGTAGTGTCTTTTTAAGTTTGGAGTTGTCGAAAAAAGAAGGATGGGATGCTATGAGTTTCATTTTTTGATTGCATCGTCACAACGTACTCATGTGCCACCTAAACTAGTAGTTGTAACGGGGCCGAAAAATCCGTGTGCAAAAATTGAAGTACTTTTCAAGTAGAAAGAGTCAAGTGTTTTAAGATTCGTTAGGCAGGTTCAGACACCACACCAGTACCTGCGCTTAAAATTAAGACATAAATATCATGTTTTATATATTTTACTTATTATAACATAATTAACAAGAATTAAACCTTCAATATACTAATAGAAAATATCATCAAATAATTTAAAAGTAATGATTACATTTTAATGTAAATTTTAAAAGTAAAACAAGCAATTTAATATCGTTCCAAGGTTCACAAAATTACAAAAATAGTCAATAACTTACTACTTAATAGGTCCATTAACAAATTACAAATTTATAATATATAATTCAATAATTTTAGAGATATTTGCTTTTTTTTTAAAATACCTAAATGACATTATTTCGAGTCAAAGTATTTAAAAATAAATAAAATCAGTAATTGGACGCCTAGGATGCCTAAGCGGTACCTAGAGCGCCTAGGCCGATTTTTAGAAGAATCTGAAAGACAATGTGATTTGAAAACAAGTTGTTCTAAGACATTTTGACCGTTATTAGTTGACATAGAAGGAAGACAATTAACAGGGTTTAAAATTGATGTAACATAGCCTTTTGTGCCATAACAGTCAAATTCATAATATATTTTTGAAAAAAAATAAAGACTGAAGAAACAAATACCTTTGGTAATAGGTGCGGATCTAAAATGGCATTTGTTAGCCAAGTGATATATAAAGATACAAAGGTGATGAATTTATAATTTAAGAAAGGTTTAATGACAAAAAGTACCATAAAATTTTACTTTATGTATCTACTATACCATCCAACTTGTTAAATTACCAAAAAAGATCCACAAACGTTCTAAAAAGTGGGAAAAAAGACATTACTGCAACTCTGCAAGTCCCAGTTAAAAAGAGATCAAGGAGGTGTTGACTTGTGTAAAATAAAAAATGGTCACATTAGTACATTTGTTAACTTTTTTCATGGAGATTGACGGCAGTATCTTTTTTGTCATCTCTTAAAAAGTTGATCGGCTTTTTTAGTAAATTAACGAATTGGATGATATAGTAGATACTTAGAGAAAAATTCAATAATATTTTTTGTTATTAAATCTTAAAGAAACAAAAATGTTAGGTGTATTACTCTACATATCACTAGTGTTTCAAAAATGTAATTTTTTTACTTTCTTTGACGCCAAAACGACATTGTTTAGGTGAAATAAAAAATATAAACAAAGAATATTAAATTATATTTCAACCACGAAACAATCGAAATCACAAAAGTCGATTGACATGCAATGAGGATCCATGAAATTTTCTCAGCCGAGGCAGAATGTAGTAGGAGTGGGAGAAAGAGAGATGGATTACTAGTTTTCCTCATAGTTTTAATTTTTTTATTAAAAAAATTAACAAAGAATACAAAAACATATTTCAACTAATATTATTGTTCCTGATGCGGGTAAGGGGCGTGCGTAGAAGCAGGCTGAAGGAAGTCACTTGGGCTGATGGGTTTAATAAAGAAGCTGGGCTTGGCATTGGGATCAAGTAAGTTGTTGGACGGCGCAAGGAAGGCTAATGGGTTTAATAAAGAAGCTGGGCTTGGCATTGGGATCAAGTAAGTTGTTGGACAACGCGAGCAAGGATGACACGGGACTGGTTGGTACTCCATGCAAGACTTCGGCAACTTCAAGGCATCGGGTGGCCGACCTCATTGACTTCTATTGACAAAAGAATTATAGTTTTAGAAGAAAGTTGTTACCATTTTGTTTAGTTGGTTAGTAAGTTTATGTTAATTAGAATTTAGTTTCTTTTACCCCAAGTTTTAAAGTTTCCTTTCAAGTAAAAATAGGATAAGTTGTAAGCCTTTTCAAAGGCATTTTCTTTTTTGAACACTGCAGATTTTTGTTTTGGTGTGAAACCCGTCCAAAGAACAGGTTGTTCTTTCTTCGATTATTGAAAGAACACAATAGCTAGGATTCTCAAGAGAAACCAAAGCAGTTTCTAATGTAGCTGTCGATGTAGCTACAATGGAAATCACAATGGTCAAAGATGAACAAAACAACGGAAGACTATAATCAGACAATGAACTGAATGCAAAAGATTACCAAAACAATCTACAAGACTATGCTTGTAGACCTAGCCTCAAGGACACAAAGATTTCACTAAAAGGATTAAACGTTTTACAAAAAAAACTGTTGTGAAATCACACACAAAACACTCTCACAAGACAACACGCCTTGGAGAGCAAAAACCCCATAGAAAACAAGGTAGACCAAACGTGGGAAGAAATAAAACAACTTCCTAAAACTGAAACAGGAAGATAAAATTGTATTCCAGAACTTCAATGTTACTGCCGATGTTATAACATCAGGAGCAACAAACAATCTGCACCGTCTGCAAAACTCTCGAACTTTTATGATTCTGCTCATAGCTTTATCGCCTTTTTCCCTTCGCTCAAGCTCTGTATAATACCCGTGTCCCAGCTCCTTTTTATATAGCAATGCGAAGACCTACACACACAGAAAAATCCATCTTCTACAAGGAAAAGGATTAGTAACAAGGAAATATTAACAACTTACCAAATCCATGAAATTTATTACCAAATATATATCAAAGGAGACAAGATTCACGGATTGACTAGGATTTATAACAAGATTATGTTTCCAGAAATGATGCACCATAATCTAATAAAAGATTTTGGTTCCAAAAAATATAACACAACTAAATCTAGTTAAGAATGAAAAGACCTAAATTACCACAAACTTGTCAAATATTAATTTTGACCATGAAAGGGGAAACAAGTAAAAATAGGCATGGCCTATTTTACCCTTACAATCACCCCCTTTGTTGAGCATTTCTGGTCAAATATAATGACAAGTGTTCCATTATCACTTCATATTACAACCTGCAAATGTTAGAGAGACAAATCCAAAAACTCACCCCCTGAACACATGCACCAAACAAGAATAATGGAAGCCAAACTGTTTGAACCATAACCAACCAACCTCAAAACAATAAAAGAGTTACAAATCCACATCAAATAGAAATCAGTTTTAAGAAGTTATTACAGACCAATCATAAACTATTGTTTAAGAAATACAACCAACCACAAACTCAAATTTTCAATTCAACCACAAGAGCAACAATCTTCAGCATTGGTCTTCAATAGTTTCAGATTCTTTCCAAAGAATAGATTCGGGAGCACAGAAGTGCAGTAAGAATCGGGAACATCGGGGACAACACCAAAGCACTTGTATCGGAACAACTGAGAGCTGGAACACTTACACTATCACCCCCTATTTGGCCAGAATGCATGGCCAACCAAGAAGTATATTGTGCAGCCAAGGATTGAAGGAGGGATGTTTGTGAGGCCAGAATAGCCAGTTGAGAATTCACCATACTCAACTGATCAAAAATAAAAGCTATGGATACAGGAGGAGAAGGAAGATTTGAAATGCATGAAGAGGAGGTAGCTGATGTAGCTACATTGGAAGTAACATTGATGGAAGGATGAACAGATGGTTGTGATTTAGATGGACCGGGAAGAGAAACAGAAGGAATAGAAGAAACAGGAACATAGGGATAAACTAGGGGCAGATTCACAACCTTATCTCCTCTCAGAAGTTTTGCAGAAATGTGTAGAGGATCAAGAATAAGAGTAATTAAGTCTAGTTCGTGCAACAGGTGAATAACCTTGAGACACTAAAAGTTTGTATATCAGAGAAGGGAAGATCAGAGATCTATTGTCACCCTCAGACTCAGCTAGAGAGGTGATTTTCTTAAATGCAAAATCTCCAAAATCAAAAGGTTTATTTGTGCCTATCTGATACAAAAACTCTAGCATGCTCTTCACTTAAGGTATTTGTGTTGGTGGTGGGTGCCCAGTTAGCACAACAGATTTTGTGCATGAGTGCATAAAGGGAAGATAACTGGGATGTGCTAATAGAAGAGCCCTTTACAGGCCACTTATGCAGGGTGCCTCCAGTTAGTTCAAGGGCACACAGATTAAGATCAGAGGTCATAGCAAAGGGACCAAACTCAGGAGTTTTGAACATCTTATTGATGAGGGAAGGAGAAAACGAATACCATTTACCACGCACAAAAACCTTTTCAAACCTCGGATCAGAAACTGAGGAAATTCATTTTTCTAAATTAGCATAGAATTCACATATAAGGTCTCTAAAATAAGGGGAGGCAGAAGAGAGTGTCCTTAGAAGACCTCTATCAGTGAAGAATTGTGACAAATTATGTTCAGATAATTCAACTGAGGGTATAACTCTTTCATCCACGATTTTCCCAGAGGTATTATATCTCACAGATGCAGCTTTTGAAAGAAATTTGGAAGAGAAAGCTTTACCAACAGAGGCAGTAACAGAAGCAGGAGGCTTAGAAACTCTGGATGTAGCTACATTGGTAGCTACATTCACTGAAGATGCGCGGCTCTTGGTGAAACGCACTGGAACTTCCTCACTTTCTTCGCTAGCGATAGGAGTTGCTTCTTTACTGTCAAAATTTTTATCTGAACTATCATCAAATTCAGGTGTACTGGTTTGTTGGCCCAAATCTTCTGCAGGTGGTTGTGAAGACAGATGAGACTTTGGAGAAGGCACAAACTTCAATTGAACCAGGTAGTTTGCCAAAGTTCGTTCTTCATCTGAGAAATTAATGTCAGCATTAGACGTTGAAGGAGAACCAGCCTCAATGTCAGGGGATTCTTTGGCTTGAGTCGAAGAATCTGTTTGAAATACGACTCGAGGCGAAGGAATTGGATAATTGTCATCTGCCTCTTCTTCTTCGATTGGAACAGATACTGGGGAAGCAGGTTTTGAAACCGTTTCTTGAGCAACTGGGATTGACCCTATTTTGGGTACAAAATCGACATCATCTGGGTCACGGTCAACGACCACAGATTCTACAAAGGCTCCAGGTGTGACTTTGTTCTTCTTTGCAGAAATAACCTCCTCCATGCTTGGATTTTCAAAATTTGAAGGAATTCCTCTAAGCCTCTTTGATCTCCGAGAACTAGGGTTCCCAATTTGGGGTAACCCTGACAAATCGATGGGATTGTCGACATCAATAGCGTTCCCTTTTTCTCCAGGAAGAATGACGGTTAAGGGTTCAGGTAAAGGTTGAGCAATGACCAAGGTTGTTGGGGGATTTTCAGGTGAGGAAACTGGAGACGTTGTAGCTTCATTGGAAGCTACATCAGCTGAGGGGTTATTATCAGGGTTCTTGGATGCAGAAGATGATGTAGAAGCCATGGATAATTGAGGAGAAAATCAAGAATATATGATGATTGAAAGGTGATTTCGATGAAGGTAATCTCCAAGGCACAAGATTTTCGGATAAGCAGGCTTCTGTGAGTGAGATGGAATCCTCTTTCTTGAAAAATTAACATGTCTCTTAATGACATGGAATGGGAGAAGGCTAAGTAACTAACCAAAATTCAAATTTAGATGATAAATCAAATATTAACCAATCACATTGGAGAGATAAAAAAGATCTGTTTATTGTCATGAGAAATAGGTGGAGGATTAAAGATGAGGGAGTTACAACCAATTTCATATTTTAAAATTTGAATTTTCCAAATTAAGCAAGGATTTTGAAGAAACACAACACTTAACTAACCAAGATTGGTACACCACCAAACTGTCAAACAGTAATCATAATCAAGTTCAGGGCCTCATGAACATCACACAGATTAGACAACCACATAAATTGCAACAAGGAGAACATTAGTATAGAGATTGCACTAATCTGATATGGAAACTAAAAACATCAAGGGGCTGATATGATCAACACAAAATATGACAGAAAATATGCCTAATACATGATGAAAATAAGTAAACAATGCCGTCACACACATGTGATATGTCTAGATCATCTGAATGTAGTTCCCAATGTAGCTGCATTGGAAGATACATTCGCCAAAGTTGTGATTTTATGTACAATTTCTCATCTTTTGTTCACCAAACCAACACATAACTCCCATAAAAACCATATGTACTTTATTTCCCTATGAGAATAGCTTTACTTTATTTCAAGCTATAAAAATATGCCACTTGGAACCTTTCACACTATTTACCAAGGGTAACCACTTTACTTTTTGATCAACCCATGAACTCCGAGGATTCATAGTCCCAAAAGAAAGGTGCCACAACCTTGTTCATAGGTAGCTCTTTTCCGTTAGGTAGCTTTCACACTTTTTCAATTCAAGGGAGTCAATTATCTCAAGATCATCCCATGAGAGCCTAAGCTCCATAGTGCTTTGATAAATTGTTGCATCCCAAAAATTTCAAAAGGTAGCTCTTTCCTTTGTGGTCTTAGGATTTTTCACTTTCAATAAAGCTTTAGGGAGAAGGTGAGGAGAATCAGAACAAGAAAATCACAACACATTTTGAATGTATAACCAAGTTGGCAAACCAAGGTACTAAAACATAAAGAATGAATCTAATGTGCCCCCCTAAAAACACAATGCAAGATGCCTAATCTTTTTTTATATATAAATAGAAGTGAGGGGTTATATGGCACACAAATCGAGAGATTTCCTAAGATTTATAAATCTCTCAAAATCTAGACTCTTAGTGAAAATATCAGCCAATTGATTTTCAGTACCCACATGTTCAATGCAGATAATACCTTGTTCAACCAAGTTTCTAATAAAATGGTGTCTTATATCAATGTGCTTAGTTCTAGAGTGTTGAAAAGGATTTTTTGCTATACTTATGGCACTGATGTTGTCACAATACATGGTTAATACAATGCTGTGTAAACCATAATCCTTGATCATTTGATTCATCCATAAGACTTGTGTACACCCACTACCAGCAGCTATATACTCAGATTCAGCTGTTGATAGGGCAACACAATTTTGTTTTTTACTAAACCATGAAATCAAGTTGTTACCCAAATTAAAACATCCACCTGAGGTACTTCTCATATCATCAACACTACCTGCCCAATCAACATCACTAAAACCAACAAGATTAGTATTAGTGTGTTTTGTGTACCACAAACCCATGGAACAAGTCTCACCAACATACCTAATTATTCTTTTGACAGCTTTTAAGTGAGAGACTTTAGGGTTTGCTTGATACCTAGCGCACAAGCACACACTATATATGATGTCTGGACGGGTGGCAGTCAAATACAACAGACTTCCTATCATACTTCTATATAATGTATGGTCAACACTTTCAGATTTTTCATCTTTGTTAAGTTTATTGGATGTACCCATAGGGGTTTTCTTTTGTTTTCCATTCTCAAGATTGAATTTCGTCACCAAGTTAAGAGCATACTTGGCTTGAGATATGAACATCCCTTCATGTAGTTGTTTTATCTGAATTCCTAAAAAATAGGTCAACTCTCCTACCATACTCATCTCAAAAGTGGAAGTCATGCAATTTACAAACTCTTTTTCCAAAGACTTGGAGGTGGACCTAAACACAATGTTATCAACATAAATTTGTGCTATTAAAATGTGTTTATCTTGTTTTTGAATAAAAAGAGTTTTGTCCACCTCTCCCCTTCTAAACCCACTTTTCAAAAGATGGTCTGTTAGTCTCTCATACCAAGCTCTAGGAGCTTGTTTGAGACCATACAAGACCTTTTTTAACTTAAAAACATGATTGGGTTTATGGGGGTTTTCAAAGCCTTTTGATTGTTCCACAAAAACTTCTTCTTCAAGAATACCATTTAGAAAAGCCCTCTTAATATCCATTTGTTGAAGAGTAATATCAAGAAAGCATGCAATGGCAAGAAGCAGACGTATGGACTCAATGCGGGCAACAGGAACAAAGGTTTCATCAAAATCCACCCCCTCAACCTGTGTGTACCCTTGAGCCACAAGTCTTGCTTTGTTTCTTATTATCTCTCCCACTTCATTTGATTTGTTTTTGAAAATTCATTTTGGTCCAATAACATTTACAGAAGTGGGTCTAGGAACAAGATACCAAACATCGTTTTTAGTGAATTGGTCAAGTTCTTCTTGAATGGCATTTATCCAACACTCATCCTTGAGAGCTTCATGCACATTTTTGGATTCAATGGTGGATACAAAACAAGATGCATGAATTTCATCAAATTCTAGGGTAGACAAGCAAGCAAGTTTTCTATAATCCACCTTACATTTTCTTCTAGTTGACACCCCATCCTGAACATTACCTATGATTTGAGAAGTGGGATGCGTTTTCTGAATTTTGCTTGGTATGTCATATCACACGATCGATCGAGATTTGGGCCGATTTCTGCTTGTTCTAAATCATTTCGGCTTAGTCAAGTTTACGTCAATGTGACTTCCGATGTAGCTACATTGGAATCACATTGATAGTATATTCTAAATCACATCGCTTTCGACAGCCTTCCCGAATACGCATGTTACGTCTTGATCAGTCAACAGCAGTTCAGGTTGGAATCGAATCTTTGGTTTAGAAGTGATATCTCCAAAATCAAGAATACCAAACATCTTCTTCACGGTTTTTGTGTCCAAGATCCGTTAAATTATCAAAAACAATGTTCATAGACTCCATGATAGTCTTAGCCTAAGATTAAAGACTCTATATGCTTACGACTATTATTAGTGGAGTAGCCCATGAACTACACACTTGTCACTTTTAGAATCAAATTTAGAAAGATGATCTCTATCATTAGAAGATAACATACACAACCAAAAAAACATGAAAAATATTTTAAAGTTTGTTTCTTTCCTTACAAAAATTTCATAAGGTGTCATTGCTACTTGGTCTCGAAAAGAAAACCTATTTCCAATGTGACAAGGCGTTGTATTTAAAAGCTTCGACCCATTAAAACCTTTGCCAAGTTTTTTAGAGGTTAACATAACTCTTGCCATCTCTTGAAGTGTCCTATTCTTTCTTATACGCCACTCCATTTTGTTGTTGAGTTTGGGAGAGAAAAATTCATGAGATGTCATTAGAGTCACAATAGTTAGAAAAGGAGGAGTTTTCATATTAAGGTGTCATGATCTCGATCTAATTCTAATCACGCTTTATGATCGATGTATTTTATACGTCGATTTTATATGCTTCGTGACTTGAATTAGGCTATTTCATGAGTCTTTTGAGTACTAATATATGTTTTGGTGAGTTTTGTAAGTTTCGTGAGTTGTTCGTGAAAATACGCGAAACTCCGTGGTTTAAGTGCAAATTACAAAGAAAGAAAAATTGAAGAAAAAAAGTCGTCAATGCTCGGACACCTTGCGGACGCAAAGGTGCCTCGTGTTCTGCGACCGCATAAGGTAGGCGATACATGCGGTCCTCAAGCCGACAATCGAAGAGCCAAGAAGCACACACTGGAGACCTTGCGGACGCAAGGTATCCAACACCTGCTGACCATGCAAGGTAGGCGAGAATCTTGCGAAATTCGGGTTTTCACACAGTCATTCGATTCAATCACAACTCCCAAGTATATATAGAAGTCGGATCATGGGAGCCTAAGCATAAGGAGGGCCGGTGGAAGCTCTCTTTACATAGATTTTAGGTAGTTTTAGATTGTATAACATAATTAGGTTTTGTAATTTCAAGTATTGAAGATCAAATCATGTCTTCCATCATCTTCATGTCTTGTTCATCGTCTATGATGAACTAAATCATCCCTAATCTAGGAGGTGGGAGGTAACTTGTATCGAATTTATGTTTTGATTCTCATATTTATGTCTATTCAATGCTTGTTGATTGTGTTGTTTATCAATCCCTTTATTATTTTGCTTTGAACAAATGAATGTAATCGCAAATAATAAAGGCTTAGAGGTGCGGATACATGACCAAATGCATATGTCGTAATGGCTCACCAACACAATAAATTGGACCTATCGAAGCACGAGAGTGATAAGTTAGGACCAGTTCTTACATGATCTAGGTGACGATAGATCATAAATCTAGGTGACAACTAGATTACGTTCTCTGTGCTTAGGATATGGAATGGGTGAATTTTGTGGGAGGAGGCTGAACCAATTGTTCAACAGACCATATCTATTTTTAGTGAACGAACCCAAGACATTGAATGACATTATTATGAATTGAACATAAAGGAGATATAAGTGAAACCAGAATCCTAGATTTCCACTCACCATAAGATCTTCATATGTTATTCTTGTCTAATTAGTTAACATCTATAACTAGTAAATTAGAGTAGAATTAAACATAAAAAACCCCCTTAGGTTAATAATTTGCTATCTATAACCGCCTTGTTCGTGATCACTTGTCTCTGTGGGTTCGACCCTTGCTTCGAGTCTATTCTATAATAGTCTTGTACACTTGCAAGGAAATAGATAAAATAAAACATCGATCAAGTTTTTGGGCGCCGTTGGGGACAAGCTAGTTCACGTAGTTAGTTTGTAGGTAGCGTAGTTTTTAATTTAATTTAGTTTTTAGTTTAATTTTACTGTTTTTATAAAAATAAAAATACAAAAAGATTTTATTTTATTTTGCCTTAATAGTTAGTTGTTTTTAAATTGCTTTTAATTTTTTTATGCAAGGTCGTAGATCTTTAAATCTGAATTGGTAGACTTAGATCAAGAGATAAATATTGTTAAAAGATACCAAAGATATTTTGAAAATCTAGTTTTCGAGCACGATAATCAAGATAATCTCGAATCGAGAGGATCCTCAGTTGATCCTACAATGGAAGATAATAACAATAATCGTAATCCAAAACCTAGTTGACCAGTCAATAGGAATCAAAGACAAGAAGAGCTTGCAAGAAGAAATATGGAAGTAGTTGTAAATCAAAGAACTATTAATGATTTTAGTAGACCTTCATTAAATGTGGTAACATCATGTTTAGTATTGCCGATCTTTGTTAGGAATTTCGAACTAAAAGGACATTATTTTAATGCCATACCATCTTTTCATGGGATGCCTAATGAAGATCTGGCGGTTTCTTAAGAGAATATGAATACATGATGAGTACTTTTCCTTTAGGAGGGTTAGCGAAGATCAAATTAAAATGAAATACTTTCCCGTGCATTAAAAGAATTGGCAAAGAGATGGTTTATGAACCTAACACCGAGCAGTGTTTTTACTTGGGCACAATTATATGATTTGTTTATGAGCAAATTTTACAAACATGCATCTCTTACGAGTATAGAAAACAAATCATGTCATTCCAAAATGAACCGAGTGAAACATTCCATGAGTCATGGGATAGATTTAAAAATCTGCTTATTATGTGTCCTCATCATAATTTGGCTCAACATGTGTTAGTGCTTCAATTCTATCATGGTCTTTCGCCAGGTTTACAAACTATGGTTGATAGTGCAGCTGGTGGTTCTATTAATAGAATGACACCAGAAGCATTAGAAGAATTATTTGAGATGCTAAGTATTAATTCCCAACAGAAAAGTGCTAGAGGTAAAAATAGAAGCCTATATCAATTGCAAGATAATTCAAATACACAAGCTCAATTTGAAAATTGGCAAATTCAAGAAGCATGTGCTCTATGTGGATTATATTCTCATGCTACTAATTTTTGTCCGTCAAGTGCTATGTATTCTGAACAGGCTAATGCTATGAATATGTACCCTCAAAGGCCAAGGAATGATCCATATTCCAATACATATAATCCTGGTTGGAGGAATCATCCTAACTTTTCTTGGGAGGAAATAAGCCTTTGCAACCTCAACAATTCCAACCTCAGCCACCACAACCTCCACAGTTGCAAAATCAAAATCAAAATCAATTGAGAATTGAAGAAGTTCCCAAGCAAGAAGTAGCAAGTAAAGGTCAAGCATCGTTGATGAAGTACATGCTTGAAGAAATTGAAAATCTGAAGAAATATATCGAAAATTCAGAAGCAAATAAAAGAGAAGAAGGAAGTTCCTAGTCAAAGCGAGCAAGCTAAGTCAATCACCGTCTGCTTGAAGTGGTAAGGTGATAGGTGAAGAGGTAAGTGATTCGATCCTCCTTCTAATATGCATGCTCGTGAAAATTCGAGAAAAGTAATAGAAAAAGAAATCGAAAAAGATAGTGTTAGTGATAAAGTGATTGATGATTTAAGTAATCAAGAGGTAGAAAAAGAAAAGTAGAAGTAGAGTTAGAAGTTCCAAATAAGGAACAAAAAAAGAAAAAGAAATTCAAAATAAAGACAACAGGTTGAAGTAGATAAAGAATTAGATCAAGAAGAAGAGGAACCTTATGTGGCTCCACCACCTTATGTTCCTCAATTCCGTTCAAGAAGACTTATGAAAAACCGAATGGACAAACAATTCACAAATTTATAATATGTTATCCAAAGTAAATGTAAATTTACCTTTGCTTAATGTTATTAAAAATATTCCGGCATATGCAAAGTTTTTCAAAGATCTTCACTCTAAGAAACACAAGTTTGAAAACAACGAAAAGATTGTTGTTTAAAGCGTCGATTACGTTTTACAACCGAATTACCACCTAAGTTGAAGGACCCGGGCTTTAATATTCAAGTTTCCTTGGGAGACTAAAAAGATGAAAGCAATGCTAGATTTAGGAGCAAGTATTAACTTGATGCCTTTCTCGGTCTATAAACAATTAGGTCTAGGAGAACTAAAACCCACTAATATGCAATTACAATTAGATCGCTCGGTTAAATATCCCTTGGGTATAGTGGAAGATATCCTAGTTCGGGTTGATAAATTAATCATACCGATAGACTTTGTGGTTCTTGAGATGGAAAGGAAGATATGCACTAATAATGAAGTCCCAATATTGTTAAGCGAGACCATTTATGGCAGCTAATACAATGATAAATGTGAAAAATGGTAAACTCACAATGTCGGTCCTAGGTGAAGCAGATTGAAATTTCGTGTTTGATGCTATGAATAGACCTAGTGACATGAGTGCTTGTTTTTCAATTGATGAGATTGAAAATTATCAACCGAAACTTTTGAAGAAGAGCAAGATTATGAGAGAGCAGATTTATTGTCTATGATGATAGCCCTATTCCTCCCATAAAAATTGACATTGAGGAAATTGAAAGAGAAATAGAGAAGAAGAAAAGATTAGAAAAGAAAAAGCTAGAAGCTAGTAAAAGAAAGATGAAAAAGAAATAAAGGTAGAATCGAAATTAATTACGATGAGTCAAAGAAAAGAGTTGAAGAAAGTTATGAAATTAAAGAAGATGAAGTAGAGATTCTAAAATCTCTTTTGAAGAAATTGAAATTGAAGATATTAAGGAAGAAAAACAAGAAGAGAATAATGAGGCTAAAATAAAAGAAACAATTAAAGCGAGAAAATTACGAATTTATGCCTTCCATTAATTCTCCCAAAGTCGAAAAATTAAAGCCATTACCATCCCACTTAAAATATGCATTTTTAGGGAAGGTAACACTTTATTATTATAGCAGGGCTTATCGAGAAAAACAAGAAGAAAGTTTGTTAAAAGTTTTATGGACACATGTAGAAGCTTTAGGATGGTCTTTAGGCGACTTAAAAGGAATTAGTCCCTCTATGTGTATGCATAAAATACATTTAGAGAAGGTAGTAAACCTTCTAGAGAAAGCAGAGAAGACTTAACCCACACATGGAAGAAGGCGTTAGGAAAAGAAGTTCTTAAGCTCTTAGATGCGGGTATAATTTACCCTATATCGGATAGTAAATGGGTTAGG
>CM028381.1:11106506-11246129 GCA_013146195.2 Codonopsis lanceolata | reverse complement strand
TTTTTTTGCATTAAATATTAGGTGATGTTACTGTAATCTAAAACATATTTCCTCCTTCGACCTTAAATTATCATATTTTTTTTTGTTCATTTCAAAATAATTATTTAGTTTAAAATTTAGTTATTTAGAATATCATTTTTACTATTTTATCGTTATTTTTTCATCATACTTTAATTATGGCCATATACATGAATTTTAAAAGAAACTAAATATTAAACCAATATAAATAATCAAATCAACTTCTTAATCCGCACGCGGGTCAATTATGTTAAGGATCATTATTTAATGACAGAGGAAGTAATATTTAGCCTTCAAGATCGATAACGCTCCCTTTTAATATTTCCTCCCTTCTAATCTCTCTCTCTCTCTCTCTCTCTCGTTTTCCATTTCGAGTGCAAGGGGATAATACATAAAACGATTTACAGGTATTGTTATAGTTTGTTAGCGGCCGGTGGCCGGTTGATAATTGATATACAGTACATGTTAGCAGTTTTAAGAGCTGTACGTTTTTGCATTACTTCTCTTATGCTATCTTTGTGAGCTTACTAAGAATAGCCAAAACGGAAAAACTCTAGGAAAGTTTAAGAGGTTGAAGAAGATGATAATTTCTGGCTTCAACCATTAACCCCAGGCCATTATAATGTGTATGATGTAATCAAGGGACCACGACTGTCTTTGAAACTTTAATTTTTCATTTTGCTCATATATACGATCGAGTTTAAGTTGAACGTCTAATTCTCATTCTCAAAAACCAAACGAAAATGGGGGCTATATGAGATGGCCGGATTATATTTTTAAATTCTTAAAGGTTAATAGGATGCATGTAAATGTATACTCTTTAAACTATGAGTCTATGAAGCTTTCAATTCTTTACTGTTCTGCAGATTCGTGAGAAGGAGAGGATTGCATCGATGATGATGATTGGTTTAGGATTATGGGTAGGAGTAGCTTCTTCATCATTTCTTCTTCTTCTTCTAGTGCACCACTTATTATTTGGAAAACCAAGTTTAAAGGCTGCAGCAAAGAGAAGAAGAGATAATCTGTTGCCTCGTGGGAGCATGGGTCGTTGGCCAGTTTTAGGGGAGACTCTTGCCTTTCTCAGCCCCCATAAATCATACTCTATGGGCTCCTTCCTCCAACAACATTGCTCCAGGTACATTAGCTTATCACTTCTTCTTCCCTTCAATTGAAGTAATTAAGGCTAATACTCTCGTCACTTTAGGTTATAAAGATTTCACGGTACTGTTTTGAGATATTTTAAGGAAAACTACTTTTTATATTATTTGGGGAAACCAAAATAACCTCGTGTTTTCAGTATTAAAAATGTTGCCAATGCACTCAGTTTCGTGGGAAAATATTATAAGTGTATAAATAATTTGGACAGAATGTCATAAATTTTGTTAAGTTTTGTTAACGGAATGATAACTTGAGCCTTTAAAGGTTTATTTCATAAAATTCCAAAGTAAATGGTATCCCTTGTAATCATGCTTTCTAATCCTCCAAAATCCTCTCTTCCCTTAATCGATCTCGGTTGCGAATAAGTGGTTCAGATAATATCAATCGGGGCATACACAATGTCCCTTGGAATCGATGATCGACCGCTAATAATCGGCAAAGGTGAGGAGGTGAAGATGGTGAAATGGATTGAGCGAGAGGAGAGGTAGGGTTACGCAACGTATGGGAAAGCGGTCCAAAAGGCCGTGGCGTTCTCTTGGTTGATAGGCAACGACGAGTATAGGGTTTCGGTGAGGGAAGGAAAACACGAGAATGGAATCATTGATGTCGATGACGGACTTGTTTAGATTGTTTAGAGCACGAGGAACAACATGTAGAATTAGGTGTCTAGTTGTTAATTCTGTGAAGGAGGAGAGGGTCTGGTTGTTGATTATGTGAATAAAAAAAGGAGAGGAGAGGGTCTGGTTGTTAATTACAAGGGGATGCTCTATACGTTGAAATTTTATGAAAGAAACCTTTAAAGGTTCACGTCATCACTTTGTTAACAAATTTGGATTGAAACTTAATGAAATTTGTGACATTTTGTCCAAATTATTTGTACACTTTAACATTATCCCCGAAACTAAGTACATTGGCAACATTTGTAATATTGAAAGCACAAGGTTATTTTGGTTTCCCACAAATAATACGTTGGTATAAAAAGTAGTTTTTCCTATATTTTATGTGTACTAACATTTCAAATTTACCTTGCACATTTGAATTAACATATTGATTATACTCGAGCATTATTGTAATTAGGAGTCTTCTAACCAACTCTAATGCTAATTATATGTCCTTTAATTATTAGATTTTTTATGATTTCCGGGTGAAATGGAGGAATTATATATCTCGTCACATCAATTTGAGTACCCTTTTTTTCTACTAATTAGGGCGTTCAAAAAAATTGTTTTGCTTTTCAATCTTTCCTTTTTAATAAGTTTTTTTTGTTGTTGCTATTTTACCCTTAATTTGATTCTCACTATAATTGAGGACCTCATTCTTACATCACTATCTTTTTAAAATACACACTATCATAATAATTATAATAAACTCAATTATCTTTTCTTAATCTATGTGTCAAACATAACATTCTTTTAAGAACGGATGGAGTATAATTAATTAACACATTTTACTTAGTTCTATAGAATAGAATTGTGACTTTTGTTAACTGCATTTAATGTATTTTCAACCTCATCTCTTATAATTTTCTAAAAACTCAAGTAAATGTAATTACATTTGAATTAAAAAAACAAGTAATATTTTGAAAAAAAAGTCAAGTTCTCTTTGAAAGGTAAAATTGTCTTCCCTTTTGTTTTGGACGCATGGAGGAGGGAGTACTAGGCTTTAATAATTGCTAAAGTTCATCTTAATACTAGTACAAAACCCCTATTAACCTTTTTTTTTTTTTTTTTTCTCCTAAGGGGGCACGGGAAGTCGATCGAACCCGGAGGCCTCACACTGGCAAATCACAGTTTGTGCCCCATGCCTACCAATTTGGCCACCCATGACTTAGGGGCAAACCCATATTAACTAAGTATTGCCTTTTGTCACATTACATTTTTCTTTGGGAAAAATACAAAAAACATCCTATTAAAAAAAATATCTTTTCCAAAAAAAGTCACAAAAATAATTATTTTATCTCAAAGGTCCCAAAGTTATGACTTTCAATACAAAACAGTCCAAAAGTTAACGTTTCTACAAACGTAGTTAGGATAAAAGCTTTTATTTTGGATGAAATCTTATTTTCTTTCCAATGATGGTAATGGTGCTAAGATTGTATTATATAATAATAATAATAATAATAATAATAATAATAATAATAATAATAATAAGTATTATTATCATTATTTTGTACTCCCTTCGATCACAAAATTACTGTCCTAGTTGTTTTTTTATAGACAAATCGGATGTTTTTAAAATTGAAAATTTATATATATTTCTTAAATTTATAAAACACGTAATTTGTTGGACAATAATTTAGGAACGAAGGGAGTAATTTATGTCAATTTTCTTATTATTAAAAAACTAATATCAAAAGTCCCTTTTAAAAATCATGTCGAAGTTAATAAAAAACATTATTCTATTTATAAAATCTAATTTTAATCTTTTCTTTGTAAAAAAATCAAAATAAAAAAAACTTTTTTATACCTTTATGAAATTGTAGTAGTACTAATTATAGTAGTATTGATTGTCAAACTATTAATAACAACACCAACAACAACAACAACAACAACAATAATAATAATAATAATAATACGAGTATTAAAAGTATTGATGCTACTGCTATTGTTTTTTTGTTGGAGTTAATATAATAATAATAATAATAATAATAATAATAATAATAATAATAATAATTATTATTATTATTATTATTATTATTATATACAATACAATTTTATCTCTATTACCTTCATTGAAAATAAATATAAGATTCTAAGTTTTTATTTGAACAACGTTAACAGAAACATTAATTTTAAGACTGCTTGGTATTAAAAGTCTAATTTTGATAATTTTTAGATAGAAAAATTATATTCGAAACTTTTTGGATATGAGACTTGTATAACATAACTTTTTTGTATTTTTCCCTTTTGCTTTTCAGTAATATTTCCTTTTCAGGAAAGTTTTCTTAACATTATAACTTCATCTGTTCCAAAACAAGGGATATACATATTTAATGTGCAAATTAAGATTAAGTTGAAAATCCACATCTTTCTTGAAAATTCATGCAACTAATTTGGGACAGAGGGAGTACAATTTTGAAATTGTTGAGATCAATGTAACAACTAATTTGTTGTTGTTGGTTTTAACTTTTATAGGTATGGGAAGGTGTTCAAATCACACCTATTTGGGTCTCCAACTATAGTTTCATGCGATCTTGAGCTTAATATGTTCATTCTTCAGAATGACGATAAGCTATTCCAAAGCTTCTATCCTAAGCCCGTACGTGATGTCCTCGGCAACCTGTGTATGATGCTTGTGACAGGCGACCTTCACAAAAAACTAAGAAACGTAGCCCTCAACTTTGTTACCAATGCTAAGCTGAATCCTGAATACCCTCGTTACATACACGAGTTATCAATTTCCCTAATGAAGTCATGGAAACAACGCCGCCAAATCCAATTTTGTGAAGAAGCTAAAGAGGTACGTACTATACGTAAGAAATTCACATTTTGCATATATATATATATATATATATATCCATCGTTAAGTTGTTAATTATCACCAACATTTATCTGTGTGTATGGATTTATACAGTTTACAATAAATATTATGTTGAAGAGCATGCTAAATATTGAGGCAGGAGAACCATTGGGGATGAAGATATTAGAAGACCTCCTTCTCTTCATGAAAGGATTAGTGTCTCTTCCCATAAATCTTCCAGGCTTTCCATATACTAAGGCTATCAAGGTAAATAGTACTCCGTAATTCTTAATTTCCGTCCCAAACAAATAGTCCATTTCTTCTCCATCTTTCCGTGTTAGCTAGGTAAAATGTGATTATTATTTTTATGGAACGGAGATTTAGAGCTTATTTGGTGGAGCGTTTATATTAAAACGCTGACAACAAATTAATGCAGTGTTTTCTCTTTTAAAGTATTTCAATACAACGTTTTAAAAATGTGATGCGTTCAGAAACGCTCCAATTTGAAGTGTATAGAGAAAACTGAGGTTTCAGAACATTGCCTCGGTTTTTACAACTACCATGTTTATAAAAATAACATTTTGAAATAATTTCTTAAATGTATTTATAAGAAAAAAAAAACTGTATTTTAAAAATCCTGCGTTTTGAAAAGGTTATATTTTCAAAACGCTACATCAAACGAGACCTTGATTTATTTTATCAAATTATAATTGAAGTATTGTTTTATTTGTATGTCCAGGCCAAGGCAAGGTGTTGCTCGACTATAAGAAAGATCATAGAAGAAAGGGAAAGGAGTAGTGGTGGAGTGGGACTTGCCAAAGCAGATTTTTTGGATGAAATGTTGGGAAAAGGGAATTTAAATATTGATGAAAAAGTGAATGTTGCGGTGGACCTTTTGTTTGCGGGATATGAAACAACATCTGGTCTTTTGGCCCTTTTGATCTATTTTATTGCCCAGTCACCCACTGTTCTTGAACAGCTCAAGGTAAACTTATATAGATTAGATTCCCTCATCTCTAATGGCTATATATGACACTGAAATGGCTGCCTTTGGGGAATTGAATGAGCAGGAAGAACACTTGGGTGTGAGAAGGAGCAAAAAGGATGATGGTGAAGCCTTGAGTTGGGAAGATTACAAGAAGATGACATACACATCCAAAGTAACGATAACGTTAAAGCCGCATGATATTACTCATATGTTATTATTGATATATCTTCTATACATAAATGCTTAATTACGTTTATTTTAGGTCATTTCTGAAGCAACGCGATGTGGAAATCTAGTAAAATTTGTGCATAGGAAAGCTCTTCAGGATGTCACATACAAAGGTATGTTATGTTTAATACCGTAACGTCCCGAGCCCGGTCCACTACGTGTAACTTATACATTGACCCACTAAGCATGCATCACCTTAGGTTGCTAGGCATATTACAAGCCGACCAAAAAATCTAAAAATTATGTTGGTGCACAGTGATAGTGGGTGGCTAACTAATAAATCGTACACATTTCCCACACATACCCTACGTGGGATGGAAGCATTCCCCCACTTAAATCCTTGAAGTACTCGTTAAGGTCAAATCGTACCCCGGACAATGCAGGATTCAAGAGGTGGTTTACAGCACAACACTTTGTTCTCACACTTCTAGTCGAGATCCGCTCTAATACAATTTGTAACGATCCGATCCCGAGATCCTGGCCCTCTACGTATAACCTAATATTATAATCCCCCCATCCCACATAGGATATATGTGAGACTTGTACGTGGTTTATAAGATGATTGCATATTACCACTGAGCATCAACATCGTTCATGGAATTTTGTGTCAACTTGTAGTAGATGTGGTGACATTGACTCAATGTGGTATGTGTTTAATGGGTCAGTGTATGGGCTATAGGTAGCAAACCAGACTCTCGAGTTTAGATCATTAGTAATACAACGAACCGGACTCTTGGGCTCGTGTCAATTGAAATACTCTCCACCGATGGTATTACATTATTACAACCTTGACTTGAATTGCAGGATATCTCATTCCAGCAGGATGGCAAGTACTTCCTATCTTCACTGCAACACATCTCGATCCTTGTCTTCACCAAAATCCCACCAAATTCGACCCTTCGAGATGGGATGTATGTCTTTCAGTTCCATCTAATATCTTTTTTCCTCATCTCCAACTCCAATATTAAGCAAATTCATTTTCTCATTCATATATATAGGATCAAGAAGTGAGCAAAAAGGTGAGTCCTTTTGGTGGTGGGACGAGGCTTTGTCCCGGAATTGAACTTGCTAAAGTGGAGGCTGCTTTCTTCCTTCATCATCTTGTTCTCAATTACAGGTCTCTGACTCTCCGTCTCTCAATTAGGGGTGGTAAAATGGGTGTTATGGATAAATGGATAATAGGCTATTATCCATTTATCTATAACACCCATTTTGCCACCCCTACTCTCAATCAAATTACTTCATTCTGTCTCATTCTTTTTTTATGTGCATTCATTTATGATTTAATATGTTTTGTTTTCCCCTTGCATGTGTTCAGGTGGAAACTCATAAGAGAAGATGATTTCCCGATTTCTTATCCTTATTTGGAATTTAAGGGAGGCTTACTAATTGAGATAGAGTCAATTGTCCGATGATGATGATGATGATAATGATGATCACAACGAGATAAATATCGTTGAATTTGATATTCTGTTTATTATTATTCTGTTAAAGCTACCAAAGTTTTTCAAGAGGTTAATGAAGATAATCAGCCAGCAAATTAAAAGGGGTTGTGTGTAAATCTTTGTTTCTGCCTATCCTATTTGTCAGGGGTGTCGAGTGTCACATATTAGAAGTTAGGCAATTTAGTTGTTAGCAGTCGGTTAGTATGTTATTCTATTCTTCTGTATATATTGTTGGTATTGTATGGAAACAAATCAACTTTCAATAAAATAGAAATTTCCTTTCTTCTTTTAGTTCGATTCTTCAAGATTACAGAAGAACTTTTATGAAGTTCAAATTCTAACATGGTATCAAAGCCAATGTGCTTCCTTACATTCACCATCATTGCAGCCTCTTAATCATCAATCTTTGATCCAGAAGTTGGTGTCATCCTCTCCATCTTCAGGTTCTGTTCTCTTCCTGTTATCTGTATTGAATCTCTTTCGTATCTTTCCTTTCCTCATCTCACCATAACTGAATCAAACCCTACTGTCAAAGATCTTTCCAAAAATACTCAAGAATCTAGCAGGCAAGTAAACGAATTCTATGATTTTTCAGAAACCACTTTTCAACTACCCCCCAGTCATCCCCTTTATCTCCATCCTCATGACCATCTAGGCATGAATTTGGTTTCTGAACTTCTCAATGATAACAATTTTACTCAGTGGAAATTGGCCATTACAATTGCCTTTTCTGCCAAGAATAAACTTGGCATGATTAATGGGACTTTCAAGAAGCCACTACCTGAATCAAAATATATGAATGATTGGGACAGATGCAATTCAATGGTAATTTATTGGTTACTTAATTCTGTGTCCCCAGAAATCTGACAGAGCATTGTTTATTTCCCTTATTCATGTGAAATGTGGGAAGATCTTCTGGCCAGATATTCCCAAAGTGATACACCAAAATTGTACCAGATTAGGAAGACCATTGCCCTTTGCACTCAAGGCACTCTCTCAATCAATGCATATTTCACTAAATTTCGTGGCCTATGGGATGAACTACAAAACCTTCTTCCCATTCCTAACTGTATATGTGACTGCACATGTGGAGCCTCCAAGATTCGAGAAGATTATGATCATGCATATAAGATTACTCAATTCTTGATGGGATTGTCAGACTCCTACACTGATGTTAGAGGCCAGATTCTTAGAATGATTCCTTTACCTTCATTGTCAAAAATTGTTTCCATACTTATTCAAGAGGAAGGTCAAAGGCAATGTGGTCTCCTTCCAAATTAACAAGATCCTCCAACTATTCTGTTTGGAAGATCAAACAATAACAATGGGGGAAATAGACTCAATAAGGCTGCTCAAAATCCAGGCAGAAATGGAAACAGTTCAAGAGGTAAGTTCTTTTGTGACCACTGTCATGGGGATTCCCATGTCAAAGAAAAATGTTTCTTTCTCATTGGATTCCCTGAATGGCATCCCATATATGGTACTAAGCCTGATCCTTCAAAGATGCCAAAGAACGGAAACAAATCCAAGACTAGCAGCACTTCCAATTCCGTCTCTCTGAAAGATAACATCAACAATTGTGGTCAATTCACAAAAGAACAAGTTGCTCAACTTCTTTCCATGATCAACCCCAAAGTGAACTGTGGTGAGATTGATTCTCCTCTTGACAATGTTTCTGAGTGCATGGTAGGTATTCCTAAACTTACTCTTAATTGTGTTAATATTCCTTGCTCATCTGAATACAAATCAAAAACTCAAGACTGGATCATTGACACAGGAGCATCTGATCACATAACAAATTCCTTTTTCACTCTTATTGATCCTGTCCCTATTCAGTCTTACATACATCTGCCAAATGGAAAGTATTCTAAAATTACTCATAAAGGCAGTGTTAAACTCACCAATGAAATAATTCTTCCCAATGTTTTCTGTGTTCCAGAATTTCATTTTAATCTACTTTCTGGAAGTAAACTTACACAGCAGACAAAACACAATATTATCTTTTCTGCTAACAATTGTGTTATCCAGGACCCTGTCAAGAAAACATTCAAGGTGATTGGTAAACTCATTGAAGGGCTTTATAAATTTCAAACATGCCATCACAAAGAAGATATCAACCAAAAAATCCATTCAGATGACCACTCTTCATTCAATATAAATAAAAATGTTCCCCTTCATGTTGATAATAGTGATTTTCATTATAGTTCTTTTTCTGTTGACCCTTTGTACTTGTGGCATAAAAGACTTGGCCATTTACCTTTACATGCTATGAAAAATATAGATTCTCTATGCTCTTTAAATTTCAAAAATTACAAACATTTTGATTGTGAAATCTGTCATCTTGCCAGACAAACTAGACAACACTTTAATCTAAGTAACTCTCATAGTACTACTGCTTTTGGTCTCCTACATTGTGATGTGTGGGGGCCATATAGACACTACACACATGATGGATTCAATTCTTTTCTCACTATTGTGGATGACCATACTAGGGCCACTTGGACTATCCTCCTTAAGTCCAAAGCTAATGTTTGTCATCTAATGCAGAACTTCATCACTATGGTTAAAACTCAATTTAATAGAAGTGTTAAAGAAATCAGATCTGATAATGACACTAAATTCTTTAACTCTTGTATGAATTCCCTTCTTGATTCATTAGGCATTATACATCAAAGTTCTTGCACTGAAACACCTCAACAGAATGGGAGAGTTGAAAGAAAGCACAAGCACCTAATGGAATTAGCAAGAGCACTTAAATTCCAATCCAATCTTCCTATACACTTTTGGGGGGATTGTCTGCTTACAGCCACCTATCTTATTAATAGACTCCCAAATTCTGTCTTGAAATTCAAATCTCCTTTTGAAGTTCTGTATGGTACAAGACCCAAGTATGACCATCTTAAAACCTTTGGTTGTTTGTGTTATGCCTCTACACTTACTCTTAATAGGGATAACTCAGAAGTGTGTATTCCTTGGTTATGCCTTTACCAAAAAGGCCTATAAATGCTTTAATCTAACCACTCAAAGAACCTTTTTTTAGCAAAGATGTAAGTTTCTGTGAAGAAGTCTTTCCTTTCAAAGCCAAGAATCAAAATGAAATCATCAATAAAAGCATGTTTCCCTCATCTGATACTCCTAACTTCTCAGATAATGAGGAAGACCAGTTACCCATTCCTACTGAAAATATTAATAAAGACAATCTTAATAATGAACCTACCAATAATACCACTACCTCTCAGCCTAAAATTAGTATCCCTACAAATAGACCTGCAAGAAACAGATCTATTCCTGCAAAATTTAAGGACTATACTGATCTACCCTCACATCTTCAAACTCACAGTGATACAACTACTAATACTACCCTTCTTTACCCTTTTATTAACTACTGTAACTTCAGCCAAACATCTTCAGAATATATGAAATACTCTTGTAATATATCCAAGGTCTCTGAACCCCAAACCTATGAGAAGGCAGCCAAAGACCCCATATGGTGTAAAGCCATGGAAGAAGAATTAAAGGCCTTGGAAGCTAACAAAACCTGGACTTTAGAACATCTCCCTGAAAAGAAACATAAAGTTGGATCAAAATGGATCTTTAGAATCAAATATAAACCTGATGGGACTGTTGACAAATACAAAGCAAGATTAGTTGCTAAAGGATTTACACAAGTGGAAGGAAATGACTATTTTAAAACCTTTGCTCCTGTAGCAAAGATGACTTCTGTTAGAATACTTATTTCTATTGCAACCTCAAAGAAATGGGACATCACACATATGGTTGTATCAAATGCATTCTTACATGGAGATCTGAATGGAGAGATTTTCATGGATCCTCCTCCTGGATATAAACATAATCTGCCTAAGAACAAAGGGCCTGTAGTTTGTAAATTGCACAAATCTCTCTATGGTCTCAAGCAGGCTCCAAGACAATGCATGGTTTGAGAAGTTTTCCTCCACTCTTACTGAATTTGGTTTCTCTCAATCCCCTAATGATCACATTTTATTCACTATGAGATCCAATGGGAGCTTTATTGCTATACTTGTCTATGTTGATGATCTTCTAATTTCAGGAAATAACAAGGACCTCATTGCTAAAGTTAAAGATCACATTCATTCTAAGTTTCCTGTAAAAGATTTGGGGAACCTTAGATACTTTCTTGGCCTTGAAATTGCAAAGAACTCTACTGGATTGTGTCTTCATCAAAGGAAGTATACAGTAGATATTATCAAAGACTGTGGCCTTCTCAATGCTAAGCCCAAGTTTACTCCTATTGAACCTCATCATAAACTTGCAACCAATCCAGGAATTCCTTTAAAAGATCCCTTGCCTTACAGATGACTTATAGGCAGGCTAATTTACCTAACCATTTCTAGGCCTGACATAGCTTATGGTGTCCACATCCTAAGTCAATTTATGGCTAAACCTACAACTGAACATTGGAAAGCTGGATTAAGACTTGTCAAATATCTCAAAAACAGTCCAGGGCAAGGTCTTTTCTTTCCTTCAGATTCTTCTTTAAACCTTACTGCATATTGTGATTCAGACCGGGCATCTTGTCCAATTACCAGAAGATCTGTATCTGGATTCGGTGTTTTTCTTGGAAACTCTCTTATTTCATGGAAAAGCAAGAAGCAAAGTATTGTTAACAGATCTTCATCTGAAGCTGAATACAGGAGTATGGCAAATACTTGCTGTGAGTTAACCTGGATCACAGCAATACTCAGAGACTTTAATGTCTCAAATTCTGATCCCATTCCTCTCTTCTGTGATAATAAATCAGCCATCTATATAGCTGCAAACCCAGTTTATCATGAGAGGACAAAACATATAGAAATTGACTGTCACATTGTAAGAAACATGATACAGAAGAATCTGATCAGTACCATATATATTCCATCTCATCTTCAAGTTGTTGATATCTTCACTAAAGCTCTGCCCAGTGTTAAGTTCTCTAATTTGCTGAGCAAGTTGCAAGTTAAGAATTTATTCTCCACTTCCAACTTGAGTGGGGGTGTTAAAGCTACCAAAGTTTTTCAAGAGGTTAATGAAGATAATCAGCCAGCAAATTAAAAAGGGCTGTGTGTAAATCTTTGTTTCTGCCTATCCTATTTGTCAGGGGTGTCGAGTGTCACATATTAGAAGTTAGGCAATTTAGTTGTTAGCAGTCGGTTAGTTTGTTATTCTATTCTTCTGTTTATATATTGTTGGTATTGTATGGAAACAAATCAACTTTCAATAAAATAGAAATTTCCTTTCTTTTTTTAGTTCGATTCTTCAAGATTACAGAAGAACTTTTATGAAGTTCAAATTCTAACATATTCTCACGTCATGTTGAAATTCTTACACATGTTTCTTGCTTTCTTACTTTTATATTTATACTAGGTTATACCCGTGCGATGCACGGTTTTAAGATTTTTTTTTCAAAATCTGCTTATAATTAAAATAAATCTCAAACTCATTAAAATTAGAATCTTTTGAATAAATTTAAAATAGGATAAATACTGAATTTAATATATGAATAATTAATGCAATATAAAATAAACAGTTTAATTAAATGAATCTATTATCTTATTAAATTATAGCAGAGATGAACGGCTATTATGAATTTCAAATTTAATTAACTATCTACAACTGGATCAACTCAATTTTACTTCAAAATTTAATAAAATAATGAAATTAATAGTCTCTTAAATTTATCAAAATAGTTAGTAATTTAAAATAGTTAACAACTGAGTACTTTATATCTTAAATTTAAAATAAATAAAGCTTAAAATAGTAGGAAATTGAATATATTTTTTATAACTGGTTTAAAAATCTATCCGGTTGTATTTACCTGTAATTTTAAGATTAGTTTTTTTAAAATTTATTAGTAACTTTTGATCTGTAAAACTTTTATCTATTAACCGATTATGGTGTTTGTTTTAATAATAGTTAATAGATAGATTTGACATATATTTTTTACTATTTTCTAAATTATAAAATACATAATTTGAATATATATATATATATATATTAGATTCTGTGGCCGTGCCGATGGCACGGCGCCAATATGGGACGATATCAGTATGGGACGATGTTAGTATGTGACGAAATAAATCAATATAATAAACAATTTAAAAATAACATATATTGGTAACCAATTCAAGCAATATGATCATCCATGGTGAAATAAAAATCTAAAGTTAATTTGGTTTTTTTTTTTTTTTAGGGAAACATGGGTGGTACCCTGCTATATTTTATTAATAGAAAATAATATTACAAACTTGAGGGGGACAACCAGCCTTACCCTTATAGGAGGGAGGACGGAGGAACCTGACATCGAAAAGGAAATACTAATAACAAATAAAAACTAAGAACTTTGAATTAAAGGAAAACCTTGTGCATCCATAATATTCTTGGTATCTATCCTTTTCCAATTTTATGTGGTAATACTTTTTCGTCATTGGACCAAACTGAATGACGAAACAACAACCCAACACAAACTGATTTTAGCATTATCTTTGTGGTTTTTTTAAAAAAAATATTTCCATTGCAACAAATGTGTAGTAAGAAATCTGCATGAATTATATTGATTAAACATTTATTTAAAAAAATAATAAAAAATTATTTATGTTGTTCTTGTGGATGTTAAATAACTAACGCTTGATATTTTTTGAATTAAAAAATTATGTAAATAGTTATTAGGAAAGTAGCATGACTTGACAACTTAATTTTTTCCAAATATGTGTTTGATTGATGTAATAATTGGTAATTGATAAGTAAAAACCAAAATAAAATGCTAAAGCAGATTGTTAAAAACTCTCATTTGACTAATAATTTGAAAATGAGTTGGATAAAAAGTATCTTCTTTCAGAAACCAGGCTAACTTAAATGCATAAAGATGATTCTCCCTACTTTCCTGTCATAAATGGCTCCAAGTTCAAACATGTGGGTTGAAAATGGAGATACTTGAGAATTTGATCAAGATTTAGAAAATGGTACTTTGGCAGTGCAAAAAATAAATAAATAATTGACCCACAAAGGAATAATAAATAACTGAAGAGATGGGATTATAGGGGAAAGCATAGAAGCCAATTAACCCCTTCTGGTTTCTTTTCTCACCTGGTGATTCCATGCATTAACATACCAAAATCTACATATTCATTATTCTATAAAACTAATAATTAAGTAATCTCTTGAGCCTATGCAACCCACAAACTAATTCATCTACTTCAAAATATTCATTACTCTATAATCGAGCACTAGCTAAAAGTTTTTAGCAAATACCAGATACCTGCAGTTTCCCCTTAAACATACCAAAATCTACATATTTCATACATACTAACTAAAGGAAAAAAAAGGTATTAATGTGGGACAAATCATTAATGTGGAAGAAGAATGAAGTCTGAGAACTTTCACTTAACATAAAAGAATCAGGGCCTAGGAAATCTATGATTAGCTGGTCATGTGCTTCCAGTTGTTTCTTATTTTCTGCCACCCAAATTATTAGCTAGATTGCTCAAAGCATCTGAAAACCACAAAAAGAAGAAAAAGCAAAATCATACTGGAATTAAGAAAATCAGAAGCCAGACTAAATCTACTCCTTAGTCACTTCTCCACTTCACTGAAAATAATTGATCTCAATTAATAACAGATCAACATTGGGATTGGGTCACTTTGTGGTATCCCTTGGTTATCTAACTCAACTGCATGTCAACAACTCCATTCAGGCTCCTTTCATTGAGATGGTGTAGGACATGCCCATTGGAGGTTGACAACAGAACAAAGAAAACGTGAGAGAAACAGATAATCACCAATGAGGAATAAAGAAGAGAAAATCAACAGAATAGAGGCGAAGAAAGAGCTTACGGCTGAAGGAAGAGGAAGGAGTGGCAGTAGGCGTGAAGGTTCACGCAGGCAGTTGAGATGCAAAATAATTAATATCTGCATATAAAAATCAAGCAATTAAAAATCACAAAAAGATGTGAGTAAAAAATGAATTAAATACTCCTTGGATCATGAATGTGCAAGAGATAATTATCGATAATGTTAAACCGCAACCCGTACGACAATTGGGAGTAACCATGGAAAAACAAAAAAATAATAATGTCCTGTATTTCAAAATGACTCTTTGACAGCTTTAACCACCATCCATTACTACTCATGCCAATCAGAAGACTACAAATTTTCCAAATGTAAAATGTAATGTCAAAGATGATCTTAAAATGGCTTAGCCAGTTGTATATCATACAAAAACCGATAACTTCACATAAGGGTTTTCTTCTCATGATATACACGGCTAATCAAGGAGCACAAAAGATTAATCAACTAAGGCAAATCCATATTTGTTACAACAGGAGATAGAAGCAGTTCATCCAAGGCACAAAACAGGACTACCTGGCTAATCAAGGAGCACATGAAGGGGGAAAGAGACTACAAATGAATGTCCATAGGGGTAGCCTATTAACAAAATAAAAAAGCAATGTACTACACATGGCCATGAGATATCAAAAAGAACTCGGCTGATAAACCAGAGATTTCCTGCTAAGCTATTGACAAATAATGCCACCAGAAAAACTCTATTGGGGAGCTTTATTTATATGCATTTTACATATATGATTAGTATGAAAGTTGGAGTAGGAAAATGTGGTTATCAGTTCGTAGTGGATCTTCACTGAAAATGTTTACTTGAAAACAGATATCTGTGCTACTTTAATCCACCACAAGTCATACCCATTTTAGCAAAGGAAGAATGTTTGCTGAAAAAATTGGAAACTGTTATAATCACCTAAATACTTTCACTGTTATATCATTATGTATGATTGATTTCATGTGTCCCCTAGGCCCTAATGATTTGGTGTCTATATATAAATATGGTTGTGTATATGTGTTATAGCTATCTACTATACACATGAGCTCAAAATATTAGCACAATGAGCTTTCCACTGCATACACTCTCTTTATAGTAAGTATTTAGAGGTTAATCAGTTTGGAGAGGGTTGTTGAGTGAGAGTTTGATTTTGTTACTCAATGAATTATTGAGTGAGCTGGGAAGTTGATTGCATATTGAATTGTTTCAATTTGAAGTAGATTTGTCGGAGGTATAGTAACTTGTTTTATTTGTTTATTAGTAATCTGTATTTTTTTTAACTTTTAATTATTACTCTTTTTCTATGATTTTTGTACCACAACCTAAACACCTCCGGCCAGTCCTCCATTTCCAGGTTTTTTTTTTGTATTTTTAATTTCAGATTTGTATTTTGTTTTTAATCTGTATTTTTTAAATTTTGGTTAATGTATGAAAATTTTATTATAGTATGTTTTTAATCCAATAAAGCTATACAGGGCTTTGTTAGCTTCTAATCTCTATTACTATTCAATCCTCTTCCCTATTGACAAATAATGCCACAGAAATAAGTAAACCAACTGTTAATCAATCAGTATCAGAAACTAAACAACTTTCCAGCCGAAGGAAGGGAGAAAATTAGTTCATAACTTTGCAATAAAAGGTATGTATGATACGCCCCGACATTGTTTGTCCATAAGCCAAGCCAAATATGGCAATGTACACATCTTTATACCAGTCTAATGCATTGTAAGCAAGGTCCCTGAATATGGTCAAAAATTACAGCCATTCCTGAAGTTCTTGTGTCAAATTAACTAAGGGAATTCCTAAAGTTTGGTATTAGTCGACTATGCAAAAACTACCAACTGCAGTTCTACCAATTCCAACTTAAAAACTCGATCCAATGCTCATGAAAATTGTGTGTTTAATCCCTGCATTTCTAAACAAAACACTGTGTTTGTGTGTATTTCAACAATTAATTCACAGTAAGCATCTTTCACACTACTAGAAACAGTGCCTTCAGCGACAGAATTCTTAGCGACGGAAATTTTCCGTCGCTAATTAGCGACGGAATTTTACCTTTAGCGACGGAATTTTGCATCAGCGACGGAATTGACCATCAGCGACGGAATTTATCAGCGACGGAATTTTCCGTCGCTAAAGGCCACCTTTAGCGACGGAATCAGCGACGGAATTCAGCATTAGCGACGGATTTGAACATCAGCGACGGAATTTTTCAGCGACGGAAATTTCCGTCGCTAAAGGTGACCTTTAGCGACGGAATTTTCCGTCGCTGAATATTTCAGAAATTAATTTCGGTTTATTTTCAGCGACGGAAAATTCCGTCGCTAAAGGTCACCTTTAGCGACGGAAATTACCTTTAGCGACGAAATTTTCCGTCGCTAAAGGATTTTAAAAATTAATTAAAATTTAATTTCAGCGACGGAAATTTCCGTCGCTAAAAGCTTTTAAAAATTAATTAAAATTGAATTTCAGCGACGGAAAATTCCGTCGCTAAAGGCATTTAAAATTTAATTAAAATTGAATTTCAGCGACGGAAAATTCCGTCGCTAAAGGCGTTAAAAATTTAATTAAAATTGAATTTCAGCGACGGAAATTTCCGTCACTAAAGTATTTTTAAAAATAATAATTTTTAATTTTTAAAAAATAATAAATTTTAATTTCAGCGACGGAAATTTCCGTCGCTAAAGGATTTTAAAAAATAATTAAAATTTAATTTCAGCGACGGAAATTTCCGTCGCTAAAGGCTTTTAAAAATTAATTAAAATTGAAATTCAGCGACGGAAAATTCCGTCGCTAAAGGCGTTTAAAATTTAATTAAAATTGAATTTCAGCGACGGAAATTTCCGTCGCTAAAGGCGTTAAAAATTTAATTAAAATTGAATTTCAGCGACGGAAATTTCCGTCGCTAAAGTATTTTTAAAAATAATAATTTTTAATTTTTAAAAAATAATAAATTTTAATTTCAGCGACGGAAATTTCCGTCACTGATAATGAAAAATTAAATTGAATTCTAATTAATATAAAATATCAAAAATATTTGAAATTAAATTAAAATAATATTTGAAATGTTAATTTAATAATATAATATAAATAATTAAAATGATTAGCATCAATATAATTACAAAAAATAAAAAATTCAAATTACAACTTAACTTAACTTAACTTAACTTAACTTAACGTAACGTAACGTAACGTTAACTTAAATTGAAATTAAATTAAAATAATATTTGAAATGTTAATTTAATAATATAATATCAATAATTAAAATGATTAGCATCAATATAATTACAAAAAATAAAACATTCACATTACAACTTAACTTAACTTAACTTAACGTAACTTAACGTTAACTTAAATTGAAATTAAATTAAATTAAATTAATTTAGCTTAACTTAACTTAACTTAACTTAATTTAGCTTAACTTAACTTAACTTAGCTTAACTTAGCTTAACTTAACTTAAACGTAACTTAACTTAACTTAACTTAACTTAACTTAACTTAATTTAGCTTAACTTAACTTAACGTAACGTAACTTAATATAACTTAACGTAACGTAGCTTAACTTAACTTAACTTAACTTAACTTAGCTTAACTTAACTTAACTTAATTTAGCTTAACTTAACTTAACTTAATTTAGTTTAACTTAATTTAGCTTAACTTAACTTAACTTCACTTAACTTAGCTTAACTTAACTTAACTTAACTTAAACGTAACGTAGCTTAACTTAACTTAACTTAACTTAACTTAGATTAACTTAACTTAACTTAACTTAATTTAGCTTGACTTAACTTAACTTAACTCAACTGAACTTAACGTAACTTAACTTAACTTAACTTAACTTAACTTAGCTTAACGTAACTTAAGTTAACTTAACTTGACTTAACTTAACTTAGCTTAACGTAACTTAACTTAACTTAATTTAACTTAACTTTACGTAAATTAACATAACTTAACTTAAGTTAATTTAACTTAACTTAACTTAAGGTAACATAACATGAAAACACGCTACGCCTATTGGCGAAATGATATAATGGAGTACGATGGACCATTATGACATGAAAACACGCTACGCCTATTGGCGAAATGTTATAATGGAGTACGATGGACCATTATAACATGGAAACACGCTACGCCTATTGACAAAATTGTATAATGGAGTACGATGGACCATTATAACATGAAACACGATATGCCTATTGGCGAAATGGTATAATGGAGTACGATAGACCATTATAACATGAAACACGATACGCATATTGGCGAAATGTTATAATGGAGTACGATAGACCATTATAACATGAAACACGATACGCATATTGGCGAAATGTTATAATGGAGTACGATAGACCATTATAACATGAAACACGATACGCCTATTGACGAAATGGTATAATGGAGTACGATGGACCATTATAACATGAAACACGATACGCCTATTGGCGAAATGGTATAATGGAGTACGATAGACCATTATAACATGAAACACGATACGCATATTGGCGAAATGTTATAATGGAGTACGATAGACCATTATAACATGAAACACGATACGCCTATTGACGAAATGGTATAATGGAGTACGATGGACCATTATAACATGATACACGATACGCCTATTGGCGAAATGGTATAATGGAGTACGATAGACCATTATAACATGAAACACGATACGCCTATTGACGAAATGGTATAGTGGATTACGATGGACCATTATAACATGAAAACACGCTACGCCTATTGACGAAATGGTATAATTAGGGGTGGGCATCGGGTCGGGTTTCGGTTATTTCGGGTTTTCGGGTCGGGTACCCGATATTTCGGGTTCTAAATTTCACTAACTGAATCCGCTCCGAAAAAATCGGTTACCCGCTTTTCGGGTACCCGAAATAATCGGGTATCCGATATTTCGGGTTCGGGTTACCCGCACATTACCAACAAGGCAACAAACAATTAAAAAGCCTAAACCTAAGGGGCGGGCCGGGCGGCTAAGGTGATAACTCTATCAGATTCACTCATTCACGCCTAATGTCATTCACAGATTCACTCCCCCTCTTTGGCCCTCTCCCCAAAAAAACCCTAAAAGCCTAAAGTCTTCACTCTTCAACTCCATCAAAACAATTTTAGATCGAGCCTCCATAACTACATTTCCTCCCTTCCCTTCGGCGGTTCGGCCTTCGCCCACCCTGTCGCTCAACGTCTACGTTCGTCGTTCGCTGGCATCTCCATTGCGGCATCAACTTCCATAGTTGCATCCTTCGCCGGCGCAAACTCTGGCTCACCGATCGGCGTTCACACTCACATCACAGCTCGCTCAAGAATTAAGAACCACGGTAAGTTTTTCTCTGTCTATACTCTATAGTCTCTCTCTGTCACTTAATCGTTTTATCCACTTGCCTTGTTGCTCATTATAAACAAAGGTTAGTATGTTCGTGTGTATCTGTGTGCGAGAGAGACAGAGAGTTGTTCCCTGGGCAAGTATGCTAGAATATGGAATGGACCACTGTGATTGTGATCTATGTCGTCGTTTGAATTCAAAGGTAGTGTGATACTCTTAGATGGAAAGAAAAGTGTTAGTAACCACAGCATAATGGTAAGAGTGGTGGTGCATAGAAATAGAATCACCCACGAAACCCCTGATTATTGAACCTAGAGTTTGAACTGTGAAGAAATGTTCTTTGGTCAGTAGCAAGTTATGAGAGCATAGAATTATTAAACTTGTCAGCACTTGGCTTTATGTTGATAAATTAGTTAATCAATCTCGAAAGTCGATCATGGAGTCGAAGCCGATGAGCTATATGTTCAAGTGAAAAAGGTGTCAAGGAAGGAAATATTTAGCCATTATAGCCTTCTTGTTTTTTCAATCTTTGGACACGGCTATTGCTTTTGTTAATAAAATTTATGTATTCGTTCTCCAATCATGCATCTGTCACAAGTTTTTATTGCTGTGGTTGTGATTGTCGTGATACTGTCATTGCTGTTGTTCAAATTGTGCTGCTATCCTATATTGGTAACATTTACATATTGGTTCTCCAATTTGCTCCTGTTACAAGTTTTTATTGCAGTGGTTGAGATTGTCATGCTACTGTCATTGCTGTTGTCCAAATTGTGCTGCTATCCTGTCAAAAGTACTCTTATTTATTGATAATAGATCTAAATAACATCTTCCCCTTTTGTATAATATATTGGTTGATGTTAATATCTATTGTTTAGGGTAGTGATCAGTCCCCAAACGGGCCAAACCGACAGGCGACAGCATAGAGCTTTAGCCAAAAACCGTTCTTCTGGATACCCGTCACAGAATGTTTCTGGGAAAGGCATACAAATATCTTTAAATATAGAACCCCCAAAAACCCTTGATGCATGAATAAGGACAAGGATGAATATTAATTACTAATCAAATATCGGTAAATGAATTGATTGGCTGTAGCCTGTACGCTAAGTAACTGATGCTCAATTGCTCATAGTTATCAATCTGGTGACCAGTCATAATTGTATCCCATATGTTTTGTCTATTTTGATGCTATTTAGTATTTACGTAATTATTATTAAATGAGTATTTAACTTGTTTAGTCTTAGCCTCAGTTTCATTCATAGACAATTTTACATGTTGTTACTTTGTTGACTAATTGTTGGTTGTTTTTGCAGATGTCAAATCCACAAAAAAGATCTCATGGTCAGATGTCAAATCCACAAAAAATATCTGAGGGTCAGATGTCAAGAGAAGAAGAGGTTGATGTACAAGAGGTTAGTGATGATACAAATGTTGAAAATGATTCTACAATTGCTCATGATTTAGACATAAAACAAGAGAATGATGAATCACAATCTAAAAAGAGATCTAGAAAATGTGGTTCTTTGAGGTCACCATATTGGAAACATTTTAGAAGATTTTTATGTAAGGTTGATAACGTGTGGAAGGGTGAATGTAATTATTGTAAGGCGGTGATTAAAGCCGATCAAAGAAAACATGGGACTAGGCCTATTAAAAACCATTATGAATCATGCAAGATGAAACCCAAGGAAGTTGAAACTAATCAAACTCGAGTTGCATTTCAACCTCGGGTGGGTGATAAGGAAACACCTATGGTTTCGTGGAGATTTGATCAAACTAAATCAAGAGAGGCAATGAGTTATTGGTTGGTTGTTGATGAGCTTCCTTTTAAAACTGTTGAGAACAAGGGCTTTAAGTTTTTAATGTCAAATTTATGTCCCATGTTTATGATTCCGTCACGAAGGACCATAACTAGAGACATCTATAATTTGTATATAGATGAGAAAAGAAAGTTGAAGGATTTTATTAAGAACCACTCTCAAAGAGTTTGCATCACTACAGACACATGGACATCAATTCAAAGAGTTAACTACATGTCTCTTACTGCCCATTTTATTGATGATAATTGGAATTTGCAAAAACGAATTTTGAACTTTTGTCCAATTTCTGGACACAAGAGTGAGGAAGTGGGTAAAGGAGTGGAAAAATGTTTGCTTGATTGGGGTATTGATAAAATTTTCACAATTACAGTTGATAATGCTTCTTCAAATGATGGTGCAATTGTGTACTTGTTGAAAAAATTTGATCATTGGGGCACAAATGTTTTGGGTGGTAAGTATGTGCATATTAGATGTATTGCGCATATTGTTAATCTCATTGTGCAAGATGGTTTAAAGAACAAGGATGAACATGTGGCGATCTCTCGAATTAGAGGTGCTGTCAGGTATGTTAAGAGCTCTCCAGCTAGGTACAAAAGATTTTTAGAATGCGTTGATCTTGAAAAGTTGGAAACAAATAAATTGTTAAGTCTTGATGTACCTACTAGGTGGAATTCCACCTACTTGATGTTGGAGTCCGCGACATGCCTTAGAAGAGCTTTTGATTCTTATGATGAATTAGATCTTGGTTTTTCAAATGATCTTTCAAAGCAACCATATGATGGGGTTCCGACATATTATGATTGGGAGAGGGCTAATTTATTGCTAAAGTTTTTGGCTCATTTCTATAAGCTCACTTTGTGCATTTCTGGCTCATTATATGTCACAAGCAACAATGTTTTTCATGAAATTAGTGGAGTGGAAATGCTTCTTAAAGAATGGTTGGGGAGTGATGACTTTGAATTGAGGCAAATGTCGATGAGGATGAAAGACAAATTTGACAAATATTGGGGTTCAATTGAAAAAATGAACATGATTTTTTATTATGCAGTGATTCTTGATCCGCGTCGTAAATATATGTTCCTTGAGTATTCATTTGACGCATTATATGGTGATACTGAGAATAGTATGTCCATGAAACACAAAGTGAAAAATGGGATGCAAGAGTTGTTTGATGAATATAAAGTGAGATATGGGTCGAATGAAAGAGGTGAAACCACCTCGTCATCTTCATCATTATCTAAGGAAGGTGTTGATGGCTTTACGACGACATATAGAGATTTGATAGATGGATTTAATAAGTACAAGAGTGGAGGAAAAAGTCAGTTTGTTAAGTCAGAGTTGGATAAATATTTGAGTGAGGAGTGTGAGGATGATTGGGAAAAGTTTGATATACTTAATTGGTGGAAAGTAAACTCTCAAAGATTTCCAATTCTCTCCAAGGTAGCTCGTGACATATTAGCAGTTCCGGTGTCTACAGTTGCTTGAGTCTCGTGATTCAAAGACTGTGGGCGTGTCCTCGATGCATTTAGGAGTTCTTTATCTCCTAGAGTAGTTCAAGCTCTTATTTGTACTCAAGATTGGCTTCGTTTGAACTCTACGCCTATATGCTTGGAAGAGGATTTGAGCGAAGTTGAATTGTTTGACAAAGGTATTTACTATTTAACATTTTGAGCTTTTAGTTTTTTATTGTTAGTTTCTAGTTTAGACAATATTATTTATTATTGTTCATTACTTATATATTTATTTTTTGTAGAATTAACAAAGATGGGAATAGATTCAACAATCATTGATGTTTGATTGAGCCACAATAGTATATTACCATCATCTCTATGTGTAAGTTTACATTTCATTTTTGCTTTTTGTTTAATTTTAATTTATTATGGAGTATTTAATTATTAATTTGTAAGTCTTGTTTTATTTTGCAGGCTACTTGGACTAGTGAAGGAATCAACAAATGAAGGCCTATGATTAGATAATTTTGTTCTATGGTTTTGGCCTTTGGGACTATTTAAGCAGACTTGGACTAGTTTTATTTGTGTGTGTTTTTTATTTGCATTCTGAATTTCTGATTCAGCAGTCAGCATTGGTCTGTTGCTGTTGTCTGTTGACATGTTGTGTGTTTTATTGCTTTTATTACTGAAGACTTGAAGGGTGAAGATGAGTACTCTTTAATATTTAGTGACTAGTGTATGTTGATGTTGCAGTCTAAATTTTTAATTGTGTAATTCAGCACAACAGAATGATCACTACTGTTGCCTGTTGGCATGTTATTGTAATATTGTTGGCTGTTGCAATATTTCATATTTGTATTTGCAGTTGTTGACTTATGTGACTAGTGTATGTTGCATTCTAAATTTCTAATTATCTAATATAGTAATGTCTATCATTGTTAAGTCTTCAATTTTTTAATTGCTGAAGTCTGAAGTTGTTTAAACAGAAAAATAATAAGTAATAAGTGCCACTAAAAAGAATTTCAAAAAACATGTAAGAAAAAATATCGGGTACCCGATCGGGTGTTTCGGGTAGTTTATTGAAACCCGATAACCGACCCGTTTTTTATACATCGGGTTCGGGTAACCCGATAAACGATCCGTTTGTAAAAATACCCGACCCGATCGGGTAATACCCGATCGGATCGGGTCGGGACCCGAAAACCCGCACCCGTTTGCCCACCCCTAGGTATAATGGAGTACGATGGACCATTATAATATGAAAACAAGCTACGCCTACTGGCGAAATCTTATAATGGACTACGATGGACCATTATAACATGAAAACACGCTACGCCTATTGGCGAGATGATATAACTTAACGTATCGTAACTTAACGAAACGTAACGTAACTTAATGTAACTTAACGTAACTTAACTTAACTTAACTTAACTTTACTTAGCTTAACTTAACTTAACTTAACTTAACTTAACTTAACTTAACTTAGCTTAAACGTAACGTAACTTAACTTAGCTTAACTTAGCTTAACTTAGCTTAAACGTAACGTAACTTAACTTAACTTAACTTCACTTAACTTAGCTTAGCTTAAATAATATAACTTAACGTAACTTAAACATAACTGAACTTAGCTTAACATAACGTACCTTAACTAAGCTTAACGTAACGTAACTTAACTTAACTTAACTTAGCTTAACTTAGCTTAACTTAAACGTAACGTAACTTAACTTAACTTAACTTAACTTAGCTTAGGTTAAAGTAACGTAACCTAACGTAACTTAGCTTAACTTAACTTAGCTTAACTTTACTTAACTTAACTTAACTTAACGTAACTTAACTTAACTTAACTTAACTTAACTTAACTTAACGTAACGTAACTTAGCTTAACTTAACTTAACTTACCTTAACTTAACTTAAACGTAACGTAACTTAACTTAACTTAACTTAACTTAACTTAACTTAGCTTAGCTTAAACGTAACGTAACTTAACGACGGAATGTGCTAGACACATGCAACACAGTATGACCACATGCAAATTCAAATTTACTCTATTTATATCATTTTGTTATTATTTTCTTAAATATATAAATTAAGTTGTAATGTGAATATTTTAATTTTTGTAATTATATTGATGCTAATCATTTTAACGAATGATATTTTATTATTAAATTAATATTTCAAATATTAATTTAATAATAAAATATCATTCATTAAAATGATTATAATATTTCCTATATATAATTGTGGAAGTTATATAAAATATTCACTTAAAAATAAATTTGAATAATTTTTTAATTTTTTACTTAAAAATAATTGTGGTAGTTAATCTTTTGATTTTTAAAATAAATTGGATTTGGTAATTTAATAATATTATATTATAAAATATAATAATATTTAACTAGTTTTACACCCGTACGTAGAACGCGCTCACACTTTATTTTTATTAAATTAACTTAACGTAACGTAACTTAACATAGCTTAATGTAACGTAACTTAACTTAGCTTAACTTAACTTAGCTTAACTTAACTTAACTTAACTTAACGTAACTTAACTTAACTTAACTTAGCTTAACGTAACTTAACTTAACGTAGCTTAACTTAAACGTAACGTAACTTAACTTAACTTAACTTAACTTAACTTAACTTAACTTAACTTAGCTTAGCTTAACTTAACTTAACTTAACTTAACTTAACGTAACATAACGTAACTTAACTTAACTTAACGTAACTTAAATTAACTTAATTTAGCTTAATGTAACTTAACTTAACGTAACATAACTTAACTTAGCTTAACGTAACGTAGCTTAACTTAGCTTAACGTAACGTAACTTAACTTAACTTAACATAACATAACTTAACTTAACTTAACGTAACTTAACATAACTTAACGTAACTTAACATAACTTAACTTAAAGTAACATAACTTAACTTAGCTTAACTTAACTTAAGTTAACGTAACTTAACATAACGTAACTTAACATAACATAACATAACTTAACTTAACTTAACTTAACATAACTTAACTTAACTTAGATTAACTTAACTTAACTTAACTTAGCTTAACGTAACGTAACTTAACTTAACTTAAACGTAACGTAACTTAACTTAACTTAAACTTAGATTAACTTAACTTAACTTAACTTAGCTTAACGTAACGTAACTTAACTTAACTTAAACGTAAAGTAACGTAACTTAACTTAACTTAACTTAAACGTAACGTAACTTAACTTAACGTAACGTAACTTAACTTAACGTAACATAACATAACTTAACTTAACTTAACTTAACTAAACTTAGCTTAACGTAACGTAACTTAACTTAGCTTACCGTAACGTAACTTAACTTAACTTAAACGTAACGTAACTTAACTTAACATAACATAACTTAACTTAACTTAACTTAACGTAACTTAACATAACTTAACGTAACTTAACATAACTTAACTTAAAGTAACATAACTTAACTTAGCTTAACTTAACTTAACTTAACTTAACGTAACTTAACATAACGTAACTTAACATAACATAACATAACTTAACTTAACTTAACTTAACATAACTTAACTTAACTTAGATTAACTTAACTTAACTTAACTTAGCTTAACGTAACGTAACTTAACTTAACTTAAACGTAACGTAACTTAACTTAACTTAACTTAACTTAAACTTAGATTAACTTAACTTAACTTAACTTAGCTTAACGTAACTTAACTTAACTTAACTTAACTTAAACGTAACGTAACTTAACTTAACTTAACTTAACTTAAACGTAACGTAACTTAACTTAACTTAACTTAACTTAACGTAACATAACTTAACTTAACTTAACTTAACTTAACGTAACTTAACTTAACTTAACTTAACTTAACTTAACTTAACTTAACTTAACTTAACGTAATATAAGTTAACTTAGCTTAACTTAATTTAACTTAACTTAACTTAATTTAACTTAATTTAACTTAACTTAGCTTAACTTAACTTAGCTTAACGTAACATAAGTTAACTTAGCTTAACGTAACTTAACATAACATAACTTAACTTAGATTAACTTAACTTAACTTAACTTAGCTTAACGTAACGTAACTTAACTTAACTGAAACGTAACGTAACTTAACTTAACTTAACGTAACTTAACATAACGTAACTTATCATAACGTAAATTAACTTAACGTAATGTAACGTAACTTAACTTAATGTAACGTAACGTAATTTAAAATATAATAATTTTGAATTTTTTTTTTAATTTTTTACTTAAAAATAATTGTGATAGTTAAATTTTGATATTTAAAATAAATTGGATTTGGTAATTTAATAATATTATATTATAAAATATAATAATATTTAACTAGTTTTACACTATGTAGAGCGCTCACATTTTGTTTTTATTAAATTAAATTCAAGCAAAATAAAAACTATAAATTGAAAGTATAAATTTATAAAATATTCAAATAAAATTGTTTTATCTATTTAATAAAATAAATTAAAGTAAAACAAATATATTCAAATACATTTTTTTGGAACATGTAATTAATTTCACTCTCCTGCTCTTCTCTCCCGCCCTCACAATTTTGAATATTTTTTTAATTTTTACTTAAAAATATTTGTGGTAGTTAATCTTTTGATATTTAAAATAAATTGGATTTGGTAATTTAATAATATTATATTATAAAATATAATAATATTTAACTAGTTTTACACCCGTGCGTAGAGCGCGCTCACATTTTGTTTTTATTAAATTAAATTCAAGCAAAATAAAAACTATAAATTGAAAGTATAAATTTATAAAATATTCAAATAAAATTGTTTTATCTATTTAATAAAATAAATTAAAGTAAAACAAATATATTCAAATACATTTTTTTTGGAACATGTAATTAATTTCACTCTCTTGCTCTTCTCTCCCGCCCTCACAATTTTGAATATTTTTTTAATTTTTTACTTAAAAATATTTGTGGTAGTTAATCTTTTGATATTTAAAATAAATTGGATTTGGTAATTTAATAATATTATATTATAAAATATAATAATATTTAACTAGTTTTACACCGCGAGCGCTCACATTTTGTTTTTATTAAATTAAATTCAAGCAAAATAAAAACTATAAATTGAAAGTATAAATTTATAAAATATTCAAATAAAATTGTTTTATCTATTTAATAAAATAAATTAAAGTAAAACAAATATATTCAAATACATTTTTTTTGGAACATGTAATTAATTTCACTCTCCTGCTCTTCTCTCCCGCCCTCACAATTTTGAATATTTTTTTTAATTTTTTACTTAAAAATATTTGTGGTAGTTAATCTTTTGATATTTAAAATAAATTGGATTTGGTAATTTAATAATATTATATTATAAAATATAATAATATTTAACTAGTTTTACACCCGTGCGTAGAGCGCGCTCACATTTTGTTTTTATTAATCTAAATTCAAGCAAAATAAAAACTATAAATTGAAAGTATAAATTTATAAAATATTCAAATAAAATTGTTTTATCTATTTAATAAAATAAATTCAAGTAAAACAAATATATTCAAATACATTTTTTTGGAACATGTAATTAATTTCACTCTCCTGCTCTTCTCTCCCGCCCTCACAATTTTGAATATATTTTTTAATTTTTTACTTAAAAATATTTGTGGTAGTTAATCTTTTGATATTTAAAATAAATTGGATTTGGTAATTTAATAATATTATATTATAAAATATAATAATATTTAACTAGTTTTACACCCGTGCGTAGAGCGCGCTCACATTTTGTTTTTATTAATCTAAATTCAAGCAAAATAAAAACTATAAATTGAAAGTATAAATTTATAAAATATTCAAATAAAATTGTTTTATCTATTTAATAAAATAAATTAAAGTAAAACAAATATATTCAAATACATTTTTTTTGGAACATGTAATTAATTTCACCCCCCACTCTTCTCTCCCGCCCTCCCAATTTTCCCCCAAATTCCCTCCTATCTTTATATAGGTTTTTCCTAAATTTCACACACTCTCCCGCCCTCACAATTTTTGCCCAAATTCACTCCCGCTCTTCTCTCCCGCCCTCACAATTTTCCCCAAATTCCCTCCTTACTTTATATAGTTTTCCCAAATTTTCACACACTCTCTTTTTCTAATTAAACTCACGGCACTCTCTCTCTCATCCCTGTTGGTGAATCCCTTCGTCTTCTTCATCCCGACTTCAACGACAGCTCCATCATCACTCTCTCTCTCATTCACGAATTCGCCCTTCGTTCCCTCCTCGCTTCCTTTCCCTTTGTCTCTTCCGGCCCACCTCGTTTCTCTCCTCCGCCGATCCGCCATCCCGATCAGGCCCTCACAGAGTCACAGGTATTGCTCTCCTACCCCTCTTGAATGGACTTTCAATTTGCGTCCTAATTTTGTACCATTATAGAGAAATGGTGATTCCAAGCTCTATCTGAAGATTGAAATTTTTTATTATAATTTCTTATTTATTACGACTGCCTCGCTAAGAAAGTTAATTTCTTTCGTTATCATCTGGTGATAGGATCCAAAGGAGAAAGCTAAGTCGAGACAAGAGGCCGAACAATGTGGTTTGAGACTTCACTTTTGCTGAAAGTCCTGTCTTGTTTATTATATCATCTGTCCCAATTTTCCTTGCATAAAGTTATACAATGTAAAATTATTCCTTTGTTAGAAATGAGATTATTCTTTTTGGGACAAATCAAAAGGAAAGAGGGCCAATTTTTTTTTTTTTTGGGATGGAGGAAGTATGACAAGGAGTGTCAAATTCACTACTTAATATTTCTGTACCCTTTTTATCTATCTTGAGCATAAAACAAAGTTCATCTTGAAATAATAAGTGTTTAGATTCTATTTTGACAAGGTTTTGTGAAACAGTGATGGTTGAGACATGTCTCCTTAGGAAGATGATGTCCATCTTTAACACGTCTTTATTGAGTTGTATTATATATAATTATATTATATCGGGTGATTACGTCATCTTAACAATTGTCATCGTCACACTAGCATCTCTTCTCTCCCATTTATTGGACTTTTCATTGAATAAATTTTTCAATAACGACCAGTGTCTTTCGTCAATTTCTAGAATCATTTTGGATAGCTCTTTGGTTTGGAGAGCTGTCATTTATGCAGTTCATTTAGACTGGTTCTGATATTTTGTTAAATGGCATTGATTAGGTGGGAGAGCTGGAATCTCAGATAGATAGTTTTGAAGCTGAGTTGGAGGGCCTATCTGTTAAAAAAGGAAAAACGAGGCCACCAAGATTGGTAGGACAAATTAGAGATAAGAGAGCCAGCTTGAATAATATACAAATGATTTGTTATAATTGAGCTTACAATTTTTGTTGCACAGACACATTTAGAGACGTCAATCACTAGACACAAGGCTCATATCATGAAGCTAGAATTGATCTTGAGACTGTTGGATAATGATGAGTTGAGTCCCGAGCAAGTCAATGATGTCAAGGATTTCTTACTGTTTATTTCAAACTTGCTTACTGTTTTACCATCTTTAGCATTTCCTTTTAAAAATATGCAGCAAAGATTGAGCAGTATGTTGTGGAGTTTTGACATTTAGTCCCTCCCCCCCCCGTGTTTATCTGTTTGTTCTGCTGACAATAGATGTTTTCCCAAAAAAAGAAGTTAAATATAAATGATTTTGAGCTTTTTGTGGATCGGGTATTGAGACCTTCTCCTGTAGGAGGACTTTGAAGAATTTAGCGACGATGAGCTTTACGTCTCTTTGCCGTTGGACAAGGTGGAGTCGCTTGAAGATTTAGTTCCTATCGGTCCACCTGGTCTCTTAAAGGTGAATAGTTTCTGCTGTGAGATTTCCTTGCTATCCTGTAACTTGAAAATTACTTCATTTTTTGCTCTTCTCATTCATATAATCCACATAGCAACTGTACCGTTGAAATAGCTATTTTAGTAAATTTAAGATAATCCATTAATCTGTTGTGATCATTTTGCACATCTATTATACGTCAAGTGCATTGGTTGATTATGTTGTTGGTATATATCTAGGTTGCACGGACACGCCTTCAACGCAGAGTATCCGGAAGTATTTGTGTCACGGATACGGCCGTGTACGTTAGGTTGAAGGAGTGTCCGTGTGCAACCTAGGTATATATTAAACATCCAATTTCTGGATACCTTCTCAGAATGGAATGAATGCCTATGAGCTGGGGAAAACTAATAAGAGGATTTAACCTAGAGATTGCAATCTATATATTTGTATGTATGTGTGTGTGTATATATATATATATATATATATATATATATATATATATATATATGTTTTTCTTAATTCAGGTCTTGTCAATCTTAGCTAAAGTGGGTTTGTGGCAATTCTTAGGCTAGTTTGTTTCATCAAGTAAAAGTAAACAGCTCAAAGATCTATCTAATCCCCCAGATTCGAGAGTGCTTGAAAATTCTTAATTACGTGATTATCATTTGGGATCTTGGACACCCTTGTCTCTCAAATATTGTTTGCGCCAAGTTATAGCGCTTATACTTTACCTATCAAAAAAAATTGTTTGCACCAAGGCTTGAGTTGGTTGACTCCCTTAAAAAGCATGTTTGCGTATCTATGCTTCTAGTCATATGATATGTTCTCCATTGCGGATTTTCAAGCATGATATATGTTTCTATTGATTGCATCACTTATCATTTATGCTCAATTATATTGTTTGTTAATTCCTGTTGTCCAACCAAGAAAGCCTGCTAGTGAATCAAGTACCTTCATTTGCTATTGATTGCAATAATTTATTGTTTGTTTCTATTGAATCAAGTACCTTCATTTATGATTTCAGAATTCTGGACAAATGAAAATTTCCACCTCTTTATTTTTCTTGTTCTTCTCTTGCTAGTGTGATCCTTGACTGATCTCTCCATTTGTATTTGTTTTTGTGATTTCAGTTTATTTTTTAAGTCAGAAATTAGATTTCCTGCATTGTTTATCATTTCAAAGGCAAAGCTGATCATGCATGGCCTTGATTAAAGTCCAATTTTTTTTCCTTCTTTGTAGGTCCTTACTAATGGGATAGAGGTAAAACTACAAAGGAATGCTTTAAGTGTGATTGAAGCTCCTACTGGTAATGAGGACGATGATGACCTTGAAAATGAAGTTTTTCTTGATCCTCATGTCGTAGGATTTTTTTAATTTTATTTTTAGGTTTCTTATTAGATATGGTTTACATGGATTGGTACAAGTTTAAATTTCCAAATTAACTCTAGAAACAAGTTTTTGGTATTAATTGTTATATATGGTTTACATGGATTGTTGTAATAAAATTTACAGTTTGATTTTTTTAAATTGGTTTTATATTATTGTTTATTTTGTATGTTCAGTTTAGTATTAATTGTTATAATATTATAAGGTACAAAAATTTATCATAATAGTATTTTTGGGTTTTTTTTTAAAATTTGTATGTTATATTATAAGGTACAAAAATATATCATAATAGTATTTTTGGGTATTTTTTTTTAATTTGTAAAAGCCTTTAGCGACGGAATTTTCCGTCGCTGAAATTCAAATTTAATTAATTTTTAAAGGCCTTCAGTGACGGAATTTTCCGTCGTTGAAATTCAATTTTAATTAAATTTTAAAAGCCTTTAGCGACGGAATTTTCCGTCGCTGAAATTCAATTTTAATTAAATTTTAAAAGCCTTTAGCGACGGAATTTTCCGTCGCTGAAATTCAATTTTAATTAATTTTTAAACGCCTTTAGCGACGGAATTTTCCGTCGCTGAAATTTAATTTTTATTAATTAAAAAACGCCTTTAGCGACGAAATTTTCCGTCGCTAAAGGTTCATTTTTCAGCGACGGAATTTTCCGTCGCTGAAAATCAACCTTTAGCGACGGAAATCGGTCCGTCGGCATCAGCGACGGAAAAATTCCGTCGCTGGGGGCCTTTAGCGACGGAATTTCGCCTTTAGCGACGGAAAATTCCGTCACTAAAGGTTATTTTTCTAGTAGTGTCAGCAGCTCAATCATATGCTTAATTCAAGATAAATCACATTCAACTCATTCAAGCACAACTCGTTGAAGTTGACAAAAGAAATCTCCGAAAGAACAGGAATTGACGAAAAGATACGTCCCTTACCTTACCAATCAATCTGGTATTCGTCCTTGGCAGGGGGTGCGTACCTAGTTACCTTTTCAGGCTCCCAGGTCTTGTGCCACAACAAACCTATTCTTTACTTTCTTTTCCTTGATGAAGAAATGGAGCCATGAGAAATCGTACCAGATTGCGTTCTGTACCAGATTGCAAACATAAACAGATGGAAACAACAATTAAAAAGGGCACATAAACAGCATACAAAGGACAACAAAGATGCAACGACCCAAAAGACGGAAACCCAACGATTAATCGGAATGAGAAACTTGTCGATTTCCTTTCTTTGATCCGATTACCAATTTCCTTTCTTTGATCAGATTACGTGAAGGTGATCCTTTCTTTGATCCGAGAAGCAACGGGGGCGAAGGTCGGGAGGGGAGGGCAGTGGGTTTGGTAAAGGGGGCAGTGGTGAGATTCGCCGGGGAAGAAATCCGAGAAGCGGTGGGTTTGGTAAAAGGGGGAGTTGTGAGATTCGCCTGGGAAGAAGGGGCGAAGATGGATGAACGAAGGGGTGGTGTCACTGGGGCCGGTTGATTTTTGGAGATGAAGTGAGAGAGGGAGCAACCGCCTTTTTCTGGAATAAAAGGAGGAGAACCACATTGGAATTGGAAGACGCGAAGCCGGAGAAACAATCGGAAAGGAAAGAGGAGTTGGAGTTGTATAGGGAGAGGGGGATGCAGAGGGACCGTTTGATATAATGTAAAATAATCAATCTCAGCCATTTGATATAAAGTAAAATAATCAATCTCAGTCGTTAGGAGATAGCATGATATTAGGAGATTTGATAGAATTTTTAAGTTTGAGATAATGTTTACATAATAAAATATTTTATATTAAATCAAAAAATATTTTTATCTGTAAAACTTTAAAATCAAATAAGATAAAATCTTATCCTAAACTAACCGTATAAAAACAAATGAATAAAAAAATGATCATAACTTGTTATCTGTAAAACTTTGAAATCATGTGATAAAATCTAATCGTAAAAAAAATAGCATAAACTAACAGTAAGATTTATCTTAAGCTAACCATATAAAAATCAAATGAATCAACTTTTTTTATCCGTAATTTTTTATTTGTAAAACATTTATCAGAAACTTTTTATAAGATGGTGACACGTGGAAAAATGAAATTCTTAAACAAAAATTCTCATTTTACAGGAAACCGCCACGTGACAGCTGCGACTTCTGTTTTAGTCATATTTAATAAATAGATAATTAATAGATTAGCAATTAATAATTAATAAATATAGATTAGTATAACAAATAACATAGAATTATCCCGTGGATAATTTGTCTAAATTAAACATTATGAAAATGAAAAGAGATGGAAATTGAAGAGTTTCAATCAAATTAAATTTGTATAAATTACATAGGATAAAATCTAGTTTAATTAAGTGACATTTGAAACAAATGAAAACAAAATCATAAATCTCTATCATAAATTTACTCGTAAAACTATATCCGAAATCTATCTTATCAAATTAGTTTTAGCATTTTTATCTTATCTAATTAGATTTAAGATTTTTATCTTAAACTAATCAATTTTGAAAAAAAAACTTACCATTTCGAAGATGACACGTGGCATTACCAAATTCTTTTAAAATTTTTAGTTTTTCACAGAAAGCCGCCACGTGGCAGTAGCGGCTTCTGTTTTAGTAATAGTTATAGATAGATAGATTTATATTGAGAAATGAGAATTCTATTCCGCTCCCTGCAAATCGACACCCGAAATTCTATCTCATCTAAAGTTTGTTTTGTCACAACGGCGGCGAAAATAATTTAATTTTTTATTTTTATAATTAAAGTAAAAAGCTATATAAAAAGCCCGATGAGACTCCCTTGATTAACTGCTCTTTAAGTTATGGGTAGGTCTCCATGACTCTATTGCTTTATGGATCTTAATTCGTAAAATGAAGTCCTACTCTGTTATAGTTCAACTCACCAACACACAATGGATCGGGTAAGAATGATTCGTCTTACAAAAAATATTCATAAGACCGTCTCTTTTAAGTTATGTGTAGGTCTCCACTGTCTTATGAATCTTAATACGTAAAACGGAGCTTCACTCTCTCAGAGTTTAACCCACCACCACATAGTAAGTTGAATAAGAAGAATTCATCTTACAAAAAGTATCGATAAGGCCATATTACCCAAGTTTTTACTTGAAGTTATATTGCTTTTTCTTACTTCTTCTAACTAGTAACAAGTTAATATGCCCCTGGCCGAAGCAAAAGAGGGGCTCAACTCGAGCATATTTGTCCATCATTTATGAAAAAGTTGAATAATAGTACGATATATGTTATTACGAGGTTAAGCTTGTAGTTTTGTTACAAACTTTAGTATTAGTATCATTAGGTCAAATTAATTTATAATTTTACATCATTATATTAAATATATTATTTTTTTAATTAATAACATAAACATTGTAAATTATCACCAACTAATCATATAACGACTCTAACATTATAGCACGTAGGACAGGTGCACTTAATTCCAAAGATTAAGTTGAGCAACTTCTCAATCGGTACAAAAAGAACTATTGAATTCACATTAACACCATGACTTCACACATAATAATGTAAACTTTTGTTTTTTCTCAGAATAAAAAAAAAATAAAGTATACTTTTTCTCCATTATCAAAGATTTCTAGCTCCCCCTCCGATCACATGAGCATAATAAGTGTTATTTTAATTACTGATAATTTATATGTTTACGGATTTTCTACGAATTTATATTGTTCTTCTAATTTTTTAGTGGTTTTAAGATAGTTACGTTGTGTAGAACATGAAAAGTGGGTGGTTGCTATAGAGGCTTGTGGATAGTTTAAGTAATTTGTAGAGTTGTAATTATAATTTTGGTAAAAACTTGTGTAAAACAGTCTTACGAATATATTTTTTTAAGATAGATCTTTCATATCCAAAATATCATATATTAATAAGTTAAACTATGAAAGAGATAAATTTCATCTTACTAATTAAGATACAAAGGTATTGTAAAAGACATACTCTTATATTTTAGTGGTAACTTTGTGTGGAAGACAAAGGGAAAAAGAAAAAGAAAAAACTCAACATGTTTTAATAGTACACTACTCCCTCTGTCGCTTTTGTTTTTTCAGTTCTCTTTTTTAGCCGTCTTAAAGATTTTGGTACTTTAATATATATATATATATATATATATATATATATCAGTATTCTAAAACTTCCTGCCTACCTCCGTCTAGGCCCCACTTAGGCATTAGGCCTCTCTTTATCGCCGTAATTTTCTTAGTCGTCGCCTAATCGACTAAGTTGGTGCCTACGCCAAACCTCGCTGACCTTAATTTATTTTTGTAGCTTTGATTTTGTGGCGTGCAGTGACCAGAGAAGGAAGGGGGAGCAAACTGGAAAAGGAAGAGGGAGTGACAATGGTGAGGCAGAGAGGAAGATAGAAAGAAAAGAGGTTTGATTTTATGGATATTCGGTGGGATCAGAGAGGGTGATAGATTAAAGAGTTAGATCTAGGAAGAAAGAGATTGGAGGATTAAAAAATGAGGAGAGTCGGTCTGTCGGAGAGAGAAAGAGAAGAAAAAAAAAGAAAGGAAAGAAAAAAAGATTGCCGGTCTGCAAGATAGATGGAATAAAGAAGAAAAAAAAATATGAAGAAGAAGGGGGCTATCTCGAGACTCATAATTTATAATGAGAAGGGATTAGGGAGGATATGCTAGACTGTGGGTTGTAGGGGCAGTAGGTAGATGGAATAATTTTTTTTTAGTTCTAAACTTGGCTGGTTTATTGCTTTGGGGTTGTTGAGAATTAGGATTAATGGTATGGTTTGTATATTTTTGTTCATTTTACAAATATAGATAAGTGTTTGATAAAATGACAAATAAAAAAAATTAATTTGTAGTCAATGTGTTTGATCTTTTATGTAAATTATCAAAAAAAAATGGTAATTATGTCTTAATTCTAGGCCTTGATTACGCCCCGACTAGTCCCTTAGGCGCTAGACGCTAGCGTGCCGCCTAGCGGCCACCTAACGATTTTTAGAACTTTGATATATATATATATATATATATATATCATTGATGCAAAAAATAATAATAACTATAACTCAATCGAGCGCAGTGAATTGTTTTTAGATTCATAGAGAAAAAATTAATAATGAAAAGAAAAAGAGAGAGAAAGATGGATGTTTCATGTTTGGCCAATAAAAAGAAAATTAAAAATTAATAACGAATAATCCAAAATACTCAAACAAACAAGGGCCACCGTCACATGTTACTTGCATGCTAAGAAACATTAATATTACTATTAATTTAAAAATTGGAGAATTAAATCATGAAAATATAAGATTTGGTTTAAGCTTAAAATTTCACTCGTAAAATAGAGTACTTTTATAAAATTACTAGTCTTTGTGTCCGTGCTCATGTGCCCATGACACGGCGCGAGTAGGAAGAATAAATCAATATATATTTTAATCATGTTTCAAAAAGAGTCTAAAATTGTGTTTTATATATTTTTCATTAAATAATTAAAAATGTATTAAACAATAAAAAAATGGTCTTAACAACATTCTTGGATATATCGACATTTATTCGAATACTGGCACATCTCATAATTGAGAACGGTGTATTAAAAAATATATTAAAAATTAAAATAAAAACAGTAATAAAAACAATTTTTTCTTTTAGAGTGGTTTTAACAAAATAAAAAAAAACGAACATATTTTGTAAGAAAAACCCAATAAGGGTTGTGCGGGGAACAAATTACAGCCCGTGCCCGTGCCCATACCCATGGCACGGCGCGAGTAGGAAGAATAAATCAATATATATTTTAATCATATTTTAAAAAGAGTTTAAAATTGTGTTTTATATATTGCAGCCCGTGCCCGTGGCCCAATAGATTAACTTGGGTGCTCCTCGAGTAGGTGCTAACAATATTATGTACCACTCTTTTGTATCTTTTCACGCATTACTAATTAGAATGAGACATGCGGCTTATTTTCGTGATAGATTTTTAACGCCTTTAAGCTAATGAGTTTGAAAAAAAAAACAAATTAATTTAGATTTTGATTACAGAAAAAAATAGCTTTTTGCTTGTTGATGAATTTACAATAATTTTTTTAATTAGTACTCCTAATATTTTCGAAATCAAATCTAAATAATTTTTTTATTTTTTTTCTTCACCTCAGCAAGAATCTTCTTACCAAAAAAATCACATACATATCTTAATTTTAAACTGTAAAAGGAGGAGAAACCTATTGAAATTGGAAGACGCGAACTGCCGGAGAAACACTCGGAAAGGAAAGAGGAATTGTAGTTGTATAAGAGGGGAACGCAGAGGGACCGTTTGATATAAAGTAAAATAATCAATCTCAGCCGTTTGATATAAAGTAAAATAATCAATCTCAGTCATTCTTTATCCCATTGAGCTTTATTGTATAATAGATATTTATTATGTCAGTAATATTTTATTTTTATTCACTACGTTTGTACTCTTAAGTCTTAATTATGCTCCAAGTATTTTTTTTAATTATAACCATATTTAATGATACTTATATATTTATCCATAAACCAACAAAGTATACCGTACTAATACTATTTATATAGGATACGATACGTGCACTTAATTCCAAAGATTAAAAGTAGTTACATTATAAAGTTATATATATATATATATGTGTGTATATGTATATAGGGTGTAGATAACCATGCCCCAAAATCATATTTCTACACCCTATTTGAATTAATTATAAAAACAACATTAAGTGAAATGACCTAATAAATCCTTCTATGCATTACACCTCATAAATTAATCTCTACACCTCATTCAAATTACTATAACACCCTTATACTAAAAAACAAATAATACTCTCTACACCCTCATTGTGTTATATTTACACTTCAACTCCCAAAACACAAATACATGCTTAGGGCATTACGGGACCTTCATTGTTGTTTCTTCTCCCAATTTTTTTTTAAAACTCTCTCAAAACCAACTCTAAACATAATCACATTATGAAGAAAAAAAACATTACAAGGAGCTTAAAGAAGTCATGGGGTTGGGTAATGTAAGTATTCCTTTCACTTTCTTTGATCAAAATTTGGTGTTTTGCAAAAAAAAAAAAAAAAAAAACTCGAGCTGGGTATTACGATTATTCGGCTCTGGTGTGATGAACACCCTTAAGGCTATCCGGCCAGTGCTGGACGAACAGCCTTAAGAGTGTTCACCACACTATGACCGAACACCAACACTTATATTCATCTCAGCCTGTTCGAACACTCTCACTACTGTTCATCTCAGCCTGGTCGAACATGCTTACATCTGTTCATCTCAGCCTGACCGAACACTCTTACTTCTGTTCATCTTATCCTGGCCGAACAGTGCATGAACAATGCATAATTAGGAATTTTTAACATGTTTTTTTTTAATGCTTATTTTTCAGGAAGCAAACACATTTCCTACTAAGTACAATATCGTTGGTCCTGTAAATGATACGATCATTCCTCTTCAATAACAGATTGTTATAGATTATAGCAATATGTTCGTAAATCACTCATATTTTTTATCTAGGGATGATTTGTTTGATTGGGTGCATGCGACCGGAAGGGAGAATGTGCTTGTGATAGTAATTACTAGGTGTAATAGTGGTACGACAAATAGAGGACCTCAGTTGACTTTGTTTTGTGAACTTAGTGGGCAACCTCATCAAAAAAAGGTGATGATTCGAGTAAAGTAACAAAGAGCAATAGAGAACGTGGGTCGAAGAAATGTGGCTGTCCATTTCGTTTGAAGGGCGTATAATTATGTGGGAGTATGAGAACTTTAGGTGGAATGTGGGTTACATAACTATGCCGAGGCCCCTCACATGCATGACCACTCATTTGTTGGTCGATTATCAGACCAGGAGAATGCTTATGTTCTTGACATGTCACATGCCAATTCAAGACCCAATGACATTTTACAAGGTTTACACGAGAAGTTTCAAAGTAATAAGTCTTCAATACTGACTATTTACAACGCTCGTACGAAGAATAAAATTATTGAGCGTGATGGTCGATCGCAAATGCAGCAGCTTGTAGAAAAATTAATGAAGCATGTATATTACTACCATCATAGGAGATGTGAGAAAACTAACACTTGGGCCCTTGGTATCTTGAAAGCTTTGATGAATCAATCCTCCTTGCCAACTGTGATAATAACTGACAGAGATTTTGTGTTAATGAATGAAATCGAGGTAACTTTTCTTACCCTCACAACATTTCCTTTGTCGGTGGCATATCAACAAAAACATCCTTGCGAATTATAAGAGTAAACGGTGATAAATTTATTCAAGTTTGATAACTTTTGATTGCTTTACTTCACTTATTTACCATGGTTGATATGTTATTTAGTTTATATTATTTATTAACATCATCTCAATTTATTTGTAAGTTTTTTTACGTAATGGTTACCCATTAGCAGATGTGTCGTGGGTTTGGGACCAGAATTGCTCGTCGTCTGCTAATGCGTGTAAATTACTTTATATTAATTGACAACTTTCATATAGTGAATCTGTAGGCACAGCTAGAGTTGGTGGTAGTTGTGACAGTATACATTTGAAGTAGTTCTGATTGTATTATATTAAAAACATGTATTTGAACATGTTATTTTGGTTAGTTATCTATTTTTAATGATGCTTTGGCTATGCGTATTTAAATTATGTATGATATTGAGGTTCTGCTAATGTTTCTTTTATGTTGCTATGAAATGTCATATATTATACAAAATCTGCAATAAGATAATAACATTAAAACCAAGCTACACGAATGAGTGAAAGGTTTGCTAAAAATTTCATAACCACAAAAAAATACTAAAAACTGTTTTGCAAATCATAACATTAAAAAAAACATAAGCATAGTCCAGATCACTATTGCCTCCTATGAGACGATCCCGCGTCATCAGGTGGACCGTTTATAACTGTGTGAACTCTATTAAGCAATGAGCCCAGATCCTCATACGGTATAGATCTGTCACCAGATCTCCAGTGCCGCACTGTGGGATCAATCATAGTCCTCACAACTCCCAACATCCTACCATCTCAGTCGGTTGTAACGGCGTCAGTCGTAGTGGTGTTAACGTATCTGGATCGTCTACCACAGGGTTGAACGACTACATGTGAACGCTCCCGGTACCAGTCTAAATAACCATGATTACAATTCCAAGCACGAAGAGCATGCCTACCAAGACGTTCTTCAGATATGATATGGCTACTTGACGTCAACTGGCACCCAGCAAAACCAAGCCATAGAGGCAAGGCTTTCGAGTTATCTCAAGGGCCATATTTCGAAACAATGATTGTCCTCGGAATCATTTGCACATGCCCGAAACTGTTGAAAGACTCTGTCTGGATGGTATGGCTCGACAATATAGCTCATCTGTATACATCCTAGATACGTGGCAATCCGATGTCATTCAAATCGTTCCCTGACCTTACTGTCGTAAGAAATTCAGTCAACCTAAAACAATAAACTAACAAAAAGTCAAATACTTTCAATATCAAGCCTAATATTAAAAAGTTGTTGAAATTGATAAAAAAGTACGTATACTCACGTCACGGCTCATCAGTCTATCTAACTGCTCACGTGATGACAACAAACAGTTTGCGCGTCGTCCCTGATTCCCTTGCGGGATCCACCTACGTGTAAGCGAGTATCTGGACTTGTAATCAACATTATGTGGAGGTCTTAGATATGAAAACCACAAGTAGATCCACGCTTAAATGTAATAAAACATACATTTTAAGAGATTAAAGTATCAAATAAAACAACTTAACTTTAATAGTAAATACACAACATAAAGTATTAAATAATTATAATTATTATAATTATTACCTCAAGTAATGCCATGGAACCAGCTATTCGATTCGTGTTATACCTAGGTGCTTGCCCTACCTGTCTATATAAATATGTAAGGGTGACAGTTTCCCACGCCTAAGTCTCTAGATTTTCAATATCCTCAAGCCACTCTAAGTATGCTATAGGTACACGGGTCCCGCTCTTATCAGCAAATATCGTGCAACCCAAGACCAATAATAAGTACGCCCTCACAGCACAACCCACCCTAAACTCATCCTCAGACGTGACATCATCATTAAACCTCACACGTAGCCACTCCAATGTCACCAAAGCCCCCCTCTTATTTCTCATGCCATCAAAAACCTCTTTAAGTGGCACTCCCAACATCTGACTCACATATGCGGCATCGACATCCCTAGCACAAGATAATGGATCACCCACAATCGGAAGACCGAGTAGACAAAGCACATCGTCTAAAGTAATGGTCATCTCCCCGAAAGACATATGGAAAGTGTTAGTCTCTGGATGTCATTGTTCCACAAAAGCAGAAACTAACACCTTATTCACATCAGCATAGCATACATGCCTTAGTCAACTAAGTGCATTGCCCCTGACCATTGCCCGAAAGGCCCTCGAAGCTTCGCCATTAGGAATGACCCAATTAAGAAATTTTTGTGTGTGATTGTGGCATTTTAGAATTCCTCGCTCTTCTTTACCAGCCCAAATAAATGCAGCTACATGTGACTCATACGAAATTAGCAACAATGTATCACGCGGACCATCGGGAAATCCACGCTCAATCTCAAGCCCAAATAAATGCTCTTGCTCCAAACCTTGCTCCTGGTCCAAATGCTGATCCTGATAAAAAGGCTCTTGATCCTGGTGAAAAGGGTCCTGATGCTGCTAAAAAGGGTCCCGTGAAAAAAAAAGGGTCCTGATGCTGCTGAAAAAGGGTCTTGTTTCGACCCCTGCCCCGCCCCTGCTTGTGATCCTGCAACATCTCATGCAGTTGTTGGACTTGTACTTCTGGTTCTTGTTAACGTTGTTATTCCATTTCTTTTCTAGCCGATGCCATCGGCTTTCTCCTTGTCCTCTCATAAAATTTTGTGATTGTTTTTCCTGTAAAAATCACATAAAATAAATTATACTTAGGTTCTAGTTCCAACATAACAAAATCATGAAAGAAAAGTGTAATCAGGATGAAATTCGGCCAGTGTGTGTGTGATGAACAACTAAGGGAGAGTTCGACCAGTTTGTGATGAACAACTTCAGAGATGTTCGTCCAGCATGACATGAACATCCTGGGAACCGTTCGGCCAACATGACATGAACATCCTGGGAACCGTTCGGCCAACATGACATGAACACCTTTGCTTGTGTTCGGCCGACATGAGATGAACACTAGTGGGAGTGTTTGATCAAGAACATATAACAATATGTGCGACCAATGTGAGCTGAACACCCTAAGAGTTGTTCAGTCAGTGCTAGATGAACACCACTAAGGGTGTTCATCAAACCAGGTCCGAATCGTGGGCTGTATAGAAATTTAAAATGTTTTTCTATTTTTTAACAAATGCAATTCAAATTCATGCATTTCATACTAGTATTTAACCCCACATTGTTATTGATTGTTAAATTAAACCTAAAACTAGTATTTGAATGTAGAAGAATGATTAAAATTCATACCTAATAATGCAGACATTTTACTTGATAGTTAATGTGTGATTGTCTGTTCTTGTTGTTGTTGATGCAATGGTATATTGTTGTTGTTGTAGTTTGCTTAATTCACGACGAACAAGAGGGAGTGTGTTTGGCTGTTGTTGGCATTGTAGGACGAAGAAGGAAGAAGGCCGAATTATTTGTGTGCGTTGTTGTAAGTAGTCGAGTTTGGGAAGGAAAATTGGCGAGTTGGTAAATTGGTTGGTTAAAATAGGTAGATTAGTAATTAATGGGGTTGGGGGTTTATTAATTGGATTGAATAGAAAAAAAAAAAAGATAAATTGGGTAGTTAGTGGGGGTGTTCAGAGAGAAGTGAGAAATTAATGGGCCTAGAGATAAATAGGGTATAAAAATAGTAATTTGGGGTGCAGTTATCCCCATCCGTGTATATATAAACAAACCTTTTATGCTTTGAGTGGCATCCCGGTAACAGCCCAAAAACCCGTCTATCGACATCGTCGCCGACGACCTTCACAGCCGGAAAACATGTCTTACGATTATCTGTTCAAATACATAATCATCGGTGACACAGGCACAATTCTCTCCGTATCTTATATTGATAATTTTGATTTTAAACCCTAATATTCTGTCTGTGCTTTTCACCGTATGCATACGCTTTCTAACGAAATTTTGTTGCTCCTTTTTTCGTTGCAGGTGTAGGGAAATCGTGCCTGTTGTTGCAATTCACGGACAAGAGGTTTCAGCCGGTGCATGATCTCACAATTGGAGTTGAGTTTGGTGCTCGCATGGTTACCATTGATGGCCGCCCCATTAAGCTCCAAATTTGGGACACTGTATTCACTACTTCCCTCACACTCTCTCTAAATACACTCACAATCAGACACTTTGAATTTAGCTTGAAAGACATATTTGCGTAGTTTTTGGCACCAATAATTGTGTGATTATTTTACTTGTTTTTGTATTTGGTATCCTGCAATTTATTCTGCGTAAGCATACTGGATTGTGCAGTCGTTTTTTTAAGTAGGGAAGATTGAGAAGTCTCTCTCTTCTGCCATCAGATCTTCTAACCATAGAAAGCTTTAATGTGTTCGGTCATTCTGCAGTGTTCTAGTTACAGCAAGTATCAATCTATTATGTTTTTTCTGATCTAGCACAGAGAGTACGTACGAAATTTCACTCATTAAACAGTTTATTTATCTTAAATGTATAGCACTATCTATGCAATTAGAAACAAGGTTGAAAAGAGTCACCGAATTGAAAAAAAGAAAAGGAAAAAGATTATGCTCTTCTCTTGAGAGTGGCTTCCAATTCTCTCTCTTTCTTTGACGAGTAAATATATGAATGAATAATGATGCGGGTACGTTGTTCAAGATGCCCTGTATTACAAGCAGGGAAAGTGCAAAAGTGAAGACCGCCTAGACAGCAGGAAGATGTGGAAAAGCCAGAGCTTTGCACTAAAACACCTGCACAGGCAACAATCACCAATAACTCCCTAAGATTGTTCAGTTTGTCAAGCATCTACTCACCAAGGATTGTTTTCCTTATCCAACCTAAAACTTGAGCGATGGGTTTCTAAGTCTGACATTCTTTTCCCTAAATTTCACTCACCATACATCCAAACTAGATGTACCTCTTGCCTGGGTATTGTATGATGTGTTTTTACTGACGCCAACTTGCTTGACAGACTTGGATGCCTCTTAGAATATCATCATAATGTAGCTTATATTTGAACCTTGTGCCCCCCCCCCCTTCTCTTCTTCTGTCTCTCTATAGGTTGCTGCGGACCTTAAATGTCTCTTGGTTAAATCTTCTGCATTACTATTGCACTGGTACCCACCTGAAGTCATGAAATGCAATTTCTTCCATTCCTGGCCTATCAACACTTTCTTGACTCTCATATCTCAAGCATCTACTCACCAAGGATTGTTTTCCTTATCCAACCTAAAATTTGAGCCATGGGTTTCTAAGTCGGACATTATTTTCCTTAAATTTCACTCACCATACATCCAAACTAGATGTACCTCTTGCCTGGGTATTGTATGATGTGTTTTTAGCGACGCCAACTTGCTTGACGGACTTGGATGCCTCTTAAAATGTCATCATAATGTAGCTTGTATTTGAACCTTGTGCAGGGGCGAATCCAAGGCATGGCTGGGTAGGGCTCAAGCCCACCCCAGATTCTAAAGAAAAAAAAATAGTTTAAACCCATACCCACAAGTAACCAGCAAGTGAATGAGTGAATAACAATCCATTATCCAATTTCACACACAAACCCCCCCCTGCTCTTCACCGCCAACTCTCCCATCCCATCTCCACTCTACAGTGGCCTATCTACTCTCCAATCCAATCCAATTATGGTAGTTGGGTTTACATGTTATCACTTATAATTTATTCAATAAGTTCCTTTTAGGCCAAAATATAAATAGCTCCCCAAAGTATCCACTCAATCCCAAAGTACACCCCAACCTAATTTTTTTCCCATATTATCATCCAACGTTACCCTTTGTCCCAGTTTGCACCCTAGTTTACACCGTGATCTAATGATAGTTGGCTATATCAAAATCGAGTGTTTAAAACTCATAAGTTTCAAAACCATTAGATCAGGGTGGGTGCAATCTGGGACAAAAGGTAACATTGGATGGCAATATGAGAAAAAAATTAGGTTGGGGTGCACTTTGGGATTAAGTGGATACTTTGGGGGGCTATTTATATTTTGGCTTTCCTTTTATTACTTAATTTACTCGACTAATTAGTATAGTTGAATATACTTGAATTGATGTATTGGAATTTGTATACTTAATATTTGCATTCTTTTGTAGTAATTATTTGTAGATCGTTTTTTTGTTTATTTTCTTATATTTTGTTTATTTTCTTATAACATGATTTGAATATAATTGATCTAAATCATTAGGTGTGTTAAACTAAAATGACAAGTGAGAAGCCGCAATCAAAGCGGACAAAATTTAATGATTCGTGGTTTTCAAAGTCTACTTTTAAAACTAAAAGTTCACACAATGTTCCCGAACCTTTGGTAGCCTCCTCCCCAACTACAAATGTCTAATATTTGTTACTATTCATGGTTGTTACTGTCTACAATATTTTTCATGGTTGTTACTGTTTACAATATTTTTAAAATACCAAGCCCACGTGGTTTAAAAATCCTGGATCCGCCCCTGATCTTGTGTCCCCCCCCCTTCTTCTGTCTCTCTCTTGGTTGCTGCGGACCTTAAATGTCTCTTGGTTAAATCTTCTGCATTACTATTGCACTGGTACCCAGCTGAAGTCATGAAATGCAATTTCTTCTATTCCTGGCCTATCAACATTTTCTTGACTCTCATATGTGACCAAGCTTCTGACATGCTAATATGTCATGTACTATTTTCTTATCAAAAAAATAAAAATAAAAATATGGCATGTACCATTATTTTTTTGATAAGTAAAAATATGGCATGTACTATTTAATTAGTTTCTGCATATCCATTTGTTTTGATCCAAAGAAGTTTCGGTTTGATTCAGGCTGGGCAAGAATCATTCAGATCAATCACCAGATCGTATTATAGAGGAGCAGCTGGGGCACTTCTAGTTTATGACATAACCAGGTTGGCACCCAAATCTGTTTCTGCTCTGTGATATGCGTGTGTTTTTGCATGAAGTGTCCCTGCAGTTGTGCCCTTGGGATAATTTGCATCCAACCTTGGCCTTCTGTATCTGTACAATTTTCATTTATCTTATCAATTAGCTCCTTTCCTCTTTGTTTTAGTCTCTCACATACCCAAGCACACAGAGCATCTACATACCAATGTATCTTTTTTGCTAAATTAGCTATCCTGCTGAAAAGAATTGGCATCTTGGAAGATGATGTCATTGTCCCAACTCCAAATTAAGAGCAAATAATCTATAGTTTCTAGGTAGTGTTTCTGATTTCTCTGATTCGAAGTCTTTGACAAGCAGCGCATGTTGAATCAATTCTGTAACAAATTGTTGCTTTAGATGCTAGTGGTGCATTTTAAGTTGAATTAGATATAATTAATCCTCTTGGATGGCCCTGAGCCATTAATGTCGCTTAGAATGAGATAAAGACTGTGTGGTTAACCATTCACCTCCTGATGGACTGCCATCTTGCTATAGTTAAGTCTATCTAGGAATACACTGCTTAGGCTTTACAGGTGTAAGCCTGCTTGTGGCCAAAAGAACTTGGGTCTGCTCTTCCTATTTCAGTCCCTGGAAGTCCATTATCCCTGATTGCACTCTTCCTGCGAAATTCCTAAGTGTCATTGTTTACAAACCTGAGTAATTTGCTTGTCCAGGAGAGAGACATTTAATCATCTAGCAAGCTGGCTTGAAGATGCTCGTCAACATGCTAATCCCAACATGACTATTATGCTGGTAGGCAATAAAAGTGATCTTGCTCACCGAAGGGCTGTCAGTAAAGAGGAAGGTGAACAATTTGCGAAGGAGAATGGGCTTTTATTCATGGAGGCATCTGCCCGAACAGCACAGAATGTTGAGGAGGTTGCATGTCTTAACTAATTCTCAAGCCCAACCTCAAATTAAAATGCAAAATAATGTTGACTAATATTTTCTTATCTGACAGGCCTTCATAAAGACTGCTGCAAAGATACTTCAAAAGATCCAGGAAGGAGTGTTTGACGTATCTAACGAGGTAAGTCATAAGTGCCGAGTTGGTTTCCTTGTGTATTACCCTCGTTTGGTCTACGAGTATATATTCTTGACCTGCATTTCCTGAACCCAGGATAAGTTTTGAATATATCACCTGGTGGAGCATACACAGAATAAGCAGTAACTACGCTGTGTCACATAGAAGAACACAAACTCAATTGGACACCCTTTCACTTCAGTAGAAGCCTATGAACTTGGAAGTCCAGGATTTTTAGGCTTTATGCATACAATGGCATATTTTAATTGGATAAATGGTTAAAGTGATCTATTTATGCAGTGATCAAATTGTGGTCTCCCCAAGTCATTGTCCTCTTCTGTGGAGACATGAGAAAAGTTTTGTAAATAGTAAGCACTATCCTAGAAATTATGTTTGGTAATAGGTGAGATAGGCTGTTATGATGGGGATTATTCTGAACATGTAGAATGTGTCAGGATTATCCACCTAGTAATACAGTAAGAAACTTAGCTTGGCTGAATGAGGGGCATTAGGTTGCTGGCTTTACATTGGAATTATGTGTCATTTTCTCCTTTTTTTGATTTTTGATAAAATGTGGCATTTTCTCCTTTTATGTTTTTTGATAAAATATGGCATTTTCTTCTTTCATTCTTGATATCTTTTACCACTCTGCATGCAGAATGTATCCCTCAAAAACTATCTCCACACAGATAGCCCTGCTGGGTTTTTTTCTTCCCATGTTTTCTTCTATATTGGAACTTGTGACTTCTTACGTTTTCCCCCTTTTTTGCTTTGAATCAATGCAGTCATCCGGCATCAAGGTTGGGTATGGCAAGCCTCCAGGTCCAGCTGGTGCAGGAAGTGGGACAGTTGCCCAGAGAGGAGGATGCTGTGGTTGATCGACAGTTTGGCACACAAAGAGAATTTTATATGTAAATCAAGTTTCTGGATTTTTATTGCTGCCGGTTCGTCAAATTAATGTCTTCGTGTATCTAGCCTTTTCATTGTTACCAGACTAAAGAATTTGAAGATGTACATAAGTAATCTCAACGCGATTAAACTTTCCCATGGTGGAGGCAATTATATTACAATAGTTTGTGATTAACGTAGTGGCCGAAGAGGGTGGTTTTACCGTGATTGTTGTGGATGCCTTTTTCTTCTCTTTGCCGGTTCTACCGTGATTAGGAGGTCATCTTTTATCGTTGCCACTTGCTTTTTCTCTCTCTATCTTGCCTGCCCTAATTTTATTGAAGATAAAAACAAAGTGCAGCGTTCTTGCTCTCTCATTTGCTCATGTATTTTGACTTCTTGCCTAAAAGGAAACAGAGGCTAGTAGTATGATTCCAGTAGGAGTTGTCATGTTTAGCACATCCTTTTACTCAAGAAGACGGACTGTACAGACTAATACAGAACCAACCCAAGATATGTGGGAATCCATAATTTGGCCCGGTCGAGATAAATCCAAAATTCATGAGAACCAGAACTAGATCAATATTTTGGTTTTTAATTATTTTATATAAACAAATCAGTAATTTGAGTCTAATTATGAGTTTGTCTTTATTATTTATATCGAAATAATAAAAGGTAAAAATGTTGGAGTTTTTAATAAAATTAATGAAGTTTTTTATTTATACTGAAAATTAAAAATAATACATAAACATGTTATTTTTCATAAAATTGGACTGGATATACTCATGATAAACCCATAATATAAAGTATAAACATGGTATTTTTCATGGTATTTTTTTAGAATTTATAATGATTAGTGATATACTTATGTGTAATTGTTAATAAACCGATCCTTCTTATTTTGTTTATTTATGATTTAGTTGACGTGCGTTTAACGCACAGGTTAAAAAAACTAGTAGTCTAGTACTCCCTCCGTCGCTAAATTATCGTCTTAGTTGACCCGGCGCACGGATTAAGAAAAAACAATTAACTTGATTATTTATGTTAATTTAATGTGTAGTTTCTTTTAAAGCCCATGTGTATGTGGTTCATAATTAAAGTAGGGTGAAAAAGTAAGAGTAAAGTGGTAAAAGTGATGTTCTAAAAAGGTAAGTTTCAAACTAGACAATTATTTTAGGACGGACGAAAAAGGAAAGAAGACGATAATTTAAGAACGGAGGGAGTATATAATAGTGTAGAAGGCCGGGAATGAAGGAAATAGAAATTTACATATCGTTAATATTAATTTAGTAATATGTGCATGTGTGTGTGTGTGTGTGTGTGTGTGCTGTGCCTATTGGCACACCGTTTGATACAATTTTCGCTATAATTTCTTAAATTTTTAATATAGTTATTATTTACTCAGACAATTCTTATATACTCTTTCCGTTTGACCTAAAGAGTACATATTTGAAATGACTAATATTAAGTAATATATAACTAGCATTAAAGTTGGACACAAGTACAAAAATGCTTAGGGATTAATTATTATGTTAATAGTAAATGTAGAGATTAATGTTAAAATATTTTGGAGATGATAAAAACAATTTTTTTTAAACAAAACTCTTAGGTGTCGTTTGGTAGTCATGATTAAGACCAGATCGGATTAATAAGTCAAGTTACCTGATGTTTGGTACGCAATAAATGGTCGGGACTAATAGTACGAGTTATCCGGATAAAGTCATTATCCCCCTCACTATTAATATCAACGGGGAGGGTGGTATTATTAGCACCTTCACTAAAAAAAATTAGGATTAACATTTATAATCTCAAAACTACCCCCGATATACAAGTGGGGATTAATAGCGAGAGCACTAATAGTACTGAGATTAATAATACTGTTTATCCTTGTCTGACTACCAAACAAGCCCTTAAAGTGAAATATCTCAAAAGGATTTTTTGCCCAGAGTGAAGGAAGCATCTATTAATAGATTACTTTATTATTTTCTGAGGTCGCGTCAATTTAGATAGTATAGTGACTACAAATAATGTGATTTATACCCAGAACTCTTCTATAAATGTATTGGTGTAACTAGTAATCAGAATAGGATGAGGATGCAAAGGACCAGAAGATTTGCGTAATTTTGTGATATGGGCTAATTTCAAATGTGTATCATGAATTGGGTTCATTGGCTTGGTTTTTCAGCCCTTTTGATTTGTAAAATATAGTACTCTCTTGGTTCTAGTTTAACTTTACAGATCCTGCATCACTTTTTTTGTTCTTGATTCACTCTTTTCTAATCTCCGACCAAGTAAAAAAGGGTAGAAGGTAACCATCTTGAACACATGTTTCAGCTATTACACACTAGTACAAATCGTACAAGCCAAAATTTCAAGCTTTAAGAACGTTAATCATATTGATTTTGTGCTGGAACGGTAGTTGGAACACGAATACAATGGGAGTAAGAAAAAATCAGGAGAATTTTTCCATTAGCCATTTCCTCCAGCTAAGGCTTCACATCAAAAATTTGCTGCTGTCGTTGAGAAAGGAGTGGGGATGCTGATAAATCCTCAACAATCCTCCTTGAGCAGCTAGAAAGACGGATGGAATTGAAAACGAGTATCCTATAAAGACATACTATAAATTACAGGCAAAAAGAAAGCCCCTGTCACATACTAACAATGGCAAATTCAGTTGGGAAGTAGACTGGGTGACAAATTGCTTGGTGGGTAACACTCTAAAAGAGCATATACATGATCCATCACAAAGAACCACCAAATACCTGCGAGGGTAATTCACAAAAGCATGAATAAAACATATGCAATAATATAAATTATATACAACTGAACATGTGACCACAAACACTAACCCCAGCCAAGATATCCTTTGAGAGTCGAGGCTTGTGTTCTCCAGCTTTATCAGTGACAGGTCGTGTTTGAGAGAATTGGCGGATTACTTTTGGTGTCTGCTGGTTACCAGGGAGCTCCGAAGGCACTCCTGATTCTTGTTCGACCTTTCGCTTCTGCAGAGGCAAAGTAAATAGATTGCTGAACTGAATCTTTTGGACATATGATGCCCAAATATATGATAGAAAGAGAAGTGAAACTGGAAGGGAAGAACTCTCTTATGAAGTCCTTTCCTCTCCTTTTGTTCTCAATTTCCGAGTAAAACTACAGGCAGCGAGGACAAAGTTGAAAGAGGGTATAACATGGTAGTTTGTACAAGCAAACAGTTCCACAATCATATCAGAAACCATATAAACACATAAAAAGCCATAACTGGGCACAACAAGTTGTGATAATGATTTGTGCTCCATAGCTTACAACAATAGTGATCATCCTGTGTCTAGCAAATTGCTTCACAGGTAGACTCATTATAAGAGAGGTTGAAAGACTCTTAGAATAGTTGATTAACTTTGGTTTCCCCATTCTATACAGTTATCTGTTTAATTATAGTGAAATATTCCTGCAAATTTTCCTGGGCAATAAAATCATAAGGTCAAAAACATACAGAAATGTCTAAACACCTTTTCCTATTTGAGTCTCTGTTTGACAAGTTTACTAATTAGGTGATACACTTAATTGCCAACACTTAATAGGGCTCGTTTGTTATGGTTGATGGCTTATGACTTATGGCTGATAGCTTAAGCTGATGGCCGAATGACTTGTGGCTGATTGTATGATAGACAGTTTGTTACAGATGTTGAAAAGCTGCTTATGAGTTGTTATAATTATTTGTTAAAAAAAAAAACTTTAAAATTAGTATTCATATTTTTATGTATATTTCATAAAAGGATGAAATGGGGATAATCAAATATTTGTTAATTAATAGTTGTCTTCATCTTTTTTTAAAAAACCAAAAAAGCTTAATATTTTGCCTTTTTGGCTTTGCCTTTTCAATGCATAAAGGGTTTTGTACCTTACTTATTGGCTTTTGGCTTATAAGTTGAAACAAACACTCTAAATATGGCTTTTCAAAAGCCACAAGCCAAAAGCCACTCGAAATAAGTTGCAACAAACGAGCACATACCATGTGGCAAACTTAATGGACACGTGGAAACTCAAACCGACAAAACCCCACATATTTTATGTTTCCAAACAAATTTTAACTGAAAATAACAAGTGCCTTTACATGCTCACTCTAGATTCGTCATGATCATCTTCAATATTCCACATGGCAAATTAAATGACCATGTGGAATTTTAAAACCAAAATAAGCAAATAACTTGTCTTACTATGCATCTCTCAATCTATTATCTGTCTCTACTCTCTCATAAACTCCCACATAGGCCTGTCAATGGATCGGATATAGGTAAATCTGAATCCGATCCGAAACCCTATATCACCGATCCGATCCGATAATCTGACGGATCAAGTGTATGTCAATCCATATCCGAATCCGTTACCCACTAACATATCGGATTAAATATCTGATCCAATCCGAAATATAAATATATGAAAAAAAAAAACAATTAGAATATGAAAGGGAGGAAGATCAAAAGAAAACATGCATATATAATTGTGTTTATTATGTATATGTATAACAAGAAATATGTTATTTTCGGATCGGATCGGATCCTTAACGGATCGGATATAGCTAAATCCATATTCGATCCGTTAATAAATAAATTATCGGATTTGGATTCGGGTTATTGGACCATTATACAAATCCATATCCGAAATTTCGGATCGGATTCGGACCAAAATCCGATCCATTGACAGGCCTACTCCCACACCACGGTCTGCAACTATCGTTCGTCTACCACAGCACCACATAGGGAAACTCTCAGGGGCCCAGCAGGTCCTCCTTCCCAACCTATTAACAATCAAGTGCATCCTTTCTCGCTATCCAAGCCACAAGCAGTCCTACGCAGACCAACGTAGTCGACTTGATTGAGTTGACTCTTGCTGGTTTGGCTGGGGAATGGGACATCATGTCATCCCTATTGAACGTTCTCAAACTCAATTCTTGTATAGTTGTATATTAAAAATCCGGATCTCAGAAGTCTAACCTAAATATCTTAAACATGAAATACAAATCAGCCAGAATTTTTTTGGGTACTTTCGAAAGCTGAGTTATATTGAGAGTATATAAAATGGGAGATGGAAGTATACTGCATAATCAAGAGCAACAAGACAAGTAAAAGTCACCGGCATAGCATGCTCTTATCTTCATCCTTCATGCTATTATTCCATCATCAGTTACTCATCTAATCAAAAAGAAGGCCAACAAAAACCAGTTCTCATTAAGACCTTCATTAGAATTCAACACCAGTTTCCAACAGATAAGGGTAAACGCAAAACTTGTGGGCTCCATTTTGTATTAATGAAATTCCAACTCCATTTGCTTATTAGGCAATGCTAACCAGATTGTTTCTCACAAATGGAAATTTTGGGAAATGTAAGCTCCAATCATCTTTTTAGCATACCTGGACCTGAGAAGGTTCTGTTCTCCTACAGGAGTCCATGGTGACCGAAGTGGCAGTGGTGGTGACTGGTGATTGGCAATAAAGAGTACATTTACATGCGGTGCTAGACCATATCCAACCCTTTGGTGCATAAATTGCACCAAATCTCTAAAATGGTGCAATTTCTGCACCAAATATCTTTCACCATCTCCAATCATCAAACTTTAAATTTTGCACTAAAAGAAATATTCCAAGAATATTGCACCATCTCCAACCATCCCCAAAACAAAAGTAGAATTTTTTATTTTTTTTGGATTGTTAAGTGTGGCCCCTTGTTGGTATAGGGATTGGAACCAATGGCCTCCAGGTCTTTGCCTAGTGCCCTTGCCATCTCTCCCACCCCTTGGGGTCATCACAAAAGTAGTATTTAAACCCCCCAAAAAAAGAAAGGAAAGGAAAGGGATAGTGCAGGGGAATGGCGTGCACCAGAAATAGGGCATTGAGGGGGAGGAGGTCTTCAAATTAGCACAAAGATAGTGTACTGCGTTGGAGGGCATTTTTGCACCATATTGGTGCAATTCAGCACCCATTAGAGATGCCCTAACAAGTGGTTATGAAGGTGGAGTGAGGGGCATCATTTACAACAGTTGGTGGTGGTGAAGAGTCTAGTTGAGTTGTGTACCTTGTGGTTGTTCTTGTTTAAAGAGAAACATCCATCGTTGTAAGAACCAAAAGAGAAAAGAAACGTGACTTCCCTTTAATCAAATTGGATTCTTTTTTCCTTATTAAACTAGCAAAAGCTGATAACTAATAGTAAGTACCAGTAAAATTAACAAGTAACCCACTTGGAAAAAGTAAGAAATGACCTAAATGGAAAATGTGCAGAACTACAGAGCAAAGTAAATGTATTTGGTTTAATCACAGGGACAACATAGGTGTGTCAGGGATTGCCAATCTTACACACAATCAAACTGTCTTTCAAAAATATGATACTGACAATGAGACAATTCATAAGCAGACAAGTATTTCTGTGTATGTGCACGTGCATAATTTTCTGCAAGCTCTCTCCACAATCTATTTCTTGTGTTCTTTTACTATCTTCAGTTCCTGACCCTAGATTTATGTCCCTATTTCATGCAGGGTAGAAATGTCAGAATTTGTTTAATTGCAAAAAAAAAAAAAAATGATAGGTAAGTGTGACCCCTTGTTGGTATGGGGATTGAAACCAAGGACCTCAAGGTCCGAGTGTCTTTGCCATCTCTCCCACCCCTAACTGTAGATGATATCCTAAGATGTTCACTTAATGACAACAGAATGGGGAAAAAAAGCTTCATGTTGTCAACCCAAGTAATTGCTATATATGCTAGGCTGAGTTGACTTGAATTGAGTTAATAAATATTAAGGAACTTCAGAAGATGCACAGAGATGCTCTGTAGTGAACAAATGGTATACAAATTTTAGTTAAGCTTTAGGCAAATTATTCCAAAAGTTAAAAAACATAACATTCAAATTTCAAATATCTGCCAGAAATATCCTAGCACAGAGTGACGATATTTCTCGTAGCCTTATGACAAAGTTAATGCTAATTGAACGGACAATAAAGAAACCCAAAGACAGACAACTAAAAGATGTGTCTTCTTCAATAAGAATATGAATATTAACTTAAAACAAAAAGGATCCATGTTTGGGATCCCATAACTTAGAATTTAGATAAGGAAAATGCATTTGTCATCAGGTATATAGCCTTAAAGTCCTATCTGGATTATTATTTAACAGAAGGAATTGCAATATCATTAAAAATACCTTCTTCATCCGTTCTTCTATAGCACTTAAAGCACGGGACTTATCAACTTTAGATAGGTAGTGATCGCGCTCTCTCTTTGCAGCTGATATTTCCAATGCTAATTTTTGCTCCCGAGTAGCATTCTTGTAGGCTGCAATATTTAAAAGTATGTTAGCTATCACATAGACCCTAGTAAGCACAACAAGAGGTGATAAATACTTCAATCTTTTTATTTATCAGATAAGAATGAGGTAACAATAGAAATTAGAGAAGTGATATACCAATCTCTTCCGTAAGATGGTCCCACTTGAATTTACTCAAGTACTTGATATTCCAGAGGTCATAATAGAATAAGGACCTCTTCCTCCCACCTAACCATTGAAAAGAAACGTGGAATTATGTAATGGAAGGTTCTTTAAAACAAAGAAAAGAGACTTCACAACTGACTACAAGTTTTGAAATGTATTACTTCTTATAAATGTATGTCGAGTGTTGACGTATGAGAACAAGTTAGGCCCCATTCACAATCAATTTGGATAGTGACACAAGTTAGAGTTCTATGTGCATACACCAGTAATAATGTAATGCTAAAAAAATTACATCACAAATAGAAATTTCCCTTCACAGCCAATTTCACCATAGGGGCAGTTAATAAATCTGCCACAACCACCTAAATATGGGCATATAAGACAACACAAAAATGAAGTGAAGTAAATCATATAAAAGACAGTTAGGCAAGCAAAACATGAAGGTGAGGAACAATGATCAAATCTTTGTATATAGACATGATAAAGTGATTGGAATTCAGGCAAAATGCATACCTATTTGTTCACCATTTAGCATACTTGCCACCCTTTTTGCAACACTCTTTTTCGTGAACTCAACCCACCTGCATGCATATGTCATTGTGGGATTATTAAAGAGAAAAAAAAAGTAAAGATAATTAGACCACTTAGGCTTTTTTTGATCAAAACACAAAGACAAAATAGTAAAAAAAAATAATAAATAGCATATGTTTAATGGTCTACATTATGCAATACTAAAGACGTTGTAGCTCTTCTGAGACATCAAGCATAAGGGAGAAGTTCAATAATAAGTCGTACCCTTCTGAAAACTCTTGTCCACGAAACCCGCCAACACGTTTACGATGCACTTGAGCAGCAGGATCTGTAAAAGTAAGACTATTCAATTGCTGAAGATAAACAGGTGGTAATTAACAATTCACAAAATGTTACAACAGGTGCTTATAACATAGACAACTAAACAATTGTATAATCGTCTTTGTTAAAAATCTGAAAACCTGAAAATAATTTAAAAAATGGTTTCATTCAAAGTGGACTATTCTTCTAACCAATGGTAAATAAGAAAGGGGCCAAAAGGAAAAATGAATGAATAACCTTCTGGTGTAAGATAAATTCTTTCAATTTCTCCATACTGAGAGAGGATTTGACGAAGCTTCAATGGATCCATGCGTGGTGGAACTCGACTCAAGTAGCAAACCCCACGTTTATCAGCCTTTTCAGCTTCCTTTAACAGACGCTCTTTCCTTTTCTTTTTCAGACGCTCTTCCCTCCTTTTGGTTGAATTTGGATTGGCAGAATCTGTGCTTACTATCAGTTGCTCTTCCTCGGCCATTTTAACTGATGTGAAAAATGTGCAAAAGCCCCAAAGGACAAACATCATAAGCAATAGGAAACAAAATTCCCCAAGAATATTGAGGGCAATCAAATTAAAGATCAAACACAATCGGCAAGTAAGCAAAACCCACTAAAAGTATTCAATCCTTTATCCAATTTCAATGATAAGAAAATAATCTGAAGTGTAACAATAATGCCACAAATTCAAAAGCCCAAGCACACAATCAAATCTAAGGCATCACAAGTGTTGGTCAAATGCCCAAATTTGTATCCAATCTTGAGAAAACAATTTATGGCAAGTATTTTATTGTGGTAGTAGCTTTAGCCTTTAAATATAACAAGCCACTGTTCTGCAAGGTATCCTTGAATGATATTTCTGTATTCAAACAACGTAGAAATAGATTATATCTGATGCTTTCTTAACTATCAAGAGTGCAGGGTTTTAAAAGCTATATCAAACAGACTCAGGATTTTGAGCTGGACAAAGCTCTTTCTGCGTAGGTATGTTTTGGCTATAGAGCATATCAGCTCTGTTGGATGCTTGGAGCAGGTTGGGGTCTGATTTTGGAGGCTAAGTCTAGCATGGTAACCAAAATTTTGGTGGTTATGAAATCTGGAAAGGTTGCTAGAGGCAAAGGTTTTTCAGAACAATACATCCAAGAGGTTATTTTCCATAACATGTTTCACAATCGTATTGTCCCATGCCACTGGTAGGCACTTGTCCATGTATGAATCACTAAAACATCATGGAAAGAGTGGGATCAGACATAGCAATATGATGCAAGGATACGCTCCCCATCTAGCGTTTTGCATATCTGATACGCTCCAGACACACCGAATATGCACTTGGATACATACAGGGGCAAATTGACAATTTTTCGAAGTTTGGATACGCGACCCGGATACGTAAACCCGAATCCGGACACGCTTTGGCACAAAACACTGAGGACTGTTGTTTTGGTTAAAAAGGAAGGGTTAATATGTCGAACTGTTCGCATAGACGCATAGTCCGAATCCGGACACGCTTTGGCACAAAACACTGTTGTTTTGGTTAAAAAGGAAGGGTTAATAAGTCGAACTGTTCGCATAGACGCATACTCACTCCTATGCGAGATCTGAGAGAGAGAGACAGGCAAAGGGATGAAGAGAAGATGATTGATGAGCATAGTTGTCAAAGTCTAGAGGCGCTAAAAAGTTGACAGGTCCATATTTGAGGCGAGAGGTGAGGGGCTAAAAAGAAGCTCACGGAAACAATACGAACGGAAAATACATATAACTTAACAAATATCAAAAAAACATGTTATAAGTGTATATAATACATTAAACTAAGTTATAATGTAATATCAATAACACAAACTTCATCATTCATAATTGAAATTCCAATGCATTAGATGAACTTAACTAAAATGGAGTAAATTAAATTTGTTAAAAAAATAGAAACAATTTTTTTTTGATTTAAAATAATTAGTACAAAGTTAAGCAATGAAAGTGAATATAATATGGTTAAATTTGTTTCAAAAATAAACAATTTTGTTTTATTTTTGAAAAATAAAAGAGAGTTGAATAATGAAAGTAAAATAGAACAGAGTAGAGTCAGAGAGTTAAATAGAAGAGACTTATATAACAGAGTTAAATAGAACCTAGAGTATTCGGTGAAGTCGAAGAAAGGTTAAAAGTCGAAGAAGCTGTCGAAACACAGTGAAGTCGAAGAAGTGAAGCCTGGAGGTCAAACCAGAGTGAAGTCGAAGAATCTGGAAGTCGAATTTTTAAGACGCAAGCTGAAATCGAACCCTAGCTTGAAGACGCACAGTGAAATCGAAAGTCTAGAGTTTGTATCGCACTTCTCAGGTTTGTTCGTTTCTGATTTGGGATTTAAGCGGTTTATAGGGTTTTATTATATATTTATACCAAGCTTAAACTACGTCTTTTTGGTAATTAAAAAACAAAAAAATATAATAAAATTCAAGTGAGCGCCTCTCTGAGGGGTGAGCTTGGTCCGGTTCGGTCCATTTTTTCGAAAAAAAAAAAGAGAAAAACAGGACCAAACCAATAGTCCGGTTCTCAAAAAATATAGAACCAGGACCAACCCAATATGTTTGAGAACCAATACATTGGTCCAGTCCAGAACCAATCAAAGAAGTACAAGAATCGGGACCGGACCAATACGATGGCTATTTTTTTTTTATCCAGAGTACTGTCACTCAGTTACAATTCTATGTATAAATGGTGTTAATTATGGGGTTCAATGCAAGGAGATTCATGGAGTTTATTTTCCTTCTTCAGTTACTGATCATATCTACTGAATGCTCTGCGAAAAGGCAGTTAGGTTCAACTTAAAATGCTTCCCTTTTATGTGATGGTACATCTATAGTGGTCCTTGACATTGCCAGCAGCCATACGTGCCCAGCCATTTCAAGATTTTGGCAGTTAGGTTCAACTTAAAATCCAGATGGGTATTGATCTATACAAGAAAAAAACATCAACAAAGCCAATAAAGTTTCATATGACTATGAGCTAAACAAATATTGTCAAGAGAGGAAAATTTACAAACAGAAGTGTTGAACTGGACCAGAAAACTGTTGGCTTCAAATCCCCATCAAGTGGCTGTCATCAATAAATATCATTCTGCTAGTACCCAAAGACAATTATACCAAAGTCCAAACACAGAGATGAAACACAATAGTGTTGACTAGAGGAATTACCCCGAAAAGTATGCACGCAAAAAATACTTTGACAGAGCATGCTAACAATCTCAAAAATCTTCAAAAGTGACAGAGAAGGTAGAAAGGAAGAGCAAATAGAGAGAGGGAGAAGCTAAGTAGCTAACCTTTAAGGGAAGTCAAAGCCAAAGGTCGCTGCTGAACTCTGAAGGGACGAAGAATCGACAGATCGATTGGAGGGTTTCAGTTGAGGCGTGCTCTGTGCTGTGCAAACAGTAAAGAAAGAAAGAAATTAGAGAGGGGTATGAGAGACAGAGAACAACGAAGGAGGGTGGGGAAATCTAGGGTTTGAGAGAGATAAAGAAGAAGGGAGAGAGAGGTACCGTACCTGGCGGCTGGCCTTGTTGGTTGGCTTTCGGAGGGCGTTAATGGAGGAGTCACAGAGGTATAGCGAGAAGAGAGAGTGAGATGAGTCGATCAGTCGAGTGTCGATGAGATCATGAGAGAGTTGATGAGATGAGAGAGTCTGTAAGACTGTAACTCTGTAAGAGGGAAGAGGGAATTGAATTCACAAATAGGATTTAGTTTTATATATATATATATATATATATATATATAATAAAATAATAATAAAAACACATTGGTCCGGTTCTGCGTTTTTTGTTTTTGGAACCGGGGACCGACCCAATTGTTCGGTTCTGTGAAAATTCAGATCCATGACCAATCCAAAGTACTGGTTCGGTCCATTTTTGACTAGTTCGGTCCGGTTTCGAAAAACTTCTACACACCTGTCCCTCTCGACTTTTTACAGCCTCTCGTCTCCCTAAAAGGCGAGAAAGGCGACCGTCTTTCATCGACTCTAGCTCATCAACTTGCCTAGGATAGTTGAGGAACCGGTGGTTCGCCTCGCGTCGCCTCTCGCCTCAGGCGCCAAAGGCGAGCGCCTTTGACAACTATGTTGACGAGAGACGTACCTACTGGGTGCTGAGTCCTGGACTCCCAATCCTCGCCTCTCGCTCCGCCGGTCGCCACTACTTCAACCTCCGTCTTCGTCATCAACGTGCAAACCCTAGTTTACAAACTAGGTTTCGACTTCTTTCGTTCTCTCCTCTCAGTCCTTGGCGGTTAGTGGGTTTGGGTTGTGGCCGACAGTAAATCACTTAATAGAGTATAACATATGTATAATAGTATTATAATATATGTTATTTATTTGTATATTATATATGCTATCTATTTGTATCTATATAATATATGTATCTTTAATTATTAATATTACTATCTATAATTAAATATTAATATTATTATATGAATTATATTTTGAATAGTTATATTTTGGTCCTTTTAGTTTGAATAGTTACATGTTGCCTATTGGTCCTTATAGTTTAAATATTTACACTTTACCCCCACATATTCGTATTCAGGATTTTTAAAAAATTTCGTATCCTCGTATCTCATATCTGCGAATCCGTATCCACGTATCCGTATCAGTGCAACCTATGTAATAGGGATCCTAAAACAAACTCTTTGGTGACTGAATTTTTTTTTAAAGGAGCCTTCAAATATTGCATTGTCTTTTTGTGAAAAGATTCAGCAGAGACTGTGTTTTCAACTATAAAAGCTAACCACTTCAAGCAACCCTACGTTCTTAGTTTTCTCATCCAATTTAGGATGAGAAAATAGAAGCAACAATGTTCCTTCATATTCCTTTTTGGATTGCAGCTCTGTACTCTCTCATTGCTGCTATGTCAGCAATTTTCTTTTTTAAAACTCTTCCCACTGGTTGTTCCATTTTCTCTTATTTTTTATTCTTTGTCATACTTCATTTTGTGGGACACATACCATATAAAATCAAATCTACAGTTGCATTGAAGTGGTCTCTTATAATTAAATGTAAATGAACAGAAAAAAAAAATTTGTCCCATGTGATTGAGATGCTAATTATCCACGACCACATGGGATCAAATCCATAGTTGCATTCGTGATGCTCTTATATTCCACAATAAATTGTCCAACTGATCATTTATTATTAATATTAGGGTTATCAATCTAGTACTACACCCTAATATGTGTTTTTTTACTCAGTGTAAAACTCTTGTTTTCAATTAATGTGAAACTGGATGCTTAGTTGCAAATATGAATAAAAAAATTGATAAGTGTGATCACTTGTTGGTATGAGGATTAGATCAAAAAACCTCAAGGTCTTTGTGAATATAAATAAATATTTTCAATACGATAACCTTTATTTTCATACTATATGAATTACAAACAATTCTTGTTGACCAATAATAGAAAAGTTAAGTTTTTTAGAACTGTACATCCAAGAGGTTATATTAAAATCTTGTAAAATTGATAAATTTTGAATGAAACACTGAGCAATGTTAATCTTAAATAACACATTGAAAAGTATTATATATTTCTAGCCTACAACATATAGCTTTTATCAACCACTCAGAACTCATAGAGTTAATTGATTTCATCGCAATTACCAAAACAATTTTAATCAACACAAAGCATAAAAAATTTGTGTCATGGATTTCAAAAATACAAACAAAATTATGTAAAGTACACTTTAACAGGTTAATGGCATATAACGATGTAAAATTGTGAAAATATAATAAGAAAGATGTGTTTTTTTAAATGTATAAATCATTGCAGTTCTAGCCCTCGTGATTTTCAGATAGTGAGTTCTTTTAAACGAACCCTAGACTCTAATCAACCAATTAGGGCAATCAAGACCTTTCACATATGTAATTAAACTACTAAAGCATTCTGACGGCATGCATTTCGGAAGATACCCCAGAACCCCAAACCATTGGCTTATAGATTTAGTGTTACCTTGGAGAATGAAGCAAAACAATCCAAGTTATTGAAGCTTCAAGGCATCGGACGAATTTCTCTTCCCCAGAGAGAAGATGGGTAATTGGGTAGGCGTAGGATCTTCGATAGATAGGCTGGCTAGTACTGAGAGCCCAAAGGAAAAGGTCAGGTAATTTCACCCCGGAGCAAATAAGTGCGATAAGAATCAAGGGCTGAAGAGCTAAATGGTGTGAAGAAGGGCTTTGGGCGTAGCACACCAAAGAGGAAGAGAACACAATGACTGCGAGGGAGGCTACAATACTTCAATTTTGTAGGTGATGGGCGATGGTAGAGAGATTATCTTTGAATGTATTGGGTTAAATATATATTTAGGGCTTTTTTTTTGGTTCATAAATACAAGGAGGGTAGTTATGTCATTTCATTGTTTACATTAGCCACATTACCTGAGTTGAATCGAGTTGACTATTTTACTAAAGTTGATAGTTTAAGGGGGGTAAATAAAATTGCTACATAGTTAGGAGGTCTTTGTGAAGTTTACCCTAAACAATGTTTATTTGCAAAAAATTAGGTAAGAAGGTCTTATGGGCATTTTTTTAGGGTAAAATTCTGGTCGGTTCATTTTTCAAAGTTCCTAACCCTTTCATTACATCGTTCTTTTTTTCAACCGCAAAAGACCACTTTTCGAAATATTGTTCAGAAAATATCATCGTCTCATTCAACAACTCTAGTAACACACTTTGAATTCGAAAATCACCATTATTGGGCAACGAAACGGGGATCGACCTGGCTGGTCAGGTCGAGCGGGCAGCACCTGTAACACCCGGGAATTGCATACTTTATTAATTGTGCATTAGTGAATATTAGTATGAATAATTACGTGTTACGTATTATGATTTATGACTAATGTGTTTTGTGTTGTGGACTTAAGTAATTGCCTTATGAGAGTCAATTTGAATCAAGATGTTGGGCTTGATGTGTTATGTGTTTAAAGTTCACAATGGGACTTTGGTTTTGTTTGTTATTATTTGTAACCACCGTGGACAGAAAATGACACGTTAAGTTGGAAAATATTTATTTTCGGCTAAGTTGACCCTAAGTTTAGCCCTGGTTGACTAGGGGACCTTTAGGATTAACTTAGAATTATTTTGTATGTGTTTTGTGTACCTTTGCACGAGCTCGAGTTTGATTTTAAGTTCGGGCCACGTATTCCAGCAGACTAGAAACAACATGTAGTAAAACACTCATAACTTTGTGTAGAAAACTCGGAATTCGGATTGTTTGGTGTGTTAGAAACTACACTTCAAAAGCTTTCTAACCATATCTTATTTATATGTTGTAAAATTGATAAATTTTGAATGAAACACTGAGCAATGTTAATCTTAAACAACACACTGAAAAAGTATTATATATTTTTAGCCTACAACATATAGCTTTTATCAACCACTCAGAACTCATGGAGTTGATTGATTTCATCGCAATTACCAAAACAATTTTAATCAGAACAAAGCATAAAAAATTTGTGTCATGAATTTCAAAAATACAAACAAAATTATGTAAAGTACACTTTAAAAGGTTAATGACATATAACGATGTAAAATCGTGAAAATATAATAAGAAAGATGTTTTTTTTTTTAATGTATAAAGCATTGCAGTTCTAGCCCTTATGATTTTTAGATAGTGAGTTCTTTTAAACGAACCCTAGACTTTAATCAACCAATTAGGGCAATCAAGACCTTTCACACATGTAATTAAACTACTAAAGCATTCTGATGGCATGCATTTAGGAAGATACCGCAGAACCCCAAACAACTAGCTTATAGATTTAGTGTTACCTTAGATAATGGAGCAAAACAATCCAAGTTATTGAAGCTTCAAGGCAGCAGACGAATTTCTCTTCCCCAGAGAGAAGATGGGTAATTAGGTAGGTGTAGGATCTTCGATAGATAGGCTGGCTAGTATTGAGAGCCTAAAGGAAAAGGTCAGGTAATTTCACCCCGGAGAAAATGATTGCGATAAGAATCAAGGGCTGAACAGCTAAATGATGTGAAAAAGTGCTTTGGGCGTAGCACACCAAAGAGGAAGAGAACGCAATGACTGCGAGGGAGGTTACAATAGTTCATTTTTGTAGGCGATGGGCGATGGTAGAGAGATTATCTGCGTTTTGAATGTATAGGGTTAAATATATATTTAGAGCTTTTTTTTGGTTCATAAATACAAGGAGGGTAATTATGTCATTTCATTGTTTCCATTAGCCACATTACCTAAGTTGAATCGAGTTGACTATTTTACTTAAGTTGATAGTTTAAAGGGATAAATAAAATTGCTACATAGTTAGGAGGTCTTTGTGAAGTTTACCCTAAACAATGTTTATTCGCAAAAATTTAGGTAAGAAGGTCTTATGGGCATTTTTAGGATAAATTCTGGTCGGTCCATTTTTTAAAGTTTCTAACCTCTTCATTACCTCGTTATTTTTTTCAACCGCAAAAGACCACTTTTTGAAAAATTATTCAAAAAATTTTTTTTTTTTGATAAGTAAAGTATTATATACCAAAGCGTCTAAACAGGAGACGCGCCCTTTTTACAAACTATAAGCATACACAAAACGGACTAATCTATAGAAAGACTATTCACAAAATCGATACAAGAAATGTTATGAATGTTGGAAGAATTAGTGTCCTCCACCCCCCAAAAAGACAACGTACGAAGTAACTCATCCTTTAACTTATCCACCGTCCTCTCCTCATCCTCAAACACCCTCCTATTCCTTTCCCTCCAAATGATCCACCAAATACCCAGAGGAACTGCGTGCCAGAAGCTGATCCTTCTTCTCCGCTTGTACAAAAACCAACTCAAAAGGAGATCTTTAACAGATCTCGGCATCACCCAAGCAACAGAGAACAGACCAAGCATTAAATTCCAAAGCATAGACACAATAGGGCAGTGCAGCAACAAGTGATTCACACTTTCTTCACATCCTTTGCACATGAAACACCAATTCACATATATCACTCGACGTCTCGCAAATTATCCCTGTAAGGATGGCTTCACTAGCAGCTTCCCATGCAAAAACAAAACTCTACTCGGAGCTTTCACTCTCCAAATACTCCGCCAAGGGAACACAATCTTCTCTGCTTTGAAAGAATATGATAATAGGATCTAACAGAAAAAATCTTCCTCTTCGAGCCCGCCCACACCACCCTATCCTCCTGCTGCCCCACCGAGTGAGAGTATAACTTAGCAAAAACGAACACAAGAGTCCATCTCCCAATCTTGAAGATCTCTCCGAAATATTGGACTCCAAGAGACTTTCCCTTCCTCTATATTCAAAATCGAACTTACTAAGCAATCTTTCTCACTTGCTAAGTTAAACAAATCTGGGAAAGATCTCCAAAGCTCCCTGTCATCACACCATTTATCCTTCCGAATCTAATTGTAGACCCATTGCCAACCTCAAAAGAGATGTGTCTCTCAAGCCGAGCCCAACCCTTCCCGACTCCTTTCCAAACCCCCACCCCATAGCGGTAGGAACATCTTTCGGAAACCACAAATGCTCACCCTCACCATACAAGCTCACCACCACTCTCCTCCACCAAGCATTCCTATCCACCACAAATCTCCAAAGCCACTTCCCCAAAAGAGCCAAATTAAAAAACTTAAGATTTTTTATCCCCAAGCCTCCATTTCTCACACTATCACGCACTTTCTCCCATCTAACCAAATGAAACTTTCGCACCTCCATAGACCCATCCCACGTAAAATCTCTCTCCAATTTTTCAAGTCTGCTGCGAACCGAAACTGGAAGCACAAAAAGAGACATAAAATAAGTGGGAAGGCTAGAGAGAGTATTTTTCACTAGAGTTAGCCTTCCCCCCTTTGAAAGATACTGTTTTTTCCAACCCGCCAATCTCCGCTCGAACCTCTCGATGACAGATCCACATCTCTTTACTTTTATGCTTCGCTCCTAAAGGTAACCCAAGATACACCGTCGGAAGGCCCCCAACCTTGCAACCAAAAAATTGGCCAAGGGAATCAAATTAGCCACCACGCCAACCGAATAATCTCGCTCTTAGCGATATTAATTCTCAATCCCGAAACCGCTTGAAAGAAAAGGAGCACAAGCCGCAAATAACCTAAGCGATGAGAGTTAGCCCCACAAAAACAAGCGTATCATCTGCAAATAAAAGATGGGACACTATCACTTCCTCTCCACTACCTCTACCCGCATTAAACCCCTTCAAAAACCACCCCACACGCTCTATCCAACATCTTGCTCAAAGCCTCCATCACAATGATAAATAAAAAGGAGAAAGAGGATCTCCTTGCCTCAACCCCTCGAACTAGCAAAGAATCCGGCGGGCTCACCATTCACCAACACCGAAAAACGAACTGCGTCGAGATGCAAAAAGAATCCACTTCCGCCACTTAAGACCAAACCCCATCCTCTCCAAAGGCAAATATAAAAAGAAAATCCCGGTTGACATGATCATACGCCTTCACAATGTCTAACTTGCAGATCAAACCCGGATCTCCACTTTTAAGTCTAGCCTCCACCACCTCATTGGCTATAAAAGAGGCATCCACAATTTGACGATCCCCCAAAAGCATGTTGGTTCACCGAAATAATTTTACTCAATACCTTTCTTAATCGCAAAGATAACACCTTAGCAATTAATTTGTAGACACCACCCACTAAACGATAGGTGCGAAGTCGCTCAAATCCTTCGCCCCTTTCTTTTTGGAATTAAAGTTATGAAGGAAGCATTCGAGACTTCTCTCAAAGCACAAGTTTTCGTGAAAATAGTGAAACACCCTCATCAAATCCTCCTTTATTATCTCCCAACAATCTTTGGAAGAAGGCCATAGAAAAACCATCGGGACCCGGTGCTTTATCACCCTTTAAACCACGAAGGGCTACCACAACCTCCTCTTCAAAAAGGAAGCTCAGAAAATTCGTCATCTACATCAAGACAAGTAAAAGATGTGTTGTTGAACGAAGCCGCCACTCCTCTGTTTGAGAAAATAACCGATGATAGAAACCCACAATACCTTCCTTAATATCCTTGCTATCCGACAAGCCGAACTCCATCGATCCATAATTCCCTAATCGATTCGACTTGTGGGCACTAGCCATTCTATGAAAAAATTTAGTATTTCTATCCCTTCTTTGAGCCATTGAATTACGGATTTTTGCTTCCAAGCGATCTCTTCGCAAAGCAATAACTGATCTAAATCCCTTTGCAAATTCAGACGGCAGCCTCCTCTTCCTTGCTCAAAGCTCGAACCCCTACTAACCCATCCAAGCCACCGATTCTCTCCATCAAAGAATTAATCCTTACTCCCGACTTACCAAAAACTTCTTTATTCCACACTTTCAAGTCCTCTTTGAGCAATTTAAGCTTCCTAGCCAAAGTGAAGCTAGGGTCTCCTACAACTGAATATGAAGACCATTTTTCTTTAACCCAATCCATGAGCAAACCGGGGCCTTGAACCACATATTCTCAAATTTAAACGGACCTTTCCCTTTCAAAAAGCCCCCACACTCAAGAAGAAGGGGAACATGATCAGAAATAACTCTAGGCAAACAGACTGAATCGCCTCGAAAAAACTCCTCCCAGTCACCGAAATAAGGAACTTGTCTATGCGAGAAAATTGCGAAGTATTCCCATCTCTCGAACCAAGTAAAATCTCCTCGACAAAGCTAAATCTACCAATTCCCTACATTAATAAAATCATTAAACTCCGACATAGCTCGAGTATAGACTCGGAAGCGCACCGTTCGTGCGGGAAGCGAACCACATTGAAATCACCACCTATACACGAGGGCATTCCACTTACGCTTAAGCGATAAAAGTTCCTCCCACAAGACTCTTCTATCCACCGCTGCACATGGACCATAAACACCCGAGAAAACCCACAATCTATCATTTTCTTCCATCTTCGATAAGCATGAGGCAGAGGAAGAGCCCACAATAGAGTCCAACCTTGAAAAACACTGCGATCCCACATAACTATTATCCCTCCTGCTGCCCCCACCGAATCTAAACACTCCCGGTCTAACCACCTACTCCCCATAAGTGGAGATCACTTTCTGTTTACCTTATCAATCTTAGTTTCAATCGATGACAAAATGAGGCTTCCATCTCCGCAACGCAGCCTTAATAATACCTCGTTTATCCACATCATTAATACCCCGCACATTCCAAGATAAAATCCGTAGATGCATAATCAAACAAATTTTTTTTCCCACCCATCATCCCCCACTTTCCCCTTTAACTACTCATAGTTCGACTACACATGCATTCTTCAAATCTCTTTTTCCTTTGTCTCTTGCTTTACAGCCTTTTCTTGATACTACCTTCCTCAGACCTCCATTTCTTCTCAATATCCAGCAATAAGTCCAGCAATTTATCTTCAAAGCCATCAAAGGGGATTCCCAAAAACCTACCAAATCTATCCGCCCTTCTCTTAGCCCATAACGAAATATCCTCCTCCTCAGATTCGATCATAATAGTCTCATCTTCATCTACACTAGGACTGATCACACTAATCGGAATTGCTTCACACTAGTAACACATTCAACAACTCTAGTAACACACTTTGAATTCGAAAATCATTATTGTTGGGCAATGAAACGGGGATCGACTTGACTGGTCAGGTTGAGCGGGCAGCGCCTGTAACACCCGGGAATTGCATATTTTATTAATTGTGCATTAGTGAGTATTAGTATGAATAATTACGTGCTACGTATTATGATTTATGACTAATGTGTTTTGTGTTGTGGACTTGAGTAATTGTCTTATGAGAGTATTAGTGAACTCAAGATATGTTGGGCTTGATGTGTGATGTGTTTAAAGTTTACAATGAGACTTTGGTTTTGTTTGTTATTATTTGTGACCACCGTGGACAGAAAATAACACGTTAAGCTGGAAAATATTTATTTTCGGCTAAGTTGAACCTAAGTTTAGCCCTGGTTGATTAGGGGACCTTTAGGATTAACTTAGAATTATTCTGTATGTGTTTTGTGTACCTTTGCACGAGCTCGAGTTTGATTTTAAGTTCGGGTCACGTATTCCGGCAAACCAGAAACAACATGTAGTAAAACAATCATGACTTTGTGTAGAAAACTCGGAATTCGGATCCGTTTTGTGTGTTAGAAACTACACTTCAAAAGCTTTCTAACCATATCTTATTTGTGATTTTCGAACTTATAAATCAGGTTAGGTACGTATTTGAAGTTGACTGAAATTACTGGGCAACATTTCGGCTTTTGTCACTTTTTGGCCCATTGGGCTTTGGGCCCACTTTGCCCCTTTCAATTTTTATCGTGAAGATGAGTTTGAAACTTATTTTTCTCTCCGTTTCTTCAGACGTCTCTTCCCTCCATGTGACTCCATTTGTGGGTTTTCGATGTTTTGACTTTCAAGTTAGATTTGCAACGTATATTTACCCGTTTTTAATTCTGATTCTACAGGGATGTTGTACGTGTTGAGGGCTATATTTGTACTCAAATATTTTGTGTTTCCACTGATATTTTTCGTAGGAGGTAAGTTACTAATCCCCTTGTTTACTTGTGTATGCAATAACACGTGCTACATAAGATGTTTCTACGGTAATATATTAGTTCACGGGTAGAAAATATACTATTTTTTTAATTATTTTGAGCAGTAAATTTGTATATGTGATCGTAGTAAATAATTACTTTGTTTAATCGGTAGAATAGCCGATAAGAATGAAATAGGGTGATACTGCGAAATAACAGTTATGACCCAAAAGTTATGGAGTTGTAATTATTAAAAAGTGACCCTAAACGGGATTTGATTCGTTGAATAATTAACTATACGGAGTCAAATTAAGTGAATTGAATTATATGAAGTAGTGTGACTATCTCCTACGATGTTTGTAATTTATTTAGGAGATAATTATACTCTTATAATAATTACGATGCGATAATAAGAAATTATTTTTTTAATATTTATGGACTAATAAATAATCAGCGGTTGTGGCCCAAAAGTTTTATAATATTAATTGACCCTACAGGGTTAATTTGTATGATAATAAAGTATTATAAGAGGGAATGATAGATTAGTCTCTACGTGTTAGGAATATTATTGTGGTATTGTAATTTACTTTACAGAATCAAATTGGAGTTGACTAATAGTTAAGTGAACTTAATAGTTTAGTTCTGACAAGGAATTAAAGTATTTTGAATAATATTATTCCTATGTTAACTTATTACGTTTTGAGAACAATTAATTGAGGATTGAATAGGTGCTATATATATGAAAATACTATCTGAAATCTAGTTACGTGAAATTGTAATAATTAATGGATGTTCGAATGTCTATACTGAATGACATGTAGATTTGTACTAGTTATGTGTAGACATAACTATATGTTAATGGATGAGTATTACGGCTATTTAATAGCAAATGACTTTTGAGTTTATAATTTAGCAGAGTCAGTATTTAAGATAACTAAGTAAGTGATCCATGTACTGAAAAAATAAGTGGTTAGGTCTCAGTGTAGAGCTAATTACAAGAGACATCTTACATATTGTAACTGCAAGTCAGTTATGAGATAATATTGTATGAATTAAATACCTATAAATTGCAAATGGTATTCTACTCGATAGTAGGCGTTAATGGCTTGCTCCCACGATTGATTTGAAACATGAGACTTGTAAGCTTGGGTGTAGTATTGATGGAGAATGATTAACCCAATTAGGGTAGTTGTGGATATATTGCAAGACTTATAAGAGTTAAAGTGCTCGTTTGAATTGTTGACAGAGTTATGGGTAGCGGGATCGAGAACCCGCTCTTATCATCATTTGTACACCATTTGAGTAGAAGATAGTTATGAGCTAAATATAAAGTTTATGGATGATATAGATTATCATTGACAGCAAGTTAGTGTATTGTGTGTAGTAGAGTCATCGACCTACTCTTGAGTTATCTAGTATTTAATACTCATAGATGGCTGGTGACAACATTGTATGTTGTAAGATATAGTGTTCTAATACTCGCTTGTAGTCGCATAGTATTTTATGAGGTAATAGGTACTATTGACCTATGTTTGTGGTTGTTTATATTGTCCAGTATTTACGAACTCATCAACTGTCTATTGATATGGGTAGAAAGACTAGAGGACTACCCATGTGTTGAACTTGGTTTCTAGTAGCTACGGACACAATTACGATTCTAAGGTAATATGAGGTTACCTGTGTGTTTTATAAATAATATAGATTCAATGATTTGCTTGAGATTGTCACAAGAGGGTCTAGTATTTACAGACTTGTCTTCTGTAACGGGAGTTTGTAGTAGGATCAGTGGCCTACACTTGTGCTGTTTAACGTTTAATACTTGTGAACGTTATATTTGTTATCATTAAGATGATTTAGCTATAGTGTTTGTTTTAAGTAAATACATGTTTGATATGTGTGTTGAGCTCTCGTACATGGAACTCAACAACTGTGTTTATTTACGAGTAAACATTCATGTTTGGTATGTATGTTGGGTTCCCATACCTGGAACTCAACAGTTGTGTTTATTACAAGTACACATCTACGTGTGCATCATATTGAGACTAACTGATATTTGTGGTTGTGTCGACAATAGGACGACAGTAGTCTTTACGAAAGTAAACCTCGTGATCGCTACGGGTTGTTGCATGGGTTTTTCCCTTATTATTGGCCAAACAAGGATGTAGCATTTGTTAGAGTAATTCGCATGACAGATAAAAGGCTAGACTTTTAGGTAAAACTCGGAGTACTGAGACTCCTGGTTAAGTCCCAAGGTCATTGATTCCGGATACTATTGGGTTCAGACATGATTTCAGCATGTGTACTGCAATAGCAACACAACTACGACTCTTGGGTAAAACTCGGGGTAACGAGACTTTTAGTTAAGTCTCAAGATCATTAGTTCTAGATACTATTGGGTTCAGACATGGATATGAAATCTCGATACTATTGGGTTCAGATATGATTTAGTATGTGATCAGACATGTATCCGCAATAGCAATACAACTATGGTATTTGGGATACAAGTCGAGACAGAAAGCTCGCTTTCAGTTTTATATCCCAGCTCATGTGTTTAATTACGTTTAGTCAATGTGCATTATAACATGTTCAACGTAATGTGTGCAAGTATATGTACATCTATACTTGATTGACTAGACAATTAAACTATTGAACCGCAATGCAAAAATTAATGCAATAAATTTGATAAATCGCGGTACAATTAGACTAGACAATTAAACTATTAAACCACGGTGTAAAAATTAATACAATAAAATTGATGGATCACGATTCAATAGTCAATGCACCACGATTCATTTATGTGGCGCGCCTCATGCTCATTAAGGGTATCTTAGTATTTTTTACATCAAAATTGTTCTTTTCTAGTTTGAAAAAAAAGTACGAGACTGTAGTGATTAGAAACTTTAAAAAGTGGACCAACCCGCAATTTTTCATATTTTTTTTATAGCAGGGGTTATCTTTACTGAACTCACCGTATGTTGATGGATTAAGACGTGTGAGAGTGAGATTTCGTCTTCCATAAATCAATATTCAAGGAAAGCTAATCATATGGAAATATACAAAGTGTGGTAAACAAACCAAAATGCACCACATCAACAACTTGCCAATGTTTGGTGATGCATTTTGGTAGACTGATTAATGTCCCTTCCAAAATCCCTAAATCTTTCATGGAGAAAAAAAATTCAAAGTGAATCCTAATCAATAATCATGGCCTTTTAAACTTGATGGGAGGTTTGGGAAACACTCAGTTTTCACTTGAGCATCTCCAATGGTGTCACTCTATATCTCCCTCTAGCTACCTCGTTTTTTGTTCTTTTTACACTTTTTCAACACTCTAAAAATATTTCCACTCCAGTAATCACCCTCTATACAATCCTTTAAAACTTCAAATCTCTTTCATCACAACTAACAAACCTAACTACCACCATATTTTTCATCTTTTTTATTTCTATTTTCCCAACACATTTATATTTTATATTATATATTCTATGAAAAAAAATATTATATTTTTTAATTATTTCAATTACTTTCATCTAAAAATATACGTCATTTTAATGGTTAATTTATGTTTATGATACATTATTATTATTATTATTATTATTATCATTATTTTATCCTCTTATGTATTAAGAACACGACACAAATGATTTCTTTTGGTTGAAAAGAATTCACAATTTATACACAAATTTCATTTAAAAAAATAGAAATCTTTCAATTTGATCAATAGAACAAGTTTATGATAATAATGTAGTACGATAATAATGTAAAAAATATATATGTATATCAGTAGCTTGCAACGGTAGGAAAATTTAAGATGACAAAGTTAGTATAATTAAAGGAAACCACATATTATACTACTAATATTTATTTTACAGTCAATTACTTTTTCTTAAACTATGTGACAAGTCAAAGAGAACGATTATTTGAAAATGGAAGAAATATATGTTTTAATAAGTTTTAAAATTACTTTTATCTCAAAATATATATCAATCTAATGGGAAATTTATGTTTAAAATACAGTTTTATTATTATCTAAACATAACTCCTACCGAAGAAAAAAAAAAAATTAGCACCAAATAAAACATATTAAATTAATAATAATTTTACCCGAAATGGAAGAAGTATTTTTTACATTTTATATTCTATTAAAATAATTTTATGTTTTAAGAAATTTAATTACTTTTATCTAAAAAAATATATGTTTACAAAACTAATTATTTTGCTATAATCTCAATTAAATCTCTCCATTAAAAAATATACATGTAAACAACAAACATGGGTATCATGCATATGAGAGGGTTGGACACAAAAAAAATGTTACTATTCCTTCTAAGCCTCCCTCTAAGTTTAGAGGAATGTTTAGTTGGTTTTAGAGGAAGGGGGTGTGGTAAAGTGTTCATTGTAGGATCAAGGGTGGCTAAAAAACTCTAAAAATGAGCAAAAGTGTTGATAAAAGTCCACCATTGTGGATGCTTACCAAGGGGTTGGTATCACGTTTTTGTCAAAAACGCTACTCAAATCGCTTTGTTTTAGTATCAAAGTGTATCAATTATGCGGTTAGGGAACGCTGCGTTTTGTGAAACGTCGTGGTTATGGAACACTTAAAATTGTAGCTTTTTCATAAACGCAATCAACAAAACGCTCAATTTCCGGCACTAGACCAAAGTATCCCTGCTCCTTCCTTCTTTTTCCTTCTTTCCTTCCTCCCTTTACCTTTTTCTCATTCCTCAGCAGCTCCAGACAGCTCACTGGAGATTTTCCCTTAGGTGATCATAAATAAAAACAATATAAGAAGTGAATTTAGGGCTCTTACAAAAAATTCCAAGAAAAGATGCTCACCTCTTTTTTTCTTCAAACTGTTCCCTTCAACAAGCGAGGAGATTATCGAAGGCAAGAGGGAGTGGGTTTGGGGGAAATGAAGGAAAGAAGATTATCGAAGGTGAGAGGGAGTGGGTTTTGGGGAAATAAAGGAGTAATTGGATTGAGAGAGAAAAATTGGAAGGGGAGGAGGTGAGAGTTAAGTTTTAGGAAAATACTAAGTTTACCACCAAGATTACCACTCCGGTGACAACTTTGTCTTGAAGGCAAAGTGCATGTGAGGTGCATGTGCATCATCAAGGTATAATTGTCCCCATAGTGGTAATCCTGGTGGTAAACCTAGCAAAGTTGTAAGTTTTATCTGTTTTGATTAGATAAAAAAGATCTAGAGAAGGAGATGTCACCCACAAGAACAACTATGGTTCACCCACAAGAACAACTATGGTTCAGATCTGGGTCAATGAGCACATCAATAAGTTTCAAACCATCTTTTCATGACCTTAACCTCTACCTCTATAACCAACGCCGAAGTAAAACTTCGATCTACAAAGAACCCTGACAAAACCCTCTAAACTCTAACAGTTTTTTCAAGCATTTTGGGTCATACACTTAAACTTATCAACAAGTTTTACCCCTAATTCACCCTCCTGCTTGATGCCATACTTTTACTTATAAAAAAAAAGAGTCACTTTCAGAAAACCAAGAATCACTTTCACTACCTTATATAGACAGGTCATGTTCACTTTGCTTAATCATAATTAATTAGGATTAAAGTCTCCTAATCCATATGAATGAAGGAATTGCTCCCACCGAGCTCCCACCAAAATCAGACGGAATAGAAATTCAATTATTCAACTATTCCTTAATTAAATAGGAATTTTAATTACCTTACAATTCCTAAATAATTTGAGACACTTTTTAACAAGTTCTTTTGGAAGTTCTCAAATAAAAGACAAACTTCAGCCACTGGATTTTGTTTTACTATATTATTTACCCACATTAACTTGCAACAAGATTCTTAGAAGATTCTGCAATTATTTGGGAAAGTTTCTGATCTCTGCTGCATAATAGAAGAACAAACTGAAATGCTCAATTCATCCCACTAATTAAGTTCCATAACAGCCTTGCCGAACCAAACAAGTGAAATAACCCCAATAAAAGAGCCCAATTTCTACCACACAAAATTCATGGCAACCTGACCCCAAAATTCTTAGCCCATGTTTGTGGCTACTGCTACTAAGCATAATTCATAGTTATCACAAATCAATTAACCTTTAATCCAAATATTTTGTAACTTCTTTGAAGTAGATGAAAGAACTTACAAGAGTTGCTAGGGCTTCAAAAAAGGGGCGGACGCGGATCTCCAAGGAAATGGAGAGAAGGTTCCGGCCAGAGGAGCTCGAGATGCGGTGGAGGAGGACTCGAATCGCCGAATGCGGCTGCTGCTGTAGCTTGCCGTTCCAGCCTCTGGAAAAAAAACGATGTGCAGAGCCATTGTGTGAAGGAAACCTATTTCAATTAAAACGAGGGCAGTTTTGGAATTTGAAAAATTCATTAAAAACACTGTTCAGCCTTTTTTTTTTTTTTTTTTTTTTTTTTTGAGATAAACCATCAGCACTTGCCTTGGTGCTTACGACTTATTTTACAAATTGTGCTTCTATGCCCTTGTACCCTACTTATGGCTTATTTGAAAAAAATTGAAATCAAACATTTTTTTTTTGACTTATGGGAAGTCATAAGTAAAAAGCACTCTCCCATAAGCTAGAATGGGTTTGGAAGAGATGGGGAAGGACTATAATAATAAAATGTGGACCAAAAAAAAATTATATGCTCCATTTTTATAAATTTTATTATTATTATAGGACAATCACTCATCCAAATAAATTAATATGTTTATTTTTTTAAAACTTTATTATAATTGATATTTTTATTTTAAAATTACTTTTACTTGATAAGTAATTATATAAATGGATAAAAGCGTCATTTTAACAAATATTCAAATTACAAAATAACATTTTGAAATAGTTTTCAAACGTGTTTACAAGGAAAAAAAACACTACGTTTTGAAAACGCAATGTTTTATAAACGGTGCACCAAACAAAGCCTAAATCTTCTAATAGTAAACGAAAACTAAAGGGCACCGTGAAGAAAATACCCAACCTACTTTTCAAAAACTAGGTAAGGTAGTTTATGCAGTAGTTATACCAATAAATAACAACTAGGGACCTGACAAGGGGTAGGCATTGGTTTGGGTTTTCGAGTTTACTACCTCAAATCGATCTGAATAGGGTACCCACAGTTTTGGATATCCGATATATTGGGTTCAGGTTACTTGTAAGTCATAACCTCCTTTAAAAACTTGCAAATGAAGTAAAATTGTGCTTCCTTCGAGACATTAGAACATCTCTAATGCTAATATCGATGTGAAAGAATTTAGATGATACCTAGGATCTACACCATATTTAAAAGAAAAAACATCTTCAATGTAAATGTGGATATAATGTGACAACCAAATTTGTTCACATTGTAAATAACAATGTCAATCTTTCACATTCTATTTGAGAGTGTGGATCATTATTAAAACTCTTTCAATTGGTTCTCTTTTCTTTTCCTTTTTTATTTTTTTGTCAAATATTATTTTAGTGGTGGGATGTAAATCACATAAGATTAAGTTCACATTTTGATTGAATGTGAATAAAGAGAAAAAAAATTACACTTTTGATTGAAGATGTGAATTATCCACGGTTGTATCGATAATGCTCCCACATGGAAAAACAAAGAACAAAATAGAGTAGAGCCACAAAAGTCACAATAGTAAAAACAAGGAGACACTGTGATTGACGTATCATATTCATGTATGTAAATTCATACAAAAATTTCTGCTCTCATCACATCACATGTTAAAGGGAGACTAAAATCTTTCCTCCGACCACATCCCCTGAATGAATTAAAAGCAAAAGAAACTGAAATTAAAATGCAACCAGAGTAGATACCTACCGGCGTCCGGTAAGCCTGAACTTTCAATAGCCAAACTAGCTGGTCTCCTTCCTGTGCATTGCATAGTACTTCAGCATTCAGCAACATTGCAAAAACTAGAAATGTCATGAACGATGGCTTCCCAAGCCTCTGCCTCAAACATGCATTATCCATTTTACCAATTACCAAAAACTAAAAAATTATCCACAAACATATACAGATTATAAGACTCAGTCAAACTTCTCCCTACATTCCACTCGAAGATTATTAGCACAACTATTTCACAACCACCAACAGCAGCCTCAAAGTAAAGCCACTCCGAGCAACTACTTCCATCTATAGACCAAAGATTGTATGATACAGTTTACAGACGTCAGACGTTAGATCACCAATGATAGCAACTGTCTTCAAATAATCATTCGTTCAACTGAAAATTTCTCTTAATGTGTGTAGCAATACAAAAAGGTGACAAACAACAAAACGGACCACATGTAAGTAGAAGAATTTTCTCTTTGTATTAACATGAGCAAGGGCGATCTTTTGCACTTAATACACATGCATCAACAATCTGAACCCATTATTTCCAAATACAAGAAACATGCATTCTTTTGGCTACGACCTAAAGTTTGACGTGTCAAATATGCCTAAAATCTTCACTACATGAAGACAACCTTGAAAAAGAGATATAAGAACTTGCTATTCAAAATTTTCCCTTGAAACAGCGATAATCTAGGGTACAACAAAAGCTTGACTGAAAACAACCCATCAGCCATAGTTTGTTCATTGTTCCATCTTATGATCGTCCAAATGCAGGTGGTGCTCCAGCTCGAAATCTTAGACGCAGATTTTCATGAGTCCGAGCAACTAACATTAGTCGTGGATCATCTGCTGGTATCTCTCGTCCCTATTTATCATTTAAAATATATTAGCCATAACAATGATTCAGTAAACCAGAAGCATGTCATCTCAAAGAAAAAGTAAAATGGAGATTGAAATTCAGGAATGTAATGACTAATCTAGACCATGACACAATTCTCCAAGCAATAGTACTTGGATATAACCAAGACATAGCATCAATTATATACTACCTCAGTGCATCTGTTCCATAAAGAGATTCATTTGCTACTTTTCATTGCAGTTTGTCCAAAAGAAAAAGTCTCGTTATGATATTTAAGCTACAGATTTTCATCACCTTTCAAAAATATTCTTTAGTTTCAAAAACATGATCATGCGAATTTTTTTAGGAAATGTATGAAAGTCAAATTTTATGTGTTTGATTTTGCAATTTAGCGGCTTTCATTTTGGAGTTTAGAGTTCCTTTTTTTTTATATATATATAATGATTTAAGAAAAAGTAAGAGAGATAGAAAGTTGGTGGTGGGACAAAAGAGACGTACAGTCACATACCAAGCCACTAAACCACAAAGGAGAACAGACGCTAAAAACTTTTCACTTTCGACGTAGGACTCTTCTTTTGGTACGTAGTTAGTATATGATATTAAATGCATTCCCTTCCTATTGATTCATATCGAATGGCACGTTTTAAAAAAATGGATAAAAATGCATATAGCAATTTGTGAAGAAATTCCTAATTGAACGATAAGCTAAATACATCTTCACCCTTTGAACCAAAAGATTCATGCAAAATCTAAATCTATACCGAAAGCCTGCCTTGTTATACTCCCTCCGATCCCCACCCAACCGAAGGAAAAAAAAAACAAGAGATGAAGAATGTCTGAAAAAGAAAGATTAAACTATTTGCGATGGAGGGAGTATATTTTTAAATGAAGTTCGTTTCTTTCATTCATTTTGAGAACAGTGAATTTTCAACTGAAGCATAATCTTTTTTGTGTTTTATTAATACAAAGGAGAAACTCTACCAAACTACCTAGGCAGGGTTATATTGGACCAACCCATGTCCCCGCCAACTACCCTTCACCAATGGATCGGGGCAAAGCAGGAAATGTAGCCAACATGAAATAATACTGGGACGTGGGTTGTATTGTACCACACTCCTCATTTTACTTCGACCACTAAGCAATGGCCCCATAGGAATTGATCCTGGGACATGGATCGTATTTTACCAGACTCCCTCATTTTACTTCGACCACTAAGGTATGGCCCAATAGAGCAAGTGAAGCATAATCTTAAGCATGAAGATTCACCTTTAAACCATTGTGATATGCTTCAACAGCAGGAAGAGAAGGAGTAATTCTTCGAGCTTGCAACATGTCCCATACAAGATTAGCAACAGTATAGCCACCACTCTGCATAACAAGTATCATAAAACCATAAATAAGCTCCAGAGCATCTTAGGCACAGAGACTGGAGGTAAATATAACTGACATAGCGAGGAAAAGTTGTTCGTCTCTTCAAAACTATGAACGTGTGTATAGTTACCTTTTCACCAGCAGCTGCAAGGAGGAGATCATTGCCCATTTTTATGTTCAAGTAAAAGTTCCTAGAAATCATTTTTTCCTGAAAAAATGCAAGTAAACGAAATGAGATCTTGCACAATCTCGACAACATTTTTTATTTATCCAACTCTGAAACAGCTGTGGTTAGAGGTTACCAGTGTCTCTTGAGCAAGCTGCATTCCCTTGGGTGTGTATCCAACCATGGCTCCCTCTACAAGTGTCTGCAGGCATAATTTTGTGCCGATAAAGAATCCACAACCATCCATTAAGGCAGATGCAAACTAGTGCAGATCCAACAAAACACAAGCTCAAAATAAACAATGAATAGGCATTCAGCCGCCATACATTCAGACAGCTGCCTGTTCATCTCCAAGAAACATGCACTTCTTTGTGGGTGTGGTGGAGAATATTCATCAGCTTGCTTCAGTGTTTGGGTGCAAGGTTTCTCATTTACCTTCGACTTATCTAGGTTTGCCGATTGGTGCGTCTTTCAAAAGTAGAGCTATGTGGAATCCGGTGATTGAAAGATTTGGTCAGCGGTTGACGGGGTGGAAGAAACAGCTATTGTCTAAAGCGGGTAGACTTGCGCTTATTCAAAATACTTTATCTAGTCTACCCACATATTTCCTTTCGCTTTTTGTGGTGCCTGCTTCAGTGCGCAATATTTTGGAAAAGATGGAGAGGGATTTCTTGTGGGAGGGTCAAGGGGAGGAGCATAAAATCCAATTAGTTAATTGGGATAAGGTTTGTTTGAACATCAGGAAAGGAGGCTTAGGTATCAAAAAGTTTAAGTTGTTTCAATTTAGCTTTACTTGGTAAATGGTTTTGGCGATATATGGAGGAAGAGTGTGGGTTATGGAGGAGGGTGGTGATTAGTAGATATGGAGAGGGTGATCATTTTTGGTTTCCTAAAATTGTCGTCGGTTCTATTGGGTCAGGAGTTTGGAAAGGAATTTGTAAAGGGTGGGCGCAGTTTGAAAGGTTTGTTTCATTTGAGGTTGGCAATGGTTCGAGAGTGAGATTTTGGAAAGACAAGTGCTGTGGGGAAGAAGAACTATGGAGAGTCTATCCTGAGTTGTACAATTTGGCGGTGGACAAAAACTGCTATGTTTAGTTCGGTGTTGCATATTGATCAGGGTAGAGTGGTCTGGAATCCCTTGTTTCGTAGGGATCTTCAAGATTGGGAGATGGAGGTTTGTGGAAATTTTTTCACTTTGCTTTATTTGCTTCAGATTGACGGGAGCAGATTTGATAAGGCAAGGTGGGACACATCGAACAACAAAAAGTTCTCAGTTAAATCTTATTTTTGTGCTATGTCGGGCAGAGTGGGGGTTCCCTTTCCTTGGAAAGGTATTTGGAGGAGTATTGCTCCCAGTCGCATTGCATTTTTTGTTTGGGAAGCTTGTCATGAGGCAATTCTTACAGGAGAAAACCTTCGCAAAAGGGGGATGGTTTATGTGAATCGGTGTTACATGTGCAAAGGCGACGAAGAGAGTGTTAATCACTTGTTACTGCATTGTCCGGTGGCTCGCTCTTTATGGTATATACTGTTCTGGGGCTTTTTGGGATCTCGTTGCCCAGTTCGGTTCAGGGGATGCTTTTGAGTTGGTCTGGTTCCAATAGTAGGAGAAGCAATATTCTTTGGGGTGCTATTCCGGCGGGTGTTTGGTGGACTATTTGGAAAGAGAGGAACAAGAGAATTTTCGATAATAGGGAGGTTTCGCTGGATCAATTGAGAGACTGTCTTTTGCGCACATTGTTTTTGTGGTGTTCAGCGACAGATCATTCTCTCAGGCATTCTTTTGTGGATTTTGTGAATAGTTTTTGAGCTGTGTAGTTTGTATACTCCTAGTGTACAAAGGCTGCGTCACCTGTTTTGACGCCTGTTATATATACTCCTTACTTATCAAAAAAAAAATAGCAAAACAAGGGGCTCAAAGCCTCAAAAGGATATTTACAAAGGATCACTATTCCATTACACTAAAAGGACAGGCCAGAAAACAAAGCTCCCATCAACTGCAGGATCCGCGGGGTTATCATACGTGTCATATGCCTACTTGCTCAGGGCTGTTTTCATGTTTCTGTAATTTCAACCCACTACACCCACAACAAAATGAAGGAGCCTTGCCATTGCGCAAAGGCTTAAAATACGATTTAAAACTAAACAAGAATAGTAAAAGTAATCAGTGTTGAAATCAGTAATAGCATGTCGAAATATGTAGAAGTGTTACAAGCCAGAAAGGTAAATGTAAAACAGCAGATAAAAATAGTAACTATTAGTCCCACACAAACAATAGTCTAATAACTCACATAATATAGTTCCGCGAAAGGTGGCTTCCCCGAATTCATGAAGTCCTCAAAGGCTTTAAGACCGCCATCAATGTCTCCAGAATGTAAGTAGCACCTGAACAGAAATAGTAATTATTAATTCTAGTATATGTATTATCAGGGAAAATGCTATAAATGACCACAAAAACCACTAGGATGATACAAGTAAATCAATTTGACTAAGAATATCTACAAGCTATGTTCCACTCAGAAGGTCCTACTTTCCAAGGTATAAACAGAAAGAAACAACCAAAGGACCCATGTTGGAGGACTCCCGGAAGACAAGCCACGAAAAGGTACGAGAAAGTCAGGTGCCACACACACACACAGAGATCTGGGAAAAATAATGCATTTTAAATTGCTTGGTAAATGGTCAACGCAAGTATCGAGTTAAACACCCTTAAAAATTGAAGGGCAAACTATACTACTTGTGTCTGTAATATTTCCTCCTTTTGGGATTCGTTCCTGCACGAAAATTTGCAAAAACAAGCTCCTTATACTTTCTAAAAATCAAATGTAACTGGTCCTTCTGTCAACTTCCATCCAAATTAGGTGTTAAGTTCAAACATTTGCAAAATCACAAGGCATTTGCTAAGGTCAAAACTGGTAACCATCATTAACAGAATGACTACTGATAATGGTTATCAACGAATATTAATTAATTACATATAAACATATATACAAAAAGTATTCTCCAGTCTCTCCCCATTCACCCAAAGTGAAAAGGACAACAAAATAATAATAATAAGGATGGAAAGAAAAAGATTTTATGAGCTTGAACCCAACGCCATTGGGATGTGAAATCTAGCAGCGCTGAGCTTGGTTATGAGATTTTTCTTTCTTGAGGTCCAGATTGTGCTTGGGTTCATTAGCTAGATGAAGAATGGATGCAACAAGCAGCATTTGGGACGTAATCTGCATCATCGATGCTCATGGCAGAAGCATCAGTCAGTTTTAATGCAGTGTTTTCATGACAAGTTGGACATATTAATCTACCCATAGACTATGGGTTTATTATACTTACTGAGAGACCATTTATAAGAGATATTCATCAATGGTGGACTCCCAATTTCCATTCAAGAGAGAACCCTAATCAATCTCAGCGTCTTGATCACAGTTGTCCCAACTTAATAGACCACCATCAGCAATAATTTTCGTAAACAAACCAATACCTTTACTCTACCATTCAAAATTACAAAACCCAATTATTGTAGGTTAAAGCCAGTAGGCACGTCATTTTTTATTTTTCTCAATTTGGACGTAAATTGGTTAGTTACAAGTGAGTCAACTGACCAGAAAAAATCAAAATCAAATCCTTATAGATTTTTTTGCTATATATGTCTAAAACTTGTAAATTTGAGTAAATCATCAAAATTGATTTTAGGTGAGGGTTTGCTGTTAAGTTTTTGACCATTGCATTTTATATAAAGAAATTACGGTTCCCTGACCCAAGGTTAAAGATGACAGGTTTTCCCCTTCAATTTTATTGGCAATTACAATTGGATCCATAATTTTGCTACTCGAGTGAATTTGACCATCTCGCCCTCATAAAAACTCACGTGATGTGCACATGTTTGAACTTAACGGCTCAATTTGGATGGAAGTTGACGGAAGGACCGATTACATTTAACTTTTACACATGAGCCTCACTTGTCAAAATTTATTTTCTTTTCTGAACTGAAATCCTGGTTACCGAGTGTAGAAAAGATAAACGAATGCTCCCTTGAATTTAGGTATTTAGGTGGAAAACATAATTTCGCTCTTCTTAATTTAAAAACACTTTATTCTTCCCCTCTGTAAGTTTCAGTCTTCAATGGACAGAGCCCACTGCACAAGTTCATTACCTTAGGTTTTCTCATTTTAGTACGTCTTTAGCAGCATGGAAATGTGTCACACTATGATAAAGCTAAGGCCTTGGAGAGTGTTAAGCTTGATATACATTGTTGAGCCTCAATCTAAAAACTTAAGCTTTTGGATAAGTTGGTTACTTAACATGATATCAGAGCTCTGGTTAGGCAAGGTCATGGATTCGAGTCATCCCGCTTGCATTTATTACCCGGAATATTGTGAGTGCATGTTGTCACCCTGTTTGCTCTGTGAGTGTTAAGATTGATATACATTGTTGAGCCCCTATCTAAAAGCTTAAGCTTTTGGATGAGTTGGTTACTTAAGAGAGAGTAGCACTAACATAAAACGAATCCAAAAGATGGAAGGTGGAGAGGAGAGAGTCACTTTCCAGGCGGTTAGGAATACAGTCGACGTGCATAGAAGTGTTGTGAAGGATCGCGAGGTGTTCCGGTTGGTGGAGAGATCCAAAGGCAGACCCCATGTATTGTTTCTTTCTCAACCAGTGGTGTTTTCCGGAAGAAGAGGCATGAAAGATGGAGAAAAGTCGTAGTGCCTAAGGAAATAAATGTTTCAGAATAGCAGTGGGAGGCACCGGAGGGTTAGGGATGATTTGTATCCCGGAAATTGCGGAGATGGATAATGGTGTCGGAGAAACTTCATAGGTTTGCTAGTGTCGGGTTTTTCGTTAAGAAGAGGATGGAGGCTGAAAAGACCAGAAGGTTTGCTAGAAAGAGCAAGGATGAGAAGACTGTCTTTTTCAAATCGTATAAGGAGGCGGCGGAGATACCCCCGTGGCCTGACTTATCCCTGCACATTCGCTCTATGCTGAGGTATTCAGGCGTAGATAAGTCTTGTAAAAAGTCTTTGCACTTTCTAGAGAGAGGCTTGGTGGGAAGGGTTGGAAATCTTGAGTGTCCCATCCCTTCTAGGGCCTAGGCTGGAATTGCAGGGTTGAGTGAACCAAAGATAGAAAATTGCTGGTGGCGTTAGGGTGGTTGGCATGAACAGTAAGTTTTTCTTGTTTGAATTTCCTTCTAAAGAGGAAGCCAATCGGATTCTGAAGGAGAAAGATTGAGTAGTTCAATTAAGAGCATTTGTTCTTGGATCGTTGGGACACATGGGAGGCTGTCATCGGGAAGGCCGAAAACCTCTAGAAGTTGGGGTTAGGGCTACCTTTACACTTATGGGGTGAGGCAGTTTTCAAAAGAGATAGAACAAAAATGTGGAAAATTTACTGGGGTTGATGAATCAACCGAAAGCAAGAAGGTTTGAGATTCGGATACTAATTCGATTTAGAGAAGAGGTTCCAACACGTGTGAGAATTGGAGTGGGAAGTAAAATTTCCGCGGTACCAATTTGGGTGGAATCCACCACTTTTTGTTTTCCATGGTGAAAACAGGGTCTGGTAACAGGGAGGTGCAGATGGGGTGCAAGGGCAGGAAAGCGACTAGGATCCACGCACGCAAGGCTCGAGTTCCCAATAAAGTTTCATGCAACAAGTCTTTGATGCTAGCACGTGGGAGACACTCCTTCAACCCAGCATATCCGCGGCCATATTCGTGACACAGATACTTCCGGATACTTTTGGTTGAAGGCGTGTCCGTGCAACCTAGCGTGGGAGGACAGATCAAAAAGATTCAAAAATAGGAAACAAAACAATGTGGTTCAGGACGTTAGGTCTAGAGTTTTCACTTCGGGCTTTAGGAGGAAAGGAGACACCCAAGAAAAGGGCTAGTGAAAGGCCCACAAATCTTTGCAAGAACACATGGCGTCCGAAACTAAGCAAAAACGAGAAGCAGCAAAGTAAAGCCCACATGGAAATTGGGAGGGGGGGGATTAAAAGGCTCATTTCCCTCGGCCTTTGTAGTGAGCCCGTTGAATGAAGGGCGGTCGGGGGAGGCACCCTCACGAGCACACAATGAGAGCACAGATCAATTCAAAGCGTCCGCGACTTCAAGGACTTCGGTTGTTCCAAAGGTAATAGCCTATGTTGGTCCCATGCATGTGTTCAAATAGGCTAGAGGGGAAGTGAATAGCATATATTACCACTTTAAAATTTATCACACTATTCATTTAAGAATATGGGTGAAATGTCTTTTAGAGATAAGACAATCTAAAGATGAGACAGGTCTGCTGGTAGTACCGCGCAGCAGATTGGTTCATAGCTATAGCTGAGTAATGAACTCTGCTGGCAGATTGTAAATATATTGCTTGCTAAAAAGAGATTTGGCAGCGGAAAGGTTTAGACAAAACAGATTTATCTTTAGAAGGTTTAAGCAGTTGTACACGAATACATGTTCAGAACAACAACATACTTAACTCTTCTTCAGATGCATGCCATATGGGTTATAGAATAGATAGCTTTAGAAAATCAAAACCTTTTAAGAACTTGGAAAGAGAGGTGAAAGCTGAGTTTGAAGAATATATAACATTTGTAAATACAAAATAGGTTTACTCAAACACAAACATGCGTAATATATCAACTAAGACTTTCTAACCTAACAATCTACTTTCTTCCCCGGATTCCTTCCCAGTCAAGAACTCGTCTTTCAGAGATTCTAGAACAAGTTAGGAACAGGTGAAGTCAAGTAGATTTGACATGAGAAGACAATTTTATGGGTTGCTCAAATAATCAATATTTGAGCAACCAAGTGCTGAGCACTCGATTCCTTATGATGAACTATAATTGCACAACCAACCACCTTTGCAATGGAATACAAGTCTAATGATATGAATGCAATGCAGACTGACATTTTTTCCTCTTCCTTGGACATCTTTGGAGATTTGTCTTCAACGGAATCTAGAGTGTTCGATCTCCAACAAAGGATTGGATTTCCGAGGTGCCATAGAGACCAAGTTCTTTGAAGAGGATCAAAAGCTAAAATCAAGAAAGGGGTTTCTTGATCAAGAAACTATTCTCTATCTTTGCAGCTTTTGCAGATCACTCTTCCTTGCTTCTTACTTTTCTTCCTTGCAATCCACAAAATGTGTTTTGTAAAGGTCTGAGTTTTCCATGGCTATGTTGCACGGACACGTCTGCTGGCTGCCGTATTCCGTGTCCGACACGGTGTGGACACGGATACGGCTCGAACACGCTGGATACGGCCCATAATACATTTTGAGGTTGAATTTGAATTTTCGAAAAGATTGGAAATGGACACGGGTACGGCCTTGGAGGTCAGGATACGTACCTTTAAAGTCGGACACGTTTGGGTATATGCGATATTGTCGAAAAAAATCGATATTGTCTGCAACTCCCCACTCACCTCAAAGAGACGAAGACTCGAAACGTGCCCTAGCCTCTGAAATCCCAATCGTCGCCGACCATCGACAGATCCGCCTCTACCGTCGGTCATTTGTCCCCTGCGCCTCTTCTCTCCCTGCGTGCGCCTCTTCTCTCCCTTTGATTCGAATTTGAACCATCTGAATCAAGTATTCTTCAATCTTCACCTCTTCATTTGTTGTCGTCTTGTTGATTTTGTGAAAGGGTTTCTGAAATTTCTGACTTTCTTCCTTCGAGGCTTCGATTCAATGTATAGTCTGTATTTCTTTGTTTCTCTCTTCTCTCTCTTTGATGTATATAATACACAGTGAATTCAGATATTTACATCTTGGTATGTTAGAAAATAGAAATATTTATTTTGTGCTTATTGTTTTTAATATTTATAATTTGGTTCCATATTTTGAATATTTACATGTTGGTCCTTATATTTTAAATATTTACACATTACCCCCGTACCCGTGTCCTATATTTTTTCAAAAATCGTGTATCCCCGTGTCCCGTGTCCGCATATGTGTCCGTGCAACCTAGGTGATCTTTGAGATAGCTTGATCGAAGGTGTGCTAGTTTAATGATTTTATCTCCAAGTAGATAGGTGTGTTGGTCGACGTAGTTGAGGAAGAAACTATCAACGCGTAGCAGGTCTGCTGGTATGATATCTTTGCAGAAGCTATCATCCTATAACAAGTCTAATGGTATACTGAGTAATTGGTTTGCTGAAGTCATAATGTAAGAGTAGGACTAAGACTCGGACTCACCTAGTCTAAGACCTATGCAGTGTTCAACAAGTTGTCACATTAACCGGAACGCAGCCTTTTTAGTCACTTGTTAGAGCATGCAGTAATGGGAACAAGCAAATCAAGATGTTCCGGAATATGTAAATGAATAAGAATTGTTTCAGCAGGCATATTCCAATAGCCTATTTCAATGGGGTACGATTCACAGCGTAACTCAAGGATATCGAAGGGTATTGTGGATTTGGGGTTGAAAGAAGAGGTAGAAGTTTCGGGTGGCTCAAAGAATGGAGGGCTAAAGGCGTAGGTTGATATTTTAGGGATGAGGAGCTCCAGAGACGATTCTATGGATGGCGTGTATGGTGGTGAGTCAACTTCAGATCTGGAATCCTCGGCAGAGAACCAAAGTGAGGCTTTTGAAGCTCCGATTGACGCCACCCCTTTAACAGTTGGGTGACCGGTTGAAACAAGAGAAATCAAATCCTTAACTTACATTGATTCGGAGGAGAACATATCCATTTGGGTGAGAAGACGAGCCAAAAGCTTTGGCAAGTTTCTGAGAGTGTGTTGTGTAGGATTCGAAAACAAAATTATGGATTTATTGCTGGATATTTAGAAACAAAAGAGAATGGAAAGGGAAGGTATTGCTAAGAAGCAGAGCAAGTACGGTTAAAGGAAAGAGAGAACTAAGACAAGTGTGCTGCAGCTAAGGGGTAAGGAAGGGGAAGGGAGCAGAAGGAAAAAACTTAGTTGATTAGGCATCTACGGATTTATCTTGGAATGTGAGGGGAATAAATGTGAGGATGAGGAGAGGACGGTGGATAAGTTAAAGGATGAGTTACTTCGTACGTTGTCTTTTTGGGGGGTTGAGGACACTAATTCTTCCAACATTCACAACATTTCTTGTATCGATTTTGTGAATAGTCTTTCTATAGATTAGTCCGTTTTGTGTATGCTTATAGTTTGTAAAAAGGTCGCGTCTCCTGTTTAGACGCTTTGGTGTATAATACTTTACTTATCAAAAATAAATAAATGATCTAAGGAAAAGGTTACTTAGTAATTAAGGCAGCTTTAAGAAGATGGAAGTAGCACATTGTGAGCCTTCATGAGACTAAATGGCAACTGTTGACACAAGGATGATTTCCAATGTAGGGGGTGGAAGGTGGGCAGATTCGGAGCACTTGGGGGCAACAAAAAGTGCTGGAGGGATTCTGGTAATGTGGGATAGAAGGAATTCTCAAAGATGGATTCAACGAGTAATTTTTCAGTTTCTTGTTTGTTGAAGATGGTGGATAATGACAAAACTTTGGCTATTCTCGGAAGTTTTTGGTCCTTGTCCAGATGTCGCCTGAGAGTCTTGGTGGGAAGAACTAAAGTTAGCAAAAGATAGGTGGAATGAACCGTGGTGTATTGGAGGGAACTCTAACGTAGTTTGCTTTCCACACGAACGCTATGATTCTCAGGTGCTTTCTAAAGCGATGTTTGGAGTTCAACAATTTCGTAGTGATTTCATTAACGATATAGGGCAGGTAGATCTTAATTTATCAGGAGGAGATTTTACGTGGTTCAAAAATAGCGGCAACAAACAATTTTCTAGAATTGATAGATTTTTGGTTTCTGTGGATAGTTTAGTTGCAATCTTGCTAGTGTAGAGTGACTTACGATCATATTCTGTTGCTTAAAGAACCCGGGTTTGGGGAGTGGGTAAAAGGCAAGTGGACTTCTTATGAGATTGCAGGAGATCCGTGCTTCCAAGATAGCATAGAAATCGTGCATAGGATGTGTCACCTGCATAGTTGTCAAAGACAAGCCACACGAGCGCCTGAGGCGAGAGGCAAGGATATGTCGCCTCGACAACCCAAGGTGAGGCAATGTGGTAGAAGCGACCAAAGGCATTCGCCCTTGTCGCCTTTTTGAGAGGCGAGGCGAGCGAGAAAAAGGCAATCAACAGAACAAATTTCTTTCTTAATACAGACTAGTTTCTAGGTTTTTTTAAAGGAGAAAAACAAAAGAAAACCCTAACCAGACATCGCAACTTTGCGAATCGAGCTAGAGTTGAGATTCAACCTAGGGTTGGAATCAACTTCATCTATGACCTTCACAATTGATGGATTTAGCTATTTTCTTTGGAATTAATAATTTCACAAATTTTTTGTTTGTATTTCTGTCTTTTTGATGTAATGGGTTTAGTTATTCTCTTTTAAATAATTATTAATACCCATGTAATAAATTGTTTTCTTTTTCAATTGTTGTTTCACCGTTTGAAATGTTTCTTTTCACTTGCTTTGATAACTATTTATTTTCCTATTTGAAGTTTTAGTCAAGTTCATCAATTTCTTTGAAACTCAACTATGAATGATGAAATTTATGTTAATGGTTTTATGATAGAACTTAGCTTCAAGTATTATGCTCACTTATGACATGTTTTGTTTAGATTTGTTAAGTTATATGTATTTTAATTATTTTTCCTTAATATTGTTTCCGTGTTCGCCTTTTGCTCGCCTGCCTCTCGTCTAAAAAAGGTATCTCTCACCCGCCTCTCGCTTTTTGCCTTTGACAACTATGGTCACTTGTTTTGAAGCTTGTTTATAATATTATTTAGGCTCTGCTTGTTTAATGGAAAATGGTTTCCGGAAAATAGCTTATGGAAAATGCAAAGATTTTATTTTCAGGTGTTTGGTAAATCTTTTGAAAATATACCGGAAAACATTTTCAGGCGTTTGGAAAATGTTACGGAAAACAATTCAAGACTAAATGCAAAGAATATATATCTCGATTTAAAAAAAATGTTCGACCTTAACTAATTTTTGTTTAGAACCCCTCCGTTTATCACTAGTGGTGTCAAACCAAGAGCGTCAATATTATTTCAATCTCACAAATACGAATAACAAAATTGATAATTGATACTCCGTCTGTCTCAAAATTATTTTGCTTGACCCGACACACAGATTAAGAAAAAATAATTGACTTGATTATTAATATTGGAATAGTGTCTGGTTTCCTTTAAAGTCCATGAATTGGTGGCCCAAAATTAAAGTAAGAAAAAAAGATAAGGGTAAAGTGGTAAAATTGATGTCCTAAAAAGGAAACTTTCAAACAACACAATTATTTTGGGACTGACGAAAAAGGAAAGTAAGACAATAATTTTGGGACGGAGGTAGTATTAAAAAATGTTTTAAAAAGTAAATAGATAATTGTTTTGAGACGTCCCAAAATGATATAATGGACACTTAATTTAGGATGAAGTGAGTATTTATTAAAATTATAATTTATAAATAGTGTGCAGAAACACAATAAACTCAATTTATATTTCTATTTTTTTGTTGAGCGTATAATTGTGAGTATATGTAAACATGTGTAATCGTGTGTAAGATTATGAATTTAGTTAACAAGATGAAAGTAACTCAACTAAGTGATTATGAGGTAGAGGGAGAGATGTGGGCTAAACATACAGTGATGTTATTACTTTGGGGGATAATTGGGTTGGTGGAAATGAGGGGCAAAGGGGTTTGTTGAGGGGTGGGGGATTGTTGGGGAAGGGGAAGGACGGAGGGGTGCTCAAACAAGGATTAAATAAATATCAGAAAATGACTTGCGGAAAGTGAGTCCCTAAGTCATTTTCTTGAAAAGAAGGCCTTATTTTCCATTGATTCGTAAAACCTTTTACGTTGACTACATTTTCCAAGGATTACCAAACATCGAAAAATAAGGAAAATGTTTTCTAAACATCATTTTCCACGAAACAAATAGAGCCTTGCTAATAAAAAAAAAGTTAGCATAGAAATTGAAATTCTTAGAAGACTTGAAAGTGTGGAATGGAACAAAGGGGTGTTTGGTAAGTTGGATGTTAGGATTGAGACTAATGGAAGAGGTCCGAAATCGTGACACAAAAGCAGGGGAGGAGGTCTGAATGGAGAGGAAGAGAATCAAAGGGTGGATCTTCATAAGGAGATATGAAGACTTTTACTTGACGAAGAGATTAGTAGGAAGCAAAAATCTAAAGTTTAGCAGCTGAAGGAAGGAGACAGAAAATCTAAGTTTGTTCACATAATGGCATGTGAGCGGGGGATGCTCACAGGTTAGCAAATCAGATTTGATTTGTCACGGTAGATGGAATATTGTTAGAAGATAAGGATGAGCTTAAGAAGGGTATTGTGGGGTTTTATCAACATCTGTATTCCGATAGTGAAGATTTGTAACCTAATTTAGGAGTTTCAAGTGCTATTTATATAGATGTTTGTCATTAGCAAAGCTGCCAGAGGCCGAGGGGAAGGTTATAGGGTTTAGGAAAAAACCCTAAACCCAACCCTGAGGAAAAACTCTCTCTGCCGCTTTGTTCCTGTGCCGTCCTTGTTTGGCTTCGGCCACGATGGAGGCTGGTCCTCCGGCACCACCATCTCCTTCCCACCAGAAATCTTTTGCCTCCCTATTTGCCGAGGCAGCTTCTCCAACTTTGAATGACTCCCTCCCGTTCATTCCCCCTTCAACCTACAAGGGGGAGCCTGCTCTTCGCCTCTCTCCAGCACAAGTTTCAGCCTTGGCAAAACCAGTCCAACTGACTTTGGTGGGTGAAGTTCTCTCACGGCCGCCCTTCCATGGAAATCATGCGCAAAGAGTTCCTTACTTTTGGCCTCAAATGCTTTGTCACTTTGGGTCACCTGGATTCCAAACATGTCTTGATTCAAACCAATCATGAAGCGGATTTTCAGCGGCTATGGATTAAAGACCTATGGTTTGTTGGTGCTTTCCCTATGCGAGTTTTCAAATGGTCCCCGGCTTTTCGTTCTGACATGGAAAGTCCCATTGCTCCTGTTTGGTTCTCTCTTCCAATACTCCCAATTCATCTGTTTAACAAACAAGCCCTATTCTCTATTGGCAACACGATTGGTTCCCCTCTAATCATTGACTCCCCTACTGCCAACCTTACACGACCAAGTGTTGCTAGGATTTGCGTCGAGATCGACCTGACTAAGCCCATTCCTAGCCGTATGTGGATTGATAGTGGGGCAGCAGTTGGATTCTGGCAGGTTATTGAGGCTGAACGGCTTCCTTCGTATTGTGTTTGCTGCCATCGCCAGGGTCACAACAGTTCTACTTGCAAGGTCAACAACTTACCTAAGGAACAAAGCAAAGCCAGCAATCATCCATCTGATCATTCTGGTCCTCTTCCCCCCAAAGAAAATCTGTCCAATAAGGAGAAAGGGAAAGCTAAAGTTTCTGAAAACCCTAATGATCCTATCATGAAAGAAAATTCTGTCACCTGGAAAGCCAAAGATTCTACTACTCCTCTACATGATAGTTCCATTCATAGAGATCCAGCCATAGTTGATGCTCAAGACACCAATCCTACTGCCCAAGAAACCAACCCTAATGCAAGTGTTGCGCAATCAACCAAAGCAGTTTCTCCTATGCATAATAACCCTTCGGCTTCTCCCTTGCATCAAGCTGCCAACACCCCTTCCTGTTCGGGTTCATTCACCAACATCAATCCTGATCTGCGTCCCTCTCAAACTGCAAGAAGCCCAACGCAAGTGCAGACTCCAGCAGTGTCCCAAGCTGCTACAACTGCCCCTTCCTGCTCCAGTTTATCCAACACCAATAACTCTTCTCCAAAGGCCCCTCAATGTATTCAACAGCCCTCCCCTTCTCCTTCTGGTTATAGAGCTCCGTCTTGCTCTGGCTTGAGTCCAAATTCCCCCCCTTTCAACCCCTCGCTTAACAGGCAAAATCCTATCCCTCCTGAGAAAAACCCTAGCTTTGATGTTGAAGTCCCAATTGATTGTGTGACAAATGCTATGCCGGATTTAAGTGGTTTTTTTGATGAAGATTTCACTCACGAAACTCCTTTGAATATAATCTCCCCCAATAAATTTGTTGTTCTACAAACTTTTGAAGATGAAGACCCAAGCAATGACAACTCTCAATTTGAAGCTCTAAATCTGGAAATCGCAGGTCCTAGAAAACAGAAGCGCAAGCCTCCTTCAGTTCCAGCTTCGGACAGAACAACTCGATCTCGCATGCAAAATCCTACTTTTCGTAATTATAAGTTTTTATTTATTTGCTTTAGTTAGGTTTTATTTTTTTGCTTGCTTGCTTTCGGCTTTTCTATTTCCAAGGTAAGGCTCCTTTGTCCCCCCTTTTAAGGGTAAGGCTGGTTGTCCCCCTTTAGCTTGTTTTTTCCTTTATTCCCTTTATATAAAAATCTAGTATTTTCATAAAAATAAAAAAGCTGCCAGAGGCCTAAAAGATTTTTTTTTCTTAAGTAAAGAGTATTATATATCAAGCACCAAAAAGGTGGCACGACCTTGTACAAAAGTATTATATAACAAAAGACCTATCCATTGTATATACAGAATAATCCCCTGATCTGGGAGCAGCTTCTAAGTGCTTGTTTGTTGCAACTTATTTAGAGTGATTTTTGGCTTTTGACTTTTGAAAAGTCATATTTAGAGTGCTTGTTTCAGCTTATAAGCGAAAAGCCAATAAGTAAGGTACAACACCCTTCATGCATTGAAAAGCCAAAGCCAAAAAGCCAAAATTTTAAGCTTTTTTGGCTTTTTAAAAAAACATGAAGACAACTATTCATTAATAAATATTTGATTATCCACATTTAATCGTTTTATGAAATATACATAAAAATATGAATACTAATTTTCAAGTTTTTTTTAATAACAAATAATTATAGCAACTCATAAGCAGTTTTTCAACAGTTGTAACAAACAGTATATCATTCAATCAGCCACAAGTCATTCAGCCACCAGCTTAAGCTATCAGCCATAAGTCATAAGCCATCAGCCACAACAAACGAGCCCTAAGCACCAAAATCTAAGAGTCTGGAGAAAAGCTTCCTTGATCCCTTCTAAATCGGTCTCAACACTCTCAAAGATCCTTTGATTCCGTTCCTTCCAAATTATCCACCAAATCGCTGAAGGAGCAGAGATCCATAAAGAGTTCCTGTTTCTTCTTTTGTAAAGAGACCACCCACGCAGAAGCTCAATAACAGTCCGAGGCATGACCAGGAAACCCCGACCAACTTGAAGAACAGATTCCACACTTCTTGCGTAATGGGGCAGTGCACACATTCTCCTCCTTTTTACACAAAAAGCACCAATTAACATAAATCTTACCACGAGCTCTCAAATTCTCCCCCGTTAAAATGGCTTCCCGGGCTGCCTCCCACAAAAAAACTTACCCTACTGGGCACCTTTACTCTCCTTATATCTTTCCAAGGGAACGAAATTATGTCACTAATATGCAGCTTCGAATAGAAAGACTTGACTGAGAATTTTCTATCTTTCGTCCCCTCCCAGGCAATTCTATCTTCGCCCGAATCTTGTCTCTTCACTTCATGGAGCAAAGCCAACAATTGAACTAGTTCCCCAATCTCCCAATCCTAGAAATCTCTGCGAAAAACAGGATTCCAAGATTCTGCCCCACCATGGATTTCTAAAAACGAGCTCACCATACCCTCCTTGTTAATCGCAACGCTGTACAGATTAGGAAACCTGAGTTGTAACAGTGTGTCCCCGCACCACTTATCTTCCAGAACCTGACAGAATTCTGAAACCTATTTCGAACAAAATGAACCGACTGAAAGCATCCCACCCTCTCATGATTCCTTTCCAAACACTACAACTATGCTTACTATGGACTTTCTTGGGGAACCACTTATGCTCAGCCGTACCAAATTTGCCCACTACTAATCTCCTCCATAAACCTTCTTTATCAACTAATAACCTCCACAACCATTTGCCTAACAGAGCAACAATGAATTTTATGAGATTCTTGATTCCTAAACCACCAGCCCCCTTGCTGCTGCACACTGAATCCCACTTCACTAAGTGATATTTCCTATCCTCCTTACCCCCTTCCCAAAGGAAATCTCTTTCCAACTTCTCAATCCGCTTAACAACTGAAATTGGAATCACGAAGAGAGACAGAAAGTATGTGGGTAAGTTGGACAGGGTACTATTAACCAATGTCAACCTACCTCCCTTTGATAAATACTCTCTCTTCCAGCCCGGTAAGTCTTCTTTCAAACCATTCCACCACTGCATTCCACATATTGACATTCTTATACGAAGCTCCTAGGGGAAGACCCAAATACATCGAAGGAAGAGCAAATATTATACACCAAAAGAAAGAAGCCAGGCTACCTACTGGAATGATCTTGCTCTTAAACCCGACATCCCTTGGAAGAATAATAAAATCATCCGGAGGTAACCCAACCGATCCCTACTTGCTTCACAGCAGACCGAAGTGTCATCTGCAAACAGTAGATGTGAAATAGAAATTCTGAGATCTGTATCTCTTCCCACCTCAAAACCCCGAATGAATCCTCCTGCCACGGCCTTATCAATGAGACGACTCCGCGCTTCCATGACCACAATAAACAGGAGAGGAGAAAGGGGATCCCCCCGGCGCAACCCTCTCTAGCTCGAGAAAAAACCTGCAGGTTCTCCATTAACCAGAATTGAGAACCTGACTGTTGAAATGCAGAAAATAACCCATTTTCTCCATTTTTCCCCAAAGCCCATTCTCTCCAAAAGGTAGATCAGAAAATCCCATTTAACATGATCATAAGCCTTCTCTATATCGAGTTTACAAATTACACCTGGGTTCCCACTCGGATCCTCACCCTAGCATCCACCGCTTCATTCGCTATCAATGCCACATCTAGAATTTGACGATTCCCAGAGGCCTAAAAGATATCAGGTAATACGTGCCCTTTTCACCCGCTGTGATCAGACTTAAGCTCAAAGGCATTCACTTCTAAAAACGAATCATATCAAAGGCATTTACACTGTGCTTGAAGTTTCCCACATACCTAAACACATGGAATAAGATGCCAGATTCCAGTAACAAGCATAGAAGTCAATAACCAAGGACAAAATTCTACAATACTTTTTGCTTGTCAAAAAAAAATCTACGATGCTTTTTAAGATTTTGCATGACTTGTAACACCCGTAGCTCGTCCCCTAGATTAGCCCCCTAGAGGTAGAGGATGAACCAGTCAGCAAGAATATTTTGGCCAAAAGGCATTAGTAAAGCAAATTTTGAGCAAGTGAAGCAACATAAATCTTTTGAAACCATGGCAAATAACACAAAAATAGTGCTATCATCAAGCTACGAGATCGGTCACTCATGAAGATTGAGCGTTCCGGACCGTTCCACCATTCCCTTGCTAGTTATATGGAGTTCTACTTTTTCTTCTTTACACAGGTGGAAAGAAAATGGGAGAAAAATATTGGCAAATACTTCTTGCAGTAAATTTTGAACAAGAAGAATTGATGAAGACACATTCCTATACATCATCTAGTACAACCATTTAGCTCTCCTTTTTTTTGTCTTTTTTCTTTGTTTTTGGTTTTCCAAGGTATCCCTATCTAGTGTCCTATAACTACAAAGGGTCTACTTTCTTTTTCCATTATTTCTCTCTTTGAGAGTAATATCTTATATTTAATTTTTACTAAGAAAAGGAAAAACAAAAAAGTCCTGCACAAAAGGTATCATCTTTTTTTTGGATAAGTACTAAAGGTACCATCTTAACTATGATATGCTAATTTATTCCTATTCAGAAGGCATATCAACTGAGTAAGATAAATTTTCCTCTTTTAAAAATCACCAATGATTGCATTAAGAAACACGTATACTCAAATGAAACCTACCAACATTCTTTGATGACAAAGCTCGAAGCTCGATCAAAACCAAGTTTAACAGAAATTAAACATTAACAGCAAAATACCTCATGACTTGCATCGATATGAAGGCATCAGGAGTTCTACCATCCCTCTGTAGCATCTCTTGAAGTGCTTCCATGGCCTGCAAGATCATTAAGCATACTAAGTCAACAGGGGCTCTTATCAGATGAATATGCTCAAGCAGTTTTACATGCTCTGAACAACTAAGCTTCAAAAGGAAGAAAAGAGAAGTTAAGACGTCCAGGTAAGGGAAGCTCATTTTATGTTTACATCCCTAGCTGCCCCTGAAGGGTAATTTTGCAATATTACAAAATCATCATAACATAGGTCAACAAAATGTTTGTAATTTTGTGCATATGCTACGGTGGGAGGATATAAAGGAACTATAAATGGAACAAAACACATGCTTGTAAGGAATATCTTCCTGAATAGAGACTATGCCAAATAGGAGAGAATTCCAAGATCTTCAATAAAAAGAGTGTCTAGTTTCGGATGACTCGATTTCGATTGCAACAATGACTATCGAGTGGAAAGAAGATTCTTAGATCGGACAAAGGGCACATATGTTACCCCGAATGGGAGGGAGGGAGGGAGTCGGTTTTAAGCAAGCTTCATATTTCTTGCTGAGATCCCTTCCTTTTTGCGCTTAGCATCAAGGTGGCCTAACTAATCACAAGAGAAAGTACCTCCTAATCGGCAGTTCAGTCATGATGACTGGGTGATGTCAAGGCCTTCAACCTTAGTTATAGTTGTCCAATTGTCTTCAGGGCCCGACCCGCTGTTTCTAGAAAGATAGGGATACACAAACCTTTTAATGTCATCGGTTCTAGCTCCTGAATAACCTTACAGATTTAAAGCTCTCTCTCCCTTGAGGTAGGCCTTCATTAGCCTCCGAAAGGGATTATATGAACCTACCAGTTTTTATTCAAATGAAGAGCCAAAAAAATCAAATATTTTCCACACATGTGCATCAACCATGAAATACGAATATGCTCTAGCAATCTAAACAATAATACTTAAAATTGCTTGCAATCATGCTTGTGTAGAATCCCAGGACATTGTCTACCAAATTAAGATCTCAACTATCCCTTTAACTCATATGAGTAGTTAGATAGAACATAAAATTATCTTAACATAATAAAGTTATCTTTCTTGGCTTTAGATATTTGTAATTATGGGAGAATAAATCATAATTTTTGGTAGAGAAGTAATCAAATTTCAGTAATCTATATTTTCAATAGACAATTTGGCACAATGCGTGGTACTTCAGTTTTGATTCTATTGTTAATCTTCACTTTGGATATTAGAGTGGACATGGACATCCTCCAAATGTCTACTTTTTTTTTTGACAAATAAGAGTATTATATACGAAAAGCGTCAAATCAGGTGATGCATCCTTTGTACACCGTATACAAACTAATCAAAATGGAAGGAATTTACAAAATCTACAAAAGAGAGACTAGAACTAGGATCAGGATCAACCGAAGAAAGTGAAGCAAAACACCAAAAGAACAGTGTGTAGAGCAGTTCTTTAACTGGTCTATAGTCCCTTCCACATTTTAAAAAACCCTTCTATTCCTTTCCTTCCAAATGGACCAACAAACCCCCATGGAGACAGCCTCCAAATACCGTTTCATCTCCTCCTTTTGTACATCGACCAGCTCAAAAATAACTATTCGTCATGACCCAGGAGAGATTGAACAAACCAAGAATCATGTTCCACAAATGTGTCCAGGAGAGATTGAACAAACCAAAAATCATGTTCCACAAACCTGTCGCCACCAGACAATGGAGCAATAAGTGATAAACATTTTCTTCACTCCCTTTCCACATAAAACACCAATTGACGTAGATTTTTCCCCGAGTCCGCAAGTTGTCACCTGTAAGAATAGCTTCGTGATAGCCTCCCAAACAAAAAAAAGCTACTCGACTAGGTGTTACCGACTTCCACATTGTCTTCCAAGGGAAATAGGTGCCGACACCTGACAAGAGAGTATTGAAATAGGAGGCAACAAAGAATTTATTACTCCTAAGTCCCTCCCACTGAGTCCAATCTTCCCTGCTACCGCCCACTGGCTACTCATAAATCTTAGCAAAAATTGCAGGCACAACTCCCCTTCCCAATCCTGCAAGTGTCTCCAAAAAGTTGGATTCCACACCACTCTATCCCCATCCACTTTTATAACCGAACGAACAAGACTATCTTTTTTTCTTTTTGATAAGTGTGACCCCTTGTTGGTATGGGAATCGGAACCTCTACCGCCAAATTAAAAAGATTAGAAAACAAGGGGTGGGAAAGATGGCAAGGTCACTCAAGGCAAAAACCTTGAGGTCCTAGGTTCAAATTCTCATACCAAGGGGCTATACTTACCTATCAAAAAAAAAAAAAAAAAGATTAGGAAACAAACTCTTCAACTCCACCACACCATCTATCCTTCCAAAATCTACCTGAAGATCCATCCCCTATTTCGAAGGAAATGTGTCTTTCGAAAGCATCCCTCCCGTTGTGAATGTCTTGCCACACCCCTACCCCATATGATGTTGCTCGGCTTCCAAATCAACTCTCATTCGCCATACTTAAAAATCACCATCATAACCCATTTCTATCGACCATGTACCGCCGTAACCACTTACCTAACAGGGCAGTATTAAAATTCCTCAAGTCCTAAACGTTTAAGCCTCCCCTTTTCACATTGAAACAAGCGTTCTTCCACTTTACCACATGATATTTACGATCCACTTCCTGACCTTCCCCAAGAAAATCCCATTCCATCTTCTCAAGTCTTCTGAGAATGGAAGCCGGAATCACATAAAGTAACAAAGTAAGTAAGCTGGATAGAGTATTTTCAACTAGAGTAAACCTCTTCGCTTTCTACAACAACTGCTTCTTCCAACCCGCCAATCACTTCTCGAATCTCTCCAGGACCGGGTGGTTCGGGTTCCATAAAACTTTATTCTTGTAAGGAGCACCAAGCGAGAGGCCTAAATATGAAAAGGGAGCTGCAGAACCTTACAGCCATAGAATGAGGCAAGATGATTGATATTCTCTACATCCCCGATCGGAAGAAATTCGCTCTTTGCGATGTTAACCAGGAGACCTTCTGGAAAAAGGCCAACATCAATCTCAAGTAACCCAATTGCGATGCCTCGACATCACAAAAAATCTAAGTATCATCTGCAAACAGAAGGGGGGAAATCGTAACCTCCACGTCTCTAACTCTGCCCACTGCCAATCCTTGAATGAAGCCACCCAAAACTACTCTATCCATAAGCCGACTCAGCACCTCCATCACAATGATGAATAGGAAAGGGGAAAGGTGGTCATCTTGTCGTAAACCCCACGAACTAGCAAAGAAACCTGAGGGTTTACCATTCACCAACACTAAGAATCTTACGGTTAAAATGCAAAAGTAAATCCATTTCCTCCATTTCTGAACAAAACCCAATCCATCCAACAAATATAGCAAAAACTCACAATTGACATGGTGATACACCATTTCCATGTCTAGTTTACACAGGATTATCCTGGTCTTCCACCCTTCAATCTAACATCAACCGCTTCATTTTCGACAAAGACGCATAATAATATGCCGCTCTACAACAAAAGCATGTTGAGACCCAGAAATAACTTTGCTAATCACCTTCCTCGGCCGAAGCGCTAAGACTTTAGATAACAATTTGTAAGTACCCCTAATTACACTAAATGGTTTGAAATCTCTCAAGTCATTCGGTATTTTTCTTCTTGGGATTAAAGCAATAAATGAGGCACCGAAACACTTCTCGAAATTCATGTTAGCGTGAAAGTAATTAAAAACCTCCAAGATATCTTTCTTGATGACCTCCCAACAAAAGGAGAAAAATGCCATGGAAAAAGCATCTGGACCCGGGGCTTTGGCTCCATTCAAACTGTGAAGTGCTGCCACCACTTCCTCTTCGGAAAAATGCACTTCCAATATCAAACTATTTCCTGCTAATATCAAACTATCCTCCTGCTTAAGAGATTTAAAAGCCACACCATCTAACTTCGGCCGCCAAACATTTTGATCTGAATACAGCTTGCGATAAAAACCGACAATACCCTTTTTAATCTCATCTGTGTCCATAAGCAGGGCTCCCCCTCAATGGATAGATTTTTGATGTAGTTCGCAGCCTTAAGCAAACTAGCCATCCTGTGAAAGAATTTGGTATTTCTATCTCCTTCCTTGAGCCACTGGGGATTTTTGTTTACTAATCTCTTCTCCAACCAAAGTCCCTATTCTTTCTGTGGTTCCAATTGACGCATCTTATCCGCCACACTCAAACCTTGAGAACCTGCTTTTGAATTTGATGTCTCTTCTCCCAGACCTCTCTATTCCACACCCTCAAGTCTTCCCTTAGGAGCTTAACTTCTTCGCCAACCTGAAACAAGGATTTCCCACAACCATGTAAGAACACCGCTTTGATCTGACCAGTCCGCAAAACCCGGGTCCTTCAGCCACATATTCCTAAATTGAAACGGTGATTTGCCTTTCGAGATCCCACAACACTTGAGAATTAACAGCACATGATCCGACACCACTCTCAAAAGACATAACTGAGAAGTATCACCGAAGAAATCAGCCCAATCCGATTAGGTAAGAAATCTATCTATTCTAAAGCATTGATTTCTATCGCTGTCTCTAAACCATGTGAAGCCATCTCCTCATAAATGTATTCACTTGCTCCATATCATTGATAAAGTCATTAAATTCCCTCATTGCACGAGTGAAAGTGAAAACGAACAACATTAAAATAACCCCCTATGCACCATGGACTGATGGAACACTCCATTTCGATCTAACCAACCTTAATTCCTCCTAAAAGCTGCGACGAAGAACATTAGAACACAGACCATAAACCCCCGAAAATACCCATATTTTATCTCTCCCTTAGTCAACTTCAGCACACATAAAATTGTATAAATCCTGGTCTCCACCGCAACCCTTGTCACCACTCTTCTATCCCAAAACACCAGAATACCTCCAACCGCCCCTAAAAAATCCCAATCTACCCATCTGGAATCCCGTAAACTCTCCATTATCCTTGTGTCAGGGCTCCCCAATTCTATTTCTTGCAAGCACACTTCAAGGCTGCCTTTATCAACTGTCTCTTAGCAAAATTATTTAATGCCCACATATCCAGGGAAATAATGCCTAAATCCATAAGAAAATTATTATAAATTTCACCCATTCGTCCCTCCCCTTTTATCCCGTTACCTCAAAATTCCAGCTCTACTACACAGCTGCTTCAATTCGCGCTTTTCCCTTTCTCTTGAATTTTTGCAATTTTTTGCTGCTGGCCTCGGAATTTCTCCACTTTTTCTCGATATCCGGCAAGAAATCCATGATTTTATCTTCAAAGCCTGAAGACACCCGCAAGAATTTCCCAAAAGTTTTGGCTCCCTTCTCGCCACAATGAAATCTCCTCCTGCGAATTGTCCAACCTCCTTTTTCGCAGATCGCAAGCTCTACTGCTTTATCCAGATGCTCTTGACTTCGATGTACTTCATGGTATCCCTGCTCTCGTCGAAGCTTCTTCTTCTCCAAACTTTTTGCCATAAGCTTCCTTCTCCATACTCATCTTCTGCCCTAGCTCTGGCTTTCCCCCCAGAGTCACCACCACTGCTTTCCTCATGCTCACCAGCCCCTTCTTTAGATACCGGACTAAAATGAGCTTTGTTTTCTTCAGAATCTTTGTCTTCCCCCATATGTCGATCGATCCCTGTATCCATACCATGATTTGGGTCCTCAAAGTGGACTGAATCTGAAGTAAACCCAGATGGGAAAGGCCCATCTATCCTCCCCCCCCCCCGGCTCCTGGACCTGGGCTTCTTTACCTTGCAATTACGACGGACCCACATCTGCTTAACATTTCTACTTCTTTTAAATCTGCCCACTTTGTCTATAAGAGCAAGAGCCCATCAATAAGATTGAAGGAGCCTTTGAGAGAAATGCACCATTTTGAAAGCCCTTCTTGAAATTTGAATCACCCTCCTCCCACGTGCTCCCGTAAAAGCTTATGAGGATTTTGCAGTTGTTCCAGAAAACTGACCACACCTCCAGCGTCTCTACTCGTCAGACTCACTCGCGTGCTGGGCACGCACCTTTGTCTTCAGCAACCTTTCCGACCTCTGGGTTTTAGACCTCACATCGCCACCCAGATTCCGCCATGGCAAACACAGCACAGTAGTCTAGTCTCTGCCCAATTTGGAACAACAAAAATTCCACTCCCCACCCCAATTCGCACACAAGCCGGCATGTCTTCTCTATATTTGACCAAAATTCGAGCCCAACACAAGTCCAATATCTTTTTTGTTGCTTCATTCACCATTATATACCCACCACACTTCCTCCCAATTTCTCCAAAAACTTCCTTTCCCCATAAGTGTCGCGGTAAACCAAGGGCTCTTACCCATGCTTCTTTGGGTTTGCGACCCTCCGTGTGACAACATCCCATTCCAGTGATCCAAAAACAAAGGAGCCTGATTAACTAGCCATGATTTGTTATCCAGGATGTGCTTTGCTTCCACTTTTGATGGGAAAACAAAAAGGAAGCATTTTCCACTCATATCAATCACTTTAGCCCCACCTGCTAGCTTCCATTCATGATCCACCCAATCTTCAATCTCAGATTTGGGGGGAATCGGATGCTCCCGAGTCCCCACTCTCCCTACCAAACACCTATCCAAGAACTCCAAATTTTCGTTGCACGACCTCTCATCTACCAAAAAATCCACAAGTGACACATCTCTGGTAGCTGAAGTAGAAAGCTCTAAATCAGGCCAAGAAGGGATATCCGCCGCCTCTTTGTAAGTTTTGACTCTATTTGGACAAGAAGCTTGAGAGAATCTCCTGATCTTGCCCACCACCCTAGCTTCAGAACCATTTACAGGATGAGAATCGTTGAAGGATTGCTTCTGCCTCTCACCGAAATTTGAAGGAAATCCCCATAGCTATTCCTCTCCTTTGCTAGTAACATCTCTCACCACTTTTCTGTTCTTTTCTTCCAGAACAGGCCTTCGATGTGCGAGGCCTTCTCCATCGACTAACATGCCCATAATAGCTCATCACTGGAAAACACCGCAACGTGAACTCTGCCCCTGCTGCATTCCAGAACATTGAACCAAACTCAACCATTCTCTGAGCTACTGATCACATCAAGCGTCTTTTTCCCCATCGGAAAGTTAATACTATCTTCTCCCATGAACTATCTTCTTCAATTAGACTTTAGATTGCCACACAAATGATACAAGTATATTATGACATTGTCACCAGCTTTTAGAAATTCTTTAGCCAGCACCTTATTCCTGAAAATGAAAACTAAGGAAGAATGATAGAAAATAAGTTGGTCGGCAGAAGATGCGTATTTGGTTAATTGGGAATGGATTCGGAAAAGAACATCCAGGGTTGAACAAGTTACTAACACACGACAACAAAGAATAAGTTACCACTTCAGTAACTCCACTTAATCACATGGAAATGCTTTATGATGAAGAATTACAATCGTGATGCAAAATTACATCTTACTGAAGAATTTCTATGCATCGTCAAGCTTTTGGGGTCACTGAAGATGAAAAGATTCCGATTGCATCATTATCAATTATTATGTGTCATCAAAATCCATGAACCCAGGCCCCAGTCCCCCTATTTCAATACACCTTTACAATACAAGCCATTCTTAGCTTTGTGTTGGCAACATTTCTAGAGAAAGTATACTATTAAAGAAAAGATTTTCACTTGCACTAGGAATGATTCAGATTTTTCGTATCTTATGTTTGGTATACAACCGGAAGTAGCTACCTCGTAATGGTCAACCAGAAGAATATTTCTTAGCTTTGCTTGAGCAGATAACGTTATGTAACTTAGGCAAACTATTTCTGATGAAAAACGAGATCACTGCTACCTCATAATACTATTTTGTCAAGTTCTAAGGTTTGGTAGCTAAAGGGAAGCAGTTTTCTCATTTGCTTTCACCTTGAGGTGACATTGACCTTAAGCACGTAAAAGAGATGCGTGCGTGCTCCATGGGATTCGGAAATTGCATCTGTAGCTGTAAACAAGTCATGTCCGGTAGAGCTTTCAGTGTTCAGCTTGGCTGTTTTATTCTTAACCAAATACTTAACTAGGCTTGGCTCGGTAACTTATTGTGATATGCTTACTTCTTTAATATTGTAATTCGGGTAAGGCAGTGGGGGGAGCACTTTCGTATCACGTGACTGAAAAAGTCACCATTTATACCGCTCATTCTTGGTTACTGCCATGTCATCATCGAGTCAGATTAAATAGCTAAATGTCAATCAGATGAGGTCACGTGATCGACTTCTCTCAAGTCTTTACAAGTTCTGTCCAAAATGTGAATACATGGCAAAAAGGTGACCAATTGACTGAGCACATAAAAGAAATGATATCCAGGAGCACATAGCAAAAATCTGATGAGTTCAGTCAGGACTTTGTCATTTAGCCAAGATGAAATTAATAGAACAATCTCAAAGAAGCCTAGATGTAACATTATTCTGTTCTTCTTAGTTGTCAATTCACTTTGCTTCTAGCTGGACACTCCAATCAACTGTGCTCCTTATACCTATGTCTCAGGTCGCCAAATCTTGTGTGGTGTCCTCTCAATTTGATCCTTCTATAAATTAGGGGAAAGACTGAAAGAAAACTCAAATGTAGGGTCAAGTTACCTATCTCCCTGAATATGAAGAGAACTAATATACAAACACTCGACCGCAGTTTATACTTACTTTTTATATGTAACCAAAGCACAACTGAGATCCACCATATATTGCAACTAGGCATGTAAATGGATCAGATTGTTGCACGGATCCCTCCTGACCCCGAGGCAAAAATCTGGATATGGAACAAAAAAGCCTATCCGGCTATGTAAATCTGATAAACTATAAACTTAGCGGGTCAAATTTGGATTTACTCGTATCCAGTCCTTTAAAGCATAGATCCCAAAAACCTATCATTACTATTTTGTGTTATATACCACATAGCATGTATACCTAGTATCATCACTTTCCCATTCCCCGGCCATTTTGTTTTGATAAGTAAGATAGATATATAAATACTGCTTCAAAAGAGGTGAAGCGTCCTATATACATCGGAAGAAAACATTGAGAACCCACTAACTACCAAAAATATTATCCACAAAATCTACAAAAGGATTAGAACCATGCGAGAAAGCCTCCGAACACCAAAACAATAGCAGCTGCAAAACTTGATTTTTGATTTCTTCCAAGGTCTTTTCCTTGTTTTCGATAAGTAAGTTAGATATATAAATAACTGCCATTTTTTATACGAGTAAATCTCCATCTCCTAGAGATGCATCATGAAATATGTACATTTATTCTACTTTGACCCATCATGCTAAACAATGCTATTCATCTTCCAGAGTTGATATACCGTAAGCTTCTTCCAAATTCCAAGGTAGCTCCATTATTTTTCGTTAATTACTCTTCTTCGTTAATTACTCTACTTTGTTAATTAATTACTCTTCTTCCACTCTCACAAGTCTAACCAATTAGTTTCATTTCACAGCTTTTCTTTTATGTAGATTGCTCTGTTGGTATACTTCAAGTTTAAATAGGACACGTCACCTGTTTTGACGCTTTTTATTTACTCTTACTTATCACCAAAAAAGAAGAAGAAGAAGAAGATAAGCATTGCAAAACATACCTTCCTTCTTTTATCTATTTCCTTGAATTTTCAGATCGAATTGGATATTTAGTCGAATATTACTAGAAACGGATTTGAACATGGATTGATTAAAGTTGGATTCATCAGGTTACTGGATCATATCGGGGGTAAATGGATTGTATCGGGCTGAAGATATAAATTTTTGGATTCGGAAAATACCCATATTGCATGCATATCCGATCCATTGACAGGTCTAACTACAAAGGAACAAAGAATGAAGGCTACTTAAACAAACGAAGATACTAAGGCTTTGGAAAAGAGATAACAAGAAACAAAAAAACAACACAAAAAAGTAGTTCAGGTAACAAAATTCTGAATCTGTAAAACTCGTTATCCAACATAGAGATAATAACCATCGATAAAGTCATATTCCCTCATAGACAACAAGAAAACTACTTTTCCATTCATCCAAACGGCGCCATTCTTGACTAAAAAATATAGGCAATGGCTGTAGTGTTATGATGCAGTGAGACAAGCTGGTTAAGCCATTCCTAACCAAAAATTGATCAAGACCATTACATACCAGGTGGATGTTTAAAATATTTTAGAAAAATCAGCAATAAAAGCTTCTAAGCAGCAAAACTTGTGCATTGTGAAGGCAAACCATTTTCTAGCTATCACCCTAAAGAAAAATGTAATTCACAAAAAGTTTTTCTAAAATATATAAATATATGTGTGTGTTGCATCGCTGCATCAGGAATACAAAGATGTGGACTTGTTTATCACAACATTACTTGGTAAAAAAAATCAAGGAGAACCGAAATAACCCATCAAATCCACCCCCACATAAATAAAATAAATATATATATATATATATATTAAAACAAAATTAGATAGATAACACGCCATGCCAGGGATGCAAGTCGTCTTGTGAACACATCAAGTTGTTTCACGAGCCGATCCATGCTGAGGTGGTCAATCTGACTCATACTTGTCTTAATATCTGTGCCACGATGCATTCCAACTGAGTACATGGTGTAAGGCCAATATTTTGTCAACACTAAAAGTGGGCATGGATAATGGGTTCATGTGGTGATAATAAAACAAGAAAAATGAAAATATTGCTATAAGATCATACTTATAGATTGAGATGTACCTTTACATTCCTGAAGTCAGCTAAAGCATGGGATGCTACATGATATACAGTTAACGGCCTACCAATAAAACCACGTCTGTAAGCATATTCTGCAGTGGGTATATTATACAACTCTTCCTCGGAAATACCCATCATGACATTTTCAGCATTGTCAATTGATGCTTCTACTGATGACCATCCCTTGGATTGCTCAACAAGCTCTAAAATCTTTACAATGGACGGAAAATTAATAGATATTTGGGAAAACAGAAGGAACCTATTATTATTTAAAAAAGTATTGTGGATGCATATTTCTTACTTTGTTAGCTGTATCATTGGCACGTGGAATCTTGTTCTTATGTGCAGCTATAAGCGCTGCATAGCAGAATTTGTTCAAACCAAGACCAGCCGCAGTCATATCACGCACAATTGCATACCTACAAAATTAAAGAAACAATATCCCGCAATTATTTAAGGTTTCCTATTAAGTGACAGCAGGAGTTAGCAGATTCACCAGAGCAGTCATAAGCTCTGTGTGTGTGTGTGAGAGAGAGAGAGAGAGATCTGCTTTTGAAAGCATAAGAACCCACTTGACAATATGATGGAAAGACCAGTAGCAACTTCAACAAATGATGATATGAACCAATGTTTATCAAAACCCGAAATAATACAAAAATTTCGATGGATTGAAAACAATCCAAATCCACAGTTTCAACCAAACATAACGAATGTATCAGTACAATCCTAGTGATGCATAATAACAAGATATAAGTAAGGGATCAAAATCAAATGTAAAACAGCATAATAAATAGCATACACTCTATCTAATCGGCCAGTGGCAGCATATGCATTCAGTAGACATACAAACGTTTCCCCAGAAGGCTTTACGCCAAGTTTCTTCATTTCTTCAAAAATCTTCAATCAAAGTGAGAATAGATAGTCATGAAATTACAAATTCAATATAATAAAATAGGGAGGATGCCATTCTCGAATTAGGTATGGTAAAAGTCAAAAGAAACATACCCGGGTTGTTTCATTAGAGTTCTGGCATTTCCCACAGGTTGAGATCAAGAAGTTGTATAATGCAACCTATGAATAAAAGAATATTGTTAGAAATTAAGGCCAACTTAAAGTAGATTCAAGCAAACAAGTAACTAATAGGCCACAAGTGTGAGTTAGATTGAAGAAAAAGATGAGTTATTTCTCTCAACAGCTGAAGTCCCAGATTCCAATGATAAAACCAGTTTGATTGACCAGGATTAATCAGGTTTCTAGCTTACTCCAGAAGAAAGATTATATAGTCATATACCTAAATCTGTATGATTATAGCCATTTGAGGGCTTCTAGAAACAAAAGAAGGTTATTGTGATCGCAATTATCTTCTGTTTTTCTTCCATTTTGGTAAATGAAAACTTGGGATGATAGAAGGATTCTCTAAATCACATGTTAGACAGTCGAGAATTAGATGTTCATACTCACGAGTAAGAATAATTTTCTACTCAAAAGTAAATGGTGGCCAAAATTTGCTAATATCCCACCACCTCAAAATGGTATCCATGTTCAAAATTTTCTTGTCCAAAAATGAGTGACTTTTTTCTATGAATTTGCTACATTACCTTTGCCAACTATCATGTCTCAATATACGACTTGCAACGCTAAAATTTAAATACTAAGGGCATTCGTGTATATGTTCTAGTAAAACTGCATAAATTGTGATCCCTACCACAATCCGGCCAAGACTTGAGAAATTGGAAAGAGACTTCTTGTGGTAAGGTCAATCGGAGGGTCATAAGTTCCACTTAGTGAATTGGGAGAAAGTTTGTGCTAGGGTGCAAGAGGGAGGTCTGAATGTAAGAAAACTCAAAACTTTTTAATGAGGCATTGTTAGGGAAATGGTTGTGGAGGTATCTTACGGACAAGGAATCTTTTTGGAGAAAGGTGGTGGTTTACAAGTAGGGGGCAGGGGTTCATTGTTGGTTTCCAAATGAGGTTATTTCTCTGTTTTGGGTGGGAGTGTGGACAGTCATCAGAAAAGGGGCTCTTTTGAGAGATTCGTTACTTTTGAGATTGGTAGCGGAGCTACGGTCTGTTTTTGACGAGATAGATGTAGTGGAAACTCGAAATTGAGGGAGGTGCTCCCTATTCTGTTCAAGGTGGCCATGGACGGATTGTAGAGTTAATTCAGTGTTGTCTATGGAGGATGGAAAACCTACTTGGAGCCCAATGTTTAGAAGGAATTTCCATGACTGGGAGGTTGATTCAGTAGTGCAGCTCTTAAAGATGTGTTAAACATTGCGTGGGTGATGCCTAGCTCATTTAAAGATGTGTTGTTGTGTTGGTCTATTTATAAGAGGAAGAGGAAAAGGAGGAATTTTTTTGGGGAAACGATTCCTTTAGCTGTGGTGTGGACTATTTGGGGGGAGAGAAATAAAAGGGCGTTTGAGAACGAGGAAAATTCTATGTTTCAGCTGGAAGACACCATGTTTCGCACTCTATTTTTTTGGTGTTCTGAGTCGTTGGAGACTATTCGGACTAATTATTCTTTTGTAGAATTTGTAAATTGCTTTTTTTTATAAGTAAAGAGTATATAAATATGAGCGTCAAAAAACGTGAACACTAGTAGACTATTTGGCGAGGAAAATTCTATGTTTCAGCTGGAAGACACCATGACTCTATTTTTTGGTGTTTCTGGAGACTATTCGGACTAATTATTCTTTTGTAGAATTTGTAAATTGCTTTTTTTTATAAGTAAAGAGTATATAAATATGAGCGTCAAAAAACGTGACGCGTCCTTAGTACACTAGAATTATACAAAGCTCAAGAGCTACTACCCACTAGAAATGTTATTTACAAACTCTACAAAAGACATTTTCGAAGCCGGTGGATAGTTCACAGCCTCTACACACCAAGAGAATAGAGTGCGAAGCAAAGAATTCTTCAAGACCAGAATAGACTTTTCCTCATTGTCGAAAACCCGTTGATTTCTCACCCTCCAGATCACCCAACAAACTGCCAAAGGGGCAGCCTCCCAAATCCCGATGCACCTGTTTCTGCGTTGAAGGGACCAACACCTCAACAGCTGAGAAACTGATCTCAGCATCACCCAAGGCACCTTAAAAAGATTCAACAACAAACTCCACAGATCTAAAGCGACCGGACAACGAAGAAGCAGATGGTTCACGCTCTCCTCGCTCGCCTTGCACATGAAACACCTGTTCACTAAAGAAATATTCCGCTTCTAAAGATTATCTACCGTTAGAATAGCTTCCCATACAAAGAAGGCCACTCTCTTGGGCGCTTCAAATTTCCACACAGCTTTCCAAGGAAAAAAATTCCGCTCACAATTCAACAGCCTCAAGTAATTAGATTTAACCGTGAATATCGACCTTAGCTGCCTTCCAATCACTCTATCTTCTCGCCTCTATCAATCTTCGAGCCTCAACAACTCAAGAAATCGCAGCGACTCACCTCCCAATCATGAAAATTTCTCCCGAAAACTGGACTCCAAGTAAGTCTACCATCCTCCTTGACAACACCGAGCTAACCGAACAGCCCTTATCCCTAGTGACTTCAAATACTGAAAATCCACCTTCAGCCTTCCTCTCTCCACACCATCTATCTTCCCAAAACCTAACTGTCTCTCCACTTCCCACCTCAAAGGCAAGAAACCTCTTAACGGATCTCCACCCTTTTCTTATGCCCTTCCACACCCCCACCCCAAAAGGCAAAAACGAGAAACATGATCCCCAAACCATGCTTACTCACCACCAATCTCCTCCACAATGCCTCCCTTTCCGTGAGATACCTTCACAGCCACTTTCCCAGCAATGCCTCATTAAACACTTTAAGACTCCTAACCCCCAACCCTCCCTCTTGCATTCTAGTACAAACCTTATCCCATTTGACTAAATGGAATTTCCGCTCCTCTGACCGACCTTTCCATAAAAAATCTTTTTCCAATTTTTCGAGTCTATTCCTAGAGGCGAGGCATCACAAACAGAGAAAGGAAATAGGTCGGTAAATTTGAAAGTGTTCTTGACTAGTACCAACCCCGCCCCTGGAAAGCAATTGTTTCTTCCAACCCGCCAAACTGCTCGAACCGCCGACAACCGAAACCCACATAGCTTTGCTTCCACCGAGCACCAATGGGAAGTCCAAGGTATGAGGAAGGGAGAGTCGCGGCCTTGCACCCAAAAAAGTCGACTAAGCTCCCAATGTCATTCACCACACCTACTGGAATAATCTCACTCTTGAGGATATTTACTATGAGCCCAAACCGCTTGAAAAAACAAGTAACACCATTCAAGGTAACCTAGAGCCTTCTCCGCCTAACAAAAACCAATGTGTCATCCGCAAAGAGCAAATGAGATACCTCTAACTCCGACTCACCTCACTTCCCACCTTAAAACCAGATAAATCCCCCCGGACGCCTTTTCCAAAAGTTTACTCAAAGCCTCCATCACAAGAATAAACAAAAAACGGGATAATGGATCACCCTATCGAAAGCCCCTCGAACTATGAAAAATCCGAGAAGGTTCCCCAGTTGACCAAAACAAAAGCGAACCGAAGAGATAAAAAAGCGGACCTCCATTTATCCCCAAACCCCATTCTATCCATCATATAGAGCACAAAGTCCCGGTTGACATGGTCATATGCCTTCTCAATATCCAACTTACAATAAACCCGAAACACCTTGCTTGATTTTGTCACCTCGGTCTAAAAGTGAACATTTCTAAGTCTCGAAATTATTCCCATGGGAATGTAGAAAATATCGGGAATTGGCTGCCTTCTTTGGTTGTAAAGTGACTTCCCTTCCTTCTACCTACTTGTCTTCCAGAGCTGCTTTCAGTGAGAGCTCAAATATGTGGTTCCTGTTAGAAAGATTTCAATCAAAGTCGCCCGGCAGTCGGAAGAAGCAAGAGCTTGTTTCAAAGGCTTCAAAGGCCGCCTTACTCTATAAAGAGCACGTGTCTTCGATGCCTACTTACTTTATGTCCTTGTTCGTCATCCCGTCATCGCTAGCCGAAGACCGGAAAATTTTGAAAGGGACTTCTTATGGGAAGGTTCAATGGTGGATCGGAAGTATCACCTAGTCAAGTGGTCCAAGTGTGTTCTCGTATAAAATCCGTGGCTTAGGGGTTAAAAACATCCGAGCTTTCAATAGAGCTTTGGGGTAAATGGTTGTGAGATTCTTGATCGATAAGGACGCCTGCTGAGGAAATTGGTGGTGAGCAAGTATGGGAAGGAAATCATCTTTGGTTTCCTAAGGATGTTTCCTTGTCTCATAGGGGGGAGTTTGGAAAGGAATCCCGAAGGGTGGGACGCCGCTAGAAACATCTCTTTTAAAGTAGAGATGGATCTTCTGGCCGATTTTGGTCGGATAGGTGGTGTGGTCCCGGAGCTATGGAGAGCCTTTCCTAGTCTTTTTAGCATCTGTGAGTGACAAAGAAATTATGATTAGTGATATTATTTCGCCGAAGGAGGTTCGATTAGTTGGAATCCAGGGGTTTCTTCAGATTGGGAAGTGCAGTTTCCTCCAGCCTCTCGAGTTGTTTTATTCTCAAAGACCGGATAGGAGTCATGGACAAGGTCATCTCGGATAGGCTAAAAACAAAATGTTCTCGGTTAAGTCTTACTACTTTGGTTCAGATTTTGGGGAAGGGGTCTGCTTTCCTGAAAGCTATTTGAAGTCTAAAGCTCCTTAGAGTTGCCTTCTTTATTTGGGAAGCGGTGAACTAAGCCATTCTTACGGGATAATCTTAGAGGCGGGAAGGTGGTAGTAGCCGGTGTTATATGTGCAAATGTAATGGCGAGAGTGCCGATCATCTTTTGCTTCACCGTCCGGTGTATGTGCCTTGTCGGACTACATTTTTCACATTTTTAACTTGTCTTGGGCCATGCGAATCCATTAAGGATCTCTTCCTTTGTTGGTCCTCGCACAAGAGGAAACGGAGAGATTTTATTTGGCGCATCTATTCCTTTGGGGAGTATGCCGGGTGATTTGGAAAGAAAGCGAATAGGAGAGTTTTTGATAACGTGGAATGGTCTTTGTCGTCAAGAATGAGCCGCTCACCGCTTTTTTGGTGTAGTGACGGTGTTAGGTTTGAGGTTAACTCTTTTCACGACTTTGTAGTGAATTTTTGTAATCTGTAATTATTGGAGTTTTCCTCCTGTGTAAATAGGCTGCGGCTCCTTATTTGCCGCTTTTGATTTTTAATATATACCTTACTTATCAAAAATAAATAAAGAGGTGAAGTGAAATGAAATGCTTTAAGCAGAACATCACAAAAAAAAAAAAAAAACACTACTCGAGGGAATCGGACAAAGAAGTACTTCAAACTCTAACAAACATATGCACATCATTCTGAATCATAAAAAGCTGCAGAAACCATATACTCCATTTGTTGCACTCAAAGAGTCAAAGAGTCCCCATTTGAAAGGTCAAAACTTTAAGTTGGAAGTAAACAACATAACTAGTATTTTTTGTTCTATTTAGCCTGTTTATTTTATCAATGAGGGGTAATGACAACATTGAAACAGAAATCGATCACCTTAAGAAGAATGTCTTGCAGCTTATTGGGCTGTGGTGCTTAATGATAGATCCCTTCGAGGGGGGGTTTTTTGTTTATATTACAAACAGCTTTGTCAATATTTAGTTGATAGTGGCTTGTATATGTCCCGTGTACAAGGACGCGTCTCCTGAATAGACGCCTTTATTTATACAAATTATTTACTTATAAAAAAAAAGTTGGAGCTTAATTAGCATCTACAAACTTAGTTTTCTAAGCAATTCAAATGGCTGATTCCAAAAGGGCTGGAGGAGGATGACTCTACAAAGTAGAGAGTGCAACAGTTGAAACTAAAGGAAACATAAAGTAGCTAAGTAAAACTTGTTTATAGTGAAACCTGTTGTTTTCAACTGCATAATTTATTTGATGTTTAAGTGCAGTATGTTTTCAACGGCTAGTGACATGCCTTTTCCGTGGAAGAGTGTTTGGAAATCAAGGGCTTCCTTCGAGAGTGGGGTTTTTTATGTGGGAAGCTGCACTTGAAACCATCATACCAGGAGATAATTTGAGGAGGCAGAAAAAAATCTATACTAATTGGTGCTTTATGTGCAAGAGAGACGGAGAAAGCGAGAATCATCTTCTAATCCATTGCCCGGTTGCAAGGGACATTTGGAGCTTTGTGCTGAATCTGTTTCAGGTTCCCTGGGTGATGCCTAATTCGATCAAGGAGCTGCTTATGTGCTGGACTCTTTACAAACGCAAAAGAAAAAGTTACTTGTGGGATGTTGCCCCATTGTGGTCTGTTGGTCCATTTGGAAAGAAATAAACCTTAGGGCTTTTGAGAATGAAGAAAGGAGCTTGGAGGGGATCAAAGATCAGATTATTCAGATGATGTTTTTCTGGTGCGACGAGGCCGTTTCGAGGGGTTCTAATCCTTTTGTAGAGTTTGTGGATAACATTTTTGTTGGCTAGCTAGGGATTGGCTGTATATTGTCTATGTACATAGGAGCCGTCACCTGTTTTGAAGCTTTCTTTATATACCATATTTACTTATCAAAAAGTGTAGTATGTTTAAATGTCTACTAAAAACTAGAAGATACAATCAATCGGAATTATCTGCCAAAAACAAAATGAAATATGGAAAATGAAGAATTAACATACATCAGGAACTAAACCCATGGATTTCATTTGATCGCGGAAGAAAAAAGCGTCCTGCAAGCGAGCCCCTTTCATTGTACCGGCGATCAAGGCATGGAATGTATCCCGCTCTGGTTTGACCCCGTCCAGCAACATATCATCATACACATCTCTCAACAAATAAGACCTAACAATACACAAAACGATAGAAACACATACACACAGCATGTGAGAAATGCTAATGCTTAATAGTGCACAAAACAATACGCACACAAGGTGTTTGAGAAGATGCGTGAAGGAGAGGCAAAGACCTCCGTTTAGCGTTGAGAGAGCCAATGACGGTGGTGTACTCAGCCTCATTGTTGGCGTAATTCCTCTTATCGTAGTCTTGTGCGGAAACGGCATAGTGCCGGCGGCCGAGGGGTCGAAGCAGCGACGACGAAGAACGGTGGATCCCTGACGGAGAGCAAATGAAGAATTTTCGATTAGTTTTGATTAAAAAGAAGAAAAACGAATCTCTATGAGTACGAGATTTGGGAATGGGGACGAACCGGAGATAGTACGAAGGAACCTCATGGAGAATAACTGTGAGTGAAAGTGGAGGGGAACTGAGGGTTTTTGTCGAAAAACTTTTCTAAAACCTCGGCTGTCTACGAGATTATTAGTACACGTAAATAATTTATACTTATTGTCTTTACTTGTAAATACTAACAAATATGGGATAATCATGATATTACAAATTACAATATCTTAATACCGATGTACTCAATAATTGAGTATGATGTGGTTTTGTTTATAATGTTTTATCTAAATTTGTAATGAATCTGTTGACGTAGATTAACGGAGGATATCAATAGTAATATTTTCTTTGAATTGCACCTAGAAAGATTAAATTGAGGGAAAAATGTTCGGGGAAAAAAGGGGTGTAATTAAAAGATAAAAATACTCTTCATATAATCCTTCGTTAATCCATGTCAACAGCTTCGTTATAAAAAAGGATGGACATTGACAGCAAGAATCGCATCACACTCAATTATTATACATTGGTAACATTCTAAATATTGTAATACGATTGGTTAAATCGGGTTACCTACAAATAATATCATGGTTATTTGAATATTTTTTTCAAAAATAAATTAAATAAACATTAATGTAGTCGGATGGATTATATATATATTTTTTATTTTATTTTTGATACGAAAGATGTACCCAAAGATGTACCCCTTCGTTCCTTAATGGGTGTCCTGTTTGATCTTGTACACAAATTCTAAAAAAAAAAAGATAATTAACTTTATTATAAATATCAAAATATTGTATGTTTCTTAAGGATACTTATGTAAAAGTGAGGTCTATCGATTAAGGTGTAGTTAAATTAAAAATAAAATAGTAAAAGTAATTTCAAGAAAAATAAATATTAGAAACTAGTCACTTTATTATTTCATCATGCTCCCAAAATAATGTAAGCAAGCATGTTTAATACTTTCATTTGTCGGTCAAATGATTCACTATTTTATTTTTTGATGATTTATTTTAAAGGTCAACTTTCAAATATTATGATTTGACTCTCCATAAACTTCAATCCTATCATGCAAATATAATATAAACATGTCGACTACGTTTAAATATTTTTCTAAATATAACCAACTATAATGATACATACATACATACATACATACATACATATATATACATACATACATACATATATATATATATATACATACATACATATATATATATATATATATATATATATATATATATATGTTTAAATATTTATGTTTAAATATAACCAACTATAATATATATATATATATATATATATATATATATATATATATATATATATATATATATATATATGTATGTATATGTATATGTATATATTAACTATCAAACTTTACAACTGTTTAGATGGAATAGAGGGAATACAACTTCCCCTTTGATCGATGCAATAAAAGTTGAGGGATTTCCTTGCATTCTTACTCATTATATGTTTGGTTAAGTTTCCTCTAGACTCTAGCTAGATAAATTGTTCTTGACATTCTCCTTCACATATAGTACTTTCAGCCATTACATTTATATATATCTATCGATCTTTCTTGTGTTTTGTTGCTTTCTTTACTAACCAACATATTTTTTACTTTTCACTATGATCATCGATCCTTTATTATCTTATTTTTGTTAGCAAGTGTATGTCATTCACATGTGAGCAAAACTGAAGCAAATTGGTATGCCAATAGCAAAAAAGAGTGACCTCTTCTTATTTTTTACATCATATCGTCAATTCATACAATAGCGAATTGAACAAAGTAGATAATTTTGTGTTTATCAACAAAACTCCATGTTGTGCTTTTGTGCTACGCCAAATGTAAACTAAAATTCCTTCAATATTTGTGCTCATCAAAAGCCATAAATGCTCCTAGCTTTTGAAAGGATATCAATAGATATGAAAATTAAGAAGAAATACTCAAGCTATCCATAGGATGGATATTTACGCACGCATGTGAAATATAGGATTTACATGGGGGAACGCTATTTGCACCCCCCTAACCTCTAAACACTCCCATTTACTAAATACACCCCACTCTTGTTTCAAAATCTTTTTAAAAAAAACTTAACACACACATACCCCTATTTGCTATTTTACCCTTCCTAAACTAGCCTAGGTTAATAACATTGAATACCCCCCCCCTCGAATAAGCTTGTAATTTTCCTATTATTCCAATTAATTTCCTAGGATTTTATGGATATTTTGGGCGTTGGTTAAGAATTAATTGTGGTCGAGATTCTATTTTTATGCATTCTTGTGCTTCATGTCGGTTTCTTGACGATATGTAAGATTTCAAAGCTCAATGTATGCAAATTGAGGCAAATTTGGGGACAGATTGAAGTAGATCAAAGTTTGAGGCTGAATAAGGACTAAAATGTGAAGTCTGGAAGGAAAAGGACTTCGCAGCCAACATCAGAACCTCAGTGACACCAGAGCTCGTTCCAAAAGCCAGGGGGTAGCGTTGCTAATTCTTAAACTCCTCATTAACTTGGTGGCACGATCACAGCATGCCACGTCACTCCTCCGCCCGTCGAGCCTCCTGCCCCACATGTTATCCCTCTTGGAGCCCAAGACTCAATCTGCTTCGCACCCTCTTGTCTCTCACAAAATGACATGAATCTTTGCTGATAGTTCGCGTGTTTTGAAGAATGGACCTCCCATCATTAGCCACGACCCACCCCTTTTCCCTCACATTCCAGCCCATATTGTTTCCATGGATCAACTGATTTCTCTTATACTCTTACATATTGCCCTCCCTTAGCTTGTCTAATACTCTATGCTGTTTGGGATCATTTGAAGTGAAAAATAGATCAAATTTGGAGAAACAAACGAGACACGCATAGCAGCAACCCTCTCTCTTCATTTTCTCTCATTTTGTGTCCAATAAAAACTAGGGATTTCAATCAGTTCCTACATTAAAAGTATTGTACACTTTATACTTTATTTTAATTTAATGATAATACATTTTATTGAAGATTTAATTTTTATTTTCCTAGTATCATGAGCTAAATTATTTGTTTAGGGTTTTGATATGATTGTGGTTTGGAGGTTGTGATTTCAATTTAGGTATTTATATTAATTGTTATTCATCCGTTTTTAATATTATGTTGTGCTCTTAATACTTACAATAATATGATCACCTATTACACAATTTTAGAATTTATAGAGTTACAAAAGTGACTTAGTAATTTTGAAAAATACATCATAGTTGTCTTTTGGTTAGGTTAGTCCACGTTATCTTCCTTAAGATAGTCAATTGGGGTTTTATATGTTTGAAAGCAATTAATGAGATAATTGCATATGTAGTGAAAACCTAATAATTTATATCGTTAATTAACACTGTTATACGAAGCAACAACCCTTAGCGGTGACTTTTGAATCCCCGACTTCCAAGAATAGAATAGCATTAATCGCAATCTCGTATTGAATCACAACGGAAGAGCCAATTAAAAGTCAAAAACCCTAGACCCTCTCGATTGAAATAAACCCCATTTTAGTATTGCTTTTTTTTATTTTCTTGTTTAGCATAATTGATTAGTACTTAAATCACTCAAAATTGATATAGAATCAAAATTGCAACGTGCTTGGTGTAGACACTCCAATCTCGTACCATATATTTTAGTTTATTTTAAAAAGTTCCATACGCAAAATAGACTAACTAAATTTTGTTAAAAATAATGCAGGATGCAAAATGCCAATGGAAGACGTTGAGGGGCCTAAGTGTGAAAAAAAAGAAAAGTCCAAAGCAGGTTAAAGGTCAAGAAAGAGGGAGGAAAGTACAAAACAACAAAATTAAAGGACTTGTGTCGCACTTGTTATTTTGGTGTTGCACCAAAAAAGCCACTTTCCCAGAAATTTGCTTATTTGTTCTGGTGTCGCACCATAATGTAACAGTTTCAACTTTTGATGATTTTTTGGTCAATTTTCTTCCTTGGTTGACTCAATTTTGTGCACCCAAGTGTCCCCCAACGTGGCCAACAACAACAATACGTGGAATGAGCCTTTTGCATGTCCTTTGACTATAAAAAGACAATTTCCTCATCCATTTGCTAGGTTAGAAGCCATACACTAAATCAATAAGCCATTGTTGGAAGTCCTGCACTTGAGAGACATCTGTAGCTTAACCTTTTGCTGCAAATTTCTCTCTTGAAGTCTTGTTTAGTTGTTCGTCATCTTAATCAAAGTCTTCCTTGAAGCCTAAACACTACAAGAAAAGTCCAACAAGAAAACCAAACACAAAATCAACCAACAAAACAACAATCAAAGCCTTCTCTTCTCAAAGAAGCAAAAGACAAAAGAAACACACCCACGACCATAGCATAAACACTCTATTTCCAACTCACCAAAGAGCATATCAAAATCTTTAAATCCAAGTCTTCATCTCTTGTCATCTTTATTTTTCTTTGGTTGAAGTAATTACTTTGAATATCTAAGTAATTTGACTAGGCAACTTATCAGTCTCTACTTTTATAACTTGTTTGATTTTTCTTCATCTTGCAACAATGTAGGTATCTAACTTGTTTATATTGTAAATTTGTTACTTTACTCTTAAAAACGTCATTTATGAAGCTCATTTTGGATCCCCATTTCCCTTTAAATAATAGTAGCTTATATTCCCATTTGTGAATGAATGGTTTTTTCATTCTCACTTATGGTTGAATGTGTTGTGCACATCGGAAGACTTTGCAAACAAATTAATAGAATATAACAAGATCAATAGTAAAGAAGAGAGAGAGATTGGGGCAAACGGACTATCGAAATTTTATTAGAGCTAACCATAAAAACGTTATAGGGATACAACTATTTATATGGATATAATAGAAACCCTAAAACCCTTAAATAAGGAAACCGAACAAAACTGCAAAACGGGACTAGGCGGTCGCCTAGTCCTCGACACTAGACGATCGCTTAAATTCCAGTAGCGCACTGAAAACCAACAACAAGTAGGCGGTGGCCTAACCCTTGACACTAAGCGATCGTCTTGTTTCCAGTAGCTCGGTCCGAAGTAATCATGACTGAGTGATCACCTAGTCCTTAACAGTAAGAGACCGCCTTGTCCTCGAGGGAACTGGCATGTTGCCTAGGTAATCGAGTCATCTCATTCTCAACATAATGGTTTCCCCTACTTCCCTACTTTTCATCTTTTTTATCCCTTCCATATATGAGCTAAAAGGATGACATTTTGAGTTTCAAATAACTCCATATTCCAACTCTAATTCATATGTTATGTCAAAGTGGAAGACTTGTTAAGTTTTAGTCATTTTTGAGCCATTGGAAATATGGATTAATTGCAGGCCGGTACATTTTCCTAAAATTGTAACCGCTCCACTACCTTCTTCTTTTTTTTAAACTGTTTAAGTCCACCTTTATATTATTTTTTTCATTAGTGTATGTCTTCTTCACACCCGACTGAGCCTCATCGCTTTCTCTCTTACATGCCCGGACGAAAATACCATTAAAACGTCACTCTTCTCTGACTTTCCTCTCTCTCTCACACACATTTTCTCTCTCCCTCACCTAGAACCATTTCCAATTAAAGTATGAAGTTTGCTTTTCTCCTTTGATTCCAACGTCATCATTAATTTGCTTATGCCCCTTTGATTCCAGTGCATGATTGTTCAACTTCCCACTCAAAACCAAAAGTCATTCAACTTCTCATTTCCCTTGCATTCATATAACCAATTGATGATAGTTAATGACTATTGCAATTGATGCGTGGGATAGTTAATGACTTTTGATCTATCCCTCGCAGTGGTCATCATTATTTATCAAATTGCAGTGAGACTTTTGTTTCAATTCATCACCTTAAAAAAGAAATGGATTCTCAAATGTGAATGAAATCACAATTGACAATTCCAAGTACGGTCCTCGCCTTCTCCCCTTCTTTGATGCCCAAAATGTTAAGCGATGCCAAATGTTTTTCCTTACGATGCCCAAATTTGGGGAATGACTTTTGCATTGTGATACCCAAAATTTTGAGCGATGCCCAATGTTTTTCCTTGCGATGCCCAAATTTAGGCAGTGAGGTTAGTACATTTTGTTTGTTTTCTTCTCTTTCTTTCTAGTATCGTTCCTTTCGAAATTTGGGCATCGTTTAAAATTTTGGGTGTCGTTCAAAATTTTGGGCAGTGGCTTTTGTATTGCGATGGCCAAAATTTTGAACAACGACCAAAATTTTGAACGATGCCCAATTTTTTTCCTTGCAATGCCCAAATTTGGGCAGTGGCTTTGTCTGCGCGTCTTTCCTTCATTAAGGGTATCTTCGTCATTTATTCTATAAAATATACTGTGCGGTTAAAAAAAATCATCGTGAACTTTTGGGGTTATATTTTCCCTACAAGGGACCGACCCGAATTTCTCGCAAATTCATTTGTATATTATTTGTGACCCATTCTTTGGCCCAAAAATAATATGGCTTTCTTGTTATATTTTGAAGTCTGGTTGCATCTTTTTTAAAAAGGGGTAAATCTGGGTCGGTACTTTTGGAGAAATTATAACCTCTCAAGTCCAGTTTATTTTTATTAAACCGATAAAGTATACTTTTGGGGCTAAAATGACGAAGATACCCTTAATGAATAAAAGACACACATACAAAACCCAGCCCAAAATTAGGCATCGTAATGAAAAAGTTGGGCATCAGAACACAAAACTCTGCCCAAAATTAGACATCACAATGAAAAGCTGGGCATCGGGTAAATATTAGACTTTGGGAATGAGAAAATGTATCTTACTTACTTTCTCTCTCTCTCTCTCTCTCTCTCACTCTCTCACTCTCTCACCACTCACTTGGGAATGACAAAAAGTCACCTTGGGAGCTTGAACTGATTTGAGGACTTTTCACTAACTGTATGTCTCTTGTTCTCCCCCAGGAAAAGAAAGCTAGTGGAGACCATCATGAGTGCCTTTCTCTAATAACTTATTTGAGGAAATCAAATTCTTTTCTTCACTTCCATTGCCCAAAGTACAAGCCCGGTTTTGGAGGAGTTCAAAGTGATCGATTAAACAGGGCCCCCGAATGTAAGAGGGCCCAATTTTATATATGTGTAGGCTAGTTCTATTTAGATATATTATAAAGAAATATAGTTAATAAACAAACTGTCTTTTCGCTTAATTGGTTGGCTAATTGTATAAAGGGGGTGAGTGGAGCAGGAAGTCTTGGGTTCAAGGCTATTTCTATTATATATATATATATATATATATATTGGGTTTATGGTCAATTATTAATTTTTTGTTAAATATGCATATTATATTGTATATTCCCCCGATTTAGTTAAATAGTCCCTTATACTATTTTGAGATGTTTTACATAATAATCAACTTTTAAAAAATATGCTTATAATTTTCACAATCGGTTCAAGCCCTTGCTTCGCTATTTTTGTAATTTTTTTAATTTTGGATCTACGCTTATTAATTTTTTTATATACATATTATATCATATACTCCCCCGATTTAGTTAAATAGTCTCTTATACTATTTTGAGATGTTTTACGTAATAATCAACTTTTAAAAAATATGCTTATAATTTTCACAATCGGTTCAAGCCCTTGCTCCGCTATTTTTGTAATTTTTTTAATTTTGGATCTACGCTTAATTATTAATTTTTTTATATGCATATTATATCATATACTCCCCCGATTTAGCTAAATAGTCTCATATACTATTTTGAGATGTTTTACGTAATAATCAACTTTTTAAAAAAATGCTTATAATTTTTACAATCTTTCATCTTTATCATCCACTTATATTGTAAGTATAATAGTTGTGGTTAAGTACTTTTTTATTTATTACCAACTTCAAAAATACTTATATATGTTTTAATTACTCCGGAACCTAATAAATAAAGAGTTATTATATAAAGATAAAGATTTAGTATTCGGTTCCAGCAGAGTTATTCAACTTTAATTTTATTTTACGTTCGTTAAATTTACTTATAAAAAAAGTTAGTTGATCGTCAATTTTTTTCTCTGAGTCATAAAAATTAACAATTGATTGGGTATATAATATCAATATTTCAAGCAAAAATCAAAATTTCTTATTATGTTACTATCATTTGTATTGCTTATGTTTATTTAATTCTTGGTTTTTTTACTTGAATTTATAGTGCATAATACATGTTAGCAAAAAAATATCCATCCACAAGTCAAAACATAAATAAAAGAAAAAAATTGATTGAGTACATTTTTTTAGTGCAAATTATTTTAACGAATGAATAATAACAGTTTTCAGTAATTATTTAATACTTATTTTCTTATATGTTTGGGTATTATCCATTTTTAATACTTCAATTCTAATGATGAAAAGTCAAAAAAAATCTTATACTTATATATTTTTAAGGTTTAAATCTCAATTTGGTCACCCTACTTTCGGTCAAAAGTCATTAAGTTCACCCTACTTTCGGTCAAAAGTCATTAAGTTCACCCTACTTTTTTTTTCATCAATTTAATCACTATACTTAGACATAAATATCAATTTCATCATTCAGTCCAAAATTTTTGTTGAAAACTTTAAAAAATTCCTACAATTCCAAAAATACCCTTACTAATATTTTAATATAATTTTCAATTTCCTCATTTCTTCAGTTTCCTCATTTTTGGAGCTTGGTTCCTCCGATATCAGTATCTTTTGCATCGCCTCCATATGCAGCCTGAGTCTGACGAGTTGCACCCTCCCCCTGCCCAACAATGAGGTCATTGGTTGTTTGGCCAATCTCAACTATGGTCTCACTGTTGATTCTCATTGTTTAGATTTATATATGCTCATACATTACATTAGTTTTATACATTAGTGGCTAATTAGGCTGCGTATCAATTAGCGTGGCAACTGTGTATAGAACTTTGCCAAGAATAGTTTGTTTTATAGGACTTCACAGGTTCAACGGAAGACCTCAGTTAAGCCTTCATCAGAAGACCTGCTACAGCAACCAGCGGCAGACCTTGTCCAGTCAAACAATTATTAGTGGATCAATTTAAATTTATCCTTATCAGTTTGAATTTAAATTGAGACATTCCCTAACATCTCAGACCCGCCGAAAGCAGCTTTCCGAAAAGCAGGAAGACTTTCGCAGATTGAACAGTGAAAGAGCAGGTGAACAGACTGTCAACTACTGTCTGTAAACAACTCCTACAGATCTGACATTCGGATTGCCCTACTTCCAATCTCTGCAAAAGATCTCTGCACCCATTCCCTGCTCAATATCTGTGAAGACGAAAATCTCCAAGACAGCTCCATGCATTTAATGCATTCAACCTAATAGAGCTGTTACACTTCGTCTTCTCCAACGGATCTCAAGAATGCTCCAGCTATAAATGCCGCCATTAAAGACTGAAGAAACACACTGGTTGAAATGCTCTGAAAATCTACAACAACTCTAAGTCTTTATACTCAGTGCATTCAAGAGATCCTAAACAGATCAAGAAGTCCTCGACAACAACAAGAAGATCTGCATCAATATTTATTATTTAGCTTCTTGTTGTTTTTCATTTAAAGCTATTCTTCTGCACGAATTAAATATCTTGTTTACCCAAATATTTAATTCCGAAACCCCCAAACACAAATCAATATTTTGTACACGATCCATTGGGTATATTCCTTGTAATAGAACTAGTGGAAAACATAGTGCACTTTTAAATCCAAGGTTGACTGCCTTGGTGGTGGACGTAGCACTCTTTATAGTAGAGCCGTCAAAATGGACCAAACCCGTTGGGTTGGTCCGCCCCGCCAAGTAAAAAAGGTGGGTTGGGTTGATAAATTATAGGTCCGCTGGGAGGCGGGCCTAACGGGCTTGGACCGCTGGTCACGCTGGCAAGGGGGCGGGGCGGTAACCCGCCAAACTTGAAAATTGAAAATATATTATTAGTCTAAAAAGAATTATACCGCTCTAGTAACTAATGACTATTGACTAGTATGTTATGTGTGTGTATGTATAATTGTATATTTCAAAAAAGTGAATCCCATCCAATCCACTGTTAACAACTTCAGTCTTCACATCACACACAATTCGGTGGTTCACTAACCCAAACAAATTCCAACTTCCAAGACTCCCCTAAAACCACTCATTCACTCAAGTCTCAAAATTCAAACTCAATTTAATATCTCAATTCATATCTCTCTCAGTCTCTCTTCAATCTTCCGAGTTCTCCACTTCTCTGCGAGCTAAACCATCGACCTCCATAGTCCATATCTACCTACCGAAAGCAACCGAGAAATCCCCGGAAAAGAAACTCCTTATTTGGTGAGAACCGTCCGTCTCTTCTCTCCGACATGCTACACTAAAATGGCTACTCTCTCAACGACAATCTTATCTTCTTTGACTATACCCTCTTCACCATCTCTTTATCTCACGACTAAACCACCGACCTCCACACCAACCTACCGATGGCAACTGACACAAATTTTAAAAGAAACTCCTTAGCTCAGGCAACGCCATTTAGGTAGGTGGAGGCTACTCAAATTAAGAATTAGAGAAACGTGGTATAAATAAGCAGAAGCAAGACCAAGGAGACCCGAATTGGGATTCTTCCCAATATGTATCACAAATCTCTTTCTTTACTTTTTTTTTAGCTATTCCTTGCACAATTTACAATTTGTATCACAAATCACAATCACAAGTAATTTGAATTTCTGGCAAAATCTCACTTGGATCATTGGATGGTTTGAGTCTTAGAGTTAGAGACAAAATTTCCTTCTTGGATGGGTTGGTCCGCCCCGCCCCGCAACCCAAGGTGGGTTGGGTTGGACCAATGAATTCGCACCCCGCCATTTTTGCGGGTTGGTCCGCCCCGCCCCGTCAATTGGCGGGCCCCGCTATTTTGCGGGTTGGTCCGCCCCGTTGGTCCGTTTTGACGGCTCTACTTTATAGTATGAACCATCCCAAAATACTTGTGTTCTTCCTTTACTGTTTGTTTACTTATTGAACTGTTTATTATTTCCTTTATCTATATCCTTAACAACAAACTTGAGTAACCAGTCAAGTCTACCGGTAGTCCTTAATCGGCAGACTTGAACCAGTTTCTTTGCAAGACTTCCGCTACTTCAATCTTTACAATAGATTGTAAGTGCTTGTCAAAAGAACTTACTTAAAAAGTTTTTAAGTGTATAATAAGCTATTCAACCCCCCTTCTAGCTTATTATTGTGCCCTTTGTGACCCACACTCATCAATCACCCATAATACTCCACCTCCACTACCAGCAGCCTTTCCTTCATTTTTTTCGTTCTCGAAAACTCTTCCAACTTGATGGTGCTTCTCCCCCATTTTAGTCTCTGGTGCTCCTTCAAAATCCTCTTTCACCTGTTCAAAAGGCTTGGCAACAACACTTGATAGACCCCTGGTCGCGGGTTTGTTCTTCTCCTGGCTGGAACTTCTCCCTTCTTTCCCCCTGGAAGACCTCTTTGGCCTGTTCAGAAAGTTTGGCCGCAGCTCCTGATAGACCCTGATTCTCCTCACTTTTTTCTACATCCCTCGCTTACTCCCTACATATTTTATGAGCGAAGAAACAATGCAACACCCAGTTTTATCTCTTTCTACATCGATCTGAGAATCTCTTCCGACGCATCACCACCATAGTCGCGCCATACCCATTGTCTCCACTCAACTTCAGTCCAGATCTATCTCTCCCTTCACCCACAGTCGGCCAAACCTCCCAAACAACGGCCCCCATCTTCAACAACGCCGATCTCCCTCTTCCCTTCAAAAACGCCCAGCGCCGCCCTCTGTTTTTCATGTCAATTCCATCCAGGTTGTGGGGAGAGGGCATAAGTGGGTTGTGAGGATGCGTTGTTCACAGGTTGCTTTATTTTTTATTTTGAACCCTCAACTTTTAACATTGAGAGTAAAACCCTTCAACTTAATAAGGGCATTTTGGTCTTTTCAATGATTTCCATCCAACATAACGGGAAGAAATGACTCGAGTGACCTTAATGAATGTTGAAGCCAAGTAGAGTGATTAAATTAAGGAAAAAAAAAGTAGAGTGAACTTAATGAATTTTGGCCGAAAGTAAGGTGACCAAATTGAGATTTAAATATATTTTTAAAGGCCCCTTATTTTCTTTTTGCTTTGGACCCTCAAAAGTTCAGGACCGCCTTGCCAAAGTATCCCCCTCCCCCTTCCTTCGTCAATCGTCTAAGATGCATACTAGAATTCCCATCTTGAATGGGCTTTTTCTTCCAATAGATGCGACATTTATGAGTATAAAAAAAGAATATCCTTCCTAATGCCCGTCTCGTAATTGATCTTTCTCAGGTGTCTCCGTGTAAGGCTCATTTGTTATTATAAAGTCTTTTAAACCAAAATTTGGAAATGATATCTTTATTACAAGGACTTCAAAATTAAACATTTTCATGACTTAAAAAATCACACGTTTGTATTGTTGCACTTCCATGCCAACTTTTGGGTCATTCGTTAAAATTTCATTTATTTTGTGGTTATAAAAGAAGTACAAGGTGAAGACTTTGAATTGTCATGTTTCAAATCAAAACATTAAAATGTTAATTTTGTAAAATGCCTTGACTAGGCCTTTTCATGTTAATTTTCACACCAAGGTTATGCTCAATTTCATTTCAAGTGTTAATATCAAACAACAACATGCTTTGGATATTTTAATAATTACTTGTTTAGAGTTAAACTTTCAAGTTGACTATATTTTGCTAATGAAAGCCTCAGATGTTAGTTTGACCTCCTTTCACCTCATTTATCACATAACATTTGTGATACTTTTGTGAACTTTTGACATGCCATTTTGTTCGAAATCAAAAACCATGAACTAAGGAACTTTGACCTACCATTAGGAGATCAAGCATGTTTAGCAACATTGAGACCGAAAGGGTAAATTGGGTGTCTAACACCTTCCTAATTCCTAACTTAGCCCCCGAACCTTTGAATATAGGTTTTCTTCTGTTCCTTTATAAACGAAAGTGGCGACTCTTGATTTAATATTTTCAAGAGTTCCATTTGAGGCCCAAGCGTATTCAACACGCTTAAGTTAGAATCATCGCCGTCATTCATTACAACGAGGGTTCGAAACGGGGTTCTCACACTTGGTACTCAAAAAAAAAAAAAAAAAAAACAACCAATTTACTTCCTCGTGGGATCAATATTCTATTTTATCACTTTACTACTTTTTTCGACCATATAAGCTTGCATGTTTGTATATTTTGCAACCAACCCTAACCCACCCTCCTTCTCACAAACCAAAACTCATGCAAACATTAAATATAGAGAGGGCATGGGAAGAAAAAAAAGAGAGAAGGGGATAAATTATTCCCTTAGATAGTAGAGTCAAAACTGGGCGAGAAAGCATGCCGAAAAGCCCGCCGTGAAACTGGGAAGTCGCGAACATAACGGCCTAAAAACCCTAGCTCAAACCGCCATGGCAAAAAAGCCCACGGGCTTTTGGGTTTATTTACCAATATACACTAATTAGGCAAAAAAAAAATGAGTTTATTTAAATATTTATTTATTTATTTTCAATTATTTAAATTCAAGAATCATGATAATTGATAGATTTAAATTTTCAACAAATAAACCATTAAATTTATAATATTTCAAATAACAAAATTACATATTCATTAATATATTCAAAATACTTAAATGAAGATTTGGACATTCTTATAAGTTTACTAATTTTGTTATTTACTTATCAGTCTTAATCTTCTTCAAAGTTCCATGAGCATACTGATACTGATCAGACTCCCGCATGTTTTTCAACTTTTTATGTTTCATATCACCTAAGAATACAATTTGTTGGAGAAGAAATTTAATACTTTCATTTAAGGAATAATGACACGTAAAAGTTGCAACATTAATTTGAATTCACCTTCATGTGCATGCTTCTCATATTGTTTTGGGGGGCCTTCCATACCAAAGTTCAGAGCATTAGCATCTTTCAAATTGGTCTCAGGAGCAGGCTGATTCATGTCATTCAAACTTCTACTTTTCACTGCCTCCTCTCATGAATCCTTCGTCACCTTTGAAGTCTGCATCAGACCAGAGCTACTACCTACAAGTTTCGGCCTATGTTTCCCCTTCCCTCGAGAAGGTATAACATCAATATTAAAATTATGGTGATTCTGGTTAAATTCCCCCAAATCAGCTAAAGTTACAAGTCCAATCCACATTCCACTAAACCAGAGTCCATAAAATGCGGGCAGCCCGCAGCCCGCCCCGCCCCAACCCGCAAAAGCACGCGGCCCGCACGGGCATAACCCGAAAAACCCGCATCCTAACGGGTATTAAAAACACCAACCCAACCCGCCCCTAATAGGGGCGGGGCGGGCTTTTGCCCGTTTTGACAGCTCTATTAGATAATATGGTAAATACTTATAAGAAAAGGGTAAAATTATATTATTAAAATAAGTAGTTGGGGTAACAGTTCGGGGGATGAAGCATGTATTGCTAGATACCAAAGTCAAACCATTTCCCAGTTTTTCATTTTGGTTATTCCTTATCATGCGCCCCATATTTAGTTAAACTAGTTAATAATAGTCAACTTCAGTTCAGTTCAGTTCAGATATCCACGTTTCGGTTTGTAAATGGTAATATCTATAAATTAGTTAGGAGCATATCTAATTCCACCACACACACGCGCGCGCACTTATATGTATCCATGTTTCTCAATATATACTTGAAACCTAACATGTTTGTTTGGTTAATTTTTCCATGTACAAAAAAGACATAGTAGAGGAGAAATAGACATATTGCGCTGAGTAGGAAAGTACGACAATTAGAGCTTGAACAACGGGCACAAGAATGACATAAACCATACGAACCAATAGAACATGAACATGTAGAGGAACAACATGGACTACCACTTCATGATGATGATGATGTTAAAAGAGAAGGGGTCATGTTTCATTTGATGAAGAGGAAGAAGAAGAAATATTTACTCCATTTCGTGTGCATACCTTCAACAAACACGCAACGGCATATATATAGGCTAGACAAGATCGTTGTGTGTTGAAAGTTAACATTCATACAGTGAAACAAATGGGGTGGCATGCATGTTCTAGCAAATCATGTTTCTCAAGAATGAAAGGATTTACTTGAAGCCTCCAACCTCTCGCAAATAAGGCTAGGATCATACAATGAGAACGATAAAGCGGTGGTGAGTGCTTTCATGGAACGGTGACACCGAGAGACCAATAACTTCCACTTGCCAATCAGAGAAATGACCATCACCACATTAGCTGATGTGTTTTGCATTACATGTCTTCCAATTTTTGGCAAACCACTCTTATCGTGATGACTTGTTACTTGAGCTTTCATCCTTGATATTTGTGAGTATTTGGGAGTGTCTCATGCCGAGGCAACTAAAGCAGTGCATGGTGTCAGAGGGGTCTTTTGTGAGGCTAGAGTGGCTACGTACGCAATCGATTTGTTTCAGATAGTACCTCCGTTGATATTATTAAAAAACTTATTAGTAATGTATGACATTGATGGGTTTGTTTAATTGTATGCCATGAATGTATAACTCTAGTATGATGTTTTAGGCTCATGTAAATTTATGACTTGATAGTATAAACTCTAGTTTAGGTTGAAGTTGAACAAAACTGGTGGAACAAAAAATTGTTAGACACTTATACAATGTTCCACCAAGACTTGTTCCACCAATCTTGGAAAGTGTCACTTTTGGCCTAAATTGAAATTGACAGTTTGCCTTCTGTTATTGTATTTCCTTCAATAATAGCTCATTGTGTATTTGATTAAGCTACTACAAGTGCTCTTTTATACATGTAAATCATTAATCGTTAAATACTAGAAAAGTAAGACATATTAGAAGTGAGAAAATATCACTTTTTACTAATTCACTCAGCAAAGCACAAACAATAAATAGTGATACTTGTTAAATGAGAAAGTACCACATGAAGATCCGGTTGATTGGTAAAGATGTCTTGATGCTTCATCTTATGGATTAAGATCCGTAAAACGTACAACATAAGACCTACCCCTTAAGGAATTAAATGGAAGGAAAAAAAGGGGAAAAGTTGAGGCTTTTTTAGATAGGCAATTTGTTTTGTGGTTCATATCATTTTGTGCGATAATAATTAAATAAAAAACAAGAGAGATAAAAGAGAAAAATACGTGAGACTCATCACCAAAAGAACCACAAAGGTGAACGGGCCTCAACAAACCCAGACAATTTTATTTAGGTGAAATTTGGGTCGGTCCCTTTACAAAAGTTTTCAACCGCTTCAGTCCATTTTTTTTTTTACCGGAAAAGGCACATTCGGTGCAAAAGGATGAATATATTCTTAATGAACTGAACACGCACGCTTTAGAGCTTCAGTTCATGCATCGCGACGCATACAATTAAACGCGATGCATGATTTTGAATTGAGATGCATGATTATATCGCGATGCATAATTTGTACATCGCATTGCATGATTCAAAATTGTATAACATAGCGATGTATTGCGGTTCAAAATCGATGCTTCACAATTGTAATTTGATGCATTAGAGTAGAAACAATAAAGGAGCTAAATGCACTGCTAAAAGGATTCCTAAAGATTATATCAGATAACGACGGAGCTAAAGGATGCTTAACTAAGCATAAAGGCGTTTAGGGATCATCTTAAGCTCTCACGCTTAAAAAAAAAAACTGAGCCAAAACAACACAGTTTGTCCAACAATTAAACAAAAACTATGCTTTGGTGAGCCATGACCGGCTTGGCAAGGAAACACCACCTTCACATGGCTCCTTTCCACTTGTCCAAATTCTATTGGACCGAATTACTTTTCCACCCCAACTTTTCTTGATCAATTTTCAGCTTTAAAAACTATTTTTTTCCTGAATTAAAGTACACATTTTTACATATAAATAGAGACTTGGTTTGTTTCATTTGGATATCAGAAAATTTTTCTACGAATTTTTCAAGTTTCTAGCCATTTTTCTCTCTTCCATCTCTTTAAATTTGATTTTTAATCAATATTTAATATTGTTATTAAATATTTAGATATTAATATTTATTTACTTGTTAAGTAATTTATAATTATTTACTAGGCAAGATAATTTTTTATTATTAATGTTGGTAATAGATATTAATATTAGTGTAATTAATATTTCCATTGATATTGTTTATTGTTCTTATTTAAGTAGTATTGTTGTTGTTATTATTATTATTAGTAGTATTATTATTATTTATCAGTCAATTAATGTCATTATTGTAGTATTGTTATTTTTCGATTTAGAACTTAATCGATGACTTCACGTAATTCATCTCGTAAAAAAATGATAAAAAGAAGATAATTCACGCTCATCTATGCCAAATCAATACTGCTTCACAAATTCCCCAACCAACTTCACAAAACCAAGCATCATCCTATCATAATATTTTTGATTTCAAAATCACCTTCAAGACAACAATTCCAAAATTTTCCAAATATCTGAGGTATGAAAAATCTTCAAAATCCTCAACAATTTGGAAATTTTTCATTTTCTCATATGCCACCAATCATTTGCCTCATTTTCTCATATGCCGCAACAACAATTTGGAAATACTCATTCACCTTTTTCATCACAACAATCACAGCTCACCAAGGGTATTTTCCTATGGGAGTGATGGGAAGTTCTACTCATGAATATGTTCCGTAGTCCCCTTTCAAATTTGCCTCAATTTTCAACACAACCGAACCGGCATGTTGAAGAGGCAGATGAGGATGTCTTGTTGATGAAAATACTCCTCAAAGTGGAAAATCAACAACAAGAGTAAAGTGGTCCATAAACGAGACAAAAATATGTGTAAATCTTGGGAGAATGTGACTACCGACGTTTATGTTGGTACAAACCAAACTTCTACCCATTTAGGCAAAAGTTGCGATTGTTACAATACACATAAAGAGGAGGGTCTTAACCGAAATTCATGTCAATGTAAAAATCATTTTAGAAAGGTGTCAAGGGGTACAACTGCAAAATTCTCGAGGAGCCTTTAACCATGCCTTAGCTACCAAAGCAAGTGGAAGTGGAATGATGATGATGTCATTAACAAGGAACATATTATTTATCAAGCTAATGAGGGAAAACGCTTTCACCTTAATGGAAGCTTGGGAGTCCTTCGAAAGATACCAAAGTGGTGGGCGACCAATGTTGAAACGGTTCAAAATTCGCGATGTAGGGCTCAAGAGAAGTCGAATAAATGAAGCCGGTCATTTTTCGAATTCTTCCTCCAATGTCAAGAAGCCTCAACCGCATTTCCAAATCGACCTCCGAGTAAAAGCTTCAAAGAATAAAGGAAAAGGAAAAGTTAAGGAGGCTCAACTTGAAGAGTTAAAGAAAGCAAATGAAATCGACATCGTGTTTAATGACAATTTTGACCGATGGATGAACTTTGCACAAATAAGGCTAGAGGAAGAAAAAAGGAAGAGGGATGAGGTCAGAAGGATCGCTTTATTCAAACAATGGGAGATTTCGGTGAAAAAGGAAAACAAAAGCAACAGTAAGAGGAAGATGATTGCACTCGTTGTATCGTGAACCGCTGCTTAAGTAGATATTATTCTAATTTGTCTTTCTATTTGTTTTGATTTCCAATTCCTGTAATTCCTGTAATATTAATGTAATGTGTAATATTAATGTAATGTAATGTGTAATATTAATGTAATGTGAACTGTTTAAGTAGATACTATTTATTGTGTACCGAAACTCGAAATTATTGTTTAGCTTTAGCTTTAGCTTTAGTCTTTTCTTTTTAGCTTTTCCTTTAGCTTTATCTTTAGCTTTATCTTTTAACTTTTCAAATAATTTATTAATACTCTTGACATTTCATTATTTTCCCTTGGCCTATAAATATCGTAGTATAAACACTTCAACTAATCATCCCAACACTTCATTTTATACCTAACTACAATCATGTCTTCAAGTTCTAGTTTCAATTCTCGGATGCCCAAAAACAAATGAAGAAGATGTCAATGATCACGAAGATATAGATACTTTGTTTGAAAGACAACTAGAAGAACGTATTTTAGACGCTCTCCGCCGGCCGCCGACGCCGGAAGCGCCAAATCATGAGGAACTAGTAACCTCCACCAAGTAGAAACAGAGGTCGCCAACGACACATAGACGAGATCGTGTTGATGGCCATCGACGCCTATATGCGACTTACTTTGGGAGAATCCAACATACACCGACCAACAATTTCAAGACACGATTTGGGATGCGAAGACATGTCTTCCTCCGAGTAGTGAAAGCTCTAGGTGAACATACTCCATATTTTCAACAACGATGAAGCATCGTGAAACCTCGTTTATCGCCACTACAAAAGTGCACCGCCGCTATAAGAATGCTTGCTTTACGGAATGCTGATGCGGTGATGATGCTCAGATTGGAAAAACAACATCAATTCAATGCGTGAAGAATTTCGCCGAATGTGTGGTTAGTGTTTTTGGAGATGAGTACTTAAGAAGACCAAAGAGGAGGACCTTCAACGCTTGCTTCATGTTGGGGAGATCCGCGGTTTTCCGTGTATGTTAGGTAGTATAGATTGTATGCATTGGGAATGGAAGAATTGTCCCGTGTCTTGGCAAGGTCAATATGCTCGAGGGACTAAAAGCGACTGTTGTACTAAGGCTGCCTTACGATTTATGGATATGACATGCATTCTTTGGTACCTGTGTACTTATAATGACATTAATGTCCTTGATCGATCGTCGGTATTTAACGATATTTATACCGTGTAGCTCCGATAGTAGGTTTTACTTAAATGGTAATCAAGATAATTTGGGTTACTATTTAACCGACGATATTTATCCTCCATGGGCAACATTCATCCGCCTATTTGATCGCCATAAAGTGAGAAACATAAGCTCTTTGCTCAACATCAAGAGGCAAAGAAGAAAGGATGTTGAATGTGCATTTGGGGTGTTGCAAGCACGTTTTGCAATAATACGAGCCTCAAAGACTTATGCGTGGAGGTAAGTAGTTTAAAAATTATGATGGCATGTATCGTGTTACATAATATGATTGTTGAAGATGAACGAGATACTTACGATCGTGTACCAAATGCTTCCGACTATGACCAAGTTGACATTACGATGGTAGCTTAGCATGCATGAATATTTTAAGCGTTTCGAACACGATATGTTCAAACAAGGTGTGTCGTTAGATAAAGAAACACATCGCCTTTGAAGCATGATCTAATTGAAAATATTTGGAGACTTTTGGTAACTAAATTTGTTAGTGCTTGAAATGTCACGTTTCCTTTTATTGTTGTTGCATTTTTCATAATTTTCAGGCTCAACTTAATGTATTGTTTTCGAATTTTCTATGTCTTGTTGTATTTGTATTAACTATTCTAATTATTGTACTTATTTGGGAAAAATATTATTTACTTTTTTTTAAATAATAACTATAGATTAAATAGATTATTCTTTTTTTTTATTTTTTTCCTCCTAAGGGGGGCATGGGAAGAGATCGAACCTGAGACCTCACACATTGTCAAGCCCCATGTCTACCACTGGGCCATCCCCTTAGGGGCAAAAATATTACTATAATATTGTACTTGTTTTACTATTTTTAAAATTATAAACATAATTATTAAATAATTATTTATTTATTACTAATTTCGAAAATATTTTTATTATTTAATATATTAATGTAAGAAATGTGTAAATAAAATTGAATAAACAAAATTATTAGTTGATATAAGTAAGATATAAAAGTATTAAATTAATGGATATAAAGATGGTGGGTATGTAAAAGTGTTGGAATCTGTGTATTGTTGGAAGAGTGTTTTTGATGAAGAGTTTAAGTAAGGGAGCTTAATGACATTTTATAATAAAATAAAATAAATGGAGCTTAAACTCCCAAGTGAGAACT
>CM028381.1:10890098-11106406 GCA_013146195.2 Codonopsis lanceolata | reverse complement strand
TCACATATATACTAATTTATTCACATCATGCGATTTATACTTGCTTCATACATTGATTACGTTTATAACACCACCACACTAAATTTAGTTATTGCTAAAACAGAAACAACTGCTGCCACATGACAACTTTCTGTTAAATGCTTAAAGTTTTAAAGAAATTATAAACTTCCATATGTCACCTTCTTATGAATTGTAATGGTAATTTTTTATACCAACATTTCAAATTTGGTTAGTGATAAAAGTTTTACATATAAAGTTACTGATAAAACACATTTGATTTTATATGGTTAGCTTACGATAAATTTGATCACATTTGATTTTATATTATTAGTTTAGTATAAAAGTTTAACAGATAAAAAGATACTGGTTGTAATCTATTTCTCTTAAATTTAAACTTACCTAATTTCTTAGTTTTTAAAATTACTTAGTTGTGGTTTTTTCTTCTCAGATTTTATAATAGAATACACATACATGATAAAAGTGAATGAAAAAATTAAGGTGCGTACATATTTGTGTGTGTTTGTTTTTACAATATAATGAATTAACTTACCAATTATAACATGCTTTAAAATTATTTAATGCTACTATATGACTAATGCATGTGTGTGTGTGTGTGTGCGTTTTTAACTCATAATGCCTAAAGTTTTTTTTGAACAAGACATGCATGTAAGCAAGAGCAGATTGAGTGTTGTGTCAGCTATGGATAATTGGACATGCATATATCACCTACAATTTCATTTATTTACTTTTTTAATATACATTTAGTTTGTATAAATTTTTTTTATCATAATGAAATCTTTCACAAGATCTTATAAAGAAAAAAACAAAAGATGTTTCTATTTTTTATTTTTTATTTTTTCTTATATCGTTGTTATTTTTTTATTATCGATATTGTTAAGTTTAATCTTATTTTCATTTTGTATGTATTAAACTCATCTATGTGTTTGTATATAAGGAAAACAATACAAGAATTCTATATTTTAACTAGGTTAATCCACATTTACAATAGTATATCATTTTGTCCACTTTTAGTAAGTTTTATGACTAGAAACAGAGAAGTGATTAATGTAATATTATGTTATATGTAAAGATCATGTGATCAAGTCTCTTAATTCATTCGTATCTTAAATTTTTAATAAATTAAGTTGTTTTCATTTAAGAATCTTTAAATATTGGTCAAAAATTTGAATAATAACATTATATTATAATTAAGAAAGCTAATTCTTTTTAGGAATTATAAAAATATATTCAATTTCCTACTATTTTAAGATGTAAAGTATTCCGTTGTTAAATATTTTTGAATTACTAACTATTCTGATAAATTTAAAAACTATTAATTTCTTTATTTTATTTTATCTTGAAGTAAATTTGAAATTCATATTACCTACACATCTTTGCAACAATTTAATAAGATAATAGAATCATTTAATTAAAAAAAATTATATTGTATTAAATATTCATATATTAATTTCAGTATTTACCTTATTTTAAATTTGTTCAAAAGATTCTGAGCACGCAACACCTTGGGTCATCAGGCCCAGCACAAGTCAATTCAAAAGTCCATGGATGATGTTGGTGCCAGTAGTAGCGCATGACTACCTAATAAATCACAAGCAAGTCTCATATCTATATGGTGTGGGATTGGGGTGTTACAATCTCCCCCACTTAAATCTTTGATGTCCTTGTCAAGGCTGAATCGTGCCCCGGGCGATGCAGGATTCAAGAGGTGGCTTCTACCTTTTGCGGTGTAGCACTTTGGCCCGCACAACACTTTGTTCTCATATTTTCGACCGGGACCCGCTCTGATACCATTTGTAACACCCCGAGCCCGAAAGCCCGGTTTGTTACATGTAGCCCACATACTGGCCCACTAAGCACGCAGCACCATGGATCATCAGGCCCACCACAAGTCAACCCAAAAGTGTATGGATGATATTGATGTCAGTAGTAGCGCACACACAAGTCCCACATTTACCCGATGTGGGATTTGGGGTATTACAATCTCCCCCACTTAAATCCAACCAATTCGTTACGTGTAGCCCACACACTGGCCCACTAAGCACGCAGCACCATGAGTCATCAGGCCCACCACAAGTCAACCCAAAAGTCTATGGATGATATTGATCTCAGCAATGCGGGATTCAAGAGGTGGCTTGTACGGGGATCAAGAGGTGACTCCCACCTTTTGCGGTGTAGCACTTTGGCCCGCACATCACTTTGTTCCCGGTACGCTACGTGTAACCCACCGAGCACGCAGCACCTTGGGTCATCAGGCCCATCACAAGCCGATTCAAAAGCCCATGGATGATATTAGTGTTAGCAGTTATAAATCACACACAAGTCTCACGTCTATCCGATGTGAGATTGGGGTATTACAATAACCTAGCGAACTACTAAAAGTGTCATTTTCTTAAAAAGTATAGCTTTCAAACGAAGATTCTTTGCTGGAAACGGGAGGAGTATTAATTATTGTGTGCGTGTCAACTCATTTGTTTTTCTGTTTAATGGCAACGAGTATAACAACCATTGATTTGATTTTATTTTTTAAAAAGAAATTATAAACTTGATGAAGAAAAGATAAATTTATTATTTATTTTTTGCGTAATGGATTTCACACAAATTAGTACTCCACCAAGTTACATCGTGGATCGGATCAGCTCAGCTCAGCTCAATAAATTAAAGATAATACTGAAGTCATATATAGTAAAATCTAGAAATTCATAAAAGAAATGAAAGCCTAGCTAGGCCGCCTTGATGATGGATTAGTGATTACGACCAATAGCATACTTGAAAGGGGTAGTAGGGGTGACCTGCATGAAGAGATAATTGCCAGCAAAGAGATCACCAAAATGGGCTTGACTTTCTTTCAACCTCTTGACAACCTTAGCCAAAGACACCACCACTAACCTAGCTTTCCTCCTCAACAATTTCTTCAAGCTTGGGATCTTGACCTTGTTCAGTCTCTTCTTGATGTGTACCCTTTTTAGCCGCCTGCAGGAGGATGACCAGAGTGTCCTTGCTCTTACATGTTCAATGGCTTTTTCTAATATTGCTTCTTGGTAATCATGATCATTGAAACCATCTCCATCCAATCTTTGGTAGGAAAACATGGAGAGCATCTCAATTGACAGAGGGAGAAGAAAGATGGGAATCAAGGGCAAATGGATTGTCCTTATCTTCTTAAGTAGTACCTTTGATCAAATTGTTTGTTGTGATATGAATGTGTGTGGGGTTAGCTTTTTAGAAGGGCATTTAATGCAGACATTGGGCAGTCCGCAGTTAGCTGGTCATTGCACCTGAATGAAATGTGTTTAACCACCATCTTCTTAGTACTTCTTTCCCTTTAATTTTCAGTTTTCACTCTCATCCTGAAAATAGCAGTGTTTTAAAACTCTCCGCCTAGCTCCGCTTAGGCGCTAGACCCCTCTCTACCGCCGCGACTTTCTTAGTCGCCGCCTAATCGACCAAGTCGGCGTCTATGTCAAACCTCGTCGACCTTAATTTATTTTTGTAGCTTTGATTTTGTGGCATGCGATAACCGGATAAGGAAGGGGGGCGAACTGGAGAAAGAAGGAGGAGTGGTAATGGTGAGGCAGAGAGGGAGGTAATGGGGGGCGAACTGGAACAATATCTTTTTTTTGTTTTTAGTTCTAAACTTGGCTAGTTTATTGTTTTGGGGTTGTTGAGAATTGAAATTAATGGTAGGTTTATATATTTTTGTTCATTTTACAAATATACACGTGTTTGATAAAATGACAAACATAAAAAAATTAAATTTGTATTCAATGTGTTTAATCTTTGATGTAAATTATCAAAAAAAATGGTAATTATACCTTAATTCTAGCCCCCGATCACGCCTCGACTAGTCCCCTAGGCGCTCGGCGCTAATGTGTCGCCTAACGATTTTTAAAAACTTGGGAAATAGTAAAATGAAATCACAAGCATCAACGGGTTGGAACTTGCAACCTGGAATTCACAATGTAAGTATGACTAACTCTCTCTCTACTTTCGATTTTTTTGATAGTATAACTTCAGCTTACTTCGTTTTTTTTACGAACGACAAGAACCACACGAGACCTAATTACCAAGTACATTGGTCTATTTTAGGATATTGTACAATAGGTGGTCAAATCAATTACTTGTAAATAATACGATTGTCAAAAATATAATTTACCCATTACTTAATTAATTTTTAATAAATTGTATTTAATTTTTGATTTGATTTAGGTATCTCCGATTCTCCATTCTACATGCTCTTACTGTTATACATAAGAGTAAAGGGTCCACGAGATTCAACCCCCTATCCCTCTGCAGATTTTCACTTTCGGAAAAAGATTTTAGATTTCCAATCACAATTGCCTAACCACCACGGCAGCAACATTAAATTTTGGTCCTGACATCGGTGCACGAGTTTATTACACCCAAATAACGCCAATGGATGATTATGATTGTGTTACCCTTAGCCATCAGAATTGTACTAATGGTCTCATAACTCCCAAATCACAATATGTACAAAAATACTGACCAAACAGGGGAATGTACATTGTCACGTTGGTTGCCACTTCCATTTTTACAAATCCAGACCAAATCTGTTGAAAAGCTGCGCGAGTACCACCCACACACAAATCATTTTTGCCTATGCTATAACGAATCAATCACAAAGAATTTAGGCTAGCAGCTACGACAAATCCCACGGAAGGAGAAAACAAACATTTAATACAGCTTTATTCTGGTTTGGATTGGACTCCGACAAATCGGGCACAGTTCAAGGCTTTGTCCGCACTCGCAACATGTCTGCCACAAAGAAAAGGGAAAGAATTGTTACGAGTCTCAACATCAGCTATTGACGTTATTCTCATAGTTAAGATAAAATGAACAAAAAAAAAAAGTTTACCTGATGCCCACAGCCAAAGGCCATATCTTTCGGGTTAGTAAGGCAAATGGGGCACACCTGTCAATTAGATGGAACGTATTAGCACCATTATTATTTTTTGGAAAGTAAACATAGAATATTAATTCAAAGAATTTACAGATAAACGCCAGCATACACCACACGCTTTACAAAAATACAATTAATTACTCCTGAATTCACACAACACGAACTCATAAACATGAAGAGTTGAAACTAGTACCCAAAACAAACAAGTTGTCTGATATGTTACTTGCCAGATTAATACTCCCCATGCTCACTCAATGAGTTGTAGTTTCTATTTTGGGACCTTCCACTCAATGAGTCCTTAGGAAATTAAGCTGCAACTTTTTAAGAACTACCCTTGAAAGAAGTACCCTTGTTACATTAAATGTAAATTAGGATGACCGTGTTAACCCACAAAATTGAGCATATTTATTGAAAAACTCCTTCGATCCTTAAAATGTTTTCAAATCACGACTCTTTGGCTGGATAAGGGGGAGTATTTTGCATACATGATAACTTCTTGTCAAGGCACAGCTATAAGTAATTAGTGATAAAACTATATGTACCTGGTTGTCATATGTAGAGCTTGTAACAGGTGGAGCAGTGCCGATGGGAGTACTTTGACTGTAATAAGGAGGTGGGCTCGGCTGAAAGCTGGTGGAACGTGAAGCTTTAGAGCTGCTAAAAGATGGTGCACCATATACAGGAGGGGGCAGGGCAACCCGCTCTGGGACATTCCCTTTGTGACCACTAAACAGAAAAGGAGAACAGATTCAGTGGCAGGTCAAAAACGTTTACGCTCAAGTGAGCAATAACGCTCAAGGATGAAGGAAGTCATCAGTACCCCAATATATTCAGCTCGATTGTTGCTTTATATTGAGTAGGAATTTCCATCAATGCTGAAAGAGCAAATTCTGTCTCTTTTCGGATCGGGGAGACATTTTTCGACATAATTTCAGTGAAATTGACAAACTAAAACAGAGGATAAAGAGCAAACATGAGCAAGATGTTCAAGTAAAATATGTTCCCACATATAAACTATAACGAATATTCTCTGCCCACAAGGCATATATCTTCTAAAAAACAACCACTATCATTTACCTGGAAATTATCAAAAGCCCGCTCAGGGATATTATCGTCGAATTCCCTCATCATGTCCCACGGCCCATCTCCTACTCCAACTAATACAATAGAGAGGGGAAGCTTGCTGGAAAAATATAGAGGGGAGGTAAAGTAACACATAAAACTACTTCAGAATGATAAAATTTGATTGGAATGGTTTCAAACAATCACCTTGCTCGCACAATGGCATCAACAGTTTTCTGCTCTTGTGGACTCAATCGACCTCGTTCAGTATCCACACTTCTCGTTACCTGCAGTAGCATAGAATTAGGTAGAAAACAAATGTAATGCAAAAGTTCGAACTTATACAAGGATACCACCAGTTGTTATACACAAGGCACCTGTAGGCGGCAGGCAGGCAGGGGATTTTTGGTGTACAATAAAACTACCGACATGTTATCTGCCAAAAGCCTTTCCAGTGATGGCCAAATACAAATTAATGGCATTCTCTCTCAAGCTTGATTTGCAAATAATATAACTCTGCAACATTACTGGCATACATATTGTGGCTATACAGAAGTATCTATTTCACAGGCCATGCAGCTAGACGTAAGAGCATAATGTGGTTTTGCAGTTGTATCATGGACCCAAGTTCATTCGATTTCGCACCCTTAAATGACTGAATGCGTGAATCATTAACTCAACCATAGCACCAGCAAAATTACAACCAAACCACATTCTCACCACCATACACCCATGATTATATTTGTCCTCCGGTTCATGATTCAACCACTCCAACAAAAATAACCATTCAGTTTATGTACTTAATACATATATGCAGGGGCGGACACACATCAAGAGGTGGGTTATAGGTAAGTATGACCCCTTGTTGGTGTAGGGATTGGAACCAAGGACCTCAAGGTCTTTGCCTGAGTGCCCTTGCCATCTCTCGCACTCCTTGGGTTCGCTATGGATGATGTTCAACAAAGGGTTCTCTGCAACTTCTGTCGCAGATATTTCTTGTTGATGAGATCACTGCCAAATCTATGTGATAATATTCTGCAGTCTGGAGTTGTAAAAATGATGGAATTCAGGATTCGGTGACAGAATCTATAGGCAGGTTTATGAGTGGGCGAAGTCTTTTGACTGATGGGAATGGCCCTCAAAAATCGACATAGAAAAGATGCTAGGAACACATCACACGTGGATTTTAGAAAAGGAGATGCCGGGAGAGAGCAAGTAAAAAAAAAGGACTGCAATGTTGGTGAACGGTACCACTTTTAACCCTTCACTACTTCTATGCCGGCCTGAGTGATGGCTCTTATTTTCATTTTGACTTGTCTTCTTATTCTAGGTATTCTTTACTTGAACATTTTTTTTCTTTTGGCTTAAATATCTAGGAGTAAAGTACACTTTAGCTAGATGGTCAAAGTTTCTAAGATCAATCTCAGGAAATTACCATTTCCCATTTAATGCTTCCACTTCACATCTTTCTCATATCTAACCAATTGACCATTGATGACATGTGCTTCACACTCAACTAAATTAATGGCCATCCAAGAAAATTTTCTATTACCCTATCATCACCTAGACAAACCTTAAGCTTTACGTCAGTCCATAAGGCCTTCCAATCTCCAATCAACCACCCAAAAGCCATCAAAAGAGCGGCAAAGCCATTGCCGGATATACGGTGGCATAATTGCCATATGCAAGAACGAAGTGCGAGGAAGAGGAGTTCAGCCACTCAGATTTCACTCTGTGATGCATTCTGATAAATGGCTAGGGTACTCAGGTAATGCCCTTGCATGGTATGATTTTGTAAATAACTTGAGATATCAAGGACATCGTGCCTTTTTCTGTTGCCACTAATTCCATCCTATTGGGTTTCCAGGTCAATGGATCCATGCTCGAGCAAATATTTCAGAATCCCCCCCCCCAAATAAGATGAGGGGGGGACACCAACTATTTTTTCTTAACTTTGCTCAAACAAAACTAACTTCACCTTATGCAATAAAACCTCTCTATAGTCTATACTTACTATTAACTAGCATACCCACAGATTAGATGGACACATTGCTTGATCCAGTACCATTGAGCAGCCCAACTGCTGTGCTAGGCACAAGAATGAAATAACTATTTATGAGTTATACTATGACACCACGGATTGACGATGTTACTTGTAGTTGGGATATTTAGAACAGAATAGGGCCTTACCCAAATAACGACTACATGTATCAATCAAGTAACTTTCATGTCAGGCAGCACCTGAAAGGTATGTTCGTTGCCATTTAGTTACAATTTAAAAAGCAAAGCAGATGCAATTAAAGATGATATAAAATTTCACTTCAAATTCCAGTCACTTGACACAGTAATTTTCAGTTTCTAATCCTCTCAATACTAGCCAATAAACCATGAACATGCCAAATACTATTTCCTATTCTCTTTACAACCTAAACAGGGAAGATGTCTTTCTCAACCTTCCAAAAGGCAAGCAAAAAGTAAAACTTAAAGCGAAAATGAAATAAAAACTTACAGTCAGAGGGTAAGGTAAGTGATGTGATCCTGAGGGACCTATTGAAGATTCAACAAGTTTCGGGGATTCGTATGTCAAGGTTTGAAAACTTGGAAGATGATTTGGAAACTTCAAAGGGGTCAATGTGCGAAATTTGAAGGTTTGGGGAATGTTTTGGAAACTTTAGGGGAGTCAAGGTGTAAAATTGACAAATCCATCGAGGTTGATGCGAACTATTGTCCAGAAAATGGAGAATTTGGCCGTGCACACGTACGTAATGTCAGCGCGCACGCGTCCGACTTGGAGGAATTCTGCTGTGTTTTAATTTGCTGGGGTTTTAGGGTTTTATTATTTTGGTAACTTTTATTATCTAGCGTTTTTGTTTCCTTATTTAATTAGGTTTCTTTTGACGTCTTCAATAATTCTTTTAGGGATTTTAGTTTATATATAAAGGCATTCCAAACATTGTGATTGACAACTTTTGAGAATTGATTAATTGAAACGTTGTTTCTTTCACAAATATTGTGAGTTTGTTAAATTCATTGAATTAGGGTTTCTCGTCTCTTCGATTTTCAGGTTAGTTCTTGAGTTGCAAACTAGTGGTTGTCGGGGGTCGCATACTTTTGGTTCCTAATCAATTGCGATTAGTGGGTTGAAGGTGCACTCCAAGGTTCTAGGGATTGGTATATCCGCCCTAGAGGGAAACTCATACTATCTATGTTCGTTGCTCATTGTTCGTTTCCGCATTCGTTCTTGTTCAAAGGCTGGTTAGTTTTTTTGTAACCGTTCTTGGATTCATATATAATGTAAAGTTCCTAAAATCCTCACTACACCGTTAAAGGGATAGAGCAAGTTTCTGAGTCTGGCCTCTGATACATCTGCTGACATGTCACTTCAAACCGTAACCACCACCAAGAATTGTGGAAACTATGGTACAAGATCCACAATTGACCTGAGGTTCTCTCTTAAACTAACAAATATTAAGGTTTGCACACCCGGGACAACTAAGCAACCAAGTTCTGTAAATAGACTTGAGTGCATCCCATGAGAAGCTCAAGTTAATGAACTTCACTTTTGTATGAGCTTATGTTGAGCTTTCCTAAGACTTCTAAAAAGTATCTCCGCATTATATTTTAGGTAAACTACAAACACAGGTCAAACGGAGCATGCTTCATGTTAGGCTAATCATCCAAAATATACAATTTTAAAAATTTTGCACTCAGGGTAATCATCTAAAGGCTTATTAGAGAAGCGTGCAAGTCACCCAATTACGATCACTGCTCTCTAGTTAATTATTCAGGAAAAGCCATGAAGATACGAACATATCTTCTTCTTTTATAAGTATCATAATCTGTGATCATAAGAGCAATAATGGTACTACTAGGCCGTTATGATGACCCATATCAATGATAATGATGTGTGGCAATAGCAAGTCAATATCATCTATATGAACTACCAAGGGCTTGATGCATGGATATTTCACAATAGAATTTCTAAACAAAGGAGGATATTCACGAAAGAGAGGCTACCTGGCCATCAGCAATGATTAATAACACATGATACTGGCCGCCACTTTTCTCGACAATTGACATGGCCATTTCAATTACGGGAGCAAATGATGTCGGTCCTGCAGCAAAATAACAAAGATGCTAATGCCTTATAGAACCCCAGACTAAACTTAAAAATATGGGAGGAACAATAAATAAAAGACAATAATTAAAACCTGCAAGCTTTAGATGGGGAACAATTTCTCTATATCTACTCAACACTTCCTCAAATCCATTACAATACCTCTCATCCGGGTAAAACCCAAAACATCTTGATCATGCGTTGTTGCTGCAAGAAGCAGATAAATATTAACATTTAAGTGTCCAACTTTTAAAATTATTTTTAAGGAAAAATGAGAGAACATACCATCTCCAAACCCAAAACAAGGAATCAAGTTATCTTCGTCAAAAGCTGCTAAAGTTTTCCCGATAATTGATATCGCTTGTTCATAGGGATTAAAAGTATCTCCAATGTGATGTAAGCTTTTTCTGTGGAATGACTTGGCACCTATTTCACGATACACTTTCAGCATATTGCACTTTAACTCAAATATAAAAAAAAATACATTCAGATATGACATAGAGACTGAACCTGTCCACTCGTTGCTCTTTGTGAAATCAATGCCAACAATGAGGTTTGATGACTCAAGACCAGCACGTGCAAGAGCACCAGTCACCTACAAACAAAAAAGGTAAGGCCTTATTTTACTCACACAACAGAATTTCATTATGCGGCGGGGGGGGGCACATTGAGAAAAACAAAAAAACTATGACACTAGTTTAGATAAAATTTCATATTTTTCAATGAACCAAAAAGAACCATGACCATCGCCCATAAAACAATAGCTTGTAAACGTGTGATGCTAGCTTTATCTGGGGAATCACCTTGCACCAATTTAGTTATCTTTACACTCAAAAACATTAAAATGTACAATGAAAAATCTCATAATTTAATACTCCTTCTGTCCCTAAATTATCGTCTTCCTTTTCTTTTTTGTCCGTCCCAAAATAATTGTCCAGTTTGAAACTTACCTTTTTAGAACATCACTTTTACCACTTTACCCTTACTTTTTCACCCTACTTTAATTATGGGCCACATTCACATGAGTTTTAAAGGAAACTACACATTAAACCAGTATAAATAATCAAGTCAATTGTTTTTTCTTAATCGCGCCGGGTCAACTAGGACGATAATTTAGGGACAAAGGGAGTAGAATTTCATAAATTTCTAAGACCCAAAAGAGCCTGTCTATCTAGTGTAAAAGAATAGCCTTTAACATCAAATTCATGTTATTCATGAGTGGCAATGTCCTCGGAAATCTTCCATGCAATAACCATTATCACATTTCATAACAAACACTAATCTATAAATATGTTTATAATTTTTTTACATAGGATTCGACAAATGGACGAGATATAAATATTGAAGAACAGTTATAATTGCTCATAATATTTAAAACAAAGTTGAATTCACAATTTTGTCCAAACATGTAGTATGAAAAAGAAAAGAACTCAAAAAATCAAGAAGGCTGCATGTTGCGTTACCTCCTCCAAGGAATTGTAATTATCAGCAATCCTTGAATACCTCCGATCAAGCTTCTTTTGCGGTCTATGGGGCTGCTGAACCCCATATTCCTGAGAAGGAGTTGGATAGTGTTGTGGTGGATATGCAGGCTGCGGATATGCCGGATACGCCTCCTGGACAGGATAATTCTGATTGTCTTGTGGATATGGTGGCTGCGAATACGATGGTGACTGAGAATAATCGTACTGATTTCCTGAGAAGGAAGGAGTAGATTGAAACGATGAAGACCTCCTCCAACTCCTGTCTTCCTTTGAACTGCTGCTCCCCATCAATAAATTAAACTAAACGAGACTCTCTTCAAGCCACAACGCGAACGAAAAAAAAATCAGATTCCCTTGTCAAAATCAATTTAAATACCCAAAAAGAAGTCTTTATCTAATAGAGTAGTCAATATCTGAATCAGTATCAAATTTGGCTTCCTCGATAACGATTTTAAAAAATCGGCAAAGAGAGTTTTCTACAGTGCAAGGAAAATTCACAAGGAAGAATATGTCTTCAACAAACCCTAGAAAGCAAGGCGGCTAAATAGGACTAAAATGTAAAAACGGGGTATCGCCGACCTTTACCGACTAAGTTTTCTCCCTCGGCGAGCCGTTGTGCACACTTAATAAAACAATAAATATTGAGAAAGGTATACACTAGAAGACATGTGTTTCATACGCAACACGGTTGGCCAAATTTTGAAGAATTACGTCAACACACGGCATAACATTCCAAAATATGAGACGAAACTCGCCCGAAGCAACCGAATCCCTAAATTTAGCAGCGAATTTCATGATTTTTAATCGGCGCCGATTAATGCGGAGGGGCAAAATCACTTAAAGTTAGGCACATCGGAAATGAATCAAATTCAGACGGGGAGACAAACCTCTGTGCAGCATTTTTGATCCGTTGTCAGTTGCGGAACAGCTATGGCGGATCTAAACGAAAAGAGGTCAGAGAAAGTGATTTAACTTTTGAATTTCTGGATTGATTCTTTACTCGAAGACTTAAGGTTTGCACATGGGATGGGATGAAAAGGAAGTCTCCTACCTAAATTTAAATTAAAAAAGTTTTCTTTCTTTTTTGGATTATAAAAATTAGTTATGGTGGTGGTCTTGGAACTTGGAAGAGGGAAATAATTTGGGTAAGACACCTCAGCGAACAGATAGGGTGGTCTCTACTCTCTAGCACGTTCGTCTTCTATGGCATGTCCTCTGGACTGATTTTGATTCTAGTTAGACTCCGTTTGTTTCACGAAAAATCATTTTTAGAAAATAATTTTTGAAAAATGTTTTTCAGAAAATGAAAAGATTTTATTTTCAGGTGTTTGGTAAATTTTTTGAAAATATATCAAAAAACATTTACGGGTGTTTGGCAAACACACAAAAAATATTACGGAAAACAATATATGAATAAATACAAAAATAAAAATATAAAATAAACAATGTTTAGAATGTTCCTAGAAAATCAATAATGACCATCTTTTTTTAATAAAGTCCATCTTTTTTTTAGTCTCACAATTACAAATAATTTTTTTGATAATTGATATGAAAAAAATGTTTTAAAATAGAAAATAGACAATGTTTAGGATGTCCCTAGAAAATGTTACGGAAAACTATATATGAATAAATACAAAAAAAATATATTTTAATATTAATGCATATATTGAATATAAAATAGTGTTGAACTTTAAGTAATTTTTCTTTACTAACCTTCAATTCATCATTAGTGGTGTCAAATCAATGTCTATCTTTTTTCCAATCTCACAATTACAAATAAATTTTTTGATAATTGATATGAAAAAAAAAACGTTTTAAAATAGAAAATTGACAATGGTTAGGATGTCCCTAAATAACATAGGTGACACTAATTTTAGAATGTATTAAGCATTTATTAAAATTATAATTTATAAATAGTATGCACAAACTTTATTTATATTTCTACACAATTTATCTGTTGAGTGAAATATTGTGTGTGCAAGTAAATATGTGCAATTGTGAAAGGGGGCGGAGGGTGCCCGAACATTTGGAAAATGACTTACGGAAAATGAATCCATAAGTCATTTTCCGGGAAAAAAGCCTTCATTTTCCGTTGACTCGGAAAACCTTTTATATTGACTGTATTTTCCTAAGGTTATCAAACACCGGAAAATGAGGAAAACATTTTCCGAAAGTCATTTTCCGTGAAACAAACGGAGCCTTAGATGTTACGATATTTTTAAGGGGTTAATATTAAGAATTAAAACTAATTTTTAAGGGGTTATTATACTATTAAATTCGCTTAATTATGAAAAAATTAATGAATTTTTTATAAAGTAAAAACTTGACTCGATCTACCGTGTATTGATGGATTGAGTTGTGAGAGAGTGAAGTTTCATCTTACGAATTAAGATTTATAAGACGGTCTTACAGGAGACCTACTCTTTTTATAAAGTGGTAAAAACACGGTATTCATCATTTTCTATTAAAAAGTAATTAGTCAAAACTTAAGAAATACCATGTTGCAAATAGTGTGATGTTGATGATTTAAGTAAAATCATTGGTCATTTGGTATAATCGGGGGTTATGTTTTGAAGATGAGTGAGCTCGAGAATACTACATTGTGAATCTTGGGGTGCAGAGTGCACATTCACATAAGTTTCACGATCTTACGGGTGTTAAATAATCAAAGCGTTATGTTTCCTTTCGACTTATTGTTCTCACGACAGTTTTTTTCTGGCGGTTGTCTAGTGACTGTTCCAAATGTTACAACTATTTGAAAGGATTTTTGATTGTTTGCAAAGGGACACATATAAACTATATATCAGTTCCATCGTCTTTGTTTTTGGGTCACAAAATTCAACTCAACAGTAGTCTCCGCTGCCGTAAATAGGAGGAAAAGTGTAGTCTTATCCCACAAGAATATTCATGTAACCCAGGGCATTGATAGGGTCGAATAATTTTTGCAGGAAAGTGCACTGTGCACGATTCTACAATATATCTAGGATCTTTGTGTTTGACATTGTTGTTATTAAAATTACCCAACATGTGCTTGAGACATACGAATAGTGTGCATGAGACATACCATTTTGACTGGTGTATTAGTGAGTTGAATTATGATTTTTTTTCTTATGGATAGCTTAGGTAAAACATGCCTCCTTGACTCGAATTTGATCAATTGTGTATTAGTGGGTTGAATTGTAACTTGTGAGAAAGTGGACTTTATTTTATAATTTAAGATCCATAAGACTGTCTCATGTAAGACATTAGCATGTTAACGTACTATAAAAAAAGGTTGAGTTATGAAAAAAAATAAAATTAATGAGCTCTTTTTAAGGTGGTAAAAACACATTATCGTTCGTTCTACATTAAAAAATTAATTAACTTGATGATGTGCTTTGAAAAAATAAAAACACACCGTTAACATCTTTGTAGTGAGTTTTTTTGGGAGGAGATTGATAGTAGTTACTTTTCTTTTCTTTTTTTTGGCCATGTTTTAAAAAATTCGTGAATTTCTCCACAACCGAAAATAGAAACTATTTATTGATATACATTGGGAACATACACATTGAAAAACACAAATTCATTACTCTTTTTAAAAGTGTCAATCTATTAGTTATTTAATTATTGTCTTGAAAACATATAATTTCTTTTTGTTAGTTATTAATTGTTGTCGTAAAAACATGTCATTTTTATACATTTAATTAATTTCTTTTCCTTAGCAATGCAATATTCCTCTCCATTTTTTTCCTTCAATCCAAGCCCCCTACTATAAAAGAACCAATTTAAAGTACGACGATGCATTACATACCTCAATTTAGCTTTGTTTCACAATTGTCTCGACTAATCTCTATCACCGCCGCCTCTCTCTTACTATATTGACTCTAAAAATGACTAGCTTCCCCTAATCTTTATGGAAGAGGCAGAATCTTCATTTCTTATTCCCGTCTTCTCTTCTTTTTAAAATTTTTTTTAATTATCATTATTATCACTTTATTTTTTTTATTGTTATCATTATTTAACCCAGACTTCTAGACCAATGGGTTAAGCCATAAAAGAGCTTATTGTTCATTCCATTGCTAAAACTTAATTTTGGGCTAAAGTTCAAACAAACAAAGTACCATTGTAGCACAACTCGAAATTTCTCATATAACCAAAAATAAGCTCAAAAATATATTAAGGTCAACCCAAAATAAAATACAACATTAATTGATGTAATTAATACTTTTTTATTTAAATTTTGAGTATATTATAATATAGGCCATGTGAAAATAATAGTGTTATTTTATGTTTTATTTAGAGTTTTTACTTTTCTTTTTTAGTTCTATAGTATTAATTATGTTTGAGGTTATGTTAAAAATGTGTCAATCTGACTTAAATTCCTTATTTATCGGATATCACAAACTATATGATATTATACTATTTTAAAAGCAAAATTTAATAATTTTTTTGTATTTATATATGTACAATAATAAATATTTTTTCAATGAATCACCAGTACGGAATACATGATACATCAATTTCTATCTTTTTTTTTTTGTCATTTACAAGCCCAAGTATTTTGCCAAGTGTTTGTTCTAGAAATCATGAAAATGATTCAAATCATTTTGTTTATGTTATTCTAAACAAAAAAATGCAGTCTCTTACTTAATGTAACATTTTTTTGTTACATTTTAAAATTTGTATTATTAAGTTGTGTACGTCTTTTTCATGCCATTTTTTCTATTGATGATATTAATTATTTAGTAAATAATATCACCTTATGTATTTTTTTATCTAAGCTATGATTATTAACAACTAAAAATATAAAATAATTATATTTTTAATGCATTGCAAATCATGAAGAATACGTTATACAAACATTAATACTTATTCTATTGGTTTTTATCCAAAAAAATTTATACACCAACAAATATCATGTTGTCTTTCATGTTCCATAAAAACAAATTTCCATTGTATCATAAGCAATAGCAATTAACAATAGTCAACTTCAATCACTATCGTTTATAAGACTCTTATTGAAAAAGTCAATGGAAGTCATGAACAGCTATATGTCGTAGTTTCACGGGTAACAACTCATTCTGGAGATATTGAGATGCGATGTAGATGATAAGCGAACAAATAAAACAACAAATATTGTGTAGAAGAATTTTATTCAGAATCTACAATGGTTAGTCTTACAATTATATATTTTTATTTAAAAGTTTCCCTTAATTCATTCTTTTAATATTGTTTTTATTCTTCATTTTGCTTTTGTGTAGTTTAGTTGAAAAAAATATATGTCATGCGTTTAACACATGGGTGAAAAAACTAGTTAAAGATAAAATTCAATGATACTTTTTGTCACTAAAGCTAAACCTGACTTTGCTCTCCATTAAATTCATAAAAATGATAACTTTACCACTATTGTTATCACTAAACCTTGGTAAATGTCAACTGTACTAGTTATTTAGCTCGTGTTTCACACGGATACAATGTAAGATATATATATTTTTTTGTAAAAATAATATAACTTTTGGACATTATAATTAGATTGTTAATTTCTTCTATGATTATAATAATTTTTTTATAGTTACTAATATTAAATGATTTTTTTACTTAAATACTTTTAAAATTAACATAAGTTTCTAACTAACGTGATATGAATATTTTGTATCAGTTATAATAGTAAAAATCTTTGATCTAAAGACTTTTGAAATTAACATCTAACTTGATAATAATATTATAAGTCTTTGTGTTAAAAACTTATAAAATCATAATTCATTTTTAAACAATATGGAACATTTATTTTTGATTTATATTGGTAATGAAAGTTTAAGTCTTTTATCTAAAAACTTTTAAAACCAACACTACATTATAACCATGTGGTATACATATTTTTTATTAGTAATAATAGTAGTAGATAAAAGATTTTTTAAACAACATTCATTTCTAAACAATGTGAGATAAATATTTTCTATTTGTAATTTGTAATAACATAAAAATGATTTTATCTAATGACTTTCATAACCAATATTTATTTCTAAATAATGTGAGATACAATTCTTTGTAACTACTGTGATATACACCATCTAAAAAGTTTTAAAATCAATATCACATTTTTTAACTAATGTGAAATACTTCTCTTCTATTGTTAATAATGGTAAACTTTTAAAATTAGCATCACTATCTAACCAATGTGGGATACATATTCTAATTTGGTAATAATAGTAGAAGTCTTTTATCTTCAAAAAAATTATAACCAACATACATTTCTGAATAGTGTGGGATGCATCTCTTTTATTATATTGATGATTAAACTAAAAGTCTTTTATCTAAAGATTTTTAAAATCAATATAATTTTTTAGCCAATGTAGGATATCTCATTATCTCTTCTATTAGTGATAAACTTTGAATTTTATTTATCTTCTGTCACTTTTACAGATAGACATACTTTGATCATTCTTGATCAATTAGAAAAGAACTCTCTCTCACTAAACAAACTCCCTTGATCCTTCTTCTAATCTGTTAGAATTCTTTCTGTACAAAAAACCAAGAGGTATAGCAGGTTATATAACTGCTATAACCGACATTCAAAAATAGATTGCCTAAATTACACTCGCTACCCCTGGAGAATAGAAAGAGATCACAAAACAGAAACAGACTTGAAGAACTATCATTATATTACACCCGACACCCCTAAACTCCTCTCAGAATTGCTGCTTCCTTTATCTTTCTTTTCCTTGCCTTTATTCTTCTTCTTCCCTTTTTCTCTTTGCTTAGACTGAGTTTGAACATATATATCAACATCCCCCCTCAAGATGAAAGTACAAAATAGGTTTTGAACTTGCAACTTGGTCAACAGATGAAAGAATTGAGGAGAAGGAAGAGACTTGGTAAACAAATCAGCTGGCTGTTCAGAGGAAGAAATGTACTTGGTGGATACTAGTCCTTTCTGAATCATTTCCCTTACCAAATGACAGTCCAAATCTATGTGTTTGGTTCTTTCATGAAAAACATGATTTGCAGCTATATGAAGGGCTGATTTGTTGTCACAGTAAAGAGAAACAGGCAAGGTAGGGTTGATTTCAAAATCCCTTTGCATGGATATAAGCCACTTGACCTCACAGCATGTATTGGCCATGCTTCTGTATTCTGCTTCTACAGATGATCTGCTAATAGTGGACTACTTCTTGCACTTCCATGATATTAAGGAATTGCCCAAAAAAATACAGTAACCAGTAAGAGACCTTCTTGTGATAGGACAAGCAGCCCAGTCGGAGTCACAATAGGCTGTTAGCTGCAGAGAATTATAGCTGGAGAAGAACAGACCCTGACCAGGATTGCCCTTTATGTATTTTACTAATCTTAAAGCAGAATGCCACTGATGTTCAAGAGGTTTTGCCATAAATTGACTAAGGACTTGGACACTATAAGCAATATCAGGCCTGGTAATGGACAAGTAAAGCAGCCTTCCAACAAGTCTTCTATAGGATGCAGGATTGGCCAAATCTGGACTTAAGATAGATGTCAGCCTGTGATTCTTCTCAATAGGGATAGCTGCAAGCTTTGCATTTGAAAAACCAACATCATCAATAATCTCCAAAGCATATTTTCTTTGGTGAAGACAGATGCCTGACTTGTTCCTGACAACTTTTAATCCAAGAAAGTATCTGAGTGATCCAAGGTCTTTTATAGTAAATTTTGTTTTTAGGAAAACTTTGATTTGATCAATCTGGTCCTTATCATTTCCTATAATAAGCAAATCATCTACATACACAAGAATAGCTGCAAATTTAGATCCAACAATATATGTAAACAAGGAGTGATCATTTTGGGACTGTTTAAATCCAAATTGCAGAAGAGTGGAAGAAAATTTCTCAAACCACTGTCTAGGGGCTTGTTTTAGTCCATAAAGGGATTTAACTAGTTTGCAAACAATAGGAGAGGAAGATGAAGGTATATTATGACAGTAACCTGGTGGCAAATCCATGTATACTTCTTCAAGCAAGTCTCCATGCAGGAAAGCATTAGAGACATCCATCTAAGATATAGGCCACTGTTTGGCAGCACTTATAGCAAGAAACATTCTCACTGAGGTCATTTTGGCAACATGAGATAATGTTTCAAAATAATCATCTCCTTCAATTTGAGTGAAACCCTTAGCAACAAGCCAAGCTTTGTATTTGTTTATGGTACCATCAGGATTATATTTGATCCTAAAAATCCATTTACAACCCACAGTCTTTTTGTGTGCATGAAGGGGTTGAAGGATCCACGTACCATTAACTTTTAAGGCTTGCAATTCTTCAGACATAGCCTGACACCACAGAGGGTCTTGAACAGCCTGTTGATAGCTTTTTGGTTCATGAGAAGAAGATATATTACAGCAGAAGTTTTTGTAGGAGTCAGATACATTGGAGTAATTGCAGAACTTCTCTATGGGATAGGGTTAAATGAAATTTATAGAGGACTGGGAAAAGCTGGAGGGTAGACCTGTGTAGTCTTTAAACTTAGCTGGAACAGCCTTGTGTCTTTGAGGTCTAGATGGAATGGCAGAAGTTTCAGCAGAAAGATTTGGAGTAGTGGTGGAAGATGTTTCAGTAGAGGGGTGAGAATGATTGATTTGGTCAACAATGGGATTGTCAGTCTCCTATTATTTATTTCATCTGTAATAGGAGTGTTAGATGCCACATCTTTATTTTGGATAACAACATCACTGTCCTCTTCAAGATCAGTATTTTGATCAGGTAAATTATTTTCATTGTTTGAAAGAGTAATGTTAGGATTTTGAGTTTTGAAAGGAAAAATGGATTCATGGAATATGACATCCCTCTATCGCATGTAACTTGATGTGTATCAAGATAAACTTTATAGGCCTTTTTATTGCTAGGATAGCCAATGAAAACACATCTTTGTGATCTAGGGGCAAATTTGTCCCTATTGTGAGATAGGGTGGAAACATAGCACAGGCAGCCTAAGGTTCTAAGATGTTTGTAATTAGGAGAGGTTCCAAAGAGAATTTCATAAGGGGTTTTGAATTTTAAAACTGAATTAGGAATTCTATTTATGATATGTGTAGCAGTTAAAAGACAATCACCCCAAAATTTCTTTGGTAAACCAGCTTGAAACCTGAGGGCTCTGGCAAGTTCCAAGAGATGTCTGTGTTTCCTCTCAGCTCTGCCATTTTGCTGAGGGGTATCAACACAAGTACATTGGTGGAGGAGGCCTTGAGAAAGAAGAAGAATGTCAACTCCATTGTTCAGAAATTCAGTCCCATTATCACTTCTTATATGCTTCACACTAGTTTTAAATTGATTTCTTACCATTTGAAAGAAATATTTTAAAGTTTGACAAACTTGAGTTTTGTTTCTTAGTAGAAATGTCCAGGTAAACCTAGAACAATCATCTACAATAGTAAGAAAGGAAGAGCAACCATCATAAGTGAGTTTTCTGTAAGGGCCCCAAACATCACAGTGTATAAGTCCAAAAAGATCAGTATTGTAGGAGTCACTTAAAGAAAAAGACTGTCTAGTTTGTCTGGCTAAGTGGCACACATCACAACAGATATTTGACATAGAACTGAATTTCAAATCAAGAGAATCAATGAGTTTCATAGAGTGAAGAGGGACATGGCCAAGTCTGGTATGCCAGAGATACAATTTGTTGATAGAATCGACAAAGAAAATAGTTGTTAGATTTACAAGTATTAATTTTGGAAATGTTATGACAGCTAGTAGTAGTTTGCTGGAACTTATTAGCTTCTGGTTGAAGAAGTTTGTAAAGGCCACCAGAGTAACTACCAATCTTCTTGGCTTTCAATTGAACTTGGTCCTGAATAAAGCAAGAAGTGGTGGTAAAAATTAGGTTGAGACCACTATCAGTGATTAACTTGCTTCCTGATATAAGATTAAAGTGAAATTTAGGAGCAAAATACACATTTTTAAGAGTAATATCATCAGATAAAATGACAGTTCCTTTGTGAGTTATGCAGGAAGCTTTGCCATTAGGTAGATGAATTAAAGTGCTTATAGGGACATGATTAATCAAGGAATCAAAGGATATAGTAATGTGATCACTAGCTCCTGTATCAATAATCCAATCAAGACAAGTAGAATTCAGACTAGCAAGGCAAACATGTTCAAAGGTATTAGACTTCATACCTGGCAGATGTTCTTCAGGGACATCCAGAATTGCAGTGGCAGTGCTCATATTTTTGGCATTGTTGAGGATGTCCATTAATTGTTGCAATTGTCCAGGAGTGAAATGGATGTTGTGGTTGGCAGTGGCATCAGTCTTTTCTTTGCTTGCAGAATGTTTGGATTGATCTTGTACAGAAGTGTTATTAACAGCAATAAAATTTTTAGCCTTTCCTTTGTTCTTTGGCATCTTGTTGGGATCAGGCTTTGTCCCAAACAAAGGGTGCCACTCAGGATATCCAAGAATGAAGAAACACTTATCTTTATTGTGAGATTCTCCATGGCAGTACTCACATAAGTTCTTGCCTTTGATGTTAGGGGTTTGAACACCTCCAGAAGATCTGTTTCTATTAAACTTATTTCCAGAATTATTGTTGACCTTTCCCATTAGGGCAGAAGAAACAGAATCAAATCTGATGGAATTGGTGTGTTGTCTTTGCCCCTCTTCTTGAACAAGCATAGACACAGCCTTAGTAACAGATGGGAGAGGATGCATCCTAAGGATTTGACCTCTAACATCAAAGTATTCATCAGCCAATCCCATAAGAAAACCAGTAAGTTTGGTAACTTGATCATACTCCTCTTTGGCAGTGTTGGCACCACAGGTACAGTTACACAAACACTTAGGTATTTGAAGAAGATTTGTGAGTTCATCCCACAAACTTCTGAATTTAGTGAAATAGGCATTGATACTAAGGTTTCCTTGAGTGCACATCATAATACTTTTCTGGATTTGGAAGATCTTAGGGGCATCACTTTGAGAGAATCTTGTAGAGATATCATCCCAGATCTCAAAGGTTGTTGAAAGGTAAACTATGCTTTGACGTATCTTAAGACTAACAGAGTTGAGAAGCCAAGATACAACCATACTATTGCATCTTGACCAAGCACTCACATATTTTGAAGAAGGATCAGGTTTTCTACTAAGACCATTTATCATACCAAGTTTGTTCTTGGCAGATAAGGCAGTACAAATGGAGATTTTCCATTGATTGTAGTTGGTGTCTGAAAGAGGTTCAGTGACAAGATTCATTCCAGGGTGGTCATTCGGGTGAAGGTAAAGAGGATGGTTAGATGAAAGATGGAGAGATGGTTCAGGCAAATCATAATCATCAACAGTAGTGTTGGTGATTGGAGATTTATCTTTCTTCTCAGTAACAGTAGGATTATCAGATTTAGAGTTCGACATGGAGAGACAATCAAGTAGAAAGGAAACGAAAGAAGAAACAGAAAGGAATACAGAAGAATTACCCATTTACTTCTTCAATTCGGCAAACTGGATTTGAGGATCTTGATCACAAGCTCTAATACCATGATAAACTTTGAATTTTATTTATCTTCTGTCACTTTTACAGATAGACATACTTTGATCATTCTTGATCAATTAGAAAAGAACTCTCTCTCACTAAACAAACTCCCTTGATCCCTCTTCTAATCTGTTAGAATTCTTTCTGTACAAAAAACCAAGAGGTATAGCAGGTTATATAACTGCTATAACCGACATTCAAAAATAGATTGCCTAAATTACACTCGCTACCCCTAGAGAATAGAAAGAGATCACAAAACAGAAACAGACTTGAAGAACTATCATTATATTACACCCGACACCCCTAAACTCCTCTCAGAATTGCTGCTTCCCTTTATCTTTCTTTTCCTTGCCTTTAGTCTTCTTCTTCCCTTTTTCTCTTTGCTTAGACTGAGTTTAAACATATATATCAACAATTAATAATAATAGTAAAAGTTTTTTTATGTAAAATTACAATCAACATCACTTTCTAACAAATGTGAAATATACATCTTATATTGGAAATAATTATTGAACTCTTATATGTAAATACTTTTAAATCAAATATCTCTTTCTAACAATATGATATACATCTTTTCTATTGGTAATAATAATATTTTTAAAACCAACACTAATTTCTAACAAATGTGGGATACATTATTCTATAGTAATAATAATACTCTCTCCGTCTCTAAATTATCGTCCTCCTTTTCTTTTTCGTCCGTCCCAAAATAATTATCCAGTTTGAAACTTACATTTTTAGAACATTACTTTTACAACTTTACCCTTACTTTTTCACCCTACTTTAATTATGAGCCACATACACATGAACTTTAAAGAAAACTACACATTAAACCAATATAAATAATCAAGTCATTTGTTTTTTTCTTAAACTGTGCGCCGGATCAACTAGAACGATTATTTAGGGACGGAGGGAGTAGTATTTTATATAAAAACTTTTGAAATCGACATCTCTTTCTAAACAATGTGGGATACATCTTTTCTATTGGTTATAACATAAAAATAATAATAGTAGTAATATTTTAATTAAAGAGTTTTAAAACCAGCATATTTTTTTTAAACAATGTGTGATACATCTCTTATATTGATAATAACATAAAAATTCTTTTATCTAAAGAATTTTATAACCAATATCTGTTTCTAAATAATGTGGATCTCTTTGTAACCAATGTGAGATACATTATCAAAAAATATTTTAAACCAATATCACTTTCCTAAGCAGTGTGAAATACATATTTTTTCTATTAGTATTAAACATTTTATAAAAAGACTTTTAATATCTACATCACTCTCTAACCAAAGTGGAATACATTTCATTATTTGGTTTTTTTATCTAAAAAAATATAAAACCAATATCTATTTCTATATAATGAGATACATATATTATCATCTTTTTTATTGATGATAAAAGTAGAAGTCTTTTTATTTAAAGACTCTTAAAATAAATATCATTTTTTAACCAATGTAAGATTTATCTATTTTATTGGTAATAATAGTAATTTAAAACCAACATCAATTTATAACAAATGTGATATATATATTCTATTGCTAATAATAGTAAAAGTCTTATATATAATATAAAATAATTTAAAATCAATATATTTTTTAATCAATGTAAGATATACATCTTCTATTGGTAATAATGGTAGAAGTCTTTTATCAATAGACTTTGAAAATCAACATCATTTTCTAATTAATGTATGATACATCTCTTCAATTGGTAATTAATAATAGTATTTTTAAAATGACATCAATTTCTAACTAATGTGGGATACATCTCTTTTATTGATAACTAGTTTTTTGATCCGTGCGTTAATTGCATGTCAATTAAATCATACATAAATAAGGAGGATTGATTTATTAACAATTACACATAAATATATGACTAATCATCATAGATTCTAAAAAAAATCCTTATACACAATATTTGTTGTTTATTAGTTGGTTTTTCATCTTCACCGCGTATCAATATCTTCAAAACAAAATAATTTGTTACTCTAGAAACTACGACATATAATTGTTCATGGGTAAATACTGTTTTTTTTTTCCCAAAAAGAGACATATGTGCAATTATTGCATTTGACACTTGTTAATTGTCATTGCATATGATACAAATAATGTGTATTGTCTTCTCTAGAACTTGAAAGACAGTCTTATATCAGATAGAGTTAATGACAATCTTGGGATAAAAATATTTTCTCCAACATTGCTTCCTTTTAAAAAATTTGTTTCAACAATGTAATCCCCAGATTTATGATGATTAGTCTTGTTCAATTGCACAACCTTGCAGCATGGTCAATGTTTCTCAATAATATTACTGGAACACTAATTTTAAGTGTCAATTCATGGTCTGACAACTTCAAACACTTTATACTATTCAAAAACTATGTATAATAAATGTCTTCGAACAAATTTAAATTTTTTCTGCCCTGCAAATAGAATCTAAACTTAAATAAGTTATTCATTTTGAATGATTACTTTTATTAAATTATATTTATATTTTATGAATTAAAAAATTTCTGAGAAGAAAATAAGCTAAAATCAAAATAACGAAATTATTTTTACCGTTAACTATTATTTTTGTTTTGTAAATTATTTTGATTTTAATAATTTCCATTATATATTTTTGTTTTATTAACTTCGTAACTATTATTTTTGTTTTATTTTTAAGAATTAATTTTTAAAAAAATTGTTTCGTAGTTTTTCATTATTATTTTACTAACCTCATTTTAAATTGTTTTGTTTTATTGACTCTGTAACTATTATTTTTGTTCCATCAAGTATTTTTATTGTACTAACGTATTTTTGTTTTACATAACTATTTTTAATAATTTGTTGTAAACTTTTGTTCCGTAAATTATTTTTATAATTTTACTAACCTCAGTTTAAATTATTTTTGTTTTATTGACTCCGTAACTATTATTTTTGTTCCATCAAATATTTTCATTTAACTAATGTATTTTTGTTTTACATAGCTATTTTTAAGAATTTGGTTTAAAAAATTCCATAATTTTTTATTATTATTTTAGTAACCTCAGTTTAATTTTTTTTTTTTTTTATTGATTTTGTAACTATTATTTTTGTTTCATCAAATATTTTTATTTTACTAATGTATTTTTGTTTTACATATATATTTTAAGAATTTGTTTTGAACTTTTTTTCCGTAAATTATTTTATTTTACTAACCGTTGCATTAAATTATTTTTATTTTGTTGATTCTGTAACTTTTATTTTTATAGTGGCTTGTTCCAAAAATTATTTTTATTTTACTAACCTCTTATATTTTTGTTTTCTTGATTCCGGAACTATTATTTTTGTTTTAGTTACTATTTTTTATGTTTAAAGAGAGAAAAATATTTAAACATAATTAAAAGAGATGAGATGATGGTGATGAGAGAGAAAATATGGAGGAGACGGGAGAGAGAAAGAGAAATACAACAGAGAAGATAGGAGAAAGAAAGAGTGAAATGGTAACTCAAAAGTCAATAATTCAAAAGTGAGATTTTAGTGAGAAATATAGCTTTGTCATTATATATATAAAATAGTAGAATATTTTGTAACCAATGCGAGATACATATCTTGTAAAAGTTAAAGTTTTTAGTCTAAAGACTTTAAAATCTAGCATTTTCTTTTTAAACATTGTGCTATACATCTCTTTTATTGGTAATAATATAAAATAATTTAAAATCAACATCATTTTCTAACCAATGTGAGATATACATCTTCTATTGGTAATAATGATTGAAGTCTTTTATCAAATGACTTTGAAAACCCACATCACTTTCCAACCAATATATGATACATCTTTTCTATTGGTACATAATAATAGTATTTTTAAAACCAACATCAATTTCTAACTAATGTGGAATACATCTCTTCTATTGTTGAAAGATTAGTGTTTTTAGTGAAAGAAATTGTGCAACTTGAGACACGCATTTCTTTACGTGTCATTTGTTTGTTGGCGAATGTAATTGCGCAAATGTGTTCTACTCGGTGAGAGCATCAAAATTATATATTTATTTGTCCAAATCGAGTTTTGGATGAATAAGATTTCAAGACTTAATGTATAATATTTGTTAAAAAATATTTTAATGAAACAAATTGTGCAACTTGAGGCATGAATTTCTTTACGTGTCATTTGGTTGTTGGCAAAAGTAATTGTGCAAATGTGTTATACTCGGTAAGAGCATCGAAATGATATATTTATTTGTCCAAATCAAATTTTGGATGAATAAGATATAAAGACTTAAAGTATAGTGTTAGAAGTGAGTCATTAGAAGTAATGTCCCACCTTAAAATGTTTTATCACACATTGGTTAGAAGTAATGTTAGTTGTAATTTTTTTTAAATATAAGTCTTATATTATTGACAATAGAAGAAGTTATATACATTAATACTAATACCCCTTATCATATTGATTATTTTTATTATGTATTATTATTAATTAATTGATAGAAAACCAAAAGTTTTTAAAACCTCTACATGGATGATTTACAATGAAAATTTATCAAAAGGTGGTGAGGTGACACAATCATAGTGCTCATTACCAACTTTATATATATATATATATATATATATATATATATATATATATATATATATATATATATATATATATATATATATAATGAAAGATAACTTTGCCCTTCACTAAGTTTTTGTGGTAAAAATAGTAGTATAAGTAATGGTAAACCTAACACTATTATTTAATTTAGTAACTTCATTTTGTGGTAGGTAGTGCTATATAGATTCTCAATTTATATATATATCCTTAAAAATCAAAACTTTCTATTTAACTCTCCCCAATCCAAACACACGCCCTCCCTCTCATAGTCTCATTGCCTTCCTCCTCCCTCCCGTCCACTGCATCTTCCTCCCTTTTTCCCTCCCCCACCTATTGCGTCGTCTTCCCTTCTTCCCCAACTACTGCATCCTCTTCCCTTCTCCCTCCCTCCTCCAGTGAACACAATTCTTTTATTTCTTTTTTTTTTTTTTGTCTTAAGCACCAATAAACTCCATCTCTTTCTCCTCATTACACGCCCCTACCTCCCTTCTTCCCCGTTTCCTAAACCTCTGAAACTATAAAATAGCACTAAAACAAATATTAGACAACAAAAATCTCAAAAACTAGCAAAGTTTAAGCCATAAAATATCCAATAAATGAGTACAAAACTCACATATCACGTACCGTAGGCTTTTTCTATATCTCTCTATTTCTTATTCAATTAAGGCTCCGTTTGTTTCACGGAAAATGATTTTCGGAAAACGTTTTCCTCAATTTTCGATGTTTGGTAACCTTAAGAAAATGTAGTCAACGTAAAAGGTTTTCCGAGTCAAAGGAAGATGAAGTCTTCTTTTCCCGAAAATGACTTACATATTCATTTTTCGTACGTCATGCTCCGTTTGTTTCACGGAAAATGATTTACAGAAAATGATTTCTGGAAAATGAAAAGATTTCGTTTTCAGGTGTTTGGTAAATCTTTTGAAAATATGACGGAAAACATTTTCGGGTGTTTGGCAAACGTACGGAAAATGCTACGGAAAACAATATATGAATAAATACAAAAAATATATTATAATATTAATGCTCAAATTGAATATAAGATAGTGTTGAGATTTAAGTAATTTTCCATTGGTAACCTCAATTTATCATTAGTCGTGTCAAATCAATAAGGTCCATCTTTTTTCAATCTTAAAAATACAAATAAAAAAATTGACAATTGATATTAAAAAAACGTTTTAAAAAAGAAAATGAACAATATTTGGGACGTCCCTAAATAATATAGTTGACACTAATTTTAGAACGTAGTAAGTATTTATTAAAATTATAATTTATAAATAGTGTGCACAAACTCTATTTATATTTCTAAATATATTTATTTGTTGAGTGAATGTGTACTTGTGGAAGGGGCGGAGAGGTGCTTGAACTTTTGGAAAATGACTTACGGAAAATGATTCCGTAAGTCCTTTTCAGGAAAAGAAGTCTTCATTTTCCGTTGACTCGAGAAAATTTTTACGTTGACTATATTTTCCTAAGATTACCAAATGCCGAAAAATGAGGAAAACGTTTTCCGGAAGTCAATTTTCATGAAACAAATGGAGCCTCATTTTCCAAATGTCTTGGCACTCTCCACCCCTTTCACAATTACATATGTTTACTTACACACACAATATTTCACTAACAAATAAATTATTTAGAAATATAAATGAAGTTTGTGTACACTATTTATAAATAATAATTTTAATAAATAATTATTACGTCCTAAAATTAGTGTCAACTATATTATTTAGGGACATCCAAACATTGTCAATTTTCTATTTTAAAACATTTTTTTCATACCAATTATCAAAAAAAATATTTGTAATTGTTAGATTGAAAAAAGATAGATCTTAATTTGATATCACTAATGATAAATTGATGGTTACTAAAGAAAAAATACTTAAATTTCAACACTATCTTATATTCAATTTGTGCATTAATATTATATTTTTTTGTATTTATTCATATATAGTTTTTCGTAACATTTTCTATAGACATTCTAAACATTGTCTATTTTCTATTTTTAAAAATATATTTTTTCATATCAATTATCAATTTTTTATTTGTAATTGTGTGATTAAAAAAAGATAGACCTTATTGATTTGACACCACTAATGATAAATTGATGGCTACTAAAGAAAAACGATTTAAAGTTCAACACTATTTTATATTCAATACGTGCATTAATATTAAAACATACTTTTTGTATTCATTTATATATTGTTTTCCGTAACATTTTTCGTGTGTTTGTCAAACACCCATAAATGTTTTCTGGAATATTTTTAAAAGATTTACCAAACACATGAAAATGAAATCTTTTTATTTTCCGGAAATTATTTTTCGAAAATCATTTTCTGGAAATGATTTTTCATGAAACAAATGGAATCTAATACACCAAAGAACCCAAAGCTCCAAAATCAAGCTGCTAAGTTGCGTAGCCAAACAAAGTTAGTGTTATTTTATTATCTCAGGATTTGTGTTATTACTAAAAACACCAAGATCAGTTGGTAATGGGTTGTTCTAGCTTAACCAATGTTTCAAATTCGAGTCATGTGGGAGCACAACTGTGTTAAATATTTGTTGAAATATCTTATACTATAACGACCCGAGCCCGAGAGCTCGGTCCGCTACGTATAGCCCACACACTGGCCCACTGAGCACGCAACACATTTGGTTATCATACCCACCACAAGTCGACCCAAAAGTCCATGGATGATGTTGGTGCCCAGTAGTAGCGCATGACTACCTTATAAATCAAACACAAGTCTCACATCTACCCTGCGGGATTGGGTATTACAATCTCCCCACTCAAATCCTTGACGTCCTCGTCAAGAGTGAATCGCGAGCCGCAGACGCCCCTGGTACGATTACTGCCTCGACGACCTTGGGACGCCAAGGATTTGAGCGGGGAGATTGTAATACCCCAATCCCATACTCGGATAGACGCGAGACTTGTGGTTTAATTTATAAGGTAGTCATGAGTTACCACCGGGCACCAACATCATCCATGGACATTTGGCTGTGGTGGGCTTGATGACCCAAGGTGTCGCAGGTTTAAGTGGGCCGGGTAGGCTCGACGGGATTGAGGTATTACATCTACTGCCACTTTATGGTCCTACTCGGCTCGGGGGATTAGTCTTATGTTTTCAGGCATGAGGACACCTTTGAGAAATAATTAAAAAAACAAAGATTTGTGTTATTGCACTCATGTTTTTATTTTTATTTTTTGTCAGGGCCGGCCCTGAGTTTCGAGAGGCCCATGGCAAAAAAAAGGGGGGGGTCATTTATAAAAATGAAATCATTTAAAATATTGGGAAAAAGAAAAGTAAAAAGTTTATAGCAAGAATTAAACTCAAAATCTCTCATAATCTACCAAGTATATTAACCATTGAGTCATCTATTCTATACTAAATTAATCAACACGTTATAACTTATATACAATTTACAGACTAAAAAATACCAAGTATGTTAATCATTGAGTCATCTATTCTACACTAAATTAATCGACACGTTATAACTTATATACAGTTCACAGACTAAAATAAGTGACAACTTAAGGATTCAAACATGTGACCTCTACCTTAAATCATATATATCTTAATCACTGGGTGAAACCAATCAATTGTAAATTTTTTTGACACTATAATATAAATATAAGGTAGTACCCAAACATTTGGGGCCCTAAAATTTGGGGGCCCATGGCGGTAGCCCCTCTTGCCACCCCCAGGGCCGACCCTGTTTTTTGCACATCTCAAGCCCATATTTTCCCAAAATTCAAAACCAAGAAAAACATTTTAATTCATGAATTATTTGAGAAAGAAGCTTTGATTTTGAGGTAGTGATTTGTCAATAGGCAAAACCACTGGAACTCCAAGGAATTTCAAGACAATTGGTGTTGATTTCGAAGTTATGGGCCGAAATTTAGGTTTGAATTGGTGAAGTTTGTCCTAAAATTTCATGACAATTTAGGTGGAAAAACAAGTAGGGTGTATTTTGCATGGTCTATGGATTTTGGTTATTGGATTTTCATTTTATAATTATAATAATTGAAAAAAAGTAAGAGATAGTTATAGAGAAGTTTTTTTAAAGGTTGGAGGGGACATAAATCGTACCTCAATCCTTAATTTTTATTATTTTAATGCTTTTAAAGATTAAAATTATATATATATAAATAATTTCTTTGGTGTGACTCGAACAAATAGTGCCTCTGGTGAGGTTTTGAACATTCGAACTCTCGGTTGAGAGTAGTTAAGTATCAGGGTGCCTCTAATAGGGTTTGAACACTCTATCTCTTCGTTAAGATAAGTGAGTAGCTAAATGAGATCTTTTGATAAGGCTTGAACAACAATAATGCCTCTGAAGAGGCTTGAACACCCGACCTCTCTACTGAGAGTTGTAAAGTCCAGGGTGTCTCTAGTGAGACTTGAACACCCAGCCTATTCGTTAGGAGAAGTGAGCAGTACCAATTATGTTAGAGCTCGTTGGTAGTTATAAAGAAGTTAATTGAGCTGTAATACTCCAATCTCACATCGGGTAGATGTGAGACTTGTGTTTGATTTATAAGGTAGTCATGCGCAACTACTGGGCACCAACATCATCCATGGACTTTTGTGTCGACTTGTGGTGGGCCTGATGACCGGTGTGTGGGCGATGTGTGGGCTACACGTGACCGCTCTCGTGCTCGGTCGTTACAAAATGGTATCAGGGCCGAAAATGTGGGAACAAAGTGTTGTGCGAGCCAAAGTGCTACACCGCAGAAGGTGGGAGCCACCTCTTGATCCCCGTACGAGCCTCCTGCATCGCCCGGGGTACGATTCGGCCTTGACGAGGATGTCAAGGATTTGAGTGGGGGAGAATGTAATACCCCAATCTCACATCGGGTAGATGTGAGACTTGTGTTTGATTTATAAGGTAGCCATGCGCTGCTACTGGGCACCAACATCATTCATGGACTTTTGGGTCGGCTTGTGGTGGACCTGATGACCCAAGGTGCTGCGTGCTCAGTGAGTCAATGTGTGGGCTATACGTAGTGGACCGGGTTCTCAGGCTCGGGTCGTTACAGAGCAAAAAAAGAGAAGTTAAAAACCAAAAATAAACAATCTAAAAGTTTGTTCTCCATGCAAAGTTTTAGGACTTTAATTTTTAGTTTTTCACTATTTCTCTTTTCTGGTTTTAGGACTTTACTTTTTGAATTTCACAAACACACACACTCGCTCTATTTTGGCTCTATCAGCCTTTCTCTTATTTTTTTTCTTTAATCATAACAAACTAAATATTCAAACCCAAAAATCAACCAAAAACCCCGTGCCACATACACGCTAGGGGTTTGTTCTTCATACAAAGTTTTAGGATTTGGGTTTTTACTTTTTGTCTTTGATCATTCCATCTTTTCTCTATCTATGTTTTACTTTTCTTTAATCATTACAAACCAAAAGTTTTAAACTAACCTAAAACCCGTAAACTAAACACACCCTAAATCTTGCAACGAGAACAGACTCGTAGCGTATTGAAGGGTGACGTTATATGTTAACTAATGTAGTGTTCAACAAATCAAATAATTGTCACCTAAATTTTAATTCCAAATTTAGATTGAAAGAACAAATTGGAGCCTTATCATCACGGTTAACCATATGCTATTCCACTTGTTATATACTTGAAATGACAGTTTCTAAATCGAATGTGTGATTTGAAAAAAAAATGTTACAGTTGAAAGGATACATACTAATAGTTGAGGGAGTTATTTGTAAAGATTTATATGTAACTGACTCATGACATATTATATTAATATAAGAGCACCTACATTGGTGTAATTTCTTCCCTAAATTCTTAGTTGAGTTCCAATGCCACCTATACATTTTAAGAATTTCTCATTCTAAAAAAATATTCTTCACAATGGTTTTAATTTTTCTTCATTCTTATATGAGTCTCACTATCAGTCTATCACATCATCCATTTTACTTACACAACTCTTTTTGTATACCAAAAAATATCCACTTGACATAATGCCAAAAATCAAAAAAAGAAAAAAAAAAGGTAGTGGCAAGACATTAGTGGCCCACCAGACATTCCTTTCCACACGCTTCACCTAGTCGTGCGGTGCCCTTCACCCTTTGCCAAACGAGTCTCTCTTTCTTTTCCCTTCTCCAATTATTAATCATGAATTAATGATGTAAATTCTCCATCCTAAATAGGAATTGCCTAAGAATCCACCATTGTGGATGCCATAAGATTGATGTTTTATAAAAGGTAATTGTTCAGAAGATTAATCGTAGTGTGTAACTTTATAATATGGTGGAAAAACATATGAAGAAGAAATAATGATCACTGTTCATAATATTAATTATAGGATATGACTTTGCAATTAAAAAAGAAAAAAATAAGAAGTTAAAAGATGATAACTACTTTCACACATGTCAAAGTGCTAGCTAGTATCAAAAAAAGAAAAGAAAAGAAAAGAATGTAGATCATCATCAAAATGAATGATATGCTACTTGTATTTGTCTAAAGTTAGTCATTATCTGCTTAATACACAATCAATTTACCAATTGATCTTTTCTACTTTCATAGAAAATGACAAATATTTTTAATCGAAATTGCACTCAGAGATTAAGCCTCTTTCTTATTCGATGTATGTACCTATTACCTAGTCCTAACAATTATAACCCGAAACTTGTTAGTCAATCCAGGGTAATATGAAAATTACTTGATTCGACCCACTTGATAATAAAATTAATTATTTTTTCTTAATTTGTGTGTCTAGTAAAACATAAAATAATTTTTGGAACAAATGGAGTACTTTTTTTTTATTCATGAAATGCTCATTTTTAATAAATTTGTAAAAAGCTCTGGCAAATGATATTACGAGCTCAAACTTGTGATATTACAACAAAATTTTGTATTAGAACCGTTAGATGATTAAGTTGATGGTGATCTGAAATACATACGTTATTAATTAGAGAATAACATATTTAATCTAGCAGTATATAAATTTAAGTAGATTTGAACTAACAATATTAACATTAAAATCTATATATACATATAATAACAACCGTTATTTTCCCACCTAAAATACTTTCCATAAATAAAAACTCAAATATGACATTTCTAGCTATGCATTGGAAGTTGAAACACTTTGTTTTATTATATTTTTCTTAGTTTTTATACTAAACATTTAATTAACAAAGCATTGTAAGTGGAAGTTGAAACACTTTATTTTGTTACATTTTTCTTAGTTTTTATACTTATCATTTAATTAACAGAGCATTTGAAGTTGAAACACTTTATCTTGTTACATTTTCTATATATAATATAATGAAAATGTGATTAACACATCGAAATATAGCAAAATCTGGCCAAATTGAATTTGCCAAAAATATGAGGATATATATAATGACAATTGTAATTTTCTTATCTCAAGATTGCTAGATAACCACTGTAACTACTTACAAAATAAGGATTATAGTTACATACAAACACATATGCAAGTATTGATAAGTAAAGAAAAAAAAGCTATTAAGAAATTAAATACCATCAATCTAAGAGGGACGGTCTTTCCTCTTTATTCCAATATGCAAGGGAAATAATAATAACAATTTAAAAATCATTATACAATAAGGTCTTCCTATATTGATATTAATTTACTTGTGAGCTTTATCAAGACAAATTCTATCCATATAAGCTAAAGAAAAAATACACGGTGAAATATAATTTAATGGACAACTATGAATCCTTAAAGTCTGTTATGTCTAATTTCATACTCAACAAATATTGTTTACACTGTCAGAAATGTACTTTCACATTGAACATACATGTTTTGTGACCACTTTCGTTGCCTATAACCAAGTAATTAAAAGTAGTAGCAGTGAGAGGTGACAACTTTGGATGAGTGGATTTTTAAAGATTAAAGAGACAATTATGGTCCTAGTAAGAGGTGACAATTTTCGCTCCATTATTATTATCATTGTAGAAAAGTGATTCCATCTTCGCTCCTTAACATTGTAGAAAAGTGAGGATGAATATAAGCAAGTAAATCGTAGGCTAATTACTTTGAGAACATATACAATGACTCTAGAGAGGTGTGACAATGTATATGAGCGAGTATAAGGTCTTCCTATATTGATAGTAATTTACTTGTGAGCTTTGCCAAGACAAATTCTATTTATATCCATAGGAGCTAAATAACAAGTATAAAGTGCAATATAATTTAATGAACAACTATGGATCCTTAAAAGTTTGTCATGTCTAATTTGATACTCAACAAACATTGGTTAATCTGTCAGAAATGTGCTTCCTCCTTGAACATAAATGTTACGTGACCACTTTTGTTACATATAACCAAGTAATTTCACCAGCAAAAGTAGTAGCATCAGCTATGACATGCTGGATGAGTGAATTTTTAAAGATCAACATGATCTTGGTAAGAGGTGACAACATCATCGTTACCGGATTCTATTTTTGCTCCTTGACGTTGTAGAAAAGCGAGAATCAATATGAGCAAGTAAATCATAGTCTAATTGCTATGGAAATATGTACAATAACTCTAGAGAGGCGTGACAATGTATATGGACGAGTATGTATATGGACGAGTATAACATACTATGTGAGAGGTACAATGAATTATGAGAAATCATAGTCTAAATGTCTATTTTATTGCTTATTGAATTGAGCTTAAATATTTGTAGATATAGTTGCAATAATTAAGTGCACATATTATCAGTGTCACCTCATTTTGGTGACACTATTAATGAAAATGTTTTTGAGTCGGAGACATTTTGGTCATTTCAAGGGAGGGATGGTTCTAGGAAGTATGTAATTTGAGTCGGTTTTCTTGTTTATCGTCATTTTAATTTGTAATGCAATTTTTATCATCCAACAAATATATATTCGTGTGAAGACGTATTCTAATATATACAAATTTTCATTCATGTAATAAGCAATAATTAAATTCACTTATATTTTTATCTTTACATTTTAATTATGTGTTTAATTTTCATAATGCACTAACTAAAAGATAAAAAAAATATTATATTAATACTGATTAATATAGATTACGTGCATTTTGTTATGTGATAGTGATAATAGTAGTAATCACACATATTTAATGATTGTGATAGTAGTAGTAACCACACATATTTATCGTTAAAATTTGTAATCGTGATATTAATTTTACAATGGTATATATATATAGTTCTTATTAATTTATTCTTTTAATTTTGTTATTCCACTTCATGTTGTTTATGTATAATTTAATTGAAAAAGATATATGTCGTGCGTTTAATGCACGGGTGTAAAACTAGTTATAATAATAGCACAAACATAACCGCATAAAGTCAATGAACACGCTACCTGAATTGTGACATATAACAATGAAAAACTATATTGCATTTATAGCGATTGAAATCTATCTATATTATAAAACAGCTAGGTAATTGACTGGGGTTATTCAGAGGTTGATATTAAATTATCTTTAAAATTTTAACACCAACACATTCACATGTGTGGAAGTGTGAGTAATTATCCATTTTTAACTTCATGTTTTTTCTTTCCCTATTACAAGTCACCCCTACAATTAATATTATGAGCAGTCACTTATTTTTCTTTTCCCTATGTTTTACCTTCACATTACAAAGTCACTGTAACGGCCCCAAGATTTGGGCTCAACTATAGGGGCCCACATAATGGCCACGTCACCAATAAACTCAAAAATCATACTAAAACCCAAAGCATAAATAATGTATCTTTCACTTAAACACCCAATATTCAAACGTAAATCCCTTAACAAAATTAACTTACAATAAAAACATAGGTCTAAATAAATCTCCCAAAAATCCAATTAACGATTATAAATAATAGTTCATGACATAACGAAATTTTAAACTCTTCAATTGGACCGAACCGAGCCGAACCAAAATTTTCATGTTCTCATTCCTTACTTATGTCCTGAAAGAAAAGGAGTAGGAAAAGGGTGAGCGAACAAAAGTCCAGTAAGTTCATATACAACCCCTCCGGTTTCTAAGGAGGAGTTGACCGAAAAGAAAGTCAAACGATATATTGTAAACAAATAAAAAAATATGGAGATGTCAAAAGAATTATTTTTCTAGATATCCACAAGATTAAGTACGCATTGATCGAAGAATAATTAACGAGTTCGCAAGGATCAATCAGATCAATATCAAATATTAAGGAAGATGTTATGATCACATAAGTGGTCATTTTAGACCAAACAAAAGGTGGCTCCAAGGAACCCCAAATATCATAGTACCCCAAAAGGGTCAAAAGCAAAATGGTATATCCGGATTACCCCACCATAGTTCCTATGGTGTAATGTCACCTTAACAGGCCAAATGGTCATTCAAATTATCTTTGTGATCATAATGGAGTTTTTCAAAAAATATAATAATTACAATTTCAACAAAATCAAATACCAGTGGTGACCAAATAAAATATCACACATCGAGTTCAAACAATTATGAGATTCATAAAGTAATATCACAATTAAGAATAACGAAAGAATGGGTACGACGGGATTTCAAATTCAAAAACCAACCCAAGGTCGGCACACGTTTTCAAAGAAAGGTAATGCCAAGGAAATAGCGGAAGCCTAACATTTTGGAATTAAGAATTCAAAATAACCTAAATGATGTATAATCCCTTACCTCTTAAGCGCTGCAAAAAAATCAAGCTTGTATGTGTAGCAGTACCGTTATCCATGCTGATCCAAATCTAAAATACATATCAAACTTAATTAATTGCGTACGTTACTCGTAACGATATTAATAATTAGACTCAAAATATTTTGACCATAATTAGTCGTATATTAATTATTACAAAACGTAACTAACCCACTCTTCTAACCACCATAATTACTAGTAGACTGAATAGGGCTCAATTGTCAATCCCCCAACCTGAGTTTCTCTTTTGAAAATTGGAACAATCAAAGTTAAAGTCACCAAAGTTTAGGGGGTGATTGTAAAATTGGGTCATCACCTTCCTCAAACCAACTCCATGTTCTGTTGTTTCTTCTTTGCGTTTTTGTGTGAGTTATATACATATATTTTATATTTATAATTTCCTAACCAAGCTTGTTTAACAACAAGCTTCTAGTTCCTAACAATTTTGCAATTCACTTCAAGTTGATTTCAAACAACATCCTCAAGGTCGACATCAATTTCGAAACCCACTTCCAGCATTTGATTTCAAGAATCCACATATTATATCAATATAAACCCACTTCAATATGTGATTTTAAAATAATACTAATACTCAAGGATGATAATTAATTGAAAACAAATTTCATCAATCGTCCATTTGTTTGTTTTTATTTTCTAATTTCATACACCCACGGTACACACACATATAAAAACTCATGTGCAGGCTATCTCCTTCTTCCGACCACTTCTGATTTCATAACACAACAACAATTCTCGACAACCCAACAAAACCTTACTAATTCAATTAACTCAAGAACCAAGAACCAAGAACTTACTAATAATCATAATCAGAAAAGAAACGAATGGATTACCTTAATTCGATCGACGGTGCGCAATCGATGTTTCACCTTGTGCTCCCATTCGCCCCTCACTCTCTTGCTCGTTTAGACTCAATACCATAACCATTGGCGGATCCACATAGGAACTAGGGGTGTCCATGGACACCGCCCAATAAAAAAAAATTTAGGGGTAGGTTTGTGATATTTGACAATTGGACCCCTCCAAAAAATTTCATTGGACCCCTCCCAAATTCTCTGTAAAAAATATTGTCAAGATGGATTTACGAAATCAAATGTCCGATCAATTTTTAAATAATTATCTTGTATGTTATATCGAAAAAGATATGTTAATGAATGTTGGTGATGATGATGTAATTACGCGTTTTCAACGTATGAAAACGCGTAAATGACAAATTGTAATTTATAATTTTTTTTTATGTAATACTCACTTCGTCCAAAAATATATGACATTTTGAGAGAATTTTTTTGTTCCAAAACATATAATACTTTGTAATTTTCAAAGAACTTTTTCCCTTTTTTTCTCAAATTCTACCCATATTTATTGACTTCATAACCTGTGTTTGGCTCTTTGGGCAAAAATATTAAGACACCTCATTAATATTTGGATAGGAGCAGTTTAGTCTTTACAATATGTTTCTTTAGTCTGTGTGAAAAGCCCTAAAACGTCATATATTTTGGGACGGAAAGAGTAGTTAAAATTTTGGACACCGATCAACATTATTTCTGGATCCGCCACTGACTATAACTGATAGGTTACTCTTATCCTACAACGAAGTCGATTCGTATTCATCCTTCTCTTATGCACTTATCGAGTCGATTACCTCATTCCCAATGTCTCTCCCTCTTCCCGATTGCATAAGGTGCTTGAAGTCAATGTCACTTTTTTTTTTGTAACAATTTTTCTTAGGAAATGGCCCAAAATTAATGGCCCAAGCCCGAACTCATTATAGGCAAGATAATGTACACTAATCTAACTTAAATTCAAAAGTACTAGGCCCAAATAAATTTAAGCAAGCCCAAAAAGAATTTCAATAATACTAATATCAAAAAAAAAAAAATTTATTTTATTTAAGAAATTTTGGGTATTTACAGTCACACCCTACAATTAATCTTTTAAACATTCATCCCTTATAAAACATCAATCCCTCAACTATCACTTGAAGCAATGTACCCCTTAACTGTAACATTTTTTCAAATCGCACCTTCTATTTAGGCACTGTCATTTCTATTGATGAAATCAGATATACTGGCACCGTGGCATAGACACGGGTATGCAGATGTAGTCTATATTATAATGCACATCAGGTAGTTAGAAAAGCTAACTACTGGTCAAGATTGGTTTTTACCAAACACAACTATTGGCCAGTATTAACTCTTAGTATCAAAGTATGTGAATTACGGTTTAGTTTACAGTTGTGAATTACGATGTAAATTACGGTTTAGTTTAATGTTGTGAATTACGGTTTATTTTCTCTCTTCCCTCTTTTTTCTCCATTTCTTCTCATTTTTTTTCTTCCTCTCCCGTTTCTCTCTTCAAGAAACGTTTAGCCAGTTCCTTTATTAGTTTATTCCTTGTTCCTTCATTCTCAACACCCACCTCTCATGCCTTCCCTTCCCTCAGGTAAACGTCTTCAATTTTTTAGGGATTCGGGGAAGTGTTGCGCTCTTTAGATTTTTTGGAATAAATATATACCACTCACTCTATCTTCAAATTGATTTTGGCAAGCAGGACTCATCAAATCTTCCCAGACAAGAATCACAGGAAGAAAGAACATAAAAGCAGTAAGGAAGTGAGGAAAGTCCCGAAAAGGCTGGTTGGAAATATACATCTAGAAAGAATTTTTTTTCATTGGCTATGCCCCAGAACGCTCATAGGCCCAGAAAGAATTTTTTTTTTCATTGGCTATGCCCAAAATGCTCATAGCTCACAGACCACTGCCACCGAGAAAAGCAATTGAAAATTGGGATGTCAAAATGTGAGCGTTTTGACCCCATCATATAGAACTTTCAATGGTTTCTTTTGCAAATCCTTGCTGCGGGAAGAGGACTAATATCTTGATTGATGTATAATCATTACAGAAGATAGAAAAATTAATCAATTGAGATTTATTGTTTGAAGATTTACAGATACCGCACATTATGTTTTATGAGCATTGTTCAATTTATTTTTGATATATTGATTGATTTTTTTATCTGCGTTATTGTTGATTTAGTTCTAGGAGCATTATTAATTATATTTTGTTTCTAATTGCTTTGATTGATATCTTTAAGTTCTGTTTGAATTTTAATGTGTAGAGTATTTGGTTATTTAAAACTGCATCCATTTGTCCTTTTAGAAGATATGTTTATGCGAGTGTGTTTTTTGTTTAGTTTTTGAGTTTTGTACTTTTTCTGTTGTGCATGGTATATTGATATAACCTCTAGAAAACTCCAAGCATATATTGATTAGTTTCTACTACTCGAGTATACATTGAACAAATCTCATACCGACATCGTGTCATTGGTACGGGCACAAAAATCTAGCACATATATAAAAGGAGAGGAGCAAATAATGAAAATATCCGGTCAAAAATGACTTTCCAAATTTAGAATGAGTAACAAGTTTAATAAATATTGTTAGTGTGTGAGAGAGGGGGGGGGGAGTGTTTGCCATTATATGGAAAGGTTTGGCTGGAAATATGTGTAGGTTACATAAACGAATGTATTAAATTACCGGGTTAATGTTTCACATTTGTCACACGGGATGAGATTTAATGGTAACGACATTTAATTTTAATTTTCTTCTCTTTTTCTATCTAAAATAATTAATTACGTAGAATATTTTTATTTTATTTTATTTTTGGTTTTTCAAGATATCTCAAACTGGAATGACCAAAACTAATCTTCAAGTCAGATATGTTCAACAGGATGATAAAACAAAAACTCAAAAAAAAGTTATAATTATACTCCGTATAAGATAGTAGTAGTTGTTTTGTAACAAATCATACCTTTTTTATTTTGTACTTATGATAAAAGTAGCTTTATATTTTTTATAATCTATACATATATGGAGAGGAGAAAATAATTGAAATATCCCGCCAAAAATGACTTTTCAAATTTAGAAACAGTAACAAGTTTAATAAATATTGCTTTGGAAAAGTAATCTCAAATTTTAAACTAATTTATTGTATATATATAACTGATTTATTGTTTAACTTCTTTTATATTGGTTGACATAGTATATTAGTTACATAAATCAATGAACATGACTCCTACCAATTTCGATTTTTGGATCTATTCATATTCAGAAAAGAAATTAAAATGTTCCTAATTTAATTGAGCCGTTGTAATATTGCAAAAATACAAATATATAAAAGGAGATAAACAAATAATGGAAATATCCCGTCAAAAGTGACTTTCCAAATTTAGAAACAGTAACAAGTTTAATAAATATTGCTTTGAAAAAGTAATCTCAAAATTTTAACTAATTTATTGTATATAAAATTGATTAACTGTTTAATTTCTTTTATATTGGTTGACGGAGTATATTAATTATATAAATCAATGAACACGATTCCTACCAATCTCGATTTTTGGAACTATTCATATTCAGAAAAGAAATTAAAATGTTCCTAATTTAATTAAGCTGTTGCAATATTGCAAAAAATACAAATATCAAATTTTAACTAATTTAATGTAAATATAATTAATTAACTGTTTAACTTATTCTATATTGGTTGAAGGAGTATATTAATTAAATAAATCACTGAACACGATTCCTACCAATCTTGATTTTTGGCACTATTCATATTTAGAAGTGAAATAAAAATATTCTTAATTTAATTGAACTGTTGTGATATTGTAAAAATAAAAAAAAAATATTATTGAATTATTATACATAGATTAATTGAATGAGAAATGAATACTAAGAAACAAATACATGCATTATCGACAATGAATTTTATCAATTGAATATGGACAACTTGGGCCGATAGACCATTCCTTGATTATTCAATGCAAAACTTCAATATAAATAAGTGGTCCTTTATTGGAATAAGTCCTCATCTAACATATATTACAAAAACAAAATATAAATCTACATGCCTCCCCTTTTTTGCATGATTACTGTTATAAGTCCGAAAAAGACTGAATGGATAATGAAACTATGACTAGTTCAAATGCCAATATTTTAGAGACAACACAACCCCTTATAGTGTTGAATGTGTGTTCCATGATAAAAATGTATGTTTACATTAATATATCGTAAATAATTCCATTAATATGTTCTTTTTTTTTTTTTTCACAGTGCTCCCGGATTGTGGCAACAATTAAAGGCGCACACATTGAAAAATATGAGTCAAATTGAAACTATTTCATTTGTATGCAATCAAATGTTTTATTGTTGCAGCAAATTCATGGAGAATTAGCCGAACCATGTCGAAGTATAAAATTATTTTTATGGCTAAAACTCAAGTACTGAAATCTTTGAAAAAACTTTCCCACGAAAAGTTTTTGAATTTAAAACATTTAAAGAAATCTCAAAATTGGATGTTAAAGATGAGAACGTCATATTTGGTAAGTCGATTATTGTTATTTCTACACACACACATTTATAAACTTCAAAATCCACATTTTGTGTTTTCATTTCCCATTGCAGATGTAATTGGAAAATTGGCATCGAAATATTCACCATAAGTCAAAGAAATTTATGGAAAATCAACAAAGATGCTGGACATATTTTTTGATTTTGTTTAATTTTGTAGTTGTTTATGTCATATATTGAATTCAACTACTTAAATTGTTGACATATTGTAACAGTTTATCGATGGTGTTGAAGTTAGATCAACATTTCTTAGTTTTTACGATTTTTTATTTATTTTTCTTCATTAAAATGTATTTATAAACAAGATTACAGTATCTAACAATTGTGATCAAATCAACTTAAATACAACAATATAAACTGAAGTATAAATATACAAGATTAACAGAATCTATATATATAAATAATATAAACACTATAATTTGGATGTAACAATAATTTATATTGATAATTATAAGAGACAATATTTTATATTCACAATATTACCAAATAAAATTTACTTGGTAACTAATGCAACAAAATTATCCAATTAATATATAAAATGGTTTATGTAAATAATTTTGAAAAAGTAATACAACTAGAGAAAGAACAATAACATATTTATGGAACAAGATGTTTAATCAAACTGAATTATAATATCGATGATAACTTCATTGTTAGAAGATAAACAACATGTATAGTTATTATAAAAAATTTTTGTTAACAATTGAAACATTTTTATATCATGACATTAGGTAAAGCATTCACCAAAGGCGACACGTCATGAGTGTTGTTTTGAAAATTTACACATACAAGTAAAACAGAAAAAGCCAACTGATGTATCCAAAAAAGCATCATACCGGGGGTGCCGAAGGTAGTACTGGACGTGGGTCGGCGGAGTTGCCGTCCGGCGGTCATGCTGTCGTCGGTGGTGGATATTTGGCTATATTATCTGAAAAATAAACACCGTGAGACGGCGGGGAGGGCCCCAGCCAAAAACCCTCCGGTATGTTTATCAGTACACTGAGTATGAAATAGTGGACGCGTAGCCCCCAAGTGCGTGTGTGATTCCGAATCAGAAAAAGAGAGAGAACCCTTCACTATGGACCAGTGGGAGTTATTTATACCTGGATGGAATGGGCCTAGCTCGTGGACTATCTGTCCGGCCCAATCCTTCTGACATTATGTAAAATATAATGGGCCATTAGATGAGGTCCACACGCCATTGAGCCGAATCCAAAATATGCGCATCAGTAGCCCCCTACTCATTATTATTCGAGATTCATCTTGAGAGTAATGAGTATTATTCGCTCGTAATCTTCTTTAATTTCTCGGAATGCCCAAGGCTTAATCACTTTCATCTTGGCAGACAAGATAACATAAGTGCTGGAATGAGTCACGAATTTAGCCGTTTTTACCGCCATTGTATATTTTAATTAACCATTACGCCTTAGAACTTGATTATATAAGTCTTTCTATTGCGAGCTGAGAGCTACTTGGGCCAAGGTCAAGTCCTACTACTCGACTTCGCGAGTGGGACTACCCTTAAAAGCTAGCGAGCATAACGCCACTTGGGCCAAGGTCAAGTCCCAGTACTCGAATTTGCGAGCAGGACTACCTTTGATAAGCTAACGAGCAGAACGCCACTTGGGCCAAGGTCAAGTCCCAGTACTCGACTTTGCGAGCAGGACTACCTTTGAAAAGCTAGAGAGCAGAACGCCAATTAGGCCAAGGTCAAGTCCCAATACTCGATTATGCGAGCTAGACTACCTTTAAAAGCTAGTGACCATAACGCCACTTGGGCCAAGGTCAAGTCTCAGTACTTGACTTTGCGAGCAAGACTACCTTTGATAAGCTAGCGAACATAAGTGGAGGTAGGCGCTATGTATAACTCTATCGCGAGTAAACTCGAGTGGGGAGCATGAGCGCATGTAGGCGTGGTGGACAACTCAATCGCGAGTAAACTCGAGCGGGGAGCATAAGCGCAGGCAGGCGCTGGGTACAACTCTACTTCGAGTAAACTCGAGTGGGAGGACAATATGAAGCTCAGCCGCGAGTAAACACGAGCGGGGAGCATAAGCGCAGGCAGGCCCTGTGTACAACTCTATCGCGAGTAAACTCGAGCGGGAGGACAATAGGCTTCACCGAAGTAAACTTCGAGCGGGAACATAAGTGCAGGCATGCGCTGTGTACAACTCTACCGCGAGTAAACTCGAGCGGGAGGACAATATAAAGTTCAATCGCGAATAAACTCGAGCGGGGAGCATGAGCGCAGGTAGGCGCGGTGTACAGCTCAACCGCGAGTAAACTTGAGTGAGAGGACAATATGAAGTTCAGCCGTGAGTAAACTCGAGCAGGGAGTATAAGCGCAGGCAAGCGCTGTGTACAACTCTACCGCGAGTAAACTCGAGCGGGGAGCATGAGCACAGGCAGACACTGTGTACAACTCTATTGCGAGTAAACTCGAGCGGGAGGACAATGTGAGGCTCAACCGTGAATAAACTCGAGTGGGGAGCATGAGCGCGGGTAGGCGCGGTGTACAACTCAACAGCGAGTAAACTCGAGCTGGAGGGCAATATGAAGCTCAGCCGTGAGTAAACTCGAGCGGGGAGCATAAGCTCAGACAGGTGCTGTGTACAACTCTACCGCGAGTAAACTCGAGCGGGGAGCATAAACGTAGGCAGGCCCTGTGTACAACTCTACTGCGAGTAAACTCGAGCGGGAGGACAATATGAAGCTCAGCCACGAGTAAATTCGAGTGGGGAGCATAAGCGCAGATGTGCGCTTGTGAGTGCCCCGGGTTTTTTCTTTGTATCTCATCCTCTCTTGCTTAGGGAAAAACAAGATTCAGAAAAAGACAACACTCTTTTCATTCCATCTTCCCTTGTTTAGGGGAAAACGAAATTAAAAGTGCAAAAAGAGTGTTGTAAAGAGCGTGTTGAATACGCCCGGCCTCATTGTGGACAACTTGTGAGTGCTTTGGATTTTTTTGTATCTCATCCTCTCTTGTTTAGGGGAAAACAAGATTCAAAAAACGCAACGCTCTTTTCATTCCATCTTCCCTTGTTTAGGGGAAAACGAAATTAAAAGTGCAAAAAGAGTGTTGCAACGAGCGCGTGGGAATACGCCCGGCCTTACTGTGGACTCAAAATGTAGTAACAGAGTCGCCATCTTTATTTTAAGGAGAAATAAAGAAAAACCAAATATAACCAGATTTTGAAAAGGGGTTTGGAGGCTAAGTTACGAGGTGGGAAGGTGTTAGGCACCCAACTCGCCCTTTCGGTCTCAAAACGAGTTTTTTTGGCTAAAATATGCCTTTATTATATTTATTTAATAGATAACATAAAACATTTAAATATACATATCTGTACATATATTATTACAAACTTGCAGCAGTCTATTTCCAGGAATTACAAATATTTGGCCATAATAATGACCCTTTTTAGTGCTATTTTCTATAAAAATCCAGGCAGCATAACTGCTTATATTTATTACATTGGGCCGGTCTAAATAGCACTTTTTAATAAATAAAAGTTTAAATATCCTAATGTGGGCTCCCGGGACGTGCGCCCGCGCGCCCTTGGTTAGGGGTGCGCGTACGTGCGGATGCGGGACACCACTGCTCTCGTTCCACCCTCCCTTGTTTAGGGGAAGACGAAATCAAAAGTGAGAGAGGAGTGCTGTCTATGATAGCGCGTTGGAATGCGCCTCGGTTGCCTTTAGTGGATTTTTAATCCAATATGGGAACTTGTGGTTTCCCGCATCAAGTTATCCTTTGTTTAGGGGATACCAGGATATGTGAATGCATTACCCTTTCATTCTCATTTTCCCTTTTTTAGGGGAAAACAAAAAAGTGCAAAAAAGGATATTGCGACGCCCCCACTATGGATTTTATTAAAAATAGCCTTATGGCCGGTTTCAGATCACTATGAGAGCTTTGGGTTTCCCGCATCAAGTTATCATTTGTTTAGGGGATACCATGATATGAAAATACATCACCCTTCCATTCTCATTTTCCCTTTTTTTAGGGGAAAATAGAAAAGTGCAAAGAAGGAGTGTTGCGAGGCCCCACTGGATCCAAAAGTTTTAGAGTCGCCATCTTTATTTTAAAGCAAAAATAAAAAAAAAACAGAAGAAAAGAAAAGAAAAATAAACCAGAGAAAAAGAAACGGGTTCGGAGGCTAAGTTACGAGTTGGGAAGGTGCTAGGCACCCAACTCGCCCTTTCGGTCTCAAAATAGTTTTTGGCCGAAGTATGCTTATTGTCATATTTATCTTGCAGATAAATAAGGTATTAAAAAGACAGGAAATTAAAACAAATACATCCGTGGCTACATTATTTACAGACTTGCAGCCATTTCCTTACAATAATCACAAATGTATTTAAAAGTATTTGGCCATTATAACGGCTCTTTTACATAATATTTCCTATTCTAATCCGGGCAGCACAACGGCTTATATTGACTACATTGGGCCGGATTTAAATAACAACTTTTTATAAAAAAATAAAAAAATAAACAAATAAATAAATAAAAACGTCCTTAAATGCTATTACCTTTTAGAGCGGAGTGTGTTCGCTCTGTCCTCCTCGGGAGAGGGAGACTTTTATTGTTGTTGCTGATGTGATTCGGGCAGAGTGACGGCTTATATATGGTGTTTTTGGCTTACTCACTCGGGCAGAATGACGGCTTAGTTTCGGTGGTTTTGGCTTATTTAGGGTGGTTTCAGCCTATTTACTCGGGCAGAGTAACGGCTTACTTTATGGTTTTTGGGTCGAGGAAATATGGTGGATACCTAACTAAAGGGCTAGGGATCACTTTAACCGGTTGGATTTGTGTTTTGGCGGAGTTTGGACAAGGTTTGGAAGCTTTATGAGAGGGGATGGATCACTCGCTCACTTGATCGCTTTCGGCGTAAAAATTACGCAGAGTAACTCTTCGTCAAAAACTCTGTCGAAATGGGGAGCCGGGCACCTCTATTTATAGTTGGATTCGTGCTTCATCGGCTTATACCGCGCACTTGACATTTTGTACAATGCGTTAACGAAGCGGGCACTATTGAAGACCTCGGTGCGGATAAAAAGCTCCTTGGGCGCGGCGCCAACTGTTCAAATTCCTCAATTTTTTGACACTTTCCCCCCTGCAGTTCACTATGCATCCTACTTTCTCCTTTTGCATTTTCAACCCTGTAACTTGACATTTTGTTAAGTTTAAACAGTTCTTGATATCATATGCCAAAGTTACATATCAGGGGTACGAAATTGGGGTGTCTACACCTACCTTTTGAAGCGTGGGGGCTTTATCCCGTACCAACTAGTTTCTAGTAGATTTTAGGGTGCGCTTGCTTTGTCCTTCTGGGAGAGGGAGTCTTTTTTCTTTTTTTTGTTTGCGGAGATTCGAAGGCTTAGTAATCGCTTTTCGCCTCGGGAGCAGGCGGAACAAGCCGCTTTTTTTTTGCTATTGTTTGTTTGTTTATCGCAAACCGCAGAACAAATGCTTGTTTTTTTTGCGGATTTGGCGTTTGGATTCGGGCAGGGAAACTGTTTTTTTTTTTTTTTTGGATATTTGGACCGGATGAATAGGGTGGAATCCTAGCGGGGAGGCTAAGGTTTACTTTGACCGGTTGGTTTTGTGTTTGGGAGAGATTTGACGGAGCTTCGAGGCTTGAGGAGGGATTTCTCTTAGAGCGATCTCACTGCAGAGGCTTTTTAACTGCGTGACTGTGTGCGGAGAGTGTGTGAACGGTGTGAATTTTCACAAGTCGGATGCCTCTATTTATAAGCTGGAGAAAGGATTCCTTCGTCATTAAGATTTATCTTTTTGTGCTTCATCAGCTTGTACCGCGCGCTTGAGAGATTATCCTTAAGGCAAAAAGCTATAGTGCACAAGGCACTATTAGGCGCCACCCATGAAGGGTCTGAGCGCCGCACCCAGAGTGGGTGTGGGTGACGCCTACCTCCTTTCTTGCCTTATTTTTGACACTTTGGCCTATTGCACTTCACTATTTACGCATCTTATTTTTTCTTTTGCATTTTTAACCCTGTAACTTGACATTCGTTAAGTTTTAACAGGTCTTGATATTTCATGTCGTGTTACACACCAGGGGTACGAAATTGGGGTGTCTACAGAGCCCCTCAACGATGGAGTTTACGGGTAACCCGAAGCTTACCGAGTAAACGAACATCGTTGATAAGAAATAGACTCCCAAATTTTGTGGAAATTATAATGGGGAGAGATGCAATAGGTAGCAGTTATAATGCAACCGTTTATATTGCATTTCAAATCTCACATACCCTAGATATATTTAGTTGGTTATAGCAGGTTATAGTAGGTTTTAAGCAGATATGCAAATTAAATGCTCTGATGGTCGGACCTATCGAAATAAGTTGCCTACGTATCCCTTAATAAAAGGAATCAAACCAAATGTTGTTTGGCCTCAAGCAAACAAACAACAGCACTGGGTGGGATAGATGGTGCGTTTCACCAAGAATAGGCAAAACCGGTGGGACTCGACTGCGTTTCGTCCAGAATAAGCAAAATCGGTGGGACTCGGCTGCGTTTCGCCCATAATAGGCAAAACTGGTGGGACTCGACTGCGTTTCACCTAGAATAGGCAAACCTTGGTGGGACTTCGGCGGCGTTCGCCAAATAGGCAAAATCGGTGGAACTTCTACCGTGTTTCGCCCGCCCGGAATAGGCAAACCCAAGTGGAACTTAGCTTTCGCCCGTAATAGGCAAAGCGGTGGAACTTCATTGCCGCTTTCGCCGAATAGGCAAAACCAGTGGGACTTGGCTGTGTTTCGCCTAGAATAGGCAAAACCGGTGGAACTCAGCTGCATTTCGCCCAGAATAGGCAAAACTGGTGGAACTCGGCTGCGTTTCACCCAGAATAGGCAAAACCGATGGAACTTCTCAAAGCCCTTTCCCCAAAATAGGGAAAACTGATGCCACTTCTCAATGCCCTTTCCCTAGAATAGGGAAAACTGATGCCACTTCCCAATGCTCTTTCCCTAGAATAGGGAAAGCTGATGCCACTTCTCAATGCCCTTTCCCCAGAATAGGGAAAGCTGATGCAACTTCTTAATGCCCTTTCCCCAGAATAGGGAAAACAATGCAACTTTTTTTTTAAACGCGTTTCCCCCAGAATAGGGAAAACGATAGAACCTTTTAAACCATGTCTTCCCCAGAATAGGGAAAACGATGCAACCTTTAAAACGCGCTTCCCCTAGAATAGGGAAAACTATGGAACCTTTTAAAACGCGTCTTCCTGAGAATAGGGAAAATGATGCAACCTTTAAAATGCGTTTCTCCCAGAATAGGGAAAACGATGGAACCTCTTAAAACACGTCTTCCCTAGAATAGGAAAAAACGATGCAACCTTTAAAACACATTTCCCCTAGAATAGGGAAAACGATGGAACCTTTTAAAAGGCGTCTTCCCAGAATAGGGAAAATGATGCAACATTTTAAAACACGTTTCCCCCAGAATAGGGAAAATGATCAAACCTTTTAAAACGCGTCTTCCCCAGAATTGGGAAAACGATGTAACCTTTTAAAACGCGTTTCCCCCAGAATATGGAAAACGATGCTGCTTTTCAAAGTGCGTTTCACCCATAATAGGGAAAACGATGGAACCTTTTAAAACGCATTTCCCCCTAAAATAGGGAAAACGATGGAACCTTTTAAAACGCGTCTTCCCCAAAATAGGGAAAACGGTGCAACCTTTAAAACGTGTTTCCACCAGAATAGGGAAAACGATGGAACCTTTTAAAACACGTCTTCCCAAGAATAGGGAAAACGATGTAACCTTTTAAAACGCGTTTCCCCCAGAATAGGAAAAACGATGGAACCTTTTAAAACACATCTTCCCCATAATAGAGAAAACGATGCAACCTTGTAAAACACATTTCCCCCAGAATAGGGAAAACGATGCTGCTTTTCAAAATGCGTTTCCCCCAGAATAGAGAAAACGATGGAACCTTTTAAAACGTGTTTCCCTCAGAATAGGGAAAACGATGCTGCTTTTCAAAATGTGTTTCCCCCAGAATAGAGAAAACGATGAAACCTTTTAAAACGCGTTTCCCCCAGAATAGAAAAAACGATGTTGTTTTTCAAAATGCGTTTCCACCTGCATAGGGAAAGCGATGTGATTTTTCAAAATGGGCTTTTTCTCGTATAGGGAAAGCGATGCAATTTTTTTAAAAGAGTTTCCCAAAGAGTTTCCCTAGAATAGGGAAAACAATGCAATTTTAAACTGTGCTCCCCCGAAAATAGGGAAAGTGATGCGATTTTTTTAAGGCTTATCCCAGCATAGGAGCAGTGGTGCAGATTTTTTTAATGTGCTTATCCCAGCATAGGAGAAGTGATGCATATTTTTTTTCTTAAAAAAAGTGTTTATCCCAGCATAGGAGAAGCGATGATTATGAGGCGTTGTGGCAGAATGTTGTCGATGATTGACTTATGTAGAACATTTATATTTTTTCAAGGGTCGATGCGGCAGAAGACCTGATAAAATGCAGTAAAAGGATGCAAACAAAAGATGCAAGCATGCGAATGAAACTTTTTTTTTAAAAGACTCTTGAATGTGCATGTGTGTCATCCGTTTCTTAAACATGTTAAGACAAGATAAGGGAAGGTGATGAAAATGTAATATAAGAGCTTGAGATGTGGCTTCTGGTTGGCTTTGAAGGGTTATGAGTGTAGGAGTTGATGGTGATATTTGAGATGTAGGTGGGTGAAGTTTAGGGTTTCTTTTCAGTCTTTTGACTAGTGCCTCAATCAAGAAAGGAATTCAATCAGAAATAGTGAGTCCTACTAATCGATGCCTCGGAGGGACCACTTTTTTTTCTTCTTTCTTTTTTTTTTTTGTTTTTTTTTTGTTTTCTAACTTTTGCCTAGGCTGCCCTTTCCTGTTTTCAACCTAGCGAGCCTTTATCTCATAGGGAGCCAGTCTTTTAATGCATGTGAAGATAAGCCACTTCTTCTTGAGGGATCACGCCTTCGTAGCTTCTTCATTTCTTTTAGGTGGAGATGGAAAGGACAGTTGTTTCTGGAGATGATTAGCTTTTATGTATCCAATGAGTTTGGCAGGAGAAGCCCCGGGGTGACTCGATGAACCAAATTTTGTACAATGGGATGGGAAAGTTCTTGAAGAGATTAAATAGGGACAGCCCCAGAAAGACTCGATTAGGAAAGACTTTTGTGGGAGATAGAAATGAGTATGCTTAGAGAAAGTGGGATGACTTTAATGGACTAAAAGAAGAGTCATGATCCAGAGTTTATCGCTGAGTATCACTAGTTTCATGGACCCTACTTACCATTTATCTTTTAATGATTTTATATGGTTTTTAGCAAGGAGTTCTGTCATGGCCCCAGATCATGTTATAACCGATTGAAACAAAGCTATAGGTAGCAACTAGGTTATGGTATAGTGTTGACGTCTTTGGGATAGATTGGCTTTAGGGTTGAGGATTTGATTGGCCTCTGGCTCAAAGACATTTTGGGCTGTGGAGTTGTTTTTTTCTTGGAAAGGCGATTGCAAAATGATCATTGACTGGCCTTCTAGGTTGTGGGTTTGGATAGGAAATTGGTTTTTGGATCTGGTTGTGGGTATGGTTGGGAGATTGGCTTTTTTGCTTTGGTTGTGGGTTATGGAGTTGTCCAAGAGTGATTGGTCTCTTTTTTTTTTTTTTTTTTGTTGCGAGAGAAAGATTTTGAGGAAATTGCTCAGAAGAGGCTTCTTTTCTTTTTCTTCTTCTTCTTCTCCCCCCCCCCCTTTTTATGCATAGGCTCCTTTTTTTTTGAATTTCAACCTTGCACTTTTCTCTTTTTTTTTCTCACTTTTTTTGTTGACCTTTCGGAGCAATTCGGGAGAGTGCTTGAAGAGATATCTGTCTTCTCTCTCTTGGGATAAAAGAAGGTTGTCACTCTTAGTGGATGTATATATAAGGGTGGAGCAGCCCTAGTTTTGGGAAGCTGGATCTTAGAGATGGTTAGACTTTGGTATATGGTTTTTTAGGTATTTGGAAAGGGTTTGGTGTATGGTTTGAAGCCCCTAGTATACTACTAACAGCTCGATTGCAATGGGTCGAAGATGATCTTTCACCAAGACAGAAGGTTGCTTTATCGAACTAGCATTTTTAATGGTTTGTGGGTCCATATTTCGAAATAACTCATTATCAACCCGTGTAGTACGTTTTATCATGTTTTTACATGAGTTGATTCGTCATCTTTTTTATTTATTTTACATATAACAGATATTTCGGTGATAGGTGGTGCTTAGAGATCAAGAAGAAGACTCGACAAGCTGATATAGGAGAAACAAGAATTTTACCAGACTTAAATATAGATAAATACCTTTGGAAAGCTTGATTTGAGGACTTGATTGAACTTTTGAAATAACTGGGATCATATGGATTGGTGAGCATACTTTGCAAGGATGGGCTGTAGGCATTAACATAGGCAAAAGAGACACCCATGGGGTTTGAAAGCCCCTAGTCCTGAACTGTTGCGTATGATCCTTGAGTTGCCTGGCTTTTCTGGATTTCCCGGCTTTCCAGATTTTTATGCTTTCTTGGCTTCTTGGCCTTCCCAGCTTTCCTTTCTTCCCTGGCTCCCTATCGGACTTTTTTTTTTAATTTCCGTTTTTTTGCTTATCTTTTTTTCATTTTTTTAGAAGTGGCAGACCTTGACATCTCGAAGTAGGACTTACTAATTTTTTTTTTGAAAATCGAGAGGGAACGATGCACTAGTCAACTAGGGATGCATTTATGAAAGGTTAAAAGGGAAGATGAATTTGGAGATGGCTATTGACTATAATGGTGAGGGGATTTCCTGTCTTTTCACGTTTTGGGAAACAAAAGAAAACACATAGAAAATATCTTTCTTTTTTTAGTAGATTAAAGCATTTAACCGAACCCGAAGGCTGCCTACGTTCCTCATTTCGAGGCTCATGTCATCGTAGTTCTTTCTCTGACAGAGAAATCTTCATTTTGCTAATATTTTTTATTTTTCAATTTGAAAGAATAGATACTTTTTTTTCTTTGAGAAATGAAATCTTTTTTTTAAATGATTATTATTATCATTATTATTTTATGAAAAGAAACGATTTTTTTTTGAAAGGAAAAGAGAATTAAATATTACACACGATTCTTTTTAGAAAAAACCCCCTTTTTTTGCTATCCTTGAAATGAGACGATTACGTACCTTCGGACAATCCTCTCAGGAGAGTAAAAGATAAATAATCGAAATTTTTATTTTTTCAGCCCCTGCAAAATTGTTAGTGGTACAAAAAAAAAAACCCAAAGATTTTGATATGTATAAAAACAACACTGGATTAAAGGAAAGAAAACTTTTTTTTTGATTTTTTTGAAAGGTGGAGTAACAGGAAAAATGAGTGCACTAAACGGTAAAAATGGGTGATCCGACAGATAAAATAGAGCCCAACATCGGACAAAATTGATCAAAAAGATGAACGACCACGTAGGAAAAGGGGTGGGCGCAGCCCATAGTCACTTTGGGCGCTGCGCCCACATGAATTATGCACATTCACTTTCTAACTTTTGACACTTTAATCTTTAACCTTTTCCCTTTTGGTCATTTAGGCCCCTCTGAATTTCCTTCAAACGTTTTAGTCCGTTTAACGTAATAAATTTTTTTTTTGAAAATATGAATAATTTTTTTTCTCTTTATGATCTATTTTTTTTGTTGAACATTTTTTTTGAAAAACAAAATTATTATTATATTTTTTCTTTAATGAAAAATGATTTTTTTTTTGTAAAAATATTCTTTCTTTTACTTGGAAAACATGAGTTTCTTTTTACTTTTTTGAGATTTTTTTAATATTGGAAGAGTGACACTTTTTTTTGAACAAATGAATTTTGTTTTGTTTTGAAAATTTTTTTAAATCTGAAAAACAATTTTTTTAATTAGAATTGAAAATTATATACTTACAAAAAGCTAAATAAATATAAAAGAGAAAATAAAAAAAACAAGCATATTGCTATTAAAGGAAAGAAGATTTTTTTTTGATAAAAAAATACAAACATGTATGGATGTACAAATAGTATGACAGAATGAAAGAATATTTACATATTTTGCGGAATAAATAGATAAAGCAGAGATAAGATATAATAAAGCAAACCAAAGCAAAAATAAAGCAATAATAAGCCCCTTGTTTTTTTTTATCCTGCTTGAAATTTTATTTTATTTTTTTTGTTGTATTTGCAACGGTACCCGGAACGAAGCTGCTGCAAGTTTCACAGTTATGCACACACACACACACACACACACACACACACACACACACACACACACACACATATATATATATATATATATATATATATATATATATATATATAAATGTAATATTTAAAATGTTAAAGAAATATAATAAGCATAGTTAGCCAAAAATAAAAGAAAACTTGTTTTTTTTTTTTAAATGAGTCTAGCCCTCCATTTTAATTTTTCTTTTAAAATAAAAACAACGTCCCCAGCAGAGTCGCCACTGTGAGTGCCCCGGGTTTTTTCTCTGTATCTCATCCTCCCTTGTTTAGGGGAAAAGAAGATTCAGAAAGACAATACTCTTTTCATTCCATCTTCCCTTATTTAGGGGAAAACAAAATTAAAAGTGCAAAAAAAATGTTGTAAAGAGCGCGTTGAATACACCCGGCCTCATTGTGGATCACTTGTGAGTGCTTTGGATTTTTCTGTATCTCATTCTCCCTTGTTTAGGGGAAAACAAGATTCAGAAAACGCAACACTCTTTTCATTCCATCTTCCCTTGTTTTGGGGAACACGAAATTAAAAGTGCAAAAAGAATGTTGCAAAAGCGCGTGGGAATGCGTCCGCCTCACTGTGGACTCAAAATGTTGTAACAGAGTCGCCATCTTTATTTTAAGGAGAAATAAAGAAAAACTAAATATAACCATATTTTGAAAAGGGGTTCGGAGGCTAAGTTACGATGTGAGAAGGTATTAGGCACCCAACTTGCTCTTTCTGTCTCAAAACAAGTTTTTTGGCTAAAATATGCTTTTATTATATTTATTTAATAGATAAAATAAAGCATTTAAATATACATATCTGTACATATATTATTACAAACTTGCAGCAGTCTATTTCCAAGAATTACAAATATTTGGTCATAATAATAGCTCTTTTTAGTGTTATTTTCTATAGAAATTCGGGCCGGTCTAAATATCACTTTTTAATGAATAAATCTTTAAATATCCTATCTTTTGAAGCGTGAGGGCTTTATCCCGTACCAACTAGCTTCTAGTAGATTTTAGGGTGCGCTCGTTCTATCCTTCTGGGAGAGGGAGTCTTTTTGCTGCTGGTTTGCTGTTGCGGAGATTCAGGCAGAGTAACTGCTTCCGAAAGTTGCTTTCCGGCCTCGGGAACCGGACGGAACAATTGCTTGCTTTTTTGCTGTTGTTTGTTTGTTGACGGTAGAAATCGGGCAGAGCAACTGCTTGCTTTTTATGGATTTGACGTCTGGATTCGGGCATGGCAACTGCTCTTTTTGGGATTTTTGGATCGGAGGAATAGGGTGGAATCTTAGCGGGGAGGCTAAGGTTCACTTTGACCGGTTGGTTTTGTGTTTGGGAGAGATTTGACGGAGCTTCGAGGCTTGAGGAAGGATTTCTCTTAGAGCGATCTCACTGCGGAGGCTTTTTAACTGCGTGACTGTGTGCGAAGAGTGTGTGAATGGTGTGAATTTTCACAAGCCGGATGCCTCTATTTATAGGCTGGAGAAAGGATTTCTTCGTCATTAAGATTTCTCTTTCTGTGTTTCATCGGCTTGTTCCGCGCGCTTGAAAGATTGTACTTTAGGTAAAAAACTACAGTGTGCTAGGCACTATTTGGCGCCACCCATGGAGGGTCTGGGCGCCACACCCAGAGTGGGTGTGGGTGGCACCTGACTTTTTTCTTGCCTCCTTTTTGACACTTTGGCCCCTTGCACTTCACTGTTTACGCATCCTGTTTTTTCTTTTGCATTTTTAACCATGTAACTTGACATTTATTAAGTTTTAATAGGTTTTGATATTTCATGTCATGTTATATACGAGGGGTACAAAATTGGGGTGTTTATAGCGCTGTTCATCTGGTCGTGAGTTTTACGAGCAAAGAGTGCATGTATGCGTAAAACAAAATCTGAGAAAAGTGTGGCTCGGGCACAATAATAACGTGCTCCGGCACAAAATATAGTGTGGCTCGGGCACAATAATAACGTGCTCCGGCACAAAATATAGTGTGGCTCTCGGGAAGGAACATATCATGCTTTCCCTTCCTTGGTGTAGCCCCCTACTTCTCGAATGCAAAAGTTCATCTTGAAGTTGAGAAGTATCACTAGTAAATACTGTTTGGTCTCGTAATGTGTTCGAGCACAGTGGAGCTGTTGGGAAAAGCCTAGGCTCTATTGACATGTACTCTATTCCTAACACTATAGGAGCATCATTAATGAATCAAATATATTCTTCCATGAAATATAATTGTAACAAGTTTCATGCATTTAATTTATTTGAGAAAAAAGTAATCACATTTCCACGCTCCACGGAAAAAAAAAAGGTAAAATGATTACTTTGATTTATAAGAAAATAAATCACGATGTCTCGTATTTATTTAGTCGCAGAATTATGCTCATAGTTAAGGTACGGAAATCCTATAAAATGATTCACGGTGACATGTACACATTACGTGCAAATGAACTTCAAGTAGAACAAATATATACACGTTATGTCATGGTGTTAGCGAGCACGTTAAAGTCATAATTTATTATTAGCTTGATTTGCTCATATCATGTATTGGAATCCACATGTTTAAATTATGCTAGAGACATTCAAATAATATTAATTAATTTAATTCCAAGCAAATATTATCATCATAATTCATGTATAAATCCAATTCGAGCTCACGGTTCATGGCTGAGAGCAACCCTTTATGGACCAATCACCATTCTCCCAAAGGGCAACAAATCTTACCCTTTCCAGAAATCCTACAAGGACATCCCCATTATATTTGGTAACTATCTCATTAGTAAACATGAACCATAGCCAAATCTCAAAAATTAATTAAAAACTGTGCATCAAATCTAAGATATTTTATATTTTTTTATAAACATATTAATTTGTACTTTGCAAAGGGAATGGTGGAATGCAAATCATGAAGCAATAACCAGCCAGGCTCTTTAAACAGGAGATGGCCCAAATTGCATTCACAATTAATGGCCTTCTAGGCCTTGGTACGATTGTTTTTCAAAAGGTATCATCAACTAACCATAAAAATGCAGCTGTGTAAAAACCAACTGAATCCAAATAAAAGACTATAAGTGAAATTACAATCCCTGGAATGCAGTATTACACACAACTACAAACCATAACAGAACTAAATCACTTGTTGACTCAGTTTTATATAATCATACTTTTTTTGCTTCGAACAAAACTATTTTCCTGCCTTATTGGCTTAATTTAGCATTATTCCAATAACTAATGTATATTACGTTATATTTCTTCTTATTGTATTTACGCAGATACATTTATTAGGCAATATCAATATTGAAATCATGCAAGTAGAATGGCAAAAATTGTGGGCGGAGATCAGAGATGGAAAGAGACAACCTGGGAATAATGTGAACCAAACTTATGGAGTTTGATGAGAGCAACCCAAACCGGTTTATCAGTCCCGGTTGAAGGCCAGTTGCCCATCTCGTTAACGGTGTTTTGGTAGAACTAGACAGCTGTTAACGAAGAACCTAGATGACGTGACCCACGTCGCCTCGTAAGTTGTAACTGCCGCATAAATGGTAAGACGCATTGGGCGCGTTTCACGCCAGGTTTACCTCTCAGCGGAGTTCAGATCTCCTGTACCACTTGTGTGTACCACTGGTGTACCACTTTTCATCTCCACCATTGCATTTCAATCATTGCATCTCAACCAATGGTTGAGATGAAAAGTGGTACACCAATGGTACACACAAGTGGTACAGGAGATCTGGACTCCTCTCAGCGTGTATGATAAGCTCAAAAGGCACAACTACTCATGGTGACGCGTGTGAGGTTAGATAACGTATAATTGTGATGTCGTTGGCATCGCTCCAAAGAGACGAAATCATCTGTGATGCTGCTTTTTGTGTTCTTCAAAAGTGAAATCCTTCTGAAGATTAGTGGTGAGCATGAGGGGAGATGTCGGCGGCTTGGACGTTGTCGACATTGACTGGAGAAGAGGAAGATGAGCCTGCTCACATCGTCATCATTCCTTCCCAAGTATGTGTATAATCCTCTCTTTTGTTCCAAGAATCAAATATTTATTATTCCAAGAGTTAGAGAAAGTGTCTCTGTATTGTTTTGCGTTCCTTCCTTGATCATCTCATCCTTCAAATTTCTCATTTCTCGGTAATGGAACCAACTGATGTATCCAAAAAAACATCATACCGGGGGTGCCGAAGGTAGGGGTGGACGTGGGTCGTCAGAGTTGTCGTCCGGCGGCCATGCTGTCGTCGGTGGTGGATATCTTGCTATATTATCTGTAAAATAAACACCGTGAGTTAGTGGGGAGGGCCTGCGCCAAAAACCCTCCGGTGTGTTTATCAGTACACTGGGTATGAAAGAGTCGGCACATAGCCCCCAAGTGCGTGTGTGATTCCAAATCAGAAAAAGAGAGAGAGCCCCTCACTATGAACTAGTGGTGGTTATTTATACCTGGATGGAATGTGCTTAGCTCGTGGACTATCTGCCCAGCCCAAGCCTTTTGACATTATGCAAAATATAAGGGGCCATTAGATGAGGCACACACGCCATTGAGGCGGATCCAAAATATGCGTATCACCAACAAATGTTATTTAACTGTAATAGTGTTTTGTATTTAATAATTTGATTAAGGAGGTCAAAACCAAAAATGTTTTAGAATTTTAATTTGTTAACTCATTTGGAATTTTACTTGCGAAAATAATTTTCAAATTCCAAGAGATGATGACATCTCCTGTTATATTTAAATGCATTTAAAACATAATTTTGAGAATGTTTTGAGTTTCATGACTACTATATAAAGAAATATATTCAATTCTAGGGGTTCAATAAAACAAATTATATTTATAGGAAAATAAGCAATTATTTTTCGTATTCCCCCCGTTCCGGGAAAAGAGTCCACTATTCTTTTTTGGGATGTTTTCACTTAAAAAGTCCACTTTAAAAAATTAGGTATAAAAATGTCATTTTATTACTAAAGAACTACTAAAAATGTCATTTTCTTAAAAAGTTTAACTTTACAAACGGGGAATTTTTGCTCGGAACGGGGAGAGTATTTAAATTTACTTGGAGTTAATAATTCGAAAAAAAACCTCATTCTTTTACATTAATTATAAACACGAAATTAATAAAGTAGTTTAAGCATACAACAAATATCCAACTATTAAATAGACAATCTACATAAATATAAATTGCAATGGATTACAAATAGTCATATTAATCCCAATTGTGCATGTGTGTGAATACATTAAACATGTTTTCAATTAAGTTCATGTATGTATATATAACCTATATATAAATGATTAGTATTTTTCGTAAAAAACTTTTCAACATTGCATTAAACTACACAAGCTATCTATCTTTTATTTTAGGAAAGACACAACATAAACAAAGTGAATCACCTTATCAACATAAAAAATCACACAACGACCAAAGCAAAATCTTACAATTACAGCAATATAAAGATCACAAAATCTACTACCATTTTTAGAAAACGAAAAGAAAGCAGTCCTTCATCAAAAGGTTAGTTTATTTATTCCTTACTTTGATTGAAAATTATATTGTTCTAACTATTTATAAATTTAAATGCTCAGTTTTCAATCTGTACAATGTACTCATTCATATTTGTAACTGAAAGTTGATTGAAAATATATTTCACATTTCTTCTTCTCAAACCAAACGAAAATATGTAAATGTCAGCAAAGTTGTTTATAGTTATTTGATTTTTCAATCCAAAAAAATTACCCTTGCATGTATGAGTACCTTTATATGCAACAAGTTTGTATAGCATTCTTCAAGTTCGTGAATCACTTATTTATCATTACATGTCAAAGGAAAAAAATTATAGTTCATATCAAATAAAATATTCATCATTAAACCAATTTTTTACTAAATATTTTAGTTTATTTTATCAGATCTGATAATTTGTAGTCTCAAAATTTTGTTCAAGCAAACTTTTTTTTAAAAGGTTAACACATATGTTTCCACACAGATCTATTAAAAATTAAACATAAAGATTGATTGTTTTATAGTATATATGATAAATAAGCATCTCTTAAAAAATCTACAAATACAGATCTAAATATTAGAGATCTATTATTTTTATAATCAACATATAAAAACTTCGGGGTATATGTCAAATAATGAAAATATAAGTAAGCTTTTACATTTCAAAATCGTTTTAATTTTTTTAGGTAAAGAACAGATTTGATAAATACTTGCTATTATTTATAAGCTCTATATTTTTTTTCATACCACTTTGTAAAATTACACTTAAAGATTAAAAAAAAACGAAATACAAAATTCAAAACTATAGATAACTCGCTATTGAATATTTAATACAAAACAAAATAAACTAACAGACCTGCCTATGAAATGGATGTGATTCAACATTCGTTGGTAGAAGTTGATGGATGAAATCATTGATGGAGATTACTTCGCATACAGAAACGGAACACTACGATTAAACAAATTACATATTGTGTTAAATTCTCCTAGATTAAATACAAATTTTCTAAGTACTCACACACACATATAGCTGGGTGGGGGTTAACAAAATTTCTAATACGGGGTTAAAAGATAAAATACATAAATTGACTCTACAATATCAAATCTAAACAGATCTGAAGTGAACAAACCTGCAAAATTTAAAGTGAGAAACTTATAACCAAATAAGAGAAGCAAATTAGTAGTCCTGAATAATCGAATCGGAAAATAAAACATATTAGTAGTCTTGAATAATCACATCATAAAATAATGCAAATTAGTAGTCCTGAATGTCAGGTTAAAAGCATAAAATATAAAGTGTTAAAAGCTTTAAATTATTCAATATTATTATAGGTTATAAAATGTGAGTAAATTGTTTATTATTAAATATCATTATACATTCTTAGTGGTCCAAATTATGATACTATATCCTTTTAGAAAATCCAGCATAATACCAACCAAGGAAAGCCTGAATCCGGCAATGGCTCAGAGCTTCGGTAACACTAAACATACCAAAAAGAAAATCAACCGGAAAATGCTCTATGACACGACCGATATACAACCCCCTCACCGAGGACTAGCCAAAACCCCCCTACAAACCCAGTCAACTTTCTCTTTCTCACTGACAACTTAGATGACCGGATATCTCAAACCCGGGATATCTCAACCTAGTCAACAAATCCAATTACAAATGGATTGGGATCTCAAACCCTAGAGTTTTCAAGGATGATGAAGAGATAGAAGAGGAGAGATAAGAGCAGAGAGGATGTTGCTCTCACAAATGGGCTTAATCTCAAACCCTAAAGATCTCAAGGATGATGAAGAGTAGAGAAGAGATAGAAGATGAAAGAGAAGACACCATCATCGAGGACCACACTAACGTATAGTGACTGTTCTCACAAACGGGCTGAGATCTTGAACGATGAAAAGAAGAGAGCAAACTAAGATCTTGGACGTTGAAGAGAAGAGAATGGACTAAGATCTTAGACGATGAAGAGAGGGAGAAGAGAGAGGATTCTAACATATTAATTGAGAAGTAATAACGACAAAGTGAAAGAGAGGGAGTGTATATACTAGGGTTTAGAAGGGGCAAGAGAGGAACTAGGTTTTGTGCAAGCTGGGCTGCCAAGGAGTTAGGCCGCTCAATTGGGCATGTGGATTTTGTGGTATTGGAGGAACCAAAATGGAAGTAGCATTTTTATGCTGGGCGAAATGTAGATATAAAAGCGTTAATCTATTGAATGATATATATACTCCTGAATTTTTAAACGAAATTTTAGGTTCTGGAATCCCAAATTATGAGTTGAATTTGAAGGTTGGAACTCCAGTAATGTTGTTTCGTAACATTGACCATTCCCTTGGGTTATGTAATGGCACAAAGTTAATTATTACAAGGCTGGAAAATCATGTTTTAGAAGGCCGAGTTCTTTCAAAATAACATTTTGGTGGTGTTGTTTTGTTTCCAAGAATGTCACTGACACCATCTGATCATAAAATTTCATTCAAATTCTAGAGAAGACAGTTTCCGCTCATTATGCAATGTTTATAAATAAAAGTCATGGCCAGTCATTATCTAACGTAGGACTTCTTTTGAAAAAAATTGTTTTTAGTCATGGCCAGTTGTATGTTGTTTTATCTAGAGTTACTTATCCTAGGGGTTTTCAAATTTTGATAAGTGATACTCATAGTGGTAGTTGTAATAGTCGTACATGTTCAACGACAAATGTTGTGTATAAAGAAGTATTTCAAAATTTATAATAACTTTTTAAAATTTATGTAATTTTCTATCTTTAATTTTACTATTTATTAATTGTTTTTATTTTGTTCGTATTAAAGTTTTTTATTTTATATTATTTAACTTAAATTGTATACATGATTTTACACCCGTGTACAAACCTTGCAACGCACGGTGCACCACTAGTCCAATTGTGCAATGAGAGTTGTTGGGGGAATATGAATATCTACAGTTACCATGTCACAATCATGTATATTACACGATATCATGTGAGTCATGCTCGCACTTAGAATTTTGAATGGATTGAGACTTTTTACGTATCTCAGGCTCCATTTGTTTCACGAAAAATGACTTTCGGAAAACGTTTTTCTCATTTTCTGTTGTTTGGTAACCTTAGGAAAATGTAGTAAACGTAAACGATTTTCCGAGTCAATGGAAAATGAAAATTTCTTTTCCGGAAAATGACTTACAGATTTATTTTCCGTAAGTCATTTTCCGAATGTTCGAACATCCTCCGTGCCCTTCCAAAATTACACATATTTATATACACACACAATATTTCACTTAACAAATAAAATATTTAGAAATATAAATGAAGTTTGTGCACATTATTTATAAATTGTAATTTTAAGATACTCAGTACGTCCTAAAATTAGTATCCAATATCTTATATTATTATTTAAGGACGTCCAAAATATTATTTATTTTATTTTTTAAAACAATTTTTCATATCAATTATTAAAAAAAAAATTTGTGATCTTGAAAAAATATGGACCTTATTGATTTGACACCATTAATGATAAATTGATGGTTATTAAAAGAAAATTACTTAAACTTCAAAGCTATTTTATATTCAATATGTATATTAATATTAGAATATGTTTTTGTATTTATTCACATATTGTTTTCCGTAACATTTTCCGTGTATCTGCCAAGCATCCGAAAATGTTTTCCGACATAGTTTCAAAAGATTTACCAAACACCTGAAAATGAAATCTTTTCATTTTCGGAAATTATTTTCTAGAAATCATTTTTGGACATCGTTTTCCGTGAAACAAACGGAGCCTCAATCATATTCAAACGTAATTATGAGAGTACCTTAGATGAGACGTTCTTTCAACTCATTTGGTTTGTACTGTTAAATTAAATCATTAATTTTAAGAGAGGTGTTAAATGACTAAATTGATCTAGATCAAAATTATTAACTACTCCATTCATTTTAAAATTATTGTCTACTTTGACCTGATATACCGTTTAAGAAAAAATAATTGACTGTATTATAAATATTGGTGAAATGTGTGGTTTACTTTAATGTTCTTGAACATGTGGGCATAATTAAAGTATGTAGAAAAAGTAAGGGTAAAGTGGTAAAAGTATTTTCCTAAAAAGAAAAGTTTAGAATTGAAAGAGGACAATTATTTTAGAACAGACGAAAAAGGAAAGGATGACAATAATTTGAAAACGGAGGGAGTACTTCCTAAATCATTAGATAAAAATATATTTATTCTTTACATATTTTGGCTTAAATCGATTACATTCAATAATTATTAGTAGCATTTCATCTTTTTCTGCATGATTTTTTTTTTTTCATTAATGGAAAAAAAGGTAGTTTAGATAAAATACTTCTTCATTGTTGTGAATATTACAATATTGTCTCTGATGTATCCAAAAATGGTGTGGATACACTGAGCTTATGTATTAGGATATCTGAGCTTTGTATTTTCTTAACCCAAACCTGTCAATCAAACTCAAATCACATGAATTAGGCAGGGGGTTACCCTGCAAATGCACTCCAGTGTAGTAATCGGTGAACACATAGATGAGATGACAATTTGACAGAGTTTGGGCATGTATAAAAGTGAACGTACCTCACCCTTTGTTGGAGAAGGGCTTATATAGGGCTAACCTTGAAGGTTGGGACGTGGGTATTGAATGTTCGAGCGGGAAAAGCGAGCACGACCATGGCCATGTCCGGAACGTGAGAGCGGATTTCCCGACATTAACTCCTCATGCACGTTCTGGACGACCGTTAGCATAACTCCTGAGCGGGTTGGTTATGCTCGCTGAGATGTCCGCTTGCTCGCTAAATGCTCGGACCCCAGACGACAAGTAGGAGGCTGTCTGCTTTGTATGCTTGTATGAGAAGTCAGATACATATATGTGTCTGCTTGTGAACCGAGCTCGCTCTATGATGTATGCACATGACCCGCTCGTGATAATAGTGATGACGTTCTTGGTACGTGACCGCTGCCTGGGCCATTTGGGCCTGGCAGCTCAGTGGCCCCCTGCTTCTTGTCTGGCGAGCATACATACTCGGAGTGAGGAACATAATACCCTGTTCTTAAAAGATGCATCGTCTGACCGTTGCAAGACTTGAACATTTTTATTTGGACAAGATTCGTAAGACGAGATTGATGTAGGGTGCATGCGCCTGAGCATTCCAACGACCGATGAGGCAGGCAAGTGCCAAATGTGGGTTGAAGTGATGTATTGAAGAAGTCTAATCGACTACACGCCCCTCGAGGTAGAATTTAATGCGGTGCCTCGTATTCCACGCCGCGTGTACATGCGATCAAACCCCACGAGGTTTCCCCCCCTTTTTGCTCCCAAAACGCCCTTTAAAAGCATCGACCCTCACCTTTCTATTCTTTTACATGTCTTCAAACTCTTGATCCCTTTTTCTCTCAACTCTTCTCTGTCTCTTTGAATCGTCGGTGTTTATTGAAGTTGAACCAGATCAGCATACTCGACAACTAAACTTGTTGAAATAAAAAATCCTTAGCACAACAGGTAACATTTTGTTCTTAGTTGCTTTTTCGTATTCAGTTCCATCTTCATTTCTTCTCTGCTAGAACCTTAACCTTGGGGTTCGATGATGTACACTGGTTGTGTGATGGGAAAAGTCGTTACGGTTTGAGGTCAAACCATGACCGATCTTCCGGTGAGGAAGAAAATGCTACTGCTAGGGACGAGCAAGAGTCTGCTGAGGAAAATAAACGTTCTAGTTCTGAGTCTCCAAGTACGAGAGTTCCTCGAGAAAGGAAAGAAGAGCTGCTCGCCGAAGAGGCAGAAAACCTATAATCAATAACCAAACATCTCCTGTGAAGAGGGACTATCTAAACTGCGAGGAGAACGTATCAGCCTGGTTCTACTCCTTGGGCATTGATCTAAACAACTATCGAGTGAGAGCCTTTAATCTAGATGCCTATAAGGCTAGCCACAACTCTCAAGGAGACCGAATGGTCTTCTATTTTGATTTTTTTCCAGGTCGGACTGAGGTTTCCCTTAGATCCCTTCATAGTCGAATTCCTCAACTACAACAACGCCCTCCCTTGCGATCTGACCCTTACCACAGTGAGGTTTCTGGTCGAACATACCGTAGCTTGTAGGCTGCTCGGGTTCGAACCCGATATGACCATGTTTCGGAAACATTTCTTGTTTTCACTCGATAAGAAGAACAGTCGCTCCAATCCCAACTATTTAAAACTTCTCAGTGATGGTCCCAACAAAGTTGAGACCTATGATGGGAAAATGCTGCTCGTAGAATCATGAGTAGGGTGGCCCTTCGCGCCCTATTTGCATGACATGAAAATTCCCAAGTACGATAGGACTGCCTTTCGAGATGGCGAGTTGAGCATGGCCATTGCCTTTAAAAATATGTTCGACGTGAAAGAAGGAAAAGCCGGGCAGGACTGGGTGCTTGATTGGAAGGCCCTTACATTTGACCCTACCCATCTTCGTCTGGTCGGTGTGCTCAGTTGGTCTGTTAAAGGGGTAGAGCCCGAGTCACCCTGGCTAAAGAAGAGCCCTACCCATACTGGGGTAGTTGTCATAGGAAGAAATTCTCGAGTGAATGCCCTGATTACTCGCGGGCTGGGACTAGCTATACTCATACCTTGTCGCTAACCGTTCTGCGTGTTATCTTTTTTGCTTACACATATTGTTTCTATTCGTATTTTTACTTAACATTTTTCCTGTTGAAATTGCAGATATGAGGCAACTTGATGATCACTCCAGATTTTTGAAAGACGTGAAGAAGGGCTCAACAAAGAGGAACACCCAGCTGGTTTCCCAAGAGCCTGCCCCACTTCCCAAGCTACCTGGTGCATCTTCCGGGCGAGGAATGAGCTGGGGTCGTAGTGAAACTAGTCGGGCTGCTCCTCCCTCCATCACAACTGTTCAGAGTACTATCGGACCCCCTTTTCCGGCTAATGCTATGCCGACCAGTGAGCTTCCATAAAGTAAGAGGCCTGTCGTTGACCCTCCAGCTGAAAGTAAAACACGGTCACGGATAGAAAAAGATGACCGCGGGGTGGTATCTAGCTCCCATGTACCTTCATGGCAAAAAGATGACTTCCACATGCCCGAATCTCATGAGACCGCTAACAAAGTTGATCACTGAGCTAGCCGACATGCCAGATCTCGAGAAGCTCAACTTATACAAACGCGGAGGTCATCCTTCCACTGTTGGGCTTGTGTTGGTAAAAAGGCTCCACCACGGGGGTCTCCGTAGAAAAAGTAGTAAGCAAACAAGTCTTGTCCTGGTCGTAGAAATATGATTGTGCATGGCCGAGGTGATGCCTCCTTTCTTTGTTCACAAAATCCGAAAAACTAGGTGAGCTTCGTATGTTCTATCCCTGACACTTGTATTTTTCCATTCTTTCAGATGGCCACTAAGACCGAACTTCTATATGACCGGGTTCTGGAGAATCTTACCAACATCAACTCTCTGACCAGGGAGAAGCATAAGCTGGAAAAGCAGATCAACACTCTTCGGGCCAAGCTGAAGCTGAGCGAGGAGACTGTTACTGTCAAGGTAACCGAGCTCTGCAAGGTCGAGGAGGAGAAGAAAGTCATGGAGTCCTACCTCAGCTTTTCCAAAAAGTCTAAAGAGACTATTATCAAGAATATAAGCGAGGTGAGGAAGGAGCTCAGGGGAGTGAAGATCGAGCTGGAGCCAAAAAAGGCTGAGGTGACCGAGCAGGAAAAAAGGCTAAGGGAGGAGTTGTCTCAAACTAGCGAGGAGCAGAGATGGGCTGTTATCAAAGAATACAAAGCCTCTGTTGAATTTGATGCCCACATCGAGGATGCCACTTACCTCTATTTTCTCCAGGGAATGAACCATATCCTCCGGTAGGTTGTGAGCAGCGGGACCGAGGAGATACCTGAGCTGCTCGTCGAATGGGGTACAAATTCTCCCTGGTGCTCCTCTGCTCGTCTTGGACATGCTATGGTGCCATATACTGAAGATGAGATGACCCTACTCACTCAATCCGATGTTTAGAAAGGGCTTACGGTCTGGAACCCTCCAGAAGTTGCCACGACCACAGTGACCGATCTTATGACCCAGATCTGGATGGTCCGATCTCAAGAGGCCGCAACCATAGCAGCTCATGTATTCGGGGATGATGACAGTGATGTGGCTATCATTGAGGATGAGCAGGATGGGACCGGGGAAACATCGAACGCCTCTAGGCCTGCCCCGGAACTAGTACAAGCTCCTGTGGAAAATTAAGCTCTTTTATTCGGCTTGCGAGCCACTGCATCATTCCTGTTTCTGAACAATTTATTTTTTCTTTGTAATTAATGACTTTAACGTTTCTTAAATGTCACCATGTTTCCTATTCCATTGTTTTTCTCAACTTTTAAACCACGACTCGATTTCTTGAGTTGGTATGTCAGTACAACTGGCTCGCATAATCGCTTAGATCTTAGGTACGAGCTAAGATCCTAGCTCGCATATCACTTGCTCTTAACAAGCTTCAAACCCCTTCTCACTTTCATGAGCATGGACACTAGTACAACTGGTTCACTAAACCATTTGGTCTTAGGTACACGCTAAGATCCAAGCTCGAATATCGACTTTTGTTGACGGGTAGAGAGATATCGTGCTCGTAAAAAAAAATATAATCGTGAGAAGAAATGAACATAACAGGAAGACCAAACAGGCTTATTTATTTAATAAAATAACTAACACATAACCGATTATATAAGCGAGGAAGACAAATTACATCTCTTGCTCGATCAATTTGCTCAACGATAATACTTTTTCAGATGATCAACATGCCATGGATGTTTCAGCTCGCTGTCTTCCCCAGTTCGTAACATATAAGTCTCTTCTCTAACTACTCTTACAATTTGAAATGGACCTTCCCAATTAGGGGCAAAAGATCGACCTCGAACTCATTTGTCATGGTGAGCTATTGCTCTCTATTTGTAGTTTGTCATTCTCAATCTGGATGCAGGGGATATCTCTCCATCTATCTGTTCATTTCTACAAAGATTTGTTGAGCGTTAAGAGTGGACAAACATGCATAGTTACGACCGGGACACACTTTTTGTGTTTGTTTTTCGGTTATAATTTTTTGAATCCTTTTTAAACAATGGAAATGCCTCAATGCCATGACAAAAGGGTATGAATTCAATAATCAAATGACATGAAACTGAATGCCCGTCCCTAACTGATGTACACAACTCTTTTTCTACCACTTTACATATATTGACAACATCCAACTTTTTTACAGACATCAAGCTAACAAACACATATATGTAACAGTTTTTTTTTTTAAATGTACTCTTGAAATATATCAATTAATCTCAAAAGCAAATTGTACATGTGCGGAGCACGGGTTACCTACCTATTTTTTTTAATAGCAAAATGATTTTTTAAAACGGATGGAGTGTTAAGTAAATATGAATTGAATACAGTAGAATAGATGACATCGAAAACTACTTCTATAGCATTAAAAAAAACAAAACTTTATTAATTTAATGCTACCTAATAAAGCAATTGTTAAAAAAAAAAAAAAAAAAGGAAGTGGGTACAAGGTGCGCAACAAGGAAATAGGTCAAACTTGGATAGACACAGTTATTAAGGATTCAAGTGACAAGTTGTAGACCATAAGCAACAAAGATACATTTGAAATGAGATGAAAAGAATCATCTCTCAATATTGAAGTCGCAGTGTAATATCACATTTAGCAACGAGGTAGGTGGAATTAAAAGTAATTGTCTCATAGATAGCATATCCTCTAGCAAACCTGAATTTTCCAGTACCAGATACGACCGAAATTTCACTAACGTTATCATTTTGTGCAAAACGGCCTTGAAACTGCAAGGTGCTACCCGCGTACGCCTTCTTAGTGAACACAACGGAAAGCGCAGTATAAGCATTAGACCCATCCAAAGAAGAGATGGTGTATATTCCTTGCCCACGACCGATAATAGGAGAGTTGGGACTAAGGCTTTCTGTCACAAAATCGTCGTTCACATAAATAGTTCCGAAGTCGCCGAAAGACCAGGGATTACCGGGGATTCCAACAACCTTGACAAAAGTGGCATTTGGGCCGGTTAAAGTGTCGTGAAAGTAAAGGGTCATTTTAGTTTCTTTGAGGTTTGTGGGTATGGTTGAAGATGAAGATGATGAGCCTCCTGATGAATATGTGAACAAAGTTAGTAATAGAAAGAGTAAAAATGAGTTGGTGGGAGTGATTACGGTCATTTCAACAATAGTATTACAGGCTTTTGGTATGGTTTTCTATATATTGTAAGTTATCATTTATAGCAATCTCAGAGAGTGAGTGAAAGGGAAGACGAGATCCATTAATGTTGCAGAGAACCAATAATGTTGCAGAGATCCAATAATGTTGCAGTTGGATAATCTAATTATTTTACAGACAAACAAATCTAATGGGATTCTATTAAAAACTATATACCCAAATCGAGATTTCCATAAACAAAAACTAAATCCCTTAGCCAAAGCAACATTGTGAGCATCTTAATTAATTGAATACGTTTGGTCAAAAAAATAAAACATATATAAAAATTATTTGAGTACGTAGTTCCCAATCATGCACCTGATTTTTTTTTATTTTGTATTTTTTTTTTAATTTTCTCTGCCGAGGATGGTGTGAAACTCTTACGGGTTCAATAAACATGTCATTGTAATTTTGTATTTTTTAATTTTATTTATCATTGCTCTAAAAATGGTTTTGAAAAGTCACACTCTCTCAGTCCTCCAGTTTAAAATCTTTCGATAAAGTTCAACCGCACCCTTCGTGGGTTTGATTTATTTCAATGCTCTCCCCTGTAAAATTTATGTGTCTCCAAGAGAACATATTCTCATTGATAGGCGTACAAAGAATTATACACAAGGAAGGATTCTTAAAAAAAATAAAGGTAATTAACTGCTCTCATTACCCTAATTACAATCGTGAAGTAAGGCACAAGGCAAGGCTATATACCACAGAATATATGTGAGATATATATAGAATCTATCACTCCCCCTCAAGTTGGGGCGTGAAGGTCTTGAACGCCTAACTTGCCAACGAGAAATCGAAATCGGTCAGTGCCAAGAGGTTTAGTGAAAATGTCTGCCACCTGATTGGTTGTGGTTATGTGACACAGTAGGACCTCTTTAGACTCAACCCGTTCACTAACAAAGAAACAATCCATTATGACATGCTTAGTTCGCTCATGAAACATCTGGTTGTTGGCAATATGTCGAGCAACCTAGTTGTCGCAGAACAATGGGGTGGCAACACGCTGAGTATCTTTGAGATCTTGCAGAAGCCAGCGAAGCCATATTAACTCACTGACGGTAGCATCCATAGCGCGGTACTTAGCTTCAGCGGAAAAACGAGAGACGACTGTTTGTTTCTGCTAAAGGTGTACCGCCAAAGGTGATAAAATATCATGTTCGCGAGGGACGTGACATGAGACAACCTCCCCAATCAGCATCACAAAAAGCTTCGAGAGTCAAGCTACCGTGAGTAGGGAAGAATAGGCCTTGTCCAGGTGTGGTCTTGAGGTAGGGTAGAACACGAATTGCTGCCTCCATATGTGTGCGTCTGGGAGTGGAGACAAATTGGCTAAGGACATTTACAACAAATGTAATGTTAGGACGTGTTACAGTTAGATAAAGAAGATGCCCAATCAAGCTTTGATATTGAACCACATCAACTTTCGGGCTATCTTCATCGAGACCTAGGTGAATGTTTTGTTCTATTGGGAAGGAGCTAGGACGACAACCTTGTAAACCCGTTTCTTCCAGAATATCCAAAGTGTATTTCCTTTGACTAAGAACTAGGCCTTGTGACAATCGTGCAACCTCGATGCCCAAGAAATACTTAAAAGGACCTAAGTCTTTTCAGGCTAAATTTGTTGTGGAGGTACCCCTTTACTCATGTGATCTTTGTTTCGTCATTCCCAGCAAGAATAACACCATCCACGTAAATAAGAGCGGAGACATATATGTTACCCAACTTGTATATGAAGAGAGAGTGGTCGGCCTTGGACTGTTGAAAACCAAAAACAAGCAAAGCGGATGTGAAGCTTTGGTACCAATTACGTGATGCTCGTCGAAGACCGTAGATCGATTTGTGAAGTTTGCAAATGCATGTGTCTCCTTTTCGTGTGAACCCTTGAGGTATCTTCATATATACTTCTTCATGAAGATCGCCATATAAGAAGGCGTTATTGACGTCAAGTTGATGTATTACCCAATTTTTCTTGGCAGCAACAACAAGCATGCTTCGGACAATGACAAGCTTTACGACGGTGCAAAGGTTTTGTGAAAGTCAATACCTTCGATTTGGGTAAATCCCTTAGCAACAAGACGCACTTTATATCGCTCAACTTCACCATTAGGTTTATACTTGACTTTGAAAACCCACTTAGAATCAACAGTTTTCTTTCTTGGTGGTAGAGATTCTAAAGACCAAGTATTGTTATCTTCCAAAGCTTGCACTTCCCTTTTCATGGCATCACACCATCACGTATCGGTAACAGCCTAATGAAAATACTTTGGCCCATCATGAGACGTGATGGCCACAAGATAAGCTGTATGTGAAGCAAAAATCTAACGTAAGAAACGAGTGTGAGAGAGGATATACCGTGGAGGTTCCTGAGTTGGAAGTAGGTTGCGCATGGTCTATAGATTACGGAAGCATAACATCGTATTGATTCAAATGCTTGGGTTGAGACTTGACACGATCACTGTGATACGCTGTCTAAATCTCCAACACTCTAAATCTCTTCCAGCCCCTTTGTGACAGCCCTTGGCCGAAATATTGCTCCCAAGAACATCCACAAAATTCTTATCAAATCTATCACAAACCCGCCATTTCTCTCCTAACAATCTGATTGTCTTTATAAAACTTTTCCCTTAAAATAATAGCCCGCAATCACAGCCTTGTTTATAGAATTACACAAGACATAAACTGCCCCAACAACCTCACGTAAACTCTCCCTAATCTCTCCACTTAATCTTAGTCGAATTTTCCAATAACCCACAAACAGCCCACGTCTCTTTCAAATTTTCAGAAGGAAAAACAGTTTGCCATCAAACCGAAATTAAAAGAAAAGAAGAAGGTAAAGATAAGGGATAGATTGGCTTCACCGGACAAACTATCTTAGCTCATTGTACCATGCTTGGGGAGCCTGTTTGAGACCATAGATAGCCTTGTGAAGCCGACAAACATGCTGAGGGTTGTCCTTGTCGATGAAGCCTGAAGGTTGAACCATGAAGACCTCTTCGGATAGAGTGTCTTGGAGAAAGGCATTGTTCACATCCAGTTGCCGAAGAGCCCATCCTCGGCATACGACCAGGGAGAGAATAAGGCGCACAATCGTAGGTTTAATCACCGGGTTGAAAGTCTCATGATTGTCGACCCCTGGTCGTTGGTGAAACCCCTTGGCAACGAGTTGAACTTTGTATCGGTCAGTGGTGTCATCAGTATGACGCTTGATACGGAAGATCCATTTGCAGCCAATAACATTACGAGCACCCACTGAGGGAACCAAATCCCAAGTACCATTGCGAGCCAGTGCATCATACTCTTCAGACATGGCCTGGCACCACTTGACATATTTGAGATCCAGTGTGACACAAGTTGGTTTGTTGTTCGTTACTAGTTAAGCCGAGAATCTAAGTTTGGTGAGTAGTTTGTAAATATTGTTCTTGGAGCGAGTAATAATGGATGAGGTATCAGCAACATTGGGCACTGGATTGTCCTCGGGTTCAACGGGTATTAGAGTAATGGGAACAGTGCTTTCCCTAATGTAGACACCCCAATTTCGTACCCCTAGTATGTAACATGACATGCGATATCAAGATCTGTTAAAACTTAACAAATGTCAAGTTACAAGATTTAAAAATGCAAAAGGAAAAGCAGGATGCGCAAAACAGTGAAATGCAAGGGATTAAAGTGTCAAAAAGAGGCATAAAAAAGGACCCATGCGCCACCCATAGCCACAGTGGGCGCGACGCCCAGATCCCTTACGGGTGGCGCCCAATAGTGCTTCCAACACTATAGCACTTTGCTTTTGGCACAATTCTCTCAGTGCGCGGTACAAGCCGATGAAGCACAAAAGAGAAAACTTAATGACGATAGAGTCCTTTCTCCAGCCTATAAATAGAAGGCACCGGCTTCAGAAGTGAACACAATTTACGCACACAGTTCACACACCGCGATTACGCAGTTAAAATTTCTCGCGCAGTGAGTTCTGAGAGAGCGTTGTGAGAGTTCCCCTCCTCTAAGCCTCGAAGCTCCATCAAATCCCCTCCAAACTCAAATTCAACCGGTCAAAGTGAACCTTAGCCTCCCGCTAGGATTCCACCCTATTTCCCTGATCCAAAAATCCCAAAAAAGAGCAGTTGCTTTGCCCGAATCCAGAGGCCAAATCCACTAGAAGCAAGCAGTTGCTCTGCCCGATTTATGCCAGCAGCAAGCAAACAACAGCAAAAAAAGCAAGCAGTTGCTCCCCCCCGTTTCTCGAGGCCTAAAAGCAACTTTCGGAAGCAGTTACTCTGCCTGAATCTCCGCAACAACAAAAGACTCCCTCTCCCGGAAGGACAGAGCAAGCACACCCTACGCTCTTAAAGGTAAGCCTTTAAGGGATTTTATTAAAAGAAGTGCTATTTCTAGTCGGTCCGATGTCAAAATATAAGCAGTTATGCTGCCTGGATTTCTACGGAAAATAACACTAAAAAGAGACATTATTATGGCAAAATATTCATAAATATATTTGTAATTCCTAGAAGGAGGCTGCTTTCAAGTTTGTACATATATATATGTTTAAATGTTTTATTTCATTTGCTAAATAAATATAATAAAATCATATTTTAGCCAAAAACTATTTTTGAGACCGAAAGGGCGAGTTGGGTGCCTAACACCTTCCCACCTCATAACTTAGTCTCTGAACCCTTTTTACAAACTCTGGTTATTTTTGGTTTTTTTTATTTCTCCTTAAAATAAAGATGGCGACTCTGTTACAACATTTTGGATCACAGTGAGGAAGGGTGTGTTCCCACGCGCCTTCGCAACATCATTTTTTTTACACTTTTCCGTTTTCCCCTAAACAAGGGAAGATAAAATGAAAAGGGTGATGCATTTTCTATATCTTGTTTTCCCTAAACAAGGGAGGATGAGATACGAAAAAAATCCAAAGCACTCATAGTAATCCAAAATGTACCAAATTCCACAGTGAGGCAGGGCGTGTTCCCGCGCACCTTCGCAACGTCCTTTTTTGCACTTTTCGTTATCCCCTAAACAAGGAAAGATGGAATGAAAAGGGTGATGCATTTTCTGCATCTTGTTTTCCCCTAAACAAGGGAGGGCAAGATATAGAAAAACCCAAAGCACTCATAGTGGACTAAAGCACACTCAGTAACCGAGGCGTATTCAACGGGCTTTTTGACAACACTCTTTTTGCACTTTTAATTTCGTTTTTCCCTAAACAAGGGAAGATGGAATGAAAAGAGTGATGTCTTCCCCAAGCCGCGTGTTCCCCTAAAAAAAGGAGCGCGCGATCCGGGGGAATCGATCCCCAGGGCACTCACACCCAGGCATTGGACTTGGTGTCGAGGATGAGTCAGTCCCGGGCATAGAGCTGTCCTCGAGGCAGGGTGCTAGGTGCCGATGAGGATTGAGCAGTATGCACAGGGTTGGTAGCGGGCATAGTACTGATTGAATGAGGTTGGTGTATGGGAGAGCTGAGATCAACCACTATCTGATTAGTGCTAGAAGCAATTGGCATGGAGTCACTGGAGCGGGCAGCGGACAGTGTGTATGAAGTTGGGAGCAGCTTCATGTCGAGGTAACCAAATGGCTCGAGTGAAGTCATCAGGGCGAGTTAGGTGAGTGTCAATTTCGGCCATGGGAAAAATAGACTAAACAAACCGAACATAACACGAGATGAACATCTTGGTTATACTTGGATCATAACAGAGATAGACAGTCTGAGTGAGCAAGTAACCGAGAAAGACACATGGAGTAGAGCGAGTAGCGAGTTTGTGGGCGGAGCCAAGGGTAGCAAAGACAACCAAAGGTACGAAGTTTGGAGTTGTGATGAGGAGACCCAAACAGTTTTTGATAGGGTGAAAGTTGTTGTAGAGTTGGTGTTGGTAGCCGATTTATGAGATAGGTTGTTGTATGAAATGCAATCGATTAGAAGGGCGGCGGAAGGGATGCTTTGGAGAGGAGTGAGGCCAGTCTCAACAATGTGATGATGACAACGTTCCGAGAACCCATTGTGTTCCGGAGTGGGGGGGCGAGGTGAGATGGAAGATGCCGTTAGCGGACAGGGAGGTGGCGAAGCCAGTGTCTTGGGCAAGACCAGTGTACTCGCCACCATTGTCCGAGTAAAGAGTGACAATGGTAGTTTTGAAATAGTTTTCAACTAGGGCTTTAGAAACGGGGAAAGATGGTGGTGACTTCAGACTTTCGTCTGAGCGGATAAAGCCAAATATAGTGTGTGTAGTGATCAACAAAGATCACATAGTATTTGAATCCATCAACAAAGTGAAGATGGGATGTCCAAACATTAGTATAAATGGTTTGAAGCGGGGAAGTAGACACAATAATATTTTGATGAAAATGAAGTTTATGACTTTTATCAGATAAGCGATCATTACAATGGAGATGTTTATTGGGAGTAGTGTCTATTGCTAAACCTAGGTTAGATAGAATCTGACGTTTGATAGGTTCAGACGGATGACCAAGTGTGAGAACCCCATTTCGAACCTACCTCGTCACGTGAAAACGAGTGGTTTCAAAACTTAAACGCATGGAATGCACTTGGCCTCGTTGTGGACTCTAAAAATGTGTGTACAAAGTCGCTACCTCTATTTTAAGTTTAAACAGAGAAAAACCCAAAATACTAAAAAAAATAGGTTCGAGAGCTAAGTTACGAGTTGGGAAGGGGTTAGGCACCCAACTCGTCCTTTCGATATCATAATGAGTTTGCTAACATACTTGGTTTATTTTATATGTTATAGTCTGAAAAAACATTTGTACATATATATCTAACGGAAGATAAAAGAAGATTTTTATTATTATTGCATTCAACTAAACGATAGAAATGAAACAATAACAAAAATGAGACAAAGGAATAATCATGACGACTATTTTATGAAAAGGAAATACAATTAAAAAACAACTATTTACATTGTGTAAGCTAGATTAACTAAATAACAACTTATTTTAATTCAACAAAATATAAACAAAAAAGAAAACAGACTTCTAAATAATATTTACAGATAATAGGAATATATATATATTAAGTATCTCCCACAAAATGCTTAATACAACACATATTTTGGATGAAGCGACAAATTCGCCCATGTTCATTACCCATGATTTTAGCTTTTTTAAAAAACAAATGCTAAAAATTCCCTAGATATTAAAGATCTTCAACAATTAAAATATTCAACAAATCTCTCAATCTCCATCCATTCATGATTTTAGCTTTTTAATTATTTTTTTTTTTGAAAAATCTCTCAGATCTTCATCTTCATCCTCTAGCACATCTTAAAAAAAATCTTCAATTTTTTATGAATAAAATCATATGGCCAGCCCAGAAAAATGATCAAGAACACCATATAGTCGACCCAGAAAGATGATCAAGAACACATTATAGGAAAAATTGTGGGCATATCCACTTTTTAAAGTTTTAATTCGCTCCAGTACAGTTTTTTTTTTCAAATGGAAAATGACATTTTTGGATGCGAAAAGACAGCAATACCCTTAATGAGTATGGGGCGTGCTACAGAAATGAATCGTGGTGCATTGACTATTAAACCGCAATTCATCAATTTTATTGCATTAACTTTTACACCGTGGTTCAATAGTTTAATTGTTGAGTCTAATTGCACCACGATTCATCAATTTTATTGTATTAATTTTTACACCACGGTTCAATAGTTTAATTTTCCTAGTCTAAGCAGCGCGATTCATCAATTTTATTACATTAATTTTTGCAATGCGATACAAAATGATAATGAACCAGATCATCTCCTCCACCTTCTTCTTTCATCTCCTCTGTCGTAAGTCTTCTTCTTCCCCCTCCTCCTCCGCCTTCGTCCTTCTGAAAAATCATTCAACCCAGCACAGATCAATTACAATTTCGTACATAATGAATCAAATAAACCGTTTACCTTTCAGGTGTGTTGTCGGAGCTGTTGAAGGAGACGATTGTATTTTCGGAATAATATTTCGAAAAAATGGTCTTTTGCGGTTGAAAAAAATAACGGTAAACTTTTGATGTTAGAAATTTTGAAAAATAGACCTGCCATAATTTTACCCAACATTATATGACTGGCTCATAAAGATGATGAAGAACACTATATGGTCTACCCACAAAGTCGGCTCTCCCAAGATAATTAAGAATACTAATTTTTTTTTTTGACATCTTCAAAAAATCTTCAATTTTTTGATGAAAAAAATCTAATAACCGGCCCAGAAAGATGATGAAAAACACTATATGACCGACCCAGAAAGAGGATCAAGAACATTATATGGTCGATCCAAAAAGATGATCAAGAACACTATATAGTCTACCCACAAAATCGTCTCCCCAGATGATCAAGAACACTATTTATTTTGACATTTTCAGCAAAGCTTCAACAAATCTTCAATTTTTTTGATGAAAAAAATCATATGGTCGGCCCAAAAAAATGATCAAGAACATTATATGGTCGACCCAAAAAGATGATCAAGAACATTATATGACCGACTTCGAAAAATAATCAAGAACACTATTTTTTTTTTTTTTTGAATTTTTAAAAGAGATCAACTATGAAATGTGACCAACCCTCCATGGATGCTGACCATGAAATCCAACCACACCCCTAAGGAAGTCGGCTCACCACACTGACCACCACCCAAACCCATGAAATCTGACAAGTGTCTCCCTTTATTTTATTTTTACATACAAACAACGAAATAAGAGGGGGGAGGGGGAGGGGGAGGGGGAAGGGGGTTAAGAGCATCCACAATGGTTGCACCCTAAAACACCCTTTATATAATCCCCTAAACCTTTTTAGAGACCCTTTAAAAAAGTTTCAACTCCAATGAGCACCCTCTATATAACCCTTTGAATTGGTGACATCTTACCTAACAAACCTAACTATCAATATATTTCTATTTTTTATTTTTTATTTTCTTACCGTAATTGAAATAAAATATTTATACATTTAAATTTTATATTTTCTGAAAAGTATATTATATGTTTTGATTATATCAATTATTTTTATTTAAATAAAGTTTTGTCACACTTTTTAATATTATCAATATACCCATAGTTTTAAGTTATAAATAATAAAAAAAGGGAAATGATACTGTAAAAAATACACTAAATTAATTGAAAAAGAAAATGGAAAAAATGGAAAAGCATACCATCATCAAAGAGATGATGTGAGTTAAGTTGTTTATTTAATTCATAGGCTCTCCACTCTAATACATCAAAATTTTAGCCAAAAACTGGATGCTCTGATCAAGCCAAAAAAATTTCAGTTTTTGCCGCCTTCTTTAAATTTTGGAACAAAATTTTTGAAAGGGAAAGAATACTAGGAAGAAGACCAATGGAGAAGGAGATATGTGGGGGAGAGAGAAGAAATAAATGAATGGAGGCCGGCTAAAACTCACCCAATAAGTTGGGGGAGAATTAGCTTTTTTTAGGGATAGGGTGATTGATAGGGTGTCCACTGTGGGCTTAAGTGTGGTAAAAAAACTCTAAAAAGGGTTTTAGGGTGTTAATAAAGGGAACCACTGTGGATGCTCTAATCTTTCCCTTTCCGGCTTTCCCAAACTCTTCCGTACCTTAATAAATCACATTAAATTGTCTCTTTTAGCTTTTAGGGAGATTCCCCTTGGTACTGATTTGGGGTAGGTTCTTAGTTGCTTTAGATTTGGTTAGTGTTGTTTTCTAATGAGTCACTCACATGTAAAGTTGTCTCAAATTCAAGGGGAATCAGTGTAATTTTATTTTCCTGTCTTTTAACTACTCGTTCCGTTCTAAAATTATTGTTCTTTACATTCTATTTTCATTTATCCTAAAATAATTATTTTATTTGAAACTTTTTTTTTATGACAATAGTTTTATCACTTTACTCTTACTTTTTCATTATATTTTAATTATGAGCCACATACATATGAGCTTTAAAGTAAACTACACATCAAATTAATATTGATAATCTAGTTAAATGTGTTTTCTTAAACTGAATATCAAGTCAACCTAGACGATAATTTTGGGACTGGATAGGATAAAAAGAAGAATAAATTTTCATCCATGACGGTGTAAAATATTATTTTATCTTGATTTTTTTAGAATTTGGTTTTTCACGTATTGTGTTCGAAAAAAAAGCTCCTCGTATGAAAAAGATTATATACCGTGGGTAGATGAAAATTTAATTCTAAAAGAAATAATTACTCTATTTCAGACAAAGAATTCATCATACTATTTTGATATGCTTTAAATAAAGAGTCTACTTTGTTTTAGGTAAAAAGTTCATCGTACTATTTTGGCTTGTTTCGAATAAAGAGTACTTTCAAAAATTGTGTCTACAATTTCTATAACATTTTAACTTTACATTTCACATTTGATATTAAACATATTGATTATTTTCAAATATTTTTGTAATTATAATTAAATCTAATGTTAGTTATACATCTCTTGACAATTATACTATTCAAACATAGATTTTTGAATGAAACAAAGGGTATATAAAATAGTAATACCCTTGATCCCTCGTGGGTAGATGTCAGACTTGAATGTGTTTGATTACACATTATTACTAGATACCAATATCATTTATAAATTTTTGAATCGGCTTGTGATAGATCTGATGACTCAAGGTGTTACGTATTTAGTGGGCTAGTGCATAGCCTATGTGTAACGAATCGGGCTTTCCGCTCGGGCTCGGATCGTTACAAAAATAATTGATTGAGCTCGTTCTTGTGGTCTTCTGAAATTATTCATACGACACTTATTTAATTGAAGGGTGATGTTCCTGAAATGTAGAGGGAAGCACATGTAAAGTTTTCTCAAATCCAAGGGGAATCAGTGTAATTTCCAAATAAATAATTAAATATTGAACAACTCTTCACCAAACCAGAAAGTTCGTCCCCAGCTCGGGAATCGTTTTCAACGCCGTCGTCAACCAGCCGTATCCAACTGCTTGTCTGGCTGTCTCCGAGGCGTCCGTTTTCTCGCATAAAACACGCGCACACTCACTTCACTTCCACTTCTCTCTATCCCTTTCCAGAAAGAGATATAAGCCCAACGATTTTGGAATCATACTTTACGGGTGAAGGATTCCTTGCTTGGTCGTTGGGAAATGGATCTGCGACTAGGGTTTTAAAACATCATAAACCCTGGTTGCGAAATTTGATCTTAGATAAAAAAAAATGAAGCAAAAGAGGGAGCTTGTTCATAGTAGGAAGCTACTGAAATACGTTTTAATTGGATTGATTATAATCCTTGGCTTAGTTTGTCTATTCAATGGCTCTTCATTTGCTCCCGGTATTTCGAAAGCAGACGAAGCTCTTGCTTTCGACATGGATCCAGTCATTGGCAACATCGTTCATAAACGTGATTTTTTCGAGGAAATGGTTGAAGATCAAGAGCACAATCCTGAAATCCCTAAAAGCATACCTGTAATTAAATAATTATAGTCGATATCCTGTTGGTTTTGATTAATTTCTTTTTATAGTTGTTGAGCGTGGTTAATTGTTATTGTAGGTGTGTGATATGAGACACTCGGAATTGATACCTTGTTTGGATAGGAATCTTATTTATCAATTGAAATTGAAGCCTAATTTGACGTTGATGGAACACTATGAACGGCATTGTCCACCTCCTGAAAGACGATTTAATTGCCTTATTCCTCCTCCTAATGGTTACAAGGTTAGTAAATTGTAATCTGTTTGTTTCCTTTGAAAATGTTAATTAACTCAACTCTCTTTTGGTGCATAATGAGATGTGTCCATATTTGGATTGTTCCAATTACCTTACAAGTTTGTTATGTTAAATTTGTCTTTTTGTTGTTCCATGCACACTTTTGGAGGTTAATTAAGTTTTCAATTAAGTGTAGTTAGTCATGAATGACATTGTTAGAATTCCAGATCCCAGTCAGATGGCCAGCGAGTAGGGATGAAGTTTGGAAGGCAAATATTCCCCATACTCATCTTGCCCAGGAGAAATCAGATCAAAACTGGATGATTGTGGTTGGTGATAGAATAAGATATCCAGGTGGAGGAACCCATTTCCATGATGGAGCTGATAAATACATAATTTCTCTTGCAGGGGTAGGTGATAGTTACCTGATTTACATGTTACAAAAACTACAGATTTCACAATTTTATTTGATTTTGTTTGCTATATTAACTGGTTTTTACCATCATGCTTGCGTAGATGCTTAAGTTTCCTGGCGATAAACTCAACAATGGTGGAAATATTCGTAACGTTCTTGATGTGGGCTGCGGGGTAGCAAGTTTTGGGGCTTATCTTTTACCTAGCATTATAGCTATGTCCCTTGCACCAAATGATGTGCATGAAAACCAAATACAGTTTGCACTAGAGCGAGGGATCCCATCTACGTTAGGTGTCTTGGGTACCAAAAGGCTTCCTTATCCAAGTAGATCATTTGAACTTGCTCATTGTTCACGTTGTCGTATAGATTGGCTTCAGAGAGATGGGATTCTATTATTAGAATTGGACAGATTACTTAGACCTGGAGGTTATTTTGTTTACTCTTCACCGGAAGCCTATGCACATGATGTTGAGAATCGAAGAATTTGGAATGCTATGTATGATCTTCTGAGAAGGATGTGCTGGAGAGTTGTTGCAAGGAGAGATCAGACTGTTATATGGGCAAAACCACTGAGTAATAGCTGTTACTCTAAGAGAGCTCCACGGACCAACCCTCCTTTATGTAGTTCAGATGATAATCCAGATGCAACTTGGAATGTGCTCATGAAGGCATGCATCACTCCGTACTCCGAAAGTAAGTAGCATTTTGTCTTTTTTTTTTTTTTTTTGAGCAATGAATGAATTATTTATTTACTATAGTGGGAAACACATACTCTCAATTATATACTGAGACTTTCTAATGGTTTATATAGCTATTTTACTTTTTCCTTCTATATGGTCTCAAAAAAAGTTTAACCTTTGCATTTCTTATGGTACTTGAATCTTATTTTGGCACAATGATGAGCTAGGTGCTCTTAAAGGTCATCAATTTTAAATTTAATATCAGGGGCACTAAATGCAGCATGCACAAAATACTAAATGTAGCATGCTGAATTTATTTTTTCCCATTTTGCCCCAGACTTGTTCTTTATGTTTTGAAGAACAACACAATAGGGAAAAAAACCATAAAGCCCAAAGCCTCCGCCCCTCCCCCGCACATGATGGCCTGCCCAAAAACATGACCACCTCCCCCAATGAAGGCCACCCCCTATGAAGAGGCTGCTCGCGAGGCCGACCTCATTCTTGATTTTTTTATGAACAACACAAAAGAAAAAATCCATCAAGGCCTGGCCCAACAACCCCCTCCAAATGAACCAAAAACATGGCCACCTCACCTACCTGGCCATCCCCATGAAGAGGCTGCTCCCGAACCTGGCCTCATCCTTTTTGTTTTAAACACACGTGCTAAGGACATTTTGGTCAAAAATTGTTTCCACGTGCTGCATTTAGCATGCATTAATATGCCCCTTTATATTAATGAGAATTTCGAAATCATTGGAGGTAGCCTACTTTCATTTTCCTTTTCTTTCAATATAAGAAATAGAGTTGATGTTTTCTTTGTCCTCATCCACAATTGATTATGTCTTTGCCAGAACAATAAAATGCTCTACAGGCCCTGTGCAGTGCACCTCTGGAAACTTGAAAGAAATTACGACCTTTACCTTTAAATTGATATCATGGAATTGAATTATAACATACATAGCTTGCACAAGTATAATAATGATTTTGTCTTAGGTGAATTAAACGAGGAATTTAAAGAATATATATAAGTGGGCAAAGCATATTCCCTTGAATGATCCTCCTTTTCTTATAAAAAAAAAGTGGGCAAAGCATACCATTTTCTTTTCTGGGACTTTGCCTTCCTCCATTATCGTTTCCGATTCTCCGGCAATCCCTTTATTGATTTTTTGTTTTTGTTAGAGCGCTTTCCTGCTGTGCGTCGTAGTCTTCTGGAAGGCCCTGCATGTTCGCAAGATGTGGCTGCTTAGCTTCCTTGTATGTATTGTCATGTCACCCTCATTACAAGCATATGTTTCCACGTGTAGGCATACTCCAATTACGTTGTTACTTATCTACAAAAGGAGGTCACATCAGGTGTAATAATTCCAATATATCTGAAGGATGCATTTGAGGAATATATATTGTTTGCTTTACTTTCCTTCTTAACAAAATTATGCAGAGGTCTGAATTGGTTATTATATTAATGACGTTGCTAATTATATCTATCTATTGATGTGCAATGAACTAGTGGTTGAGAAGGAGGTTGGGAGGGGGGAGGGGAGTATATAGAATCTTGTATTGACATGAACTGGCTTTAGTTTTCTGGATGACAATGAACTTGTACAGTCAACTTTGACCTGTGGAGTGCAGGTTCATTGACTCCCAAATCCACACCACAAAGTACAAAATATATTATATAATAAGGTAAATGCCATTACAAACAGTCATTGCTATCGTTTTTCTTTGACTGTAAACTCTGCATAACTAGGCTTTTCAACTCATGTGCTTGCGATTTAGCTTGGTGGTAACTTTTGTTTTCTTCTTCTTCTCACCTCCTCCCCTGTAGTCATTCTTTTGCCTGATTTCTAAATTGAATACTTATTCTGGAAAACAGAGATGCACAAGGAAAAAGGTAGTGGACTAGTACCTTGGCCAAACAGGCTTACAAGTCCACCTCCTCGCATTAGCGAAATTGGTGTTACTCCTGATCTATTTCAAGAAGACACTGTGAGTTGCTTCAAATTCAAGACCACAGAGAAAAAACAATGCAGTTATTTGTGCCAATTTTCATGTACTTTTGATATAGATTCATCTTCCAGTTACTAAAACGTCATGTAATGCAGAGCATATGGCATGATCGAGTGATTGAGTACTGGAAGCAGATGAAATCTGTTATACAGAAGAACTCCATTCGAAATGTCATGGATATGAACTCAAACCTTGGTGGATTTGCTGCAGCACTAAAGGATAAAGATGTTTGGGTGATGAATGTTGCTCCTGTCAACAAGTCTTCCAGATTGAAAATTATTTATGACCGAGGCTTGATTGGAACAGTTCATGACTGGTGTGCATATTGCAATTTTTTTCTCCTTGTTATAGAAGAAGTAATTCTATTTTTGTCTTCTTTAACTGGTATCCATCTTGCAGGTGTGAATCTTTTTCAACTTACCCCCGCACCTATGACCTACTGCACGCCTGGAAAGTATTCTTAGAGGTCGAGGAGCGTGGCTGTAGCATTGAGGATTTACTGATTGAAATGGACCGTATGCTACGGCCAGATGGGTTTGTCATCATAAGAGACAAACTCGCTATTGTAAATTATATACGGAAGTTTTTGACTGCTTTGCGATGGGATGGGTTTTTGTTGGAAGTAGAACCGAAAACTGATGTTCTCTCGTTAAGCGAAGAAAGAGTTTTGATTGCCAAAAAAAAATTATGGGAGGAAGTTGCAATGACTTGAAAGTTGATTCAACATTCTTGACCAGGTATTACCCCAAGCCTTTTCTTGGTTATAGATATAGATAGATAGATAGATTTATTTCATAAAGTGATGTTATCTAATTTCTTTCGAATTTATATTCTTTTATTTAGGATTGAAGAGGCATGCAAGGTGCAAATTCACCAATCACCATCCAGATTGAGAAACGCACAAGGCTAAAGATGTTACGGTTGTTATTGAGGACGAAAACAGGTTCAAGTATTTGAGCGGCGTATGATCAAGTACGAAGGGAATGGTAAACAACCATATGCAGAATCTGCAGCCGTGTAGAGATACATATTTGAGCAACTGGCACCAAGCTAAACTAATCTAATCATTTTCATGTGTTAATTGAACAGTTTCTTTCTACCTTTTAAGGATTTGCTCTTATTTATCATACCCAATCCTAGAGAATATTGACTTAATTTTTGTGTAAATCAATTCAACTTGCAACTTATAAAAGGTAGCAGTGGTTCTCAGCAACCTGAGAAGAAACACTGCCAGTTTGTTATGTTTGCAACATTGGGACTCGAAAGCGGAACCTCTATAGTCCCTCGTATCATATGATGACACAAAATAAAACAAACTAAAAAACATTTAGTATGAAAAGTATATATGTACATTTTCCTGTGTAAGGTAAATATATCCTAAACGTTAAAAAAATAAGTTGAGAGGTCCCGTACGAGTCATATTGTATGACCCATCAGTTCACACCTTGATTGGATCAAGGGCCATCCATTCCATGTCAAAAATTTGTAATATCAACTTACCAAAAATATTCGTAATTTTTTGTAATTTTTAAATACCTAGATCACGTGGTACCAAAATCGACGTGTGATCCCGATTCAAGCACAAGCCTTGCAAGACAGAAATTTGTGAGGACCGAGGAGCAGTGTTCTAAAACTCTCCGCCTAGGCCCCTCTTTACCGCCGCGACTTTCTTAGTCATCGCCTAATCGACCAAGTCGGTGCCTACGTTGCCGATCTGCCAGATAGATAGAAGAAAGAAGAAAAAAAAAAGATGAAGAAGAAGGGGGCTGTCTCGAGACTCATAATTTAAATTGAGAAGGGATTATGGAGGATATATTAGACTGTGGGTTGTAGAGGCAGTAGGTAGGTGGAGTAATTTTTTTTAGTTCTAAACTTGGCTGATTTATTGTTTTGGGGTTGTTGAGAATTGGGATTAAAGGTAGGTTTGTATATTTTTGTTCATTTTACAAATATAGACAAGCGTTTGATAAAATGACAAACATAAAAAAAATATTTAAATTTGTAGTCAATGTGTTTGATCTTTGATGTAAATTATCAAAAAATAGTAATTATGCCTTAATTTTAAGCCCCGCCTAGGCCCCGATTACGCCCCGACTGTAGGCGCTGGCGTTAGTGTGTAGCTGCTAACTTTTTAACCTTGCTGAGGAGAGTACAGGTTGGGCTCCACAACTGCATTACAAATTTACAATTGAAACAACGCCACACGTGAGCATGTATATGCCCATGCGTTTTTCCCACTATTTCCGTTTCCCTTGCCCCGCAAAAAGCCAAAAACAAAGGTGTGAGTATTTAATTTCTCATACAAATTCAAGATTTTCCATACAAAGTAACCCCTTATTCAATGTATTCACAATAAATTCAAGATTTATAATCCAAACTAGCAAGCAATCGATCTTCTTATCTATACATGTTTAATTATCTCTATTTTATTATAATTACTGATTACTGATTTTTCCGTCTTTTTTAAAACCCTGATCATCAACATCAGTAATACATAGATTACTGTGCTTCAATGGATTCTGATATGCCGGCCACCATTGTCGAAGTTCAATCTAATGGCGGTGGCTCCGTCAAAACCCTTGTTAAGCAACCTTTTATCATCGGTACTTCTTTCTTCAACCCATATATGGCTATGGATGAATTATATATCTGCAGTTTTTATTCTATCTGCTACTCCACACACACACACACACAGATATATATATATATATATATTATCAATTGATTTTGACATGCACACGTCTTCAATCTCTCCTTACTCCGAAACTTGCAAACTGAAATACATTACCAGCCTTAAATTGCACCAACATAAGCAACTTCAACCTCCATTCGATCTTCGTTTAATTACTAAAGTTGTATCCAATGTATGATAAATACCAATCTCATCATCGTAATGGCCGATGATGATGATGAATAATCGACTAATCGTTGTTCACTAACGTAGCAACGTTGGTTGGATCATTCATATATACATGGGGGATCATTTAAGGATGGCCAATGGCATTAACATGCCCCAAGACAAAACGAGTTTCCTAAAGTATCGTATTACTCTTCCTTTTCGTTTAGTTTCTTAGACCTATTGATCAGTTAAATCCGGTTCCCTTAGTCGACTCAGAGTTTCAAAACAATGTTATCAGGATTTGTACTTTACTGAGACTTACTTGGGCACAGTGACATCTCAACCTTATGTACAGGATGACGACGTTATTTGTTAAACCCTTTTAATGTCGAGGATGAAATTTTTGATCCCTTTTGTAATGGAACTATTACATCTTTAATTGGATTTTGGTTCATTCAATTATGATTTAACTGTAATCTTGTTATCTGGTTTTGTCAAACCTAAAGGTGTTGCTGGTGGAACTGCTTCTGGAAAAACAACAGTTTGCAATATGATCATTTCGCATCTCCGAGATCAACGAGTTGTTCTTGTTAATCAAGTAATATCCCTTGCTCGATCTGTATATATATTTGTTATTTATTGCTGAAAATCGGGGCTTTAGGCACATTTGAATGATGCCAATTGCCAAACTTTGCTTAAATGTGTATCCCTTCAAAACAACACTCTTCTGGTGGAACGACTGATAGCTTTGAGAATAAGAGCTTAAAATCTTCTCTCACAATCTTTTATTGTTCCCTTTGTATATCATGATGAATAGTGCACGTGATTTTGTAGGATTCATTTTACTTTTCTTTGAATGATCAACAAATAGCAAGTGTTCGTGAGTACAATTTTGATCATCCAGGTAAGTATCTTATCTGGATTTTATTAATGTCGGGCACTCAGATATGTTTTTCAGAAGTTTACAATCGCTTTGTACCTAATGCCTGTTCATGTTAAAATGCAGATGCCTTCAACACACAGCTTCTACTCTCGTGTGTGGCAAAATTGAAAAGGGGACAACCAGTTTCAATCCCGGATTATGATTTCAAGAGCCATAAGAGTATTGAACCAGGGCGCATGGTAATGGCCTACCTTCATAAGATTGAATATACATAATTTTTAGAACCTCGTTACAGAACCTTGAAATATATACTAGACTGAAAGGGTGACAAACAATCACTTCTACTGAGGCATAATGTCCTGTTACGAAATTATAGAACCACATTGGTTTATCCTAACATTAATTTGTGTCATGCAAAATAATAATGAAAACAGACTTTTGTAGTTAACGCTAGCAGTCTCTTGATTGAATGTAGGTAAACCCTTCGGACGTAATTATTTTGGAAGGAATTTTAGTTCTTCATGATCCCAGCGTTCGCAATCTCATGAACATGAAGATCTTCGTTGATTCAGGTCCATTTCTCTTTGACCATTATTTCTAAGACCATTTTTTTTCTTCAAGATTTCCCCCTTGCATAATAACCATCCCTACAATTTTATCAGTGCAGATTCTGATGTGCGCCTTGCAAGGAGGATCCAACGCGATACTGTAGAGAGGGGCAGAAATATTCAGAATGTACTTGACCAAGTTGGTAGCCTTCTCTTTATTTTTGAAATTACTAATTCTTTTTAAGCATCTTCTGTCCTTTTGTTTATTTATGAATTAATAAACTTATGAATGTGATATCGATGGTTCCTTTTTATTTATTTGAGGGTTGAAAATGTTTTAATTCTCGAGGACTTGTACATTAGTTTTTTATGTCTGCTATTTTCCATGCAGTATGCTAAATTTGTTAAACCTAGCTTTGATGAGTTCATTCTTCCGTCAAAGAAATATGCGGATATCATCATCCCTCGAGGAGCAGATAACGATGTTGCAATTGACTTGATAGTACAACATATTCGTACGAAGCTTGGTCAGCATGATCTTTGTAAAATATATTCAAACTTGTTTCTTATACATTCGACATTTCAGGTACTTATGTTGGCTTTATACTTTGTTCGCTGATGATCAGCTTACGAATGCACGTGATCTTACAATATACGATGATGTTTCTCCTCTTCTTCAGATACATGGGATGCACACGCTTATTCGTGATGTCAACACAACAAAGCACGACTTTGTTTTCTATGCAGATCGACTTATTCGCTTGGTATAACACCCTCATATTAAAATTTCATTAAATAGTATATAGTCTTTTGTTAGTACGAGATGACATGGTTTTGATTTACATTGTAGGTCGTTGAGCATGGTTTAGGCCATCTACCTTTTACGGAAAGACAAATCGTTACTCCTACTGGTAGTTCTCTCTCTTTCACTCTCACTCTCACTCTCACTCCCTGTGTGTGTGTGATTTCTTTTGCCCATGTTACTACTTTCAGGATCTATATACACAGGAGTTGTTTTCTGTAAAAGGTTGTGTGGGGTCTCAGTCATCCGAAGGTATAAACTGTTTATACCAATTGAGATTGTTTAGTTGATATATCACTTAGAGTTATACGAGCCTTACCCATACAATATTAGTTGGCCATGTGTCTTTGATACATAATTAGAAGTAATTACATTATCCTGCAGTGGAGAAAGCATGGAGAATGCACTGAGAGCTTGTTGCAAGGGAATCAAAATTGGTAAAATCCTCATCCATGGAGAGGGCAACAATGGGCGGCAGGTTTGTTGTCTTCCCCCTCACTCCCTCCATCTTTCTCCCTCTCTCATCAAGTGGAAACTTCGCTAATCAGATTCTTCATTTCTACTACCGTTTTGTAGTTGATTTATGAGAAGTTACCAGCAGACATTGCTAGCCGAAACGTATTATTGCTTGATCCAGTTCTTGCTTCAGGTATGATTGTTCCCGTACACCCAGACTTGCTCTAGTCATTGCAAATATTCTACCTAAAACCTATTTGTTATCAGGAAATTCTGCTGTTAAAGCCATTTCTCTACTTATCAGCAAGGGTGTACCTGAATGTAACATCATATTCCTTAACCTTATAGCAGTGAGCTATCTCTCTCAGTCTCTTTCTATCCCTCACATTTGTTCTATTCTCGCATTTCTAAACTCATGGTTTGTGAGGCAGGCTCCGGAAGGTATACACGTTGTATGTAAGAAATTTCCAAGGCTGAAAATTGTGACATCGGAGATCGATGCATCACTAAATGAGGATTTACGAGTAATTCCAGGTATGGGGGAGTTCGGAGATCGCTACTTTGGCACTGATAGTGACACCGGTGAAGTTTTCTTGACGCACCCGCTTACCAAGAATAATATTTAGGAAACTTGAAAATGAATATTCTTTATTCTTTCCATTATTGCATCCGAGGTTATATATCTTCTTGTGTGAGCTCGAGAACATGCTCCATCCATGTGCAATAAAATTTTCATAAGCTTTTTCTTGAGTCATTTTATATTTATGATTGTATTGATCCCCCACCTTGTAGGCAACCAACCTTAGGGTGGAGCCTATTGTGTTTTATTGAGCAAACTCTTTTGATCTAATGATTCTTATCAAAATTTCAGTCAAGATACATAAACTATGAACTTAAGCCAAATGAGCATCTCCAATGTGGTTTGGTTCCCGACATATTTTATTTATGGGTCTCACTGCCACATCACTCATTTTAATAATACATCTTTTTAATAACTACATACTCATACAAATAATGCTATATCCATTATTTATGACCCCCCCCCCTGTATTTTACACTTCTTTATTTTCATAATTTTTTATCAAAAAAAAAAAAATCACAAGTGCAAACAAAAGAAAAGAAAGAAAAATAAAAAAAACAATTGATTCCATGCCAGATGCTTGTCACATCATTGGCACTCTTCACGTGGTATTTTAGCGCTTGAGCTGTATGCGCCAATCAGATTGAGCGGGGCATCTCATGTGCCGAAAGAGAAGTGGTCTTTTGGTGCTTGAGCTACACGCGCCAATCAGATTGAGCGGTACATCTCATGCGACGAAAGAAAAGTTTTTTTTTTTTTTTTTGGTTTGTTCAAAAATATTACACATTTGTAACATTTTTACAAGTTCACCTACCATTTGTTGGAATAAATTCACCATGTTAATAACATGGTGAATAGGCCTGAAAATTCTAATCTATTATCCATCAATCCATCCAACCAACCTGTTAATTACCCAACCTAACCCACCTTATTACATTTCGTGGGTTAAGATGAGTTACCCATCTTAACCCACTAAATTTTGTGGGTTAAGACATGTAAACCTGTCTTGTCCCAGCAACCTACTAGTTTTAATTTTAAAAAAATCCCGACATTGGCTGTTAAAACGAGTCCACCTGTTTTAACGCAACCCATTTGACTAATTTATTATTAGGTTTGAGGTGGGTTGCGACATGATTCAACCCATTATCCATTCCAACTCAACCCAATCCAACCCAATCCACAGGTCTAATTATTGGTGAATAAGTACCCTTTAAGATGCCCTAAGGGCTAAGGCTTTCTTTTGCTCCAACCGTGAAGTGAACCAACACCCTTGCATGTTCGGTTTATTTTAACACCTTTGAATACAAGTAAATTTCCAGAAACATGTTCTTTACCTTAACACTGTTATACACTTATACCACCATTTTCGATTTTAAACAGTAAGGGCTCAAGCCAGCAGAATAGAAGTCTCAAGTACCGTAAATTTTGGTAACAATAGCAAGGAGACACATTCGAAAAGTTGCACAGTTACTAAGTTAATGCCAATTGCTACAAACTATAGATATATAAAGGACAAACTACTATTGGTCCATGTACTTTTGAGGTTCTTGGCTATTCATCCCTACACCTTGCAAATGGTCCCTAAACTGAAAACTTTTACACCATTGGTCCTTCTGTCAACTTTTGGTCATTATGTACTATCACGTGCCACGTGAGTGTATTTGTGGATGGGCAAAATAGACAATTCATCTTACAAAAGTATAGGGACCAACTGTGAAATATAAATAGAAAGAGTTAATGTTCATAATACCCTTACTCACATTAGTAGGTGAAAGGAGAAGGGTCATTTGAGCGATTGGAGCAAAATTTTGTTAGGGTTTACTAAGGGTTGGCTTTAATTCGACTAAACTCCTCTTGCAATGACGTGGATTCAAAGAAAAAGAGAAGAAGTGTGGGATGTCGGTGATATTTACATTAAGTATTTCTCCGTTTCTTCTTCGTCATTTAAAGGGTTCTTAGCTTCTCTTGTACTGTAAAGGGTTCCTAGCTTCTTTTGTTTTGTGGTTTAGGGTCTAGGGAAAATGCATTGTTTAGAGACATGACATGTTGTTTGCTATGTAAAGTTTTATTTGGTTTTGAAAATATCTCTTTTTTGTAAAGTGCTATTCGTTTGTCTGTTGCTTTGGTCCTTGTATTAGATGCTTTTGTTTTGTTGATTTTTATATTTATTATTAGTATTGTAAATTAATATTGTTGGTTATCAGTTTGATGCCTTATATATATATATATATATATATATAGTGAAATTAAAATTCTCACTCTGCATTAGTGAGTAGAAAAAGATAGGCCATGTGGTCCCTTGTGTTTTCATTTATATCTTATTTAAGTTGTGTTGTTGCCTTTACCACAAATCCTGACTCAGATTGGTTCAGCATTAAGTTATACCATGGTGGAGAGTTTGACTACACTCCACAAAGGGTTTATAGTGGGGGATTTATTGATCATTTTGACTTTTGTCATCGTGATGAAATGCCTATTCAAGAAATTAACCAGATTATTAAGGGGTTTGGTTATAGTGAGATTATGTTTTACCATTATAAGGTTCCAACATTGGACCTTGAATATGGGTTGAAAGCTTTAGGGACTGATGATGACATGATGGTTGTTACCCAGATAGGAAAGACATATAAATTAATTGAGGTGTATTTGGAACATGGTGCCACTTCTTGTGATGACTTCTTTGTGGAACCACACTTAGAAGCTCTGTAGTTATTGAAGAGTTGGATATATCAGATGAAAATAGAGAAACACTTAATCAATTGTTACTGACTTATAATGTGGATGAACTTGCTGATGTTGTGGCTAAATTTGAATATGAATATCGAGCTGAAATCAGAGAAAAAGAACATAACCAATCTGGTACAGCATTGCATGAGATTTTGATTGATAATGCAAAACATGTTCAGTTTGATGATACATGGTTAGAACATCAAGTTGAGGTTGAACCAACTCATGATGTTGGAAGTTGAGCATGATGATAATGTAGATTTTGAACATGGACATTCTGAGGTTGAGGTTGAACATGAAGATGATGATTCTGAGGATGATGAGGATTATAATCAATTTATTGACCCTGAGTATAACTGGCTGGTAATGATACTGATGATGCAGAGTTTGAAAAAAATATTGACAGGTCAGTTGAGTGGGCTGGTGTGAAAGCTAATAAGTGTAATAAGGGTAAGGGGAAGTCAAATATTTTAAATGGTGAAGAAATAGATGTGGAGTTTGATTATGCAAGCTCTGATGACTTATGGAGCATTGGAAGCTCTGATGATGAAGAGGACAGACAAAGGAAAAGAGGATTAGACTTTCAGCCTGAAAAAGAAATGAGAAATACCGTGTACAAGTTAGCAATGAGGTTTTCAAATGTTGAGGAGGTGAAACAAGCATTAAAAGAGTACTCAATAAAAAATAGGAGAAATATTCATTTAGTTAAAAATGACACAAAAAGGATTAGGGCCAAGTGTAGAGGTACCAAGTCATGTCCTTGGGTTGTACTTATTTCCCCTAGGCAGTTTGAGAGTACTTGGGAAGTAAAGACATTTGTGAATGTGTGTACATGTAGCCCTACCTATACATAGGCATCTGACATCTGAGTGGGTTGTAAGGAGATTTATTGAGAGGTTTAGGTCTACACCTAACTGGACCTTGGAGGGTATAATGGTAACAGTTAGAGAAGAAACACATCTAGAAATTTCCTTGAGTTAAGCATATAGAGTCAAAAGGATTGCAGATCAGTTAAACCATGGAAACCATTCAAAGCAGTTTGGTTTACTATGGGATTATTGTGTAGAGATTAAGAGAACAAATATCAATTCAACCATGAAAATTAAGCTGAGATCTAAGGAGGGTGTTAATGGAAATGAAAGAAAATTCAAAAGGATCTACTATTGTTTGGGGCCATTGAAAGCAGGATTTGCAGCTGGATGCAGGAAGATGATAAGGCTAGATGGATGTTTTCTAAAGGGACCTCATTCAGGTCAGATACTTACTGGAATTGGTACAGATGCTAATAATGGCATGTATCTCATTGCATATGCTATTGTGGAGAGTGAAAACTGAGAAACCTAGCAGTGGTTCCTGGAACTTTTGAAAGATGACATGGGGATTCAAAGTAATGAGGAGTGGGCCTTCATATCTGACCAACAGAAGGTATATTCTTAATTGATCTTTGTTTTTGTATACTATTTTCTCCAATTTTTTCACTTATTCCACAACCTATTTCTTCTTTGTTTTTTTTAATACAAGGATTGGACTTGGCATTGAGGGATTTATTACCTGATGTGGAGCATCGACTTGTTACACATGTACAACAATTTCAAAAAGTTGTTTAAAGGTAAAGAGATGAAGGATAAACTTTACAAAGCTACTTTTTCAACAAATATTCCTGCATTTGAGGCTGCAATGGAAGCTTTTAAGTCATTTTCTCTGGAAGCATTTGAGTGGGCGTGTCGTACAAGTCCTAAGCACTGGTCTAGATCCCATTTCACTTATGCAGTCAAATGTGATGTCTTGATGAATAACATCTCTAAGAGCTTCAATAGGCATATTGTCTCCACCAGAGACAAGCCTATTATCACAATGCTAGAGATGATAAGGAATTATTTGATGATTAGAATTAGAAAGAAAATAGAAGAGGTTCAGAAATGTGATAATTATTTGTTGCCAAGGATACAAAAGAATATCAACAAGACAAAGGAGGAGGTAATAGATTTAATCTGTGTTTGGAATGGAGGAACTCTATAGTCAATACCAAGTTAGAGAACCATGGGGTGAACAATGTGTAGTTGATTTGAGTCATAGAACTTGTACTTGTAGGAAATGGCAATTGAGTGGGGTTCCCTGTAAGCATGGTTTTCTGCCATATGGTATGATGGTAAGAATGAGGGAAATGGGGTCCCTGGGTTGTGAGTTGATGATTGCTATAAGATAGAATGTCAAAGAAAGATATATGACCACACAATCAAACCTATAAATGGACCTGAAATGTGGCCTCATATAGGAAATTTGTTCAAGATAGTTGCTCCTCTGTGTCAGACTCAACCTGGGAGACCCAGGAAGGCAAGAAAAAAGGATGCAGATGAACAAAAGAAAACTGAGCTGGTAAGGTGATCCCCACAAAGTTAGGGAGACATGGAAAAACAATGACTTGTAGTAGATGTGGTGGCATTGGTCATAACTCAAGGGTTTGTAAGGGTCATGGTTGTGAAGCAATGAAGAGAAGGAAGACAAATAGAGACCAACCTGTGAGCAATTCTGTTCAAGTCCTGATTCCTTCTTTTTTTTTGTTCAAGTCCACTTAGTTTCTTCTGTTTTCTTTGTAGGGACCAACAAAAGTAAATGGTTCTAAAGGCAAGGGTGCAACAACATCAGACAGGGGTCAAAGGACTCCTAGCAGTTCTTCCCAAGTTGTGGCATTTCTTGCATACTCTGATTCTTGCTTATGTATTTTTTTTGTAATTGAAGTTGATGATTTCTTATTCTTGATACTATATTTGTTTGGTTTTTTTTTTTTTTGTAGGGACCAAGTAATATCAATGCAACAAAAAGGTCATTAAGTGCTTCCTAACCAATTTCAAACAGGGGTCAAAAGACTCTTAGCAGTTCTTCCCAAGTTGTGGCATTTCTTGCATACTCTAATTCTTGCTTATGTATTTTTTATTGTAATTGAAGTTGATGATTTCTTATTCTTGATACTATATCTGTTTGTTTTTTTGTAGGGACCAAGTAATATCAATGCAACAAAAAGGCCATTAAGTGCTTCCCAACCAGGTTCAAATAGGGGTCAAAGGACTCCTAACAGTTCTTCCCAAATTGTGAGCATTTCTTGCATACTCTAATTGTTGCTTATGTATTTTTTATTGTAATTGAAGTTGATTTCTTATTCTTGATTTTATATATGCTTTTTTTTGTAGGGACCAAGTAATATCAATGCAGCAAAAAAGCCATTAGGTGCTCATGTTGGTGCAAAGAAGAGGAAGTTGCCTAGTAACAAAAGCAAGAATGTGGATTGAATTGTCCTAGTTGGTTTACTATGAATCATTAATGTTAGCAATTACACTTCTTTTTTAGGATAAACTGTGAAGTCTTACTTTTGTAAATGTAATTTCCTTAACATTGAATTCTTATCTTAGTTCATGTAATAGCCTAGAAATGAATATTTATGTCCTACTTTTGTTTCATTAGGAAGTGATTCTCCTATGTTTTTTGTTTACCAACTCCAAACATGCCTCCATTTAGTTCTTCCCATATGTCATTGCCTTTTGTTTTCATCACAGTAAACATTTAAGTTCAAAATAAAGTCTTATTTTGGTGAATGTGAAAAAGATGCTTCAAGACATATTTTTCTTCATAATAAAGTAAAGCAAGTTTTTTACATTGGGAGTAATTACAACATCAGTTTGACAACCTATTTGACAGCTGGAAATTGGAAATTGATCAGGTTTCAAATTACTACAAATTAGGATTAAGCTTGCATAGACCAAAAACTATAAATTGAGGTTTGAAACCAAACACCAACAAGGTTTGTAAATCGATTAGGTTTCAAACTACTATAAACTAAGATTAAGCTTACAGGAACCAAAAATTGGAAATTGAGGTTTGGAACAAAACACCAACAATGCATGATTTTTTTATTTTATTTTATTTTTCATATCATACAACAACTTCTTCTTCTTTGATTTCTTTTACAACCTATTTCACAACTGGAAATTGTAAATTGATCAGGTTTCAAACTACTACAAACTAGGATTAATCTTACAGGAACCAAAAACTGGAAATTGAGGTTTGGAACCAAACACCAACGATGTCTGAATTTTTTTTCATATCATACAACAACTTCTTCTTCTTTGATTTTTTTACAACCTATTTCACAACTGGAAATTGGAAATTGATCAGGTTTCAAACTACTACAAACTAGGATTAAGCTTACTGGAACCAAAAACTGGAAATTGAGGTCTGGAACCAAACACCAACAATGCCTGAATTTTTTTTTCATACCATACAACTTCTTTCTTCTATGATATTTTTTTGTCAAGGTACAACACTATTATGGTTGGAAATTTGCTTGACTCATCATTGTTGTTTCCTTAATCTACAAAAATTATCCAAGCAAGACTCACCCAAGCTACGAGAAGGCATACCCACAAATATTTCCAAGTACTCACATGCCTTCTTTGGTTGCCTTCAATTAGAGCTTCATTCTCCCTAATCCTTCACAGCAGCCCTGGTATAATCTCCATAGACCTATGACACATTGGTGGATCGAACCAAAGGAAAAACCCACATGGATGCTGGTAGTTGAAAACAAATATGAAAAAAGATTCAACATTGGGATTTTACAATCAATTTAATTGAACAAATGAGGAAAGACCTACCACACGATTACCACAAGTCCAAAACCTTCTGCCTAGGTTGGAATCAGTCCAAGAAGTTAACAATCGTGTCTTCATTCCACATGGACAATAAACGTCCATTTTGATTTCTTCAAATTTCAGCTCCTGGCCATCAATGGAGGTTTTTGCCTATTTATTACACTGACATTGATGTCCTCCTATATATGACGCCAGTTCTTCCCGCCTTTCACAATTGGTCCCTGAACTATTACATGTAAGACACACGTATATTGACTTAACAGTTCCAAAATAACGGAACTAAACGAAATGACCTACTTCATTGAAATTGATTGGTACGAAGACTACTGGCAAACAAATTTTTGTACAAGGACAAAAACCAAAAGAACTCAATGCTACAGGCACCAATTGTGTAGTTTGTCCATATATAAAGGCAAAACACACCTTTGGGCCACTGTACTTTTCAAAAAATTGCAATTAGGTCACTGAGACGTCAAAATTTTTGGAATGACCACTATACCATACTTATCTTGCACGTTAACCCTTTTTTTATGGACATTAAGTTTGGACTTTAAGTTATGTTAAATGTCTATTTTGCCCTCGTCTTCATCATCTTTACTGTGACAAAGTAACCCAGATCTGGGTTTACAAAGTTTTATCTACCAAACATTTGGAAATCGCAATGAATTTGAAGACACATCTAACCACTGCAGAGGTGAATTCACCCCAAGCTTCGTAGGCAAAGAACCAGTCAAAGAATTTTGCCATAACTCAAGAACTTCAAGTTTAGGCAACTCACCAATCTTGCTTGGAATTGGGCCAGTCAGCTGATTGCACATAAGATTCAGTAGCTGCAAACTCTTCAGCCCTGCTATCACATTTGGAATCTCCCTCGAAAACTGATTATCTGAGAGATCCAAATAAACCAACGACCTAGCATTTCCTATTTTAGGGGGAATCTTTCCTTCAAAACTATTTTGATACAAGTAAATTGTCGAAACTTGTTTATCCGATGATTATACTCTCCAACGACGAAAGTTGGCCTAGCTCCGAAGGAATTTTTCCGGTGAGATTATTGCCAGAAAGGCCAAGAAACTTCAAATTCTGCAAATTCTTGAAGGTGGTTGGGATTGAGCCCTCGAAAAAACTCCCCCGAAAATCCAGGTTTTCGAGTGAGGTCACATTTCCAAGATCATCCGGGAGATTGCCTGAAAAGTTGTTGCTTGAACCATTTATTGATTTCAAGCCTAGAGCTCTGCTAAAACCCCAGGGGAAGCCTCCAATGAAGTTGTTCTGGCTCACATAAATGTTAACCAAGGAAGTGAGATTTGACAATGAAGAGAATTCATTGGAGCACAAGTTGAGAGATTTAGCAAGTATGAAGAGAATTCATGTTGGAAATTGGAGCACAAGCTTAACCTTCATTTATATTTTATTACAAAAATGCCATTAAGAGCTCCCCAATAAAAATATTCCAATGCACAAACTCCAACACTTTTATATATCACATCATCTTTATCTCCACTAATTTAATATTTTTATAGAAAAAGACTAAAATGAAAAATTCATAGAAAGTCCTCTATTTGTAAGTAAAAAATTTGTTCGAAAAAAATTAAAAAATATTTTTATGGTGAAAATTGGCAAGAAACCGGTGAGATTCTTTAAAAAATTTTTGTTGTATTTTTCTTGCCTATTAAGCTCTCCCAATCCCTTTTGCTTAGCTAAGCACCCCTTTAATCCTTTGTTATTTCACTGAATCTGGCAAGCTCTTGGTTAAGCATCACCGTTGTTTATGGTCTAACAAGGCCTAGTGAGTTGCAGGAAATGCCTGTCCAGTTGCAATGATGCGACAATGAGCTGGTTATTTTCCAATCTTTGAGGTGATTCAATGGATCAATCAGACCAGCTTTGATGGATAGTAAGGTTGAGATTTCATTGTTTGATAAAGTTGAGGAACACTTGTGTTTCAGAACACTCCATGAAACAATTTGGGTTTTAACTTTGTAAACCCAATCTGAGTTTTAAAACCCAGATCTAGGTTACTTTGTCACAGTGATGATGATGAAGACGATGGCAAAAAGACATTTAACCAAACTTAACGTCCATCCAAAAAAAGGGTTAACGTGCAAGATAAGTCTGGTACGATGACCATCCCGAAAATTTTGATGTCTCAGTGACCTAATTGCAATTTTTTGAAAAATATAGTGACCCTTAGGTGTTTTTTGCCATATATAAATAACAAAGGTACATATTTAATACTAATAGAATGCAAAACTGTGTGATCCATTAAATAAATGTCATCTCTCATTACACCAATCAAGAATCCATAAAACTTCTCATACAATTCTTCCCAAAATGTATGAGCAGTGTGGATGTAATTGACATCAGACTCCACAACCTTCCCTATGCAACAAGAACCAACTTTTAAAATGACCAAAACAGATGGATTTTCTCACACTTGAGCTTCAACTTCAAGCCAGGTAACGCATACAATAATTGGATCTTCTACTGCTTCATCATCATCTTCTTCTTCTTCCTTAAGGTCGAGTCACAAGGGCCAATTCTCGGTTTAACACTTGAACCACTTTATTCATGAGGATATTGTCTTCTTCTTCTTCTTCTTCCTGGGGGCGTTCTCACTTGGTCCAATTTCTATGGACATTCTCTTTGTCCTGTAGAAAATAATGACCATTAACGTAAAGTTGCATCTTTATTCAAAGAGAATGGGTCCAAAGAGGTAGGAAGAATGAAGCAACACACCTGCTAGAGAGCTCCCCAGCATCATTGCCACCCTCTTCATCAGCAGCATCTGATGATTAGAAAACTTGTCAGAGTTAATACCCCAATCTATTCAACCAGACATCATCAAAGCAGTTTGAATTTGAAACTAAAGAACACCGAAGAACAACCAGAAAATAACACCTATAATACTAAGTTTTAGGCCTGTCAATTTCAACCCATTACCCATGAACCCACCCAACCCAACCCACTAATTACCCAACCCAACCCAACCCAACCCATTAATAAAATAAATTTAAATGGGTTACCCAGCTTAACCCATTTAATTTCATGGGTTAAGTTGGGTTAAACCCAGTAACTTGAATAAACCCGTTAATGAAAGTTTGAAACTATCGTCAAAACTCGAAAGGCGAAACCTAGGTCTCGCTCTCGCTCTCTCTCTCTCCCTTCGCTCGATCTACTCTCTCTCTCTCTCCATCAACGACCACAGGCGGCAGGCAATTTCCTTCCCCACTCCGACCTCCTCCATATTTGATTATTGAAATGGTTTTTGAGCCGGTGATTCTCCATAAACGACGAAGAGGGACGAATCCAATCTTGTCATTTAGAGCTTCAGACACACATGTTTGAGGTATTCTTTCTATGATTGTATTTGTTCTCAATGTTCTATGATTGCATTTGTTCACGTGAATCTAAAAGCTTTGAGATTGAGATAATTCAGTATAAATGCATATAGTGCTTGTATGTCTTTCCATTGGCACCATCCTCCTCTTGGGTCTTAGAAGGCTTGTTTTTTCTATTGGATCATTTTGGGGGGATAAGTTAATTTCCCTTTTGCTTGTAGATTCTGGTACAAGATCTCTTGTTTGCTGATAGATTCATTTTCTTAGTTAGTGTGGGCTTCTCACAGGAGTGCACAAATTTTGGAAAACAGTATTGTCACAAGCTATCCCCTTCAGATGGTACATATAAGATCACTTTATCAAAAACATTCTTCTTCCATATCCTTTTAGGTACTTGTCAGCTGACAATAACTCCTAATTGATTTTTTTCTGTGTATGATTTTATGTGGGATGGTTATAGACTGATGAAGACATTCAAATAAAAGAAACAAACTTATTAAGCACTTGACAATTGTACTTCAGAAAGTTCTCTACCAACACCTATTTCCCCCCATGGAACTTCTACTTTGAGGTGGTAGAAAAGCAGGATTGTGATAGTGTAGACCATCTCACTAACATGGTGGTAAAGATGAATGCAGAAGCAGAAACACAAACAGAATGATCATATAGAGGCTCAATGGCGTACAAAATTTTGAATGTCTAGAAAGGAACTATGCAACAAAGTGTTAGCTTTGTTTCGTGGCTTGTCATCCCATTTCAAGCTGTTTTAGGTAGATCTTTATGAATGTTTGTTGATGAAGGCTAAGTTCCACGATGTTGGTAGAAATGTTTGACTTTACTCTTGAGTACATTTTTGTTTTGATAAGTAACTTGACTCTTAACTCTTAAGTACATTGAGAACCTAATGGTTCTACTTGATTGAAAAATAAAGTTTCCTTGGTAACAGAGCTAGTGGTGCGTTTGGAGATGTATTTGATTTTGTGCTTTATATTTTTCATTAAGGTGCTTTTTATTTTCCGTGGAGGTTTCTTTTGTGTGTGAGAGCGAGAGAGGTAATCCTTCCAAATATTATTTTAGTAATGTTAATCAGTAAATATTGGCCAAAACTGACCTGTTCCATGGGCAAAGTAATCATGGCCTTTCCTTTTATCAGTGGTTCATGTATGTCTACCACTTATCAGAGAAAACAAAAACCGAAAAAAGGTCAAAATTATCGTTGCTGAACATTGTATCTGGATTATGCATTCTATTACTCTCATTGGATTGAGAGCTGTTAGAAAATGAATGATGTTTTGCTTGATAACTTGGTACAATTGGTTGAATAATAAGCAATACAACTCCAACTCAACCTTGAATTTTTTAACCCAATTACTAAGTGTGAGATAGAAACGGTTGAATTTTTATTTATTTTTTGTTTTTTTAATTCAATAGTTCTAACCTAGAACTGTTTTTTAAAACTTTTGGCTACTTTTTGCTTTTAAGTCTTCATGGGGATTCTATTTCTTTTAGCATGACAGTAATACAAGGAGCGTTTGTCCTTAATCCCTTTTTTGTGTTCTTGGATTTAAGGGCTTATGTGGATCAATGTATGTTGAAGATTGAAGTGCTGGGTTACTATTCCTGTCACTATTTGTGTGGTTTGTTGTCATTCTGGGATTGGACAATTGTTTTTGAGTGATTTGGTGTTGTTCTTGGTTTCCTTATCCATCATTCTTCTTCCCTTTCCACTTCTCTAAATATGTTCTTACTTCTATATCTGTTTAAAAAGTAAATGAATTTGCTTGGTATATGATGGCGTAACTATTTACAAAAGAATTAACTTGTGTAAGTTTTCATTTATCTGTTGAAGTGTTGAGGAAAACAATCTTTGATTTATAGATTTACTTATTAAAAAAAATCTTTAATTTATTAATTCATGGATGTGTTCTACCTTTCTGTTCTCCATGAAGTTACCATGCAGCCTGCTGTACCACACTCCAGTTTGGAATCCGTCTACCATGATTCCTGTAGATAACATCTGGATAATTTTATATTTTGTTTCAAGTTTAGTAAAGATTCTATGGATGTGATTTTCTTTTCTTCAGTATTCTGGTGCATTTTGACCGAAGGAATTGCTCAAAATTTTAAATTACAAGAGTCTATCTTTGAATTTGTTATGGGGTCAGATGCTTTACCTCGCATCTCTCTGGAGCAAGGCTCTTGGACTCTTGGTGTTTTTCAGATTATTGCCTTGCCATCTCTGCAGGGAATGGGAAGCAGTGTTGGTGCGATTCTTTTGTTTTCCCTGTTTGGGTCGAGTCTTTGGTGGACTCTCTTGCCACCTATTATGTTTTCATCTAAAGTTATTTTCATATTGTATATATAGTATTTCATGTTTTAATGAATAGGTACTTTTTAAGCCCTATGAATAAATTACCTTCTCATGCAGGTTTTTAGTGCACAATATCACCATATTAAGCCCTTTCTTCTCCTAAACCTATCAACGCGGTCAGTGCTCATTCGAGATTTTTCAGGCTTGTTTGATGAGCGTAAATCTTTGACTTTAAATTCCTTTTTACCTATGTTAAATTTGTGTATTAGATTGTAGTATTGTACATAGTCAATTTAATATTTGCTCTCATGTTTAAAAATTCAAATTACGAGAAATGTTGTCACAGAATTCGTTCCTATGGCAATTCAGATTATGAGATATGTGGAGAATTGGTTTGAATTTCAGAAGGCTTCTTGCAGTGTAACACCCTTCGCTAACCATTCTTTTGAAGTTGAGACAACATATTTAATGGAAAACTTCAAGGCAGTGATTGTGCACCAGTGAAATCTCTAACTCATACTCAAAGTCATGTGGACTTGCAAGATGCAAGATTTAGATTTTAGATTTTAGGTACATGATAGTAACAATCGGTGTGGAAATGTTCATTTGTAGGATTAGTTTTGTGATGTAATTTGTACTGTTCTACACTACAGCCCTGTTGAGAAATGTTCAAGTAGATATATGTTTTTGTTTATCTTCGACATGACTTTGTTTCAATTCTTATTGACGATGCTTCGTTGTTTAATGTGTTGGGGGTATATTTTATTTAGATACGAATGACTTAAAGTTTAAATGGGTTCACCTGTCTTAACTCGACCTATTTGACCCGTTTATTATTTTTGGGTTGTATTGTGTCGCATCGCGACCCTGATGAGAAACGTCTGAAATATATTTTGTTTATTTTTGATATGAACATTTTCTGCACTTTGATTAAATTCTTATAGACAATGTTTCGTTGTTTAATGTGTTGGGGGCATATTTTATTTATTTATTAAAAAAAATAAAAATTTTCAAAAATTAAAAAATTAAAAAATTAAAAAATTAAAAATGAGTTAAAGTGGGTCGACCCGCTTTAACCCGACTCATTTATGACCCAACCCATTTGACCCATTTAATATTTGGGTTGTGATAGGTCATGACCTATTTCAACCCATTACCCACTTCAACCCAACCCAACCCAATTGACACCCCTACAAAGTTTTTAAACTAAAGGACATAAAAAGAAAAGTGAGAAGAAAACAACTATAGTACTTCTTGAAGTTGAATAGAAAGTATAACAAGACATATGCCATTAATACAACTACGTGATTCATAACCTGGCAATTATAACAGCGAATTAAGTAAATCATCACTTGATATAATGTAAATAAAGCCCAGATAGTGAAACTTACCAGCTTCATTAGCATCATCAGTTTCAGGATCAGAATCCGTTCCAGAAGCCCAACGATCTCCTCCATCATCAAAGTCCCAACGTTCTCCTGCTGGAGGCATCCAGAAGTCATCTTCCTCTGCATCACTATCCTTATCAACAGAGTTTCTAACTTCAGATATAACTTCACTAACAACCTCCATCTCCATCTCCTCCTCCTCTTGCGTTTTCTTCTTCTTCTTCTTCTTCTTATCTTTCCGAGAACTATCTCCTATACTTTTCGAAACTTTCTCTGGCTTCTGCTCACTTGGCTCTTCTATCATTCCGTTCGGTTCTTCCTTTTCAGCTTCAGCTTCCTTTTTCTCTGTTCCCCACAATACATGTTTTAATCAAACATCAAAAGAGTAACAAGTTTAACCAATACAAAAAGGACACAACCGGCAATGAAACTTGAAACACTAAAAAGGGGTTCAATCCATTTTTTATTCTTTTCAATAAGACGATAATACCACCAAGAGTTAAAGTGAGTGGAAAAACACAAACCTAACATGTTGAGAAATTTCCTCCCATTGATATGCTTCCATATATGCTCCTCAGTTTTATTGACGGTATGCCCAGTCAGCTTACATATTAACTTCGATCTATAAAACATAGTCATGAATTCAGATTACATCGAAACAAAACACACTCTACCTTCACAAATTATACTCTCTCCGTCCCAAAAAGAAGTCTCATTAATTATTCAAAGTCAAATTGTTTATCATTTGACATGATACTTAATATACTCAGCTCAATAACCTCAGCATTATTTCCAATCACTTGAGGTCGGCTACACGAATCCTGTTATGCCGATCAATTCGATCCAAAGCATGGTCATCACAAATGCCGAACTCATTCGTGTCTTTCTTTATCACTTTATTATTGATGTTCATGTTAGTTATGGAATTTTTTCTCTAAAAACAAGCTATGCTAAATGATAATATAAAATTATGACATACATATATTTGATTATACAAAACCCAAAACCTGATATCAAGAAATGAATTTGGGGGGCGGGGGGAGTTACCTGGAAGCAGGGTCTTGCTGGAACATGTTGAGAGGGGGCTTATTGCGGGCCAAGGCAGAATCGATGAGGCCCAACCGGCAGTGCTTGCTCTGTGCGTACGATTCTCTGGCATTGGCCGGTAATTCGTGACCCGTTTCCACGCATTTGTACCGTTCATTTTCGAGTTTCTTGAACGTCGGCGAGCCTAGCAGATTTTTGCCTTCTTTATCGGTGCTCACTTCAACCTTTTCCTTCTTTCCCATCGCTCGTTGGTTGCAGGAGGACTAAGATACTGTATCTAGGGCACAGAAATTTGGTCGTCAGAATTTGGGATGGGTACGGTGACGTATTGTGTCGCTTATGAACTGGATTGGACTCGTTATAACGGCCACAACAAATAAACGAGTAGGTTATGTTGCTATACTGGGCCTTTATCTCGGCCCAGTCTATTTTGGTAAGTTTTGGTGCATCAATTACTGGGCCTTTATCTTGGGCCTATGAACAAGCCTATTTAAGGCTACATTTATTTTGTCAAAGGAAAAATTGCGATTCAGTCACATTTTCAATGTTTTCAACCCCGTACATTCCTACATTTTTTAAAACTGAAAAGGGCAATTCATACATTGCGAATTCACGACAATTGTACCTAGCAATGCATGAAAGAGTCTTATTTTGTGCATCGTGATACATGGTTTTGTGCATGACAATGCTTAACGTGTTTTTTTTTTTCGATTACAAAAAAATATAAGAGTGCAAAGCGGTTAAACATTATCTAGAGGGGACCAGGAATTTCCCCTTTTTGTCAAATCGTTTTAAAAGTAATCAACAACGTGTATACTGGATTTTCAGTTTAATTTGACAAATTTACATGACAAGTCGAGTTCAAACTTGAGCTTAATTCAAGCTAGTTGACCAACCTTATGTTTTGTAATTAATTTTTGTAATTTTAAATATTTGTGTTTTTAATTTCTTTCTTTTTAAAAATATGTGCTTACTTTCCCTTATTTGTTTGAAATATTTGTGATTTCGATTTCGAATAATTTTTTATTAGTTCACTCCGTCTCATTCAATTTATTTTATGGTTTTTGGCTACGATTATAATTTTTAAGTTTATTTCAATTAACATTTATTGGGTTGGTGTGGGTGAGAGAGAATGCTTTTAGATGTTTAATTATAGGGTAAATTTCAAGTATGTACAATTTTAGAAACATGTTTTCATCTAGGACCATCAATTTTTTAGACATTTCATATAACTACAAATTGGTTACCAAATGACAAAATTATCATTAATGAAGACAAAAGTCATCCGGCCTAAAAAACCAAAAATGTTGATGCCAAGTCTTGGCATTAGGATTGTTTTTACAGATTTTCATTACCAAAAGAATTCAAAAAAATTTGATGTCAAGGCTTGGCATCAGGACTGTTTTGACAGTTTATTCAAGTCAAAAAATTCAAAAAAAGTTGATGCCAAGGCTTGGCATCAAAGCTGTTTTGACAGTTTATTTAAGCAAAAAAAATTCAAAAAAAGCTGATGCCAAGCCTTGGCATCAGGGTTGTTTTGACAGTTTATTCAAGCCAAAAAAAAATGATGCCAAGGCTTGGCATAAGGGCTATTTTGACAGTTTATTCAAGCCAAAAAAATCAAAAAAAAAACTGATGACAAGGCTTGGCATCAGAGCTGTTTTGACAGTTTATTCAAGCCAAAAAAATTCAAAAAAAGTTGATGCCAAGACTTGGCATCAGGGCTGTTTTGACAGTTTATTCAAGCCAAAAAAAATTCAAAAAAAACTGATGTCAAGGCTTGGCATCAGGGTTGTTTTGACCGTTTATCCAAGCCCAAAAAATTCAAAAAAAGCTGATGTCAAGGCTTGTCATCATGACCGTTTTGACAGTTTATTCAAGCCAAAAAAAATTCAAAAAAAAACTGATGCCAAGGCTTGGCATCGGTGACGTTTATTCAAGCAAAAAATTCAAAAAAACACTGATGCCAAGGCTTGACATCAGGGCTGTTTTGACCGTTTATTCAAGCCAAAAAAAAAAAAAGTTGATGTCAAGGCTTGGCATCAGGGCTGTTTTAACAGTTTATTCAAGCCAAAAAAAATTCAAAAAATTATAATGCCAAGGCTTGATATCAGGGCTGTTTTAACAGTTTATTCAAGCTAAAAAAATTCAAAAAATTTTGATGCCAAGGTTATGTGTGAGTGCTATATTTTAAAATTGTAGCTAGCTTAAGCTTATTGGGAAGTTGTATCAAGGTTATTCTCAAAGTAGAGTAGGCTGCAAATAACTCTATAATTTACCGCAGACCTCATCTTTCTAACCAACAGATGCTTAATGTTTAGAAAAGTGACTGAAGATGTCTCTGCTGTTGTGGAGTCAACTATCAAGTTGATGTAAATCTGAAGGGACATTTTATTTCATGGGAATGTCTCTGTATATTACCAATGTCACCCACTCGACCTTCTTAAAACATCTTGTTGAATGTATCTTTGCAATCAGGGGAGTGTGTGTTACTTTGATCCTTGCAGTGGGACATAATATACGACATTTTCAAGCAAGTTTACCATTGTTTATTGTTGCATGTGATCCCATCTTATAACATCTTGTCATGAATATTTTGGAGAGTAGGCATCAGTATAAGATGGAAACCACTGTTATGTTCCATGTTTGGGTACTTTTGGCTTGAAGATTCAACTTGTTATAAACAATTAACCCTACTGCATTGGGTAGAATATTACCACTATATGACGCACTAAACTAAGTTTTCTCTGCATGCAGGTTCATTTGGCAGGAACCAAATGCAGCAGCCGTTTGAGGAAGCAACCTATGCACTTAAGGTTGGTGAAATAAGCGACATTGTGGATACCGACAGTGGAGTTCACATCATCCTGAGAACTGGTTAATTTATCGTTGAGAGTTGAGAATCTGCAAGGACGTCACAAGGATTGGTTGTGTAACTAGCCCAAGGATGCCAGTGAAATCATAAACTGCTAATGTTTTTTGCTGCTTTATTCAATGCATGGATCAGTGCATGTAAACATTCGATTTTGGATAAGTTTCATGAGTTGATTAAAAAATTTCATGGATGGTATGTTATCTATTGCCATAATGAAAATGATCATCTTTGCCTGAGATCCCTCCTGAGAGTTGTTTCATTACTACTTACAACTTTAAACTTGGACTTCACTTCTTTGTCCTTTGACCTTAACAACCTAATTGCCAGGGCAACACGTTCAGTCTATTGAATTGATAATGTATGTACTGTGGTGGTGTTTGCGGTTTAAAAGTTTGGTTGGATACGACCAGAGGTTTTAGAGGGACCCAAAAGAAGCTTCTCCACAAGATACGATCATAGCAGCATCAAAATTATTTTTTGTGCTCTCACATTTTGGTAAATAATTCCTTAAAAAGTATAATCCTAAAGCCCAATTGGCATTGGACGACACAAATAGATACACGTATTATATCAAGAACCAAGATTCCAAAGATCAAGTTCTCGAAAAACCCATAACTATCAACAATATTTAACCTAGAAGGGAAATCTATGTCATCTATCTTTTTTTTTAAGTTCAATAGTCACAACTGACTGATTCATTATTTAGAAATAGCAATAGCTACTAGCTGGAAACGTTTTTCTCATTAAAGTAAAAGCATACAGGCTTATGTAAAACAGCTCAAGTATTCAGCACGCACACCATCGACTAGGGGCTGATCAGCCTTGCAGTCCAATGATACCACAGGCAATCCTGCCACCAGCATTTCCAGTGCTTTTGCTGAGTTCATGGCCACCCTTTCCAAGATCATCAGGATCAGCATGGACAACTACAGCCCTTCCAATGATAGAATGAGGTCCAGATAGTGGAATCTGGTTGTCAACGATGGTGAAATTTGCAGTACCGTCTTCGCCTACTGTGACATTCCCGAGGTCACCAGCATGACGAATCTCGTCCTCCGGAGCACCATGTTCTTTTCCAGCAGGATTATAATGAGGACCAGTTGACATGCAACCATTGGTTGTGTCACCAAGGGCATGAACATGGAAACCGTGAGGTCCAGGTTGAAGGCCAGAAAGGCTTCCAGTAACTTTAGTTGGGCCATCTCCCTCTTGGGTAAATTGGATGGTGCCGCTGACACCCGCACTGCTGTTAAGAACCACGACAGCCTTCACCATTGTTATGTGTGATCTCAGAGAACCCTTCGAAAGAGAGCGAGAAATGTAGAAGAGAGGGAAAGGGATAGTCAACTGATGAACACTCTAGGGTGCGTGTGTAGGGAAATCTATCTTGGTTTTCAAAGTTTAAAAAGAAAAACCTTTGCTAAAAACTACGGAAAGATGTCTAACTATAACTGTAAAGAAAAATGTTGCAACTATGAACGTTGTAAAAGGGCTTCTTCAACTGTGAGAAAGGGAAAAGGTTTGCTATCTCAACATTTCCTACCAAAATTGTTTTTGGAGAATTCTTCACTTCTTTGAGCCAAATTCTCCACTACGCTTCATTCTCTTACGACCTGAGGCCTCCAACAACGTCCCACTAGGGATAAGCACATTTTTCACATTATGCTGGAACTCACAATTTGATCCCTTCCTGCAGCCACCAGAGGAATTAAAGAATCTGCAACGCCTCTCAGACATTGGTTTCTGCTCAATAGATGTCAAGGGGCCTTGTAAGAAATTATGTGATTTACCTACCTCCACAGGATCAACTTTCAGAGTTTCTTTCCGTCTCCATGTTTTTTTACAAGGTTTTTGAAGTACTCCATGTCCTTCGGTGAAGGGGCAGTCATTGCCACAGAAGGGGCATTGTGAGGAATAATCTGTGAAGGTGTCAAATGCAAACTGGATTGTGCGGGCCTTTTCAAGTTATCTGTTCCAGCTTCTGGCGCCGGCACAGCAACAGATCGAGTTTCTGGGTTTGACCCAAGCATGGGTTCGCCATTCTTCTTGTTTCCATATAGGCTTATCAGTTTCTTACACTCCAAAACATCAGGTTTCAAAGTGCGCAAGGACGCTGAAGGTGCCATCGGCTTTACCCCAGCACTGTGTGTACTTTCAGTATTCGTACTTCCTCTACATTCATTGATCAAATTATTAATCAACATCTCCGTAGATTTTGACCTTCTAAAAGGTACTGATGGCGTCCAGGAGTAGGGAGTAAACCCTACACTAGAGGGGCAGACACGTACTTTTACCCCAAAATTGTACATAAAAGATATGTGCAAAAAATAAATGGATTGATTTGAAAACATGTTTTAAAAGACGTACCGGCTTGTAATTTTTTCTTAATTATACTCTTTTTAGATGAGTTACAAAATTTTACAGCTAATAAAATGTGTTTTTCTTTAGTTGTTGGGATGTCATCTTTGCTTTGTGTATTGTAAATTGATCCAACTCCTACAAAATCTCAAACATATACTCCCTCCGTTTTCAAATTATTGTTTACCTTTCTTTTTTCATCCGTTCTTAAATAATTATCCTCTTTCAAAACTTTTCCTTTTAATAACACTTTTACCACTTTATCCTTACTTTTTCTACCTATTTTATAATCCAGTCAATTCGTTTTTTTTAAACGGTGTGCCGGGTCAACCCAGACAATATTTTGAAAAAACAGAGGGAGTATTAATTTATTCGCATCATACTCACTTCATAATCATCTCCATACTGATACCGTGTCATAGGCACGGTGACAGACTCATAAATTTTCTCAACCGGGAAATTTAATAAAGTATACAAATCATAATTGTCCCCTACGCGTTTTCATATTTTGAAAACATTTAATTACATCATCATTTGTAACACTCTTAAGCAAATCTTTTTCAATAAAAGATACAAGACAATCATTTAAAAATCTATACAAATAAAAAAATCTCATAAATCAACTACTTCAACCCCAAATTAAAATGCCCTAATTTCAGATTAAATAAATAAACTTTTCTTACCAAGATATTCAACACACAAATTTAGTAAATAAAACAATATTATATAATATCATCTAACACATATTCACAAATCACAATTCACAACAATTACATAAATTAAATAGAGTTATTTCAAATTAGGGTTATTTTAAAATTAGTGTTATTTTAATTTTTAAAATTTAAATCACAATTATAATTTTGAAATTCATACAATCATACTTTGATTTAGACAATTATAATTTAGAAATTCACAATCACAAAACACATATTCACAATTATAAATTCACAATCACAAATCACAATTCACAAAGAGTCCAAATGGGGGCAAGAGGAATAACTGACTGAGTATTGAGTAAGGGGCTGCCACTGAATCACTGAATCAGAGTCTGAGCGACAGAGCCTCAGAGGCTGGAGACTGGAGTGGAGGCTGGACCGCTGGAGGGCTGGAGGCTGGAGCAGACGAGCACTGCAGTGGAGCTGGAGGCTGGAGCGGTGGACTACTGGACTGTCGCCTGTCGGAGTGACTCGGACTCGGAGAGCCGGAGAGGTCGAGAGTGAGAGGGAGACGGAGGGAGAATGGAGAGGCCGAGACGAGAGTTGTGAGGTGAGGGAGACGGCCAGACGGGATTTCAATTTTGGGGTTTCAAATTTTCACACTTTTCAGGTAAGTAAAAAAATATATTTTAAGTCACTCGAGATTTTTTATTTTTTATGTTCCAAAAATAAAAAAAGTTTTTGAGTCTTTTTTCTCAAATCAAGGCACTATCGAGCTGAACTTGATTTTCTAGACAATTTTTAGCTATATCTCTTAGTAAAACAAGTTTCAATAGTTTTCTCAAACCCCTTTGTATTTTTTAAAAGGTAAATAAATAGTTCCAATTGTTATTAGATTTTGCTCTTAATTGTAATTGGGTAAAAAATATTTTTTGCAATCAGGTTATTTTACCCCATACCCATTAAAACGGGTTGATCCATTATCCGTTTCAAGCCATAAATTTTTATGCTATAAAGTCAGATTTTTGGGGGGAAATTGGGTTAAGACGGGCCGACCTGCTCCAACCCAACACATTTCTATATGTTTGATATTTGGTTTTTAACGCGTTTCGATTTGTTACTCATTCCAACTCGATTCAAACTCAACCCAACACACTCAGTTACCAAGCCTAACTATATGTCACTTGATGTTATTCGAAAATGAGATTGAGGAAACACTAGAAAAAAATTATCTCGTTGTAAATGTGTCTATCACAATAGTAGTTATTTAAAATGACAGACTGAAAACAATTTAGTAACAATAATAATCTTAATCTGAACTCACTAAAACAAAAATATACTCAATTGGTTTTTTTTAGCCAAATAGGTGTTTTTCAAATAAAAAAGTGACACATTTTAAAAAAAAAATCAATAGAAAACACATATTGTAATTCATAAGAATTACGTTTTTTGTGTACATAAGTCAAAATTTCATTTGAAAAACACCTAATTTGATTCAAAAGATCAATTCAAAACAATTAGAATTAAATTTCATTCAACGGTGATGTGAATTTTTTTTACACAAGCAGTCTTTGTAACACAAAACGTGGCCAACAAAATCTAAAAAAATCAAGATAAAGATTGTGATTGACATGTGTCATATTATAAAGGTCGTTTGTGTAAAAATAATTTTATACGGTCCCAAACAAGAATTTAGTAACATACAAGTAGTAATTGAGGACAAAGATGCTAGGTTTACCACTAATGCTACCATTATTGTTATCAGTTATCACCAAGTCTTGGTAAATGTCAAATATGGGTTAGTGAAAGACAATTTTACCCTACAGCGAGACTTGATGGTAACAAATGATAATGATAAAAGTAGTAGTAAACATAGCATTGGTCATCTTTCGAGGATGTAACTAACATTTACATGATGACAAAACTAAAAAGTGAGAGGGGAGAGACTAGTTATCCTCAATTTAACACATGAAGACGAACATTTTTCTCCTCTCCTAACGTAGACGCAGTTGTAATAGTCTTCAACCTTTTCCCATATTCCCACAGTGTTCGAGACAACTGTGCTATACTTAATCTTTTTAATAATAATAATGTGCTTTTTTGTAGTGCAGAGCAAACAGCCAAGCAGAAACAATAATAAAGCAAATCCCTCCCCTTAAAATTAAACATAATGCCAAATTGTGGAGTGAACTCATATGATTCTCATGGAGCATCCTCTTTATAATCCAAGTGAGGGGGATACACAATATGAAGGGATCATATTCATACTTAGGTTCCACATATCAATGGAAGTGGTTAAACGTTTTCTTTCTGCTTTTCTTTTATTAACAATGGCTTCCTGCAGTGTTGTACTAAGTCGGCCACCTTGTGGTTTTGCGGAACTCTACAGCTTTGGTGACTCTAATTCTGACACAGGCGACACCTCAGCAACATTTCTGCCAATTGGACCACAACATGGTGTCAGTCACTTCAGCAAGCCCGCAGGCAGGGTCAGCGATGGCCTCCTTCTCGTAGACTTCATTGGTACTATACACTCAAATACTATTGTGCTTGGCTTTTCTTAGAACAACTTTATTCATACTTTGATTATTAACTTGTTATTTGAAGCTGAACATATTGAACTACCCTACCTGGGAGCGTTCTTGGACACTATCAACACAGACTACCGCGCGGCACGGTGCAAAGGCGGATCAACCATTCGGAGGCCTAACGAAACCATATTCCAGACCGGCATCAGCCCCTTCTCGTTTGATATTCAGACAATTCAGTTCACTCAATTCAAAGCACGGGCCATTGACCTTTATCAGCAAGGTCATTATACAAGATACTCATTATAAGATTGTCACAGAAAGTTTAATCAAAATGTTTTTGTTCAACCTGTCAGGCAAGCAGATAACAGCCGATAGAAGTCAGCTCCAGGGGCATGAGGACTTCTCGAGCGCTCTATTCACCATTGATGTAGGCCATTATGACCTTTCTGTTGGGTTTCGGACACTCAGTGACCAACAATTATGAGCTGCAATACCAGACATCATTCTTGAGTTTGATGCATTAATCACAGTATGTTAGGCTACGCTCAGTAATCAATGTAAAATATTGTTTGAAAAACAGTCAAGTTGATTTTGAAAAGTCAAACTGAGACTGTTTTGCTGAAAACTGACGATAGTTAACAACTGAATGGTAGCGTCTGTATCAACAAGGGGCAAGGTCATTTTGGATGCGTAACACAAGGCCAATAGGTTGTTTGCCTACACAAAGTCTATTCCTCCGCAATCCCAAGCCTGGTTTTCTTGATCAGTATGGCTGCATCATGGGTCGAAATGGTATGGTTATAGAGTTCAATGGGTAGCTTAAGGAAAGAGTAATCAAACTGAGGTCAGAGCTTTCTCACGCTGCACTAACATATGTCGACGTCTACACTGCCAAGTATCGCTTAATCAGCAGCACAAGGAGCCAAGGTAATAAATCTAACATGAACTCACCGCAAATTACATCTTTTACGTCAATAATCTAAAAATTTCACTAGTCATGACATTCATTTTCAACAGGATTTCACGACCCACTCAAGATCTGCTGCGGGCAACATGAGAATAATTTACATGTTTGGTGTGAGCAGAGAGCAAATGTGAATGGTACCGAGATTTTTGGAGGCACTTGCCCAGTTCCAACCGCATATGTTAGTTGGGATGGAGTACATTACTCTCAGGCTGCAAATCACTGGGTTGCTAATTTAATCCTCAACGGCTCTTTGTCAGACCCACCAATTCCAGTTACCCAAGCATGCTATAAACCTAAGTAGTTGTAACATCTATCTGCTTTCTGTTTTAAGAAAAGAAATTATTGTCAATAGTTCGAAGGTGCAGAATACAGACGTATCTTTTCAAACCTATCGAAGTTCTTCTATGTTGTTTGATTAATCAGTAAATTCATTTTTGAACTTGTCCATCTTCTTTCTGCATTAATATTTTGCAATAATCATCGTCTTATGTAGTACTAACACTAAAAGAAAGAAACTACCATGGAAGCAGGCAGTATACAACCAAGTCCTTGAGGCACACAACTCAACTAGAACATCAAAGACCTTAAAACTTGCAGATAGTCAAGCCAGAGGGTGTTGAAGGAGGGGCGTGAATAAACAGTTGGTAAGAATGAATTCTTCACACATAATTAAAGATCTCAACAGACAATGTTTTTTGTTAAATCTCTTCCATTCATCACAAAACAACAGCGACAAGAACACATCAAAGGAGATTAGGAAGGATAGTTGGGGGAATTGGGGCTCCCGATTCCATCCCTTACATGATATATATTCCTTCTCTAGCATCATGTGTTTAAAATGGGGTGTATCAAATCCCAAAAACTGCTAATTATATATAGATCGCACCTGAACCATCTTTCACGCACCACAATATTCAAAAACTGGATCGGGCAAGTCCCTAACCCAAAAATGTTGGCATATCTGCTACGACAACGAAAGCCCTCTTTAAATCTATATAGCTCTCCAAATGTGATTATGCGAGTGCACTTACTAGCTACTCCCTCCGTCCTAAAAATAGTCACACTTTGACGTTATTTGATCAACTTGATTAAAATTCGACCAGTGTTTTGATTAAAAAGTTACTTATCCTTGGGATCCAAATGTTGCATTGATAGTTTTTCAAGTATTGTTTCTTACGATTGATGTTTTATTAATAAATGTATGTTAAAGAGTGATTTGATATTGGGTGTTAAGTTGATTTTCCAATATAGAATGTGTACTAGTATTTCTTTGGGATGGGGGAATATATTATATCCCCTAAGCACTACACGGGCAATCAGCCAAATCTAGGCATGTGCTTGCACGAAACAGCAACACAAATTAAAAGCAAGTGCAAAACAAAGCCTTAATCAATGTTGTGCAGCAGCACAAGTATTGAACAAGCAATTGATAAAAATTGAGGAAGAAGAGAGATATTGATGTCAATGGGCTCTTGAAATTTAATTACCACCAACCTTAAAAAAACCCCAAAAAAACCAAAAACACATTCGGGCGCCCTCCGTTGAGCGTCCCAAAACTCGAACATAATGTAATCTTCAACTTGTCACCGTGGATTCATTCAGATTATAAGAGCACCTCCAATGTGGGATTCTTAATGGATTCTTCCATTAAGAATCCACAAAAACCTACCATTGTGCAATTCTAGGAAGAGAATTCGGTGGAGAGAGAGAGGAAAATTCCTCACAAAGAATTCAAAACTCAAGCAAGAATTGAAGCCGCAACTGAAGAAGGTGGCGTGCACCTTCCACCAAAACCGTGTAGAACACAAAACGCAAGCAAAAGGCGTGGGTCAACTACAAAACATTTTTGACTTTTTTTAAAAAACCAAAAGATTGTCCGTTTTTGGTTTTAAAAAAATTCAAATTTCAGGTAAAAAATTTCAAATTGTAACCGTTGGGGGGGAGGTCCGGTTGGGGGTGGATGCAATGCAACGGAAATTTTTTTAAAAAACGTTTTTTTTTAATTTTAAATATCTTCTTTCTTCCCTATAAATAAACGTTTTTTTATTTTATGTATTTAACGTTTTTATGTAATTTTCTATTTATGTTATTGTACGAGTTATGTATAATATGTGTTTTATAGATAATTTATTAAATAAATTATAAATTATAAAATTTAAAAATAATAATGTAATTTATTATTTTTAAATTAATTTTTGTCTTAATTTATAAATTAATTATTTATACGAAATATTTAAATATGAAATATATAAAATAACGTGAAATAAATTTATTTGTTGAGAAGTATAAAAATAAGAATGAAATGTAAAGTTAATGAGGTGGCGACCTAGTTAAGAATATGCATCGTATCAATGGGAAGATGAATTCTTAAGTAGAGAAAAAGAGAAAAATGTATAGGTGTCAGTGGGACCCAGTTAAGAATTTGTGGGAAGAATTCCCACATTGGAGATGCTCTAAGGGGGTCTATTTTTTGTGACTTTTAAGGATTAAAAAAACTATTTTATAACAAAAAAATGAAAGAATCAATTAAATATAAAAATACAAATAAGAATAAAAGATATATTGCTTGAATAAAAAATCAGAGAAAATATTTAAATTAATTATTATATACATTTTATCCTAATGAATAATAATATAATAATAAAACATAATAATTTTAAAAGAAATCTAATTGTTAGTAAATTTTGAAATTTTTAATTCATTAAATCTAGTTGCTAACACTCATTCATTAAATGTAATTTAAGTCCTAAAGAGAATTGACTAAAAATATAACTTATTTTTGTATTAACGTTTTTCAAAATCTGTTATAATTAAGAATTATAAATATAAGATTATAAAAAACATTTAATTCAACCTATAATAGTCACCATGAAAATTGTGATGTGCTAATTTTTTTTAATGAATAATACTCTTTTTTATAAGAAATTTTTTTACAATTTTTAAATGTTATTTAATGAATTATGTCTAATATGTTTTATTTAATAATAGTTATTAATTTAGTAAATATTTTTTAATAATTTATTTAAAAATGATCATTTTTTAATAATGTAATAATTTATTAAAATCTAATTAAATACTTTATTTAATAATTTTTTATTAATTTATTTTTAATAATTATTAAGTAATTATTTAATATTTTAGTAAATAATTTACTAATAAAAAGGATAACCACCTCCACACATGTGATGAATTCCAATCGTTAAATGTTTTAAAAAGATTTGATTTCAGCTGGTAAATAGTTTTGCTCGAAATAGCATCTATCTTTTTACGTGCAATGACAATTTTGTTCGCAAAATAATACAATGGCAAAATGTAACGATTGGTCAAAATACATTGACAAAATTATCTATTTTTCACGTTGATAATAAGATTGTTGATGGCAGCAACTTAGGTCCAAATCTGATCTCAATATCTCATGGACGTGGAGTTTGTGTACCATCTGATCTCAATATCATTTATACTTATCACCACTTTTAAAAAAATAGTAAAATTCTAAATAATCACAAGAAAGAACAAGTCTCAAATCCATTAAGGCCAATGATTCATATAAGTTGGCCAGTTTGAAATTGTTTTATCAAAAATGCTATGTCTACAATTATACTCCGTCCCTTGCGTCCAAAAAATCTTTGTTTAAAAAGTATAATAATTGAGGGATATATTAATATCATTGAAGTTGATCATAATTACTAAAATACTTAAGTACTATCAATATGCTTACAATACAAGTGAATTGTAAAATTGAAAGGTTATGAAAATTACTAACATAATTTTTAAAAGTTAATTTTTTATGTGAAACATCTTAAAATAGTATTCTAAAATACTTTGAGCACAAGAAATACTAGGGTCATGATCTAGGGCCACTACACATATTCCTAAAGACTAGGCCCTCAAACAACTATTTAAAGAGAGCCCAAAAAGAAAGAAATAACATAATAAAACTAAAATATTAAATGAGACTTGAGTTCACAAAAACATAAATTCTAAAGATATTAATGTATGAGTTTGAAAATCTCGTCGGTCATTTTTGTGTGCCCACGTGCTATCAGCATTACAAACCATTTGCTTCGAGCACAACTTTTGGTCTTTTGCATGCTCACGTGCTATCTCTCGTGCCAATTTTACTATTTTCTTTAATTTCTTCCATTGTACCTTAAATCATCAAATGTCACGAAAACACCACTCCACTATATTTATCCCAATATTTACTAATAATAATAAAATATAATACTAAAATTACTCCTATGAATGATTCAATTTTCATAGCTTTTAACCCCTTAAGGACGATTATCAGCCAATGTACGCGGTTAATGGTTCCACAATCCACACAACTTAATCTTGAAAAGGTAGTCCCCGGGGCATAGTCGAGTGGTAAAAGGAGAGGGACATAAGATTCTGGAAGCATGCAGTGTGAGTTCGATATTTGGTGGAAGCAAATTGCTTTCTTCTGAGGTTGGACCTTGTATGTGTTATTAATTGACATGTTCTCAAACCCTGTATCATTCGGGCACATCCCGCGATTTAGCAATAAGGGACCGGAACTACTATCTCAGGATTAAACCTGGTTTTAAAAAAAAAATCTTGAAAAGGTAACATAAAAACCGAATCAAAGTGTAACGGAAAGATTTGCATCGGGAAATTGATGGTTGGACAAAAAGGATTTTTAACCCGCAATTTCTGTGGCTTGTTGCTTAACCACCCCCGTGAGTTATAACTCTAATTAAAAATGAATAAACTATAAAGGGTGACAATAATTACTGATAAGAAAATAAAAATCAATCATAAAGTTTGAATCCTATGATTGAGTAGTTGTCTTGGTGCTTAATTCTCAAGTAAAGTATTTCCTTTGTCAAAAAATGAGCGTTCGCTTTTTTTTCATTTTGGCATCATACCCTAGCTTTTCGGAACAAAATCCTTTAAATAAAATGAACACTTAGTTTGAAACGTAAGAAAATAATTAGGAGTGATTAAGGTTGATCTCGAATTCTCGATCTAGTAGAAATTAAAGTATGTTCCTTACTTTTATATCCTTTGTTCTCATCACTTACGGATTAGAATTCGTACTTGGAAAGTTTTTGAAGTGGTAAAATGTTTTAAATGCATTAGAAAATATAATCGATGCAAATTCTTGCTATATGTAGCTTATCAACAAGTAGACAATATACTTATTAAAATTTGTCACTTTTTTTTTTTTGAGGTCTCACATTTTGTAAAGCTCTATTTCTACCACTAGATCACTCTCTTGTGCGCATTTAAAATTAAAATTTGTCACTAATGAACCATTTAAAATGGGTTTTCTTCCTACGCTAGATATTAATTTTATGACCGTCACTTATTTGTATGCTGATGTGGCAATCATTTGGAATTGCATCGAACCGATTGGATTGAGGGAACTCAATCTTAAGTGAATAAATCGGCATCACTGAACCATAGAGCCAAATTAAACTCAGCATACTCAGTCGGTTTGCTTCGATTTCTGTGAAAAACAGTTCGGTTTCGGTTTTAAAAGTTAGGAAATCAGTTGATTTGGTTTACGGTTTTTGATATCGAACCAAACCAAACATATTATTATTATTATTATTATTATTATTATTATTATTATTATTATTATTATTATTATTATTATTATTATTACTCCCTCCGTTTTCAAATTATCGTTCTCCTTTCCTTTTTCATCTGTTCTAAAATAATTGTTCTCTTTCAAAATTTTCCTTATTAGAAAAACACTTTTATAATTTACCCTTATTTTTTCGACCTACTTTAATTATGGTCGTATGTTCAAGGGTATTAAAGGAAACTACACATTTCACAAATATTTATAATAAAGTCAACAACTTTTTTTAAAACGATGTGTCAGGTTAAAGAGGACAATAATTTAACAACCGAAGGAGTATAACTTTTGTTAACTATTATGAATCGTTGAATCATTGATATGCATGATCAAGACCCTTTAAACAATAAACATCATTTTATATATAATAATTTACATTTAATATATAGGTTATTTTTATGTTTAATGTTAATTTCAAATTAACATCTTATTTTTATTTTTATTATTACTCTTGGTTAAATTGATTAAAAATAATTTATATAAACCAGTGAAATGCTAGAGCATAACATATATTTTAATATCAAATATAAATGGTAAAGTTAATTAAAACGTTATGGTGATGATAAACATATTTTTTTTAAGCGGACTTTTAAAGTGAAACATTCAAAATAGTACGGTAAACTCTTTACCCGAAACTAATGGAGTACTTATTAAATTTTATGGTAAGAGTTGGTAACAAGTATGCCAAATGAACTATAGGGTAATGATTGAGCCAGCTCTTATTTTGCACCAAAATATGAGTGTTATACGACGTGGCACATTTTCATTGGTTGGATATTTTGTGGGTTTCACCATTCCAACGATGAGAGTGTACCACGTCATAAAATATCCATATTTTCGTATAAAATGAGAGTGGCCGTAGCATTGCCCGGAACTATATCCAAGGCTTTATTTATAAAATATTTAGCATTAAAAATATATTACCGAAAGTTGGTAATAACTAATAATGTACACATTTTGGCCATAATCCGGATTATGGGCACGATTACAACAAGTAATACCACATTCCAAATAAAGTTACTATTTTTAAAAGGTTAATGAATCGCGCATGCAGTCATTAAACAAAGGGAAAGGAACCTAAACGCAAAGTCAAAACTATTTGTGTGTATATTAGTATATATATTACACACGCGCGCGCGCGAACATTGGACAACAATGGAAGAGTTTGCAAGACTTGTAATAACAGGGGGAATAATGGTACTCTCACTGTCTGTGGGAGCCAAAGGTGACCGGAAGGGGCCATCTTTCCCAACGTGTGACATACCGGCGATATACAATTTTGGCGACTCAAATTCAGATACCGGTGGAATAGCGGCAGCTTTTTATCCAATGCCACCTCCCTGCGGCGAAACTTTCTTCAAGCGGCCGTCCGGAAGGTCGAGTGATGGCCGGCTCATCATAGACTTTATTGGTAAGTTACGCTTTAATTATACGAAATTAACTTCATGTATCGTGAAATTATATTTTTCGGAAATGTTACTATATATTGGTACTTATAGTACTTGGTAATATTATTTTGACGAGGAAGCTGAGCACTTAAGCCTACCATACTTGAGCGCATACCTGAATTCGATCAAAACCAATTACTCGAATGGGGCGAATTTTGCGACAGGAGGAGCAACCATTACACGAGTAAACGAATCTTGGTTCGAGAATAATGTTAGCCCATTCTCTCTCGATATCCAAGTCGAGCAATATGATCAGTTCAAAGAAAGAAGTACATATTTCTACAACCAAGGTAATTAAACACTTGAAAAACTTTAATTATTTGTATATATATAGCATGAATAATTTGTGAGGCATTTCTTTTTTGTTATTTTTTTCTTCAGCCGGTGATCCATCGGATAGATCAAATCTCCCACGACCGGAGGATTTCTCTAAAGCTCTATTCACATTTGATATCGGGCAAAATGATATTGCTGTTGGCTTTCGAAAACTGGGCGTACAAGGCACTCGGGCAACTATTCCGGGTATTGTCAACCAGTTTGCTTTCTTGGTCCAAGTAAGTTCCAACCTTTCCTCTGTGTTTGAAAAATCTAATTATAACTAGCATTAAAGTTGATCATATTAAATGTTAAGGGTAAAGTTGAAATATTAGGGAAATGATAAACATATATAATAGTCAAACTTTTTAAGAAAATGATACTTTTAGTAATCCATTAATATTAAAAAGACATTTTTATATCTTAATTTAATTTTTAAAATGGGTTTTTTAAATAAAATATTTTAAAATAAAATAATAAACTCTTTATCTGGAGAGAGTATTTTGAAATATTTCAAAATAGACAAAAGATTAGTAAGAGGCTAAAGACTAAAGAGTAAGGTTGGATATTCTCAAACCTTGGGTGTGCTTTGTTGGATTCAACATTCATGATAAGCTTTATCTGCAATAGACACTTACATAGGCAGATTATTGTGAAACAAATCCATTGTTTCACATTTTTTTAATAAGTGGGTCCCACTCCCACTCCCACTCCCACTCCCACTCCCGGTTCCAAAATTTTAGTCCTTGTCGTGCACCGTGCACGCACCAGAGATCACGTCAGTTCATAAAATGTATTGATCCTATCCTACACGACGTTGAAATTCCTTCTTCGCCAGCAGTTCCATCAACTGATCACCTGCAATACACATGAACAGGAGGAAAGAAACACCAAGAGCTTCTGAGCCCCTCACTGTTTAATGTCGGACAACACAAACAAGGATTCATGATTGGATCTACATAATAAAAAATCATACGTTGCAGATAGATATTGTAGTACGTGCAACCATGGACCATGGTTGTTGTTATGTGCTAAATGGTAATTAATGAAGTGATGTAATTTAGTTGACGACATCAATATGCAGCAACTATATTACAAAGGGGCAAGGGCATTTTGGGTACACAACACGGGACCAATCGGATGCTTGCCGGTGACCAATGTGAAGGTTCATGATCCAGCTCCAGGATATTTGGATGAGATTGGATGTGTAACCGATAAAAATGATATTTGCAAGGACTTCAATAAGCAACTTAAAGAAAGAGTCGTCAAATTGCGAACAGAGCTTCCAAAAGCTGCAATAACGTATGTAGATCTATACACAGCCAAATATCAATTAATCAGCAGTGCAAAAGATCAAGGTGATTATTATTTATCTCATAATTTGGCATCAATTTTGATACATATGTTAGCTTTACTAATCATTCTATTATTATCTCTCATAACTCATAACATGTTTTTTATTGTAGAAAAAAGAGATTTTATTTTTACATAAAGTTTTTTATTTCTTTTTTATTTTAAATAATGTTCACCGACCCTCCCATTTCAAAAATCTGAACAATGATCTCGTGGGTACAATTTTTTTTTATATAATATGCTATATATAATTTGATTTTGTTGCGTAAATGTTCGCAATAAATTAATGTGTTAGCATCATATGATCTAGATTCTTCTTTTTTTTTAAATAATGTTCACGGACCCTCCCATTTCAAAATTCTGAACAATGATCTCGCGGGTACAATTTTTTTATATATAACTCGGTTTTGTTGCGTAAATTTATTTGGTTTTTTGAAGAAAAATGGAAAATAATTGCGTTTTTTGTGTGGCAATATTTCAGGATTTGAGGAGCGATTTAGGATTTGTTGTGGGCATCACGACTTAAACAGTGACATTTGGTGTGGAAACAAAGGGAAAACAAGTAATGGTACGGAGATATTGGCGGGGTCATGCGAAGATCCTTCCAAGGTCATTAGCTGGGATGGTGTACACTATTCTGAGGCTGCCAATAGGTGGATTGCTGGTCGTATAGTCAACGGTTCTTTCTCAGATCCCCCTATTTCCATTACCCAAACATGTCCCAACTCCTCCTAACTCCTAACCCCTAACCCAAACTCCATTCTACTTTAATTTTCTATCATTGATTTAAACATCTCATGGAGATGTATGATGTACCTCAACGCTCAGCACAGATTAATTATTAATCAAAGGACACTCCACGTAAAGTATTTTGTGATTCGAAAGAATACTGTCAAAAGAATAGAGAATAATACTCCGTTCGAATCTGATGTCTCATACTTTGTAAAGCCTCAACTCTACCACTGGGTCATCCCTTAAGGGCCTCCGTTTTACCAATTAAAATCCATAAGACGGTTTCACTGGAGACCTTTTTTTTTAGGTCAATGGATCCCAAATGAGGGCAATTTCAAAAACAAGGAATTGAAACATATAACAAGTACGCATGAACCTAGTGGAGTCTCTTACATTGGCTTAGATAGAGAATTGAAAGACCAAATAAGGACTAAAATTATACCGTAAATATTCGCTGTACATGGGATAGATCATAGATTATAGAAACCTTGTTGTTACAAATTAGTATCCAGAAAGCATTAGAAATTAGAAAACAAGATAATAGTTTTTTCAAGAATATTGAAGAGTGGAGGTTGAAATATCATCTAAAGAGATCCGTTAACTCCGTGGGCGTGAAGGTATAGCTCCGTGTGTACTGCACATCACATTCAACAACATATAAACAACTGTGATGAACACCATATGTTCACTGTCGATGCCCTTCTGGGAGAGCCACGACCTTGTGAAATGGTACGATTCTTTGTGGTAAGGATCCGTCTTCCTCATCGTCATCAAATTCCAACACGTAACTGTCCAACCAAAATCAAATTCCTCATTCTTTCTTCTAAAAATGTGCAATCATTTAGATTGAAAGAGGAGAAAAGTCACTTACTCATCCATCTTCCTCTGCAGATTTTGTATCGCAGTGTCAAGAAGACCAGGAGCGCAGGCAAAATGCAAATAAAAGTTAGTTACACATCTTCATCAATATATTGAAAGTCATATGCTTTCTTGGTCGCGAACTACTGTCCACTTTCTATATCTCGTGCATATTGGAGGAGGCCAATGAGTCCACTTATACATTTTTGTTGTATTTATTTCACAGTAAGTACTATTAATCAAAAACTTATAAACAAAGGATTAAGTCGTTTACCTTGCGAGCATTGACTACAGTTGCTTTATACAATGCAGTTGTTCCCGGATAAACTGCTAATACATGTTTTCCCTGAGGAAAATCCTCAGCAGTCGAGGGATCATTTCGTTTAGGGAAAGGGATGATATGTGACATAGGCAGCTTGTATTTCCTAAAACACCAATAGTATAAAGAATCAACCGGTCAGATAAGGTAATGCCTTGACTACAATACGAAAGAATGATATATACAAGCATTGCTAACTGAAGCAACAACATTCGAGTTGTTTCACTAATGTATACATTCAAGAAGAAAATCATTCCATAACATAATTGCTTGGGGTAGCAGGATTTTTATATCTTGGCACACACTCAGACACTTGAAAGTCACTAAAGGATTCCTCTGGAACATTCCCAAAATAATTAACCAATTTATATTTGACAATCAAGAGACCCAAATTATGTGCACACTTCCAGTTCCAGATTTTATTAAAAGCAGATATCACCAACATGCATGATGATCATTCCATGTGATTTAAGTCCTAATTGTGACTACAACAAATTTTGATTTCTTCCCAAAAGAGGCTAATGGGTCAACCTAAATATAGGGACATGGAAGACGAGGATGACATGCCATTACCCACCTTTACAACAAGTTTTTTTTTAAGGTTGGAGGGGACATTGACCTTACCGGTTTACCCCAACCCTTTTAGTGTCATTCGGCTAGAACAATGGTGCCTCTGGTGAGACTTGAACAACAGTGTCGTTTTAAAAGGTTTCTCCTATTGTTCTAAATTATTCTCGTTACACACAGGGTACTGGTAGTACACAAAGCACATTTTAAAAAATGATAAAAAGAGCAAAAGGAACTGCAGCATTTTGACCAATAGGACTTGACCATCTCTTTAGGTCCTAATGCTTTAACAGATTAGCCCAACATTTGCACTCACATCCATCATTGACTACAGGCTGGCATACTGATACCACACATTTGAGCAACTCAAGAGTGGTTCAAAGAACAAAATACAAAACAAGAAGAAAAAGTTCATTCTCTGCAAACAAAAATAAAGATTTCTCTATATTTGAGTGTGAAGTCATAAAACAAGGAGCATGGCCAGATTCACGTATAAATATGCCTAAAAGATATTAAGATGCCAACCACAGACAAGATATTGGAGGAGGTGATAGAGCTGATATTAGGGGAGTCGATCAAAGCTGTAAATACTTTCCTAGATTAGTGTAAATTAGTAGCTAAAATTAGGGATGAATTGTTAGAAACTCATGTATATATTGAGCCAATCGGTTTACCAATCAATATAGAAAACTTCCCCAATTCTTGTGTTCAGCTTCATGGTATCAGAGCTTAGAAACTGAAACTCCCTCCAGCCGGCCCTAACCTTTGTTTACCTCATCTTCCGGTACTCTGCAAACAGCAGGTATCTTTCCCCGGATTTACTACTTGCTTCAAATCAATCTCTCGAATTAGTCCATTCATGGCTGCTTTTAGACAAATGTCACAGACCTCTGGGGAGTCATCTTCTTCCCTACTTCCGGTCATCGCTCAGACTACCACCCCAATTGTCTCGGACATCGGTGCTGTCCCATTTGTCCCTCTCAGATTTAATGGCAACAATTATCTCCAATGGTCACAGGCCATGATGCTATTTGTCCGTGGGCGTGGGCAATTGGAACACCTGGTTACCGCGTTGCACCACCCACCTCGGATTCACAATACCGCTCATGGAGCACTCAAACAGCCGAGTAATGTCATGGCTGCTGAATTCAATGGCAATGGAGATAAGTAAACATTTTTTACTTCACTCAACTGCAAAATATAAACGGGAGTCTGCCCGAAAAACTTTCTTTAGCAAGGACTACCGTGCCCGTAAAGGCCGCCCTTGGGTGTGTCCATTGCAAGAAGCCTGGCCACACCAAGTATAACTATTGGCGAACCAGCCGACTGGAGGCCGAACCGAGAGAAGAAAGGAAATGTTGCAGCATTGGAGCCTACCAAAGAGACCCGTGCACTGCCTTCTCATACGTCTATTAGTCAAGCTCTTCATGTCACTCACTCACCCACCACTTGCTGGATAGTTGACTCTGGAGCATCCAACCATATGATAGGAGTAAAACTCTATTCTCCTCTTATAAACCATCCCAAGACAATCTAACCATGCACATAGCTAATGGGTCACGGTCCCATGTGGCTGGGATTGGTACAATCTATATCTCCAAAAACCGGACTATAACACTATCATCTTGGTCATCTAAATTTCATGTACTTGGAAAAAAATTCCCTTCGCTGTTTATCAATAAAACGCAAAGTTATTCCCAAGTGAGATATGTCAATTGGCGAAGCACACACAAACTACCTATTCACCTCAACCATACAAACCAAGCATTCCATTCTCTCTCATCCATGGTGACATATGGGGACCAACTAGAGTTGCAATCATATCTGGTGCACAATGGTTTCTCTTACTAGTTGATGATCATACTCGGTTAAGTTGGGCATTTCTAATTAAAGACAAATCTGAAACTGCCCAAATTTTTCAATACTTCCATACCATGATCCAAAATCAGCTTCACACAACCATTCACGTACTTAAAACTGATAATGCCAAAGATTTTTTCAACACCACCCTTGGTCCTTACCTCAAGTCATATGGCATTGTCCATCAAAGCTCCTGTGTGGAAACCCTTCAAGTAAAATGGTATTGCAGAACACAAAAATAGACATATTCTCGTAGTTTTTATTTTTTTGATAAGTAATGAGTATATAAATATGAGCGTCAAAAAAGGTGACGCATCCTTAGTATACTAGAAGTATACAAAGCTCGAGAGCTTCTACCCACTAGATATGTTATTTACAAACTCTACAAAAGACATTTTCGAAGCCAGAGGATAGTTTGTAGCCTCTACACACCAAGAGAATAGAGTGTGAAGCAAAGAATTCTTCAAGACCGGAATAGACTTTTCCTAAGGAAATATTCCGCTTCTGAAGATTATCTACCGTTAGGATAGCTTCGCGCATAGCTTCCCATACAAAGAAGGCCACTCTCTTGGGCGCTACAGATTTCCACACCGCTTTCCAAGGAAAAAAAATTCACTCACAATTCATCAGCCTCAAGTAATTAGATTTAACCGTGAATATCTGACCCTTAGCTGCCTTCCAGATCACTCTATCTTCTGCCCTATCAATCTTCTGAACCTGTAACAGCTCAATAAATCGCAGCATCGACTCCACCTCCCAATCATGAAAATTTCTCCTGAAAACTGGACTCCAAGTAAGTCTACCATCCTCCCTTGACAATACCGAGCCAACCGAACAGCCCTTATCCCTAGTGACTTCAAACAGCGCTGGAAAATCCACCTTCAGCTTCCTCTCTCCACACCATCTATCTTCCCAAAACCTAACTGTCTCTCCACTTCCCACCTCAAAGGCAAGAAACCTCTCAAAGGAACTCCACCCTTTTCTTATGCCCTTCCAAACCCCACCCCATAAGGCGAAACAACCTCCGCATGAAAGCACGCATGACCCCCCAAACCATGCTTACTCACCACCAATCTCCTCCACAATGCCTCCCTTTCCGTGAGATACCTCCACAACCACTTTCCCAGTAATGCCTCGTTAAAAACTTTAAGATTCCTAACCCCTAACCCTCCCTCTTGCATTCTAGCACAAACCTTATCCCATTTGACTAAATGGAATTTCCGCTCCTCCGACCGACCTTCCTTCCCATAAAAAATCTCTTTCCAATTTTTCAAGTCTATTCCGTATAGAAGCAGGCATCACAAATAGAGAAAGGAAATAGGTCAGTAAATTTGAAAGTGTTCTTGACTAGCACCAACCTGCCCCCCTTGGAAAGCAATTGTTTCTTCCAACCCGCCAAACGGTGCTCGAACCGCTCGACAACCTGAACCCACATAGCTTTGCTTCTGACTGGAGCACCAATGGGAAGTCCAATGTATGAGGAAGGAAGAGTCGCGGTCTTGCACCTAAAAAAGCTAGCTAAGCTCCTAATGTCATTCACCACACCTACTGGAATAATCTCACTCTTGAGGATATTTACTCTGAGCCCCAAAACTGCTTGAAAAAACAGTAACATCTTATGAAGGTAACCCAGTTGAGCCTTTTCTGCCCCACAAAAAACCAACGTGTCATCCGCAAAGAGCAAGTGAGATACCTCTAACTCCGACTCACCTCCCCTTCCCACCTTAAAACCGCTGATAAATCCCCCCTGGACTGCCTTCTCCAATAGTTTACTCAAGGCCTCTATCACAAGAATAAACAAAAACGGGGATAATGGATCACCCTGGCGTCTTGACCAAAACTGAAAAGCGAACCGAAGAGATGCAAAAGTGGATCCACCTCTCCATTTATCCTCAAACCCCATTCTATCCATCATATAGAGCACAAAGTCCCAATTGACATGGTCATATGCCTTCTCAATATCCAACTTGCACAATAAACCCGAAACACCTTTTTTCAATCTGTCGTCCACAACCTCATTAGCTAGAAGGGATGCATCCAGGATTTGCCTATCCTTAACAAAAGCATGCTGAGACTCCGAAACAATCTTACCTATCACCTTCTTCAACCTTTGGGAAAGGACCCTCGCTATAAGCTTGTAAATGCCCCCGACTAGACTAATGGGTTTATAGTCCTTCAAATCCGTCACGCCATTCTTCTTCGGAATCAGCGAAATGAAAGCAACATTAAGGCTCTTTTCGAAATGCGAATTGGTATAGAAAAACTGAAAAACCTCCATAATGTCCCCCCTTGACCACCTCCCAACAATGTTGGAAAAAGGCCATAGAAAATCCATCCGGGCCTAGAGCTTTATCACCACTCATTAGCCTTAACTCAACCACCACCTCCTCCTCGATGAATGGACGTTCCAAAGAAACTAAATCTTCCTCCTCTAATCTTCCAAAAATGACCCTGTCCAAATTAGGTCTCCAAGACGCATAATCCTCATAAAGCCGATGGTAGAAACCCGCTATACCACGCTTCATCTCTTCCCTCTCTTCCAGTTCTACACCATCTATCTTTATTTTCTGAATCCGCTTAGCCACTCCTCAAATACTAGCCATTCTATGGAAGAACTTTGTATTGCTATCACCTTCTTTGAGCCACTGAACCCATGATTTTTGTTTCCAGTTGATCTCTTCATTGATAAGTAAACGCGTTAACTCTTGCTTTAGCTCTATCCTGTGGAAATCTTCAACCTCATCCAGCTGCCCTGTCCCTGCTTTTTCATCCAACCTACTGATCTCCTCCGATATAGCCTTAATTTTGATGTCCACCGCTCCATGGACCTCCCTAACTTGAAACTCGGATCACCAACCACCATGTAAGAATTCCATCTATTCATCACCCAATCCTTGAACCCCTCTTCTCTTAACCACATATTCTCAAATCGGAACGGAGATTTCCCTTTGGCAAAACCACCACATTCTAGCATCAATGGAACATGATCCGAGGAAACTCTAGGCAAACAAGACTGAATCGTACCACTGAAGCTTTCCACCCAATCCCCTGAAATTAGAAATCTATCAATTCTTGAAAATTGTTGACGGTCTCCATCCCTGAACCAAGTAAATTCTCCTTCACCTAAAGTGAGATCCACCAACTCCATATGATTAATGAACTCGTTGAACTCCATCATCTCCTTAGAAAAGGCACGCGAGCGAGAGCTCTCATGCGGAAACCTCACTACGTTGAAATCACCACCTAAACACCACGGAACATCCCACTTAGAATTTGAAGCCTTTAACTCATCCCATAAGTGTCTCCGATCAGAACCATTACAAGGCCCATAGACTCCTGTGAATACCCACTCTGTCATTTTTCGCATTTTTCAACAAACAAAAAACTGAGAAAACACCTATAAGAGAATCCACCTTTGAAAGCACTCTACTATCCCACATAACCAGAACACCCCCAGCTGCCCCTACAGCCCCTAAATGTTCCCATTCCACCCATCTCGTTCGCCAGACACTCTTAATAATCCTAACATCGACTTTCTCCATTTTGGTTTCTTGGAAACAAACTAAATACGGCTTCCACTTTCTCAATAAACCTTTAATCAAGTTTCTCTTATTTAAATCATTTAATCCCCGCACATTCCAAGATAAAATTTTAAGATGCATATCAACCAGTTTTTTTCCTCCTCCTCCCCTCTCCTTCTTGCCCTTTTAACATCTCAAAGTTTAGGCTACAGCACACTTGCTTAAGCTCCCTCTTGCCTTTTTCCCGCGATTTGTTTAAACTCTTGTTGTTGCCTTCCCCAGACGATCTCCATTTCTTTTCTATGTCGAGCAGTAAATCTACAATTTTATCCTCAAAACATGTGCCCGACGCACCTAGAATTTTCCCAAAGCTCTTTGCTCTCCGTTGAACCCAAACCGAAATATTGTAGTTGCTAGAGCATTACTATTCCAGTCTCGCGTTCAAAAAAGATTCTGGGGTGAAGCTGTCCTAACTGCAACCTTTCTCATCAACCGAATGCCCTCACATATCCTACATTACCATACCCCGATTCAAGCCCTCCCTGGGCTTTATCCCAACTCTCATTTAGTTACCTAAATCCCACTGAAAATGTTTGGACGCATTGCTTTTGTGCACATCTATCATCGCCACCGCAGCAAATTAGACGAAAAAGCTCTTCGATGTATCCTAATTGGGTATTCGTCAAACAAGAAATGCTTCCCCGGTGTCACAAAGAAAATCTACGACACCATGGATGTAACATTCTTTGAAACCGAACCATTCTTTTTCCAATTCTGCCATTCAGGGGAGACAAAATACACATGATTCACAGAATTGGAATTGGGACTCTAATTGAAACAAATCTCACCCCAAGACAGCCAAACACTTGTACCACTACTCCTAGTCATCTCAATCTGTCCAACCTTCATTCCATCGATCCAAACTCACCATCAAAACCAACATCTTCAAATGTCTCACCATCAAAACCAACATCTTCAAATGTCTCACCATCAGAACCAAGATCTCCAAATGTCTCATCCAAAACGCCTTCATCCAAGTGGTATCATCCTAAACATCTTAGTCTACCCCATGATGCAATTAGAGTGTACACCAGGAAAAGGCCTCTCCAGGAACCAGCAGTCATGATTCAACTCCAAACCAAGTCAATCCTGAAATCACACAAGGTGAGACTCGAACTAACTTGGAATCAAGTGGTGATACATGACAAGTACCAGAATGGAAGGCTGCTACCCTAGAAGAATATCAAGCTCTGGAAAGAAATGACACATGGAATCTGACCACTCTTCCACCAAGAAAACACACGGTTGGTTGTAAATGGATATTCAGCAGATGGTAGCATTGATCGATTCAAGGCACGGTTAGTAGCTAAAGGCTACACACAAACATATGGAATTGATTTCAAGAGACATTTGCCCCTGTAGGCGGTAGCTAAGCTCAATAGTGTGTCTTACTGTCTATTGCTGCCAATCTAGACTGGTCTCTATTTCAACTTGATGTGAAAAATGCATTCTCGAATGGACAATTGCTGGAAGAGGTTTATATGGACATCCCTCCAGGCTTTGAATCCGAGCATACAAGAGGCAAAGTTTGTAAATTGCAGAAATTCTTCTACGAGCTTAAGCGTATATACAATCTCAAGCTCGCCATACTCTCTTCATTAAATATTTTGATCAAGGCAAGATCACGATATTGATAGTTTATGTCGATTACATTGTTCTCAGGGGAAATCATGAAGAAGAACTGAAAAGAGTTAAGCTTCTGCTTTCCAAAGAATTAGAAATCAAAGATCTAGGCCCCTTGTAGTATTTCTTGGAAATGAAAGTGGCTAGATCCAGAGAAGGAATTTCAGTATCTCAACAGAAATATACCTTGGATCTCCTTAGTGAAACAGGAATGAGTGGATGTACGCCAGTCGAGATTCCTATGGATCCTAACACCAAGATGAATAGAACTGAAGAAGAGCTGCAGATAAAGGCCAATATCAACGACTAGTGGGGAAACTTATCTACTTAACACTCGGCCAGATATTAGCTTTGCAGTCAGCATTGTGAGTCAATTTTTAAGCAATCCTTAGAAGATCATTTGGAAGTTGTGTACCGTGTTCTCAGATAAGGATCCCGGAAAAGGGCTAATGTCACCAAGTCTTCTAACCGTGACAGATGCAGACTGGGCTGGATCACCCATTGACCGAAAATCTACTTCAGGGTATTGCTCATATGTATGGGGAAACTTAGTGACATGGTGATGTAATCCAGTCTAGGCACCCGTCCACATCTAACAACACTTCTCTAGTCTTAATCTTAATCTTGGTGGATCAAGGGGGGGTTTCCATGGATGCATTTTCAACCACCCTCTCTCAAATTGCAGCCACAAACTTATTTTATTATAAGTATTATTTCAGCCCATTAATAGTTGTTTTGATTACCTTTTAATAAGTTATTATTAGTATGCTGGATTTTAGTCTTTCTTATGTTTGTTTTCCAGACAACTTTATTTGTTTTGTTATGGCTCACTTATATTATCTTTTGTAACATTGTAGGTTAGTGGGACAAGGTTTGGTTCAACAAGGTTTGGGTTCAATTCAATTGCAAAAGTCTAGCTTAATTGGTGGTGGATTTTCAGCACACAAGGAGAGGGAAGTTGAAGTCCAATTCAGGTTATTTTCAAGATATTGGATTTCAGTCAAGGAGCCCAACATTTATAAACTCTAAAATTCCAGCCAAGTAGGACATTTTGGAGCAACATAAATCAGTCTTCAACAAGGCCCATTGAACAAAAACGTGGAAGATTTCAAGAAGGTTTGGTCCATCTCAAAAGCACAAGAAATAAGGCCCAATTGAAGTGTAAAAATCAAGTCTCGCGATGGAGTCATGGCTGAATGAAAGATCACTTTTTGAGCCCAAAACAAGAACTAAAAACTACATGGTCAAGATAAGGTTGATTCATCCATCTTGGTCAAATACATTCATGAACTTGGAGAATTCAAGAGACTTTGATAGCTTATCATGATAAGTGGTTGCACTTATAGTATAAGTTGTTTTGCTTATTGCTTACCTCAGATCCATGACATCATTGTACATTGTATTCTCCACCTCAGTAGCCTATAAATAGGCCTCTCTTGTAAGCTTTGCAAATCAGATTATGAATGATAATTGTGTGAGTTTTATTCAACTCTTTTGGTTTGTTGAGAACTTAGGACTTATCAAGTTTAGTATTGTACAACCTTGTGGTGTCTTTCCTAGCTTATCAACCAACCTTGGTGTATTAGGTTGTGGCACTTCTAAGCCAAGTATCCTATGTTCTTACGTTGGGGATGCGGCTTTCTACACCGACAAACAACTTTCCTTAGAACAATTTTGGCAAAGGTAATTTCTTGGCATGAAGCAGAATTTCATGCCTTGGCTCAAGGTATTTGTGAAGTTATTTGGTTAAGAAGGCTACTGGGAGAGCTACAAGTCATTTTGTGGTCCTATTAGAATGATGTGTGACAACAAATCAGCTATTGTCATTGCCAAGAATCACATACATCATGATCAAACCAAACACATAGAAATTGATAAACATTTTATGAATGAGAAGATAGAAGGCAAGATCATAACTATCACCTATGTGCCATCACGGTTTCAAACTGCCGATATCCTCACAAAAGGCATTGTTTTGTCCCAACTTCATTGAGCTATGCTCTAAACTAGGCCTTATGAGCATCTACAGCACCTAGTTTGAGGGAGAGTGTAGGAAGTCAAACTAGCAGTATACTGGGAAATATAATTTCCAATTAATGAGATACTCCCTCCGTTCCAGGAAAAGAATCCATCATACTATTTTGGGATATTTCACTTTAAAAGTCCACTAAAAATAATCATGCTTACAATTTCTATAAAATTTCATCTTTACCCTTCACTTGTATTGTAAATACATTGTTTGTACTTAATTATTTTTGTAATTATGACCTACTTCAATGGCATTATTATATCTCATTAATAATTAGACTTTTCAAATAGGGACTCTTGGGACTCTTTGCCCTAAACGGAGGGATTATATAGTTTCCAAATTTGATGGAGGAGATAGAGCTGATATTAGGGGAGTCAATCACAGCTGTAAATACTTTCTTTCCTAGATTAGAGTAAATTCATGTATATATTGCCAATTGGTTCACCAATCAATATAGAAAATTTCCCCAAACCTTGTGTTCAGTCAGCCTTCAGGAACAATGTTAATTAGACAGAAGACAATCTAACTTATCCAAAGACAGTTTTAAGGAAGAAGAATGCAGAGTAATTATTAATCATACAAAAAATACCTCTGGCCTCCAGGTTCCTCATCATCGCCTGGTTCCTCATCAAGCACTTCAAATCTACAAAATACAGTAAAGGATGAATCATATGAACAAAGATAAAAAGGACTTAAACATGAGCTGGACTTTAACAAACATGGAGTATATTTGGCCAAGAGGTGGGAGAGATGGCAAGGGCACTCAGGCAAAGACCTTGAGATCCTTGGTTCCAATCCCCACACCAACAAAAGGTCACACTTCCCTATCAAAAAAAAAACATGGAGTATATTTGGCCACCTTACCCCGAATAAAACTAACACATAACCATCATTAATTCTTCTCTTTTTTTCTTTTTTTTTTCGGAATGAACATAAGAATAACAGAATTCTAAACAGTCTCGAGCATATGGAAGTGAAAAGTGAGTTAACATATTCAAGCATGGGGAAGTGAAAAGTGATTCTATGTATTCAATGAGTAACAGAATTGCAATCAATGCATGTCATTGTTGGAACAAACACATGCACACAAAATACTAACATATATAGCGTTCACTAAACTCACAGGGTCCTGTATGTACTCAGTAAATTGATAGCTTTTTTCATCAAAATACACGAAAAAACTGAATTGATTAGAAGTGAGAACCCATTACGAAGCTCAAGTTTACTCCAATAAAAAAATGAGGTACTGATAGGCTCTGTTTGTTTTACGGAAAATTATGTTCGGAAAATTCTTTCCGGAAAATAACTTCTTGAAAATGAAAAGATTTCATTTTCAGGTGTTTGTCGCAAAACATTTTCGGGTGTTTGGCAAACACACGGAAAATGTTACGGAAAACAATTCATGAATACATACAAAAAGCATATTCTAATATTAATGCCTATTGAATATATACTTATTTTTACGAAAGTGTTAAACTTTAGTAATTTTCCTTCCATCTTTTTTCAATCTCACAAATACGAATAATAAAATTGATAATTGATATGAAAAAATGCTTTAAAAAAGAAAATGGATAATATTTGGGACGTCCCAGAATAATATAGTGAACACTAATTTTAGGACATAGTGAGTATTTTTATTAAAATTATAATTTATAAATAGTGTGCACAAATACAATTAAAAAAAACTCAATTTATATTTTTTTAAAATTTATTTGTCGAGTGTAATATTTAGTAAGTAAATATGTGTAATTGTGGAAGGGGGCGAAGGGGTGCTTGAACATTTGGAAAATGACTTACGGAAAATGAATCTGCAAGTCATTTTCCTGGAAAAAAAAGTTTTATTTTCGGTTGACTCGTGAAAGCTTTTACATTTACTACATTTTCCAATGGTTACCAAACACCGAAAATGAGGAAAATGTTTTTCGGAAGTCATTTTCCATGAAACAAACGGAGCCTTACCGAGATACTAACTTTGATGTTATACTCACTTTAAGAAAAAGTAAGAAACAGTGTATATAGGCCAATTTCAATATTATAATTATAAACAAATAAAAACTAATAGCATACTATCTCATAAGAGGTATAAATAAACTTACTCTCTTGTTTCTCTATCAAAATGAATTACTTTGACAATTAACCACTCATCTTTATCCGCATCCTCCTGTCTCACCCTCGCAGCAACCTAATAAGATTATATTAATTAGTACGCACAAAATATATTATGTCTTTTAAACATAAAAAAGTAATATAAACTGACTAAATGGGAAATAACAGCCCAGGCCAAAAGCAAAACAGAACAGCTATAACCTGTTCATTCTTCAAACTTGCAAGAGCATCAAGGTGGTTTCGTAAGGAAGGAGACACCCTTGGGCCATCTGAATCAGCTTTCATTCTTTTCTTTTTCTGTTCATTACCTTCTGCAGTATAAGGACATCCATAAGATCATTAACCGAAGGGAAATATAACATTATAACCACATGAACATTACATCTGAAGGTTCTGAAAATGATTTAGTAGGAGTATAGTCTAGGCCATGAGATTGCATCAAATTCACTTATTGGCATACATGTACAAGTTTATCAACATCACTTTATTTAGACTCCACTTTATTGCTAATCATGACAATCTTGCAAGAGTATAATCGTTCCCCAAATCCATGTTCATTATACAACTATCTATAAAAAAATCATGCCAGAAATGAACACATTACAGAATTAGGCATCATAAACAATCTAAAGGAAAAGGCAATTAGTAACTATGAGCTTGACTTGAAAACCCACCTATTCTTCTTCGTTGATGTCCTGGTCCAGATGGCATCAGCGCATCTAGTTGACCTAACAACTGGTTGGACATACTGCACTCAATAAAGAAGAAAAAAAAGGCAGTACTCCATAAGAATAAATATTTATAAACATAAGCAGTAATGAAAACAACTGTTTTATTTTATTCTTTTCAGTGGTATGGTCATGAAGATTATGAAAGAGACATGCCTCACTTCAGTTTCTGAAAGTTCTTTCGCTTGAGTGTACAACATCTTAAGCTTTGACAATGAAGTATCTCCAGGCTTCTCAACCACCTCCGGAGCTGTAAAAGAAATAAAGATATTAACTCATTATATAGCTATCCTACCCATCACATTTGAAAACAATCTTTTCATTGATTATCTCTCTGCTCTTAAACTTAATGCTACATCAACATCTTACACCAATTCTTCTGCAAAAACCTAATCCTAAAAGAAACTTTACAAATTTCTCACAACTAGGCACCACTCCTATTTACCAAATGAGGCACCACTATATTTAAGTTCCCCACCACTATAATGGATGGCCAAAATTAAATTACATCAACGACTGTTATCTTGAGTCTAGAACTATCCTACAAAATACTCTAGGATATTATTTTTTTGATAGATAAGTATGGCTGGTATGGGGATATTTGCATGCCCAAGTGAAGCAATCTTCTTTTCTTTTGCTAAGGCATTGATGTATACATGAGTATTCCAATGAGTGTTGATGGTAATAACCCAAAATTTGAACATGCGTGCAAACTTTTCTGAGCATGTTCTTTCCAAGTCTCTTTCCCTAGTGCAATGATGAATTCGAAGTTACAAAATTATTTTATGAAAACTTGATTTCCCACAAACTTATTAATGATAACTGTATCAGGCATGTAATCTCAATCCGTCTAACACACACTCCACAATCCACATAATGAATGTGATAAAGAAAAATGAGTACCATTGTTTAGCCACTTCCCTTTCTTCCATAACATAGTGAGTGAAGTATAAGCAACAAAAACTCTTAAGCTAACTCATTAAACACCCACATTCGCATTCGGCAACTAAACCCACCAACTAAGTAACTAATCCATTTTGATCACATAATGAAACCTTTTCTTAATTAAACTAATAGAATGAATTCCCCCAAGTATATGATAGTTAAACAAACCTAAATACAGAATAATGGAAAGACAGATAAAATTAAGATTGTGATAAGTGAATCAATGATGGAATGAGACTTACTGGATTGTAGCTTCTTGTGCATCTTGTTGATCTCGATGAGGACCTCTTCTTGGTCCTTCCTTAAACGATCAAGGACCCTCGACTGTTCTAAGATTCCGGCAATGTCCGGAGTAGTCATTGGTCTCCGTTTTAACGTTATTTACTAGAACTTTCTCCGAATCTTCTAACTTTTTGTTGTAGTAACCAACAGTTTGGCTAAGGTTTGGATGAAAGAATCTGAACGATCTTGCCCGAAATAATTATCAGTCATATTTTGACTTGGTTTTTGGCAACGGAAAAAAACAGTAAAAGATATTTATACGTAATGAGTGTAATGACGAAATTACTCTTTATGAAAAGTAAAGCTTCATCTTTCCACCCGGGCCGACGATTTGCTTCTAATATAGTGTAATTGGCGGGAATTTGAAATTGAAATTGAAATCATATGCAGTAATCCAATTTACAGGCAGGGAAGAGTGTGGCTTTGAATCTTCAAGTAAAATTAACGCAATCTGGGAAATCGAGGAGAGAGAATGTATTGGAATCTCTCTAACGAACAAGCAGGAACTGAAGCAGCCTTGAGAAATTAGAAACTGAGGAGTTTTTGTAGTGGAAGTTCTAGGAATTAAGGCGGCTTGACAAGGGTGACGATGGTGGCGGCCGGCTGCGATGTGGTGGTTAATGGATTTGGGTTTATTACAGATGTGTCTGCAGCCGGAAAATTATCATACTAGGTAAGGGGTAATTTTGTCCCAAAAAATGAAAGATGAATTCGAAAGGGTGGATAGTGCATGGGGTGCTATTTGCACCTCTTCACCTCTGAATATACCCTTTTATTAAATAAAATTTTTGTGATAGTTATATCACAATTCCTTTCAACTGTTACTAGCGACGGTTCCAAAAAAAAATTACAATTGTGATACAATGCAATCGAAGAGAGATGGAGGGTGATCACGCAAAAAGTGTGGTGATCCTGTCTTGACGTCCACGTGTGAGCGAGGATGATGTGGCAGCTTCAGGTCCGTCCTTTTCGCTTGACCTGCACAAAGTAAACAATGAACCGTTAAGGTGTCGGGTAGGCCGACTATAATCCTCCGGCGTAAGAGTCGATTTCCAGGTAGAGAATTGGTAATAAATAGTAGTGATAATTGTTTGATAGGAAGCTGTGATAAGGGAGTTGTGATATTGCTGAAATTACTTACTTTGCCCTGAATGTGGGCTCTCATATTTATACCTGAAGTTTATGGCGACGTGGCAGCTAATAATTGGGGAGCATAAAGCGGCTGTTTATTAAATGCGTTGAGGGTATTCGTCAGGAATGAGTGAACTGTGTATGTCAGAGAGTTGGTAATAGCGTGCAGCGGTTTTCTCGGGCCTAGGGAAATGGTTTGTCGGGGTGGATGATTGGTGCGAGGCCGAGTGGTTTTTGTGACGAACGTTTTTGTTATTTGTCGGTGAGGATTTATGAAGACGGATTTGGTGGCGAGGCCGAGGGCTGTGATCTGTTAGGCCGATTGTGGGTGGGCTCACGCGTCTTAGGGGTCATGATGCCTTAGAGGTTGAAGTGATTTATCTTAGGGGTGAGTGGTCTGTCCTCGCAACGTGTGGCTCTGCAGGTGGGACCCTCTTTGTGCCGAGGGTCGGGTCTTTTTCATGCCGAGGGTCAATCCCTCGGTTTTAATCCTTTCAGAGGGATTGCTACGTAGGCTTTCTTATCGTTTTTTTTTTTTTTCATAAATGGCAAAAGGATGTTGTTTAGGGTAAAAAAAAATTCAAATTATAATATATTTTAACTACAAAATAATTAGGATGGTTAACTTGATTTTCTTGTCATTTTATTTTTTTCTTTTTTGTAAAAAAGAAGAATATAAAAATAAAATTTAATATAATTAGATGATGAGAATACAAAAATATATAATTTTCAACTACAAATATAAAAACTTATATATATATATATATATATATATATATATATATATATATATATATATATATGTAAATTGTTGTTGGATCCTATGTTCTTACATATAGGCACTCCAGTAAGGACTTTAAACTCAAGTCTTAAATCAATTCGATAATCTTAACTTTGCATACAAGTGTAAAATAATACTACATATAGCGTTGAGCGGTGTTTGTGGCTGTGATACCACAAAGTCTACATAGAACTACCCTTGATGACAGTGCGTAGAGTTTTTTTTTTTTTTTTTTTAATACGGGTTGATGTCACTATTCATCTCTGTACTATTTGATTATCTAGCATTAGAGCCTCCACAATGGAGACTTTTATTCAACCTCTATAACCATTTTTTGAATTTTGTTGGGGAATTCTAGCCCACAACAGCCACCCAATTTCAGCCTCCATCCCAATCACCCATTAAATGAATCGCAAGCTTTTGCGATTCATTTAGCGTGAATAGTAACTTAAATATATATTTTTTATTTCAATTGTGTTGAAAAGTATGGATAAAAAAATTAAAAAATATGGTGATAGTTAGGTTTGTTAGTTAAGATGAGAGATATTTGAAGTTTTTAGAGGATTGTATAAAGGGTGATTATTATAGTGAATTATTTTTTAGAGTGTTGAAAAAGTGTAAAAAGAACAGAAAACGAGGTGGGTAGAATGTGATATTGGGTGTTATTGTTGTGGTTGCTCTTAGTCTTTGTGTTTTGAAAAGTGAAATGTTGGGTCCAAAATAGAATTTTTATGCACACTAGCGGTCCCTCAGTTAGGATTTCAGCCAATAACTCATTGTGTACTTCTCACGTTAGTTTTTTTGGGGCAAAAAAGTAACTTCCATCCGTAGGTTGTCTTCCCCTTTCTTGTTGACCTATAAACGCAAAACATATATCTGCAGCAGTTGTATGATCTAGCAATTAGTTGGATGCATACTTCTATTTTCATCGAAAATTGCTCTTGTAGCAGCCAAGCTACAGTGTTGGAGGCATTCCCTGTGACTTTTGGCCAGTAGATGCTCAACCCACTTGATCCTCCATCCCCAACAGAAAATACAATAGAAAAAGGGAAAAGCATTGATCTTGAAATTCTCTTTATTAGACTGACCCTCACTTATTATTGTCCTCTCATTGGCGGTTCTTACCGGTGAAGAGAGTTCATCAATGGCGGATCTTGAAAATCTTGTGAGTTGCTTGCAAACCCTTCCAGTGCTGCGGTTATGGCTTTTTACTGGGTTGCTGGAACTATATTGTTGGGTCATTTTTGTTATTGGCCATGATTGGTAAGCTTTCGTGTGCTAATTCAACTTCGATCGGAAACATCTTCAGCAAAAACGAAGCTAAGAGCATCACTAAAGGAAGCATTCTTGTAAAAAGGCAATTCGAGAGGCCCATATGCTAGTTAAATATGAAAGGGTAGGGACAGAAACTGAATCACAAGGTAAGGTATACCATTCCTTAAGGAAATCAGCGCAATCTCAACCAATGACGATGGCACCAGCTCATTGTCAAATATCGACTCTCCCAAATTCCCTATCGTCTACGTCTACGCTAACTGCTTCTGCGACGCCGGCGGCTGATGGGAGCCGCATGCTCCTCCCCTCGTAGCCAGCATTATTGCTACATCTCAAAAATTAAAGCCCCTGATCCAAAAAAAAATTACTCCAAAACTTAACAAAAATAAAAAAACAGAGCACGGTGCGTTTGTGTGGGTGTGAAAAAAACCAAAATGTAGAGAGAGATAGAAGGGTACCTAGTTGGAAAGCTTTGTTAGTCCCCCGGGGCATAGCCGAGTGGTAAAAGGAGGAGGACATAAGATTCTGGAGGCATGCAGCGTGGGTTCGATACTTGGTGGAAGCAATTTGCTTTCTTCTGAGGTTGGACCTTGTATGTGTTATTAATTGACATGTTCTCAAACCCTGTATCATTCGGGCACATCCCGGCGATTTTCCTGATAGTAGCAATGAGGGACTAGAACTACTACCCCAGGATTCAACCTGGTTAAAAAAAAAGTTTTTAATGGAGACAAATGAAGAGGCTTTGAATATGTATTGATGGAGTGAGGTTACTGTTTGACTGTGTGAGACTCCGAGACTGTGATTCAATGAATGTGGCCATGTGGGGAGAGAGTATAAACCCTAGGAGGGAGAAAAGGGGGAAAAGGAAGAGGGGGAGGGGATGGGGTTGATGGGGTGGTAGTCTGAAGTGAGGGATATGACCGAAGAAAATCTCGGGGAGAGAAGAGAGCCGAATAGCAGGTTGAAGAATCTACTCTTAGACTGGAACACTTCCAATTAGATCCTCAAGTCATTGTGACGAGTAAGTTTCTTGACCAATTGATTGAAAAACCTATCCCAGGATGAGAGCCGTTGCATCTTTAATAAAGATTGGATTGGCCATTGACTCATAACAAGGAAGGGAGAGGCAAAAGAGGAGAGAGAATAATGGGAAGGGAAGTCATGTAGTGGAAGTTACAATTTTACCCTCTTAAAAACACACGTGAACATCACATGATGGCTTAACGGCACAAATTCTAATGACCGTGAGCGGAGGGACCACTAGCAGACAGAGAAAGTATACTTTGGACCCAAAATTTCACTTTTCAAGGACTAATGCTAGAAAGTCACAAAGTACATGGACGAATGATGACATTAACCAAAAAAAACTAAGGCAAGAAGAAAACGCAAAGAAGCACACATTTTGAGAACAATTCGAGTGTTTAGGGTTGAGATAACAATTTGTATATAAAATTCTTTGCATTTTGAATACAACCTTGGTGTTTTGTTAGAATGTAAATCTTTTTTAGGGGAAAAATTGCACTGGAGTTGTTTGGCAAAGGGTGAATGAACAACACTATGTTGTTCAGCTCTGGTTGGTATAAACACATTTTTCTAAGAACAAGAAACCATAAACCTTAATTTTCCTTAAAATACAATTTAGTTATTTCAATGAGAGTGAAGAAATAACTATATCAGTTGTCAGCTTGTCATCGAGAGTGTTTTGTTGTGCACATAAGACATCTTTAGTAAATGTGTGTACAAGTAGAACCACCATTTTGATACATTCAGGTGAATTCATAATTTTGGTACCACGTGAGTTAGGCATTTAAAAAATATTGTGAACATTAATAATCGTGCAAAATAATAAAAAGTAATAATAAAAGTATTTATTGAAAGAAGACATAGACAATAACGAGACTGATTATAATATATTTACATATATATTGAGTGGATCTCCTGTAAAATCGTCTTACAAATTTTAATTTGTAAGACGAGGCCTTACTTTCTCATAACTCAACCCACTAACACATGGTGGGTTGGCTAAGAAGGATCCGTCTTGCAAAAAAAACATTTGTATGGTTGTCTTACTAAAGTTTTTGCCTTAAACAAGAAACAACTAGAAATGTAGGAGCATGATCTTCACTAACAGCTAACATATTGACTAACTACCCGAGTTACTGACTATCTAGCCGCTAACATGAAATTAACCATATCATTTTGTTGTATTTTTTATGTGTAATTTATAATTTATTTGAAAATTAATCAAACTGAATAAATAAATCAAGATCTACCTTTTTAATTGAGGTGAAAGTAATACACATTTTTTAGAAAGTTTTTAATTCGAGTTATTATTAAGGACTACTTTTGTAGCTGTCGTACTAAGTGTGAAATATCAATTTAATCATCGTACTTTCAGCTTTGCAAATGTGACATCCGTACTTATAATTGCAATTAAAATTAAATATAAATAATTAACTTTCATTTAATTTTATAATTGTATCTCTTTAAACATGATCATGTAACTTTGTGGAAACCTTATGCCATATTAGTATATTTAGAGAGCCATCGTTGAACTAGTGAAATTTAACAATTTTATGTTTGATTTTCATGTGATTATAAGTACCATTGGTCAAATTGATATTTTAAAAGTTTGATAGGTCAATATTCCCAAAACAATCTAATATACAATAGAGCTTATATTAACACATGTGCAATTGACTAAAGTTATTTAGAGGTTGAGATTAAATTATCTTAAAAAAATTAATGGTTGTGATTCACCCTCACATTCACATGTGTGAGAGTAGTTATCAACTGTTAACTCCCTATTACAAAGTCATCCCTACAATTAATATCACGTTTTAAACAATCACTACTTATAAAACATCACTCTTATATTAATATAATTTCACAATAGAGCTCAGTTGATTGACTGAGGCTATCTAGCGGTGGGAATTGATTCCAGTCGCAGAATCAAACGGTCATGAGTCAGTTACATATAACTCCTTACAACTAACTCCCATCAACTATGAGTCGAGTTCGAATAGCACCCTTCAATCATCACTTGAAGCAATGCACCCCTTCAACTATTTAGACTGTAAGGGTAAAATAGGCAAAGCCTATTTTATCTTGTTTTCACCTTTCTTGGTCAAAGAAGGATTTTAAATTAGTCTTTTTATTTAGGTGTTAGATTTTGTTTAGAATACTTTTGGTAGATTGGTTTTGATTTTTGATAGGAAAATCTTTCAAAAGATTAGATTGGTTTTGATTTTTTTTATATAGGAAAATCTTTCAAATCTTTCAAAAGATTTGATCTTTCAAATCTTTCAAAAGATTTGATCTTTCAAATCTTTCAAAAGATTTAGGCAACATATTTTTGGTAACTAGATTTATGTAAATAAATTAGTTATTTGATGTATCTTAGTCTTAATAGGAAACATAATCTTTCTTAATATTGTATTAATCCCTTTCCTAGTAGGAGTTGGTTGTTTTGCCAATTGCTTGCATAACTTATAAAAGATCGATGTCTTAGCATATAGAAGAAATCGTTCGAAGTGTGCGCATAAGAGAGTCCAGCGAAAGCATATAGAAGAAATCGTTCAAGTCTAGTCGATCCGGTTTTCTTGTGTGTGAGCTTGAGAGAGAGATCAATACATCATACACAAGACCATGCAGGCGGACTTGAACACACCTGCTTCAAAAACTTCGTGAATACTGACCTTGTATTTCACTTAGTTTGATTTGTTGTTTGGAAGTTTTTGTTTGAGTCTTTCTTCCCACGTTTGTTCTAGTAGTTTATGTGGGTTTTTCGGTTCTCCAAGATTCTATATCTTGTGAGAATTTTTGTGTTAACTGTTAAGGATTAAAAACAGTGTTGGTTTTAATATATTTTGTTGCCTTGAGGCTTGATCTACAAGTTTGATACTTGTAGATTGTTTTTTGTGATTTTCGTCTTCTAAGTCTGTTTGATTTTAAATCGAAAACAAAACTTCGCTATTTTTACGTGATACACTTTTTCTCATTGTCGTTGTCATTGTTGCAACAATCACTGCAACATTGGTACTAACATCGTTCCATATTGAGATTCCGTGGCATTGCGTTCTTTCATTGACATTGTCGTTTCAATTGACGAAATCATATATACTGACACCGTACCATATACACGAACACGAGTATCTAATTTGTTGTACAAACGAGTGCACATCTCGTTAGTATATGAGATTCGGAGCCATATCCTAATTACCTAGGTGTGGCACATTATGTTAGTACATGGGATTTGGAGCCATATCCTAAATAGATAGGCGGGCACATTACATTTGCGCATAAGATTTTGAGTCTTATAACATGCAAATAAATGAAAGATGTATGATACTACGAGCTTTAGCCTGTGATATTTTTATAAGCTTTTGTGTTAGTGTCGTTGAATCAAATCTAATTAATAGCATCAACATTCCAAATAATATATATTAGAAAACAACTAATATTATACGTATGAGAATATTTTGGATTACAAGCTGAAATTTACTATTTTACCGAGATCTTACAGTTGAGAATATTTTTGATGTGTAAGTGTGCGAACATCGGTTATGCACCTCATTTGTAATTGAGATATTATGGTTTTATAGTTATTGTTTTGTCCTGACTGGATTTTTTTTTGTCGGGACTAGATTTATTGTTTTATAAATTTTTATTTTGTAGTGTTTAATTGATTGTTATAGTAATCAACTGAATCTCAATTTCATTTTTGTCTGGTATAGATTTATTTTTTTAAAAAAAATCTTCATAAGTTTTGTAATTTTAAATATATATATTTTTAAATGTGCTAAGTTTCCCTTATTAGTCTGAAATATTTGTGATTTTGATTTCGATTTTGATTTCGATATAGTCTTTTGCTCTTTCACTTTGTCTAAATCAATTTGTGTTATGGTTTTTTGTTGTTGAGATTTTCATTTTTAAATTTATCTTAAGTAACAAGTGTTGAGTTGGTGTATGTGTTTAAGATGATATGTTTTTGTATGTTTAATTATACTATTTTTAGAAGTTATAAAATTTTATAGCTAATAAATATGATATTTCTATAGTTTTTGGGATGTATTTTTTTATGTAGTGTATATTGATTCGATCCCTACAAAATCTCGAACATATATTAATTTATTCGCATTATGTTCACTTTATATACTAATCATGTACATACTCACACCATCTATAATATAATAGGACTCACTCTCGCACGCTTGCAATTGACTTTAGATAAAGAGCGGCTGAGATTCATCGTTTTACCAAGATCCAATGGTCGAGATTTCATTGGATTTACAAGCGTGTGAAAGACGCGATTCTTGAATCTTGACGCGATTCGGCCTGTCCACTTCTCCGATTCTTTGTAGTCGATTCATCATTTTTTCTCGATTCATACCCCACCGGTTCGTTTCGCCCCAAATTGACCAACGGAGAGCGGAAAAATTATGACGATCGGCGAAGCGTTGAAGAACGGGAAGTAACTAACGAGCATCAGACGCCGCCGAGCGAGTTAATCGAACCTCCGACGAAATCGAAGAGGCGGAGAAATCCTCGCTCCATCACGGGAGTTCACGCCATGTTCTTCTCTCTCTTCCGTCCCTTCGCTGAGTCCGGCAGAGCCGCTTCCTCACTCCGGCACGACAGTTCATCCCTGCTTTTCTCTCTCTTCCGTCCCTTCGTTGATTCCGGAAAAACCGCTTCCTCACTCCAGCACGGCAGTTCACTAACGTTACTGACTTCGGTCTTCGTCAATCGAGCCTAGGGTCTGCATTCGACAGGTACGATCCCCCTTTCTCTCAGTACATCAAATCCCAGTCCTTTTTCGTATGAGGTGCATCAGTGCATGTGTGTTCGTAATTTGCTCTCGCCCATGCCCTTTAATTTTGTATTGGCTATTGCGATATAGATTTTTGATTTTTATATGGGGTTAGGCTATAATTTAATATTGGGTAAATTCATATTTTGGGTGTTGTCTTGAGCAATCTTTCCTCTATATTTTTCTCTTGATTACATATTTTGGATTATTTAATTGCATGTAGCATTGTTTATTGGATTATTCTATTTTGATTGGCTTTGTCAATTACACCCAATTCGGTTTTCGGTTTGCTTCCATTTTCCTTCTTGGTTTAAAAGTTTGTATTGTGTTTCTGTCGAATCATTGATTTGGGTTCAAACCTCTTTTTGTAACCTTCCAAATTTTGGTGTTGTATTGTGTTTTGAAATCAATTCCTCGGTTGCATTCATCCCCTCTTTTCGATTATTGAGGAATTTTTAATGCAACCTCTTTCCCTTTGATCATTTCTACAAGTGAATGCATTATTCTTAATCATCACTTTCGATTCCTCGGTTTTTGAATTTGCAGAGTTGATGCTAATGGGGTTTCATCTCTGGAACCTGATCATGTAGGTCTATATATTTATATCTATATCATCATTATCATGTCAAGATATTTCATCATTATTATGTCAAGCTTGCTAATCCATTTTTCACATAAAACTGTCTATAATAGGATGTTCCAAAATGTCTATAATAGGATGTTTCATCATTATTATGTCAAGCTTGCTAATCCATTTTTGTAACCTTCCAAATTTTGGCTTTGCTGATCATGTACTTGACAAACAGTTGTTTGTAAACCTTATGTTGTTGATTTTGTATTATTTGCTTCGGCATTTGGGCATCACAATCTATGCATAGGGTTTTCACTTTTCATAGATACACATTGCCGTCGTTGAGCAAAGGTTTTCCGCCGCCCTCGCTGCCCGAATCTGTAAGTTTGTTTCTCTTTGTCTGTCCATCTCTCTAAATTCTGTGTGCATTAAAATTCCCATTTTTCATTTTTGTCTGTGTCATTCTATTTCATTATTGGTGTCAATATCCCTAATTCTCCATGTTTTCTTCTCTAGCCTTCCCAGCCGCCGTCGAGCAAAAGTTTCACGAATCTATAACTTTCCGCCACCTTCTCTCCCCGAATCTGTAAGTTTGTTTCTCTTTATCTGTCCATCTCTCTAAATTCTATGTATTAAAATTCCCAATTTTCATTATTGGTGCCAATTGCCCTAATTATATCTTCATTTTTAAGATACCCCTCCTGTTATTCTGAGCCAGTACACGATAAACGATATTAGCACTTTGTTGTGAATATTAAAAACAGAAGTCTTATTCTTGATAGTGCAAGTTACTTAATCTTTACTCCTGTTTCTTTCTTTGTGTTTGAATTTTCTGTACAACAAACTATTTTTGAGTTAAATTTTGTTTAATGTTGTTTCATTCTTTGTTATGCTCTATTCTGAATTGTTTTCATCTTCTTCTCTAATTGCATCCTCCCTCTCCGGTCCCTTTCCATGATTTCATTAGTGATGCATTATCCTCCTCCCTTGGCATCTCTACCTTGATTTAGTTTTCGAATTTCAATTTCATCCTATTGAGCCTGCTGACACTCTTTCTTTCTCTATCGATTTCTTTCTATATCTCCTTTCTTCTCTCGCCCCAAGAACCCCTCAAGCCAACGCTGCCTCCTCTCCATCGCCAGTAATTTTCACCAAGCCCTAATCAACCTAAATTTGTATGTAATCTTCAATTTGAGATCCTGTTGCACTGATTTCTTTATAGTTGAGATGTTGTTGCACTGTTTTTTGTGTGGTTTTAGGTGTGTACAAGTAATTTTTGTGTGGTTTTGGGTGTGTACAAGTAATTTTTATGTGGTTTTGGGTGTGTACAAGTAATTTAAGGTGGATTAAATGTTTACGTTTCCCGAGGTCTGCAAAAGAATTAAAATTTGTTGAGTTTTCTATAATCACAAGGGCCTGAGAAAGTGATTCTAAAAACTAAGCAGAAAATTGTTGATTCAATAATTGATGTAATTATGTTAGGAAATATGATGCTCATACAATACCCCAAACAACTGAGAAATATAGGCATGAACTGAGTTTAAGTTGTATTATTCTGTCTCATGTGTTGCTCCCTGTTATTGCAGTAAAGAAAAAGAGGATATTTCTACAAAAAAGTGTATGTTGGAGGCATTCCATACTACTCAACTGAGGATGATATTCAGAGTTACTTTGAAGGTTGTGGGACCATTACTGAAAGATTGTCAGAACTTTCTAGAGACTCGGAAGTTTAAGGGGATTGCCATGATCAGTTTCAAGGTAGGTATAAATTACATATACCATTTCGGAGGTGTTGCTGCACTGATTTCTTAATAGTTTATATGCAAAGATTCTTTTATTTTCTTGGTGGAGTTGGTGACTTTAATTTGATTATTAATTAGATTGAAAATTTTGGTTTACGTTTTCTCTTTCTCTCTCTTATGTTGTGATGCTTATTTCTTTCTTCTCCCTTTTCTATTTCAAAAACTTTTTTTTTCTTTTATGAATTCATCCAAGTCATGTGCAGTCCCGTTTCTCCTTGATTAGCCGGGTAGTCCTGTTTTTCCATGATTAGCCTGGTAGTTGTATGGAAATTGTTTTGTGCCTTGGATGAACTGCTTCTATTTGCTTTTCTTATGTCCAATCTCCTGTTGTAATTAAATTGTCCAATAAACAAATATGCGTTTGCTCACATGTATATTAGTTGATTAATCTTTTTTTAGTTAATCTCTTATCTCTGCATTAATATCCACCTCCTACTCGATTTGTCTCAATTTTTTTAGACTTTGTTCTTGATCATGGAGGTCAAAGATTCGGTTTCGGGCAATCTGTCTCAATTCTTTTTTGTTCTTCATTATGTGATCATGGGGTTCAAAGATTCGATTTCTGGTAATTTATTCAAAGATTGGATTTCTTCGCTTTTCAATTTTACTGTCCTATAATGAATTTTTAGGGAGCTTCCTATTAACGAAGATTATGCTATTATAGTCCCTTTTCCTTTTCTTCTGGACCACTATTCTATAGTTGTTTTCATATTGATATCAAAACGAAAGAAAAGAAATTTAAATTCCCACATAACCTTGCGAGAGGCAAAACTTTAAAGCTGATTCCTTCCTGATTCCTCTTATCCATTGTCAAGGGATACTCCTTCCTGATTCCTCTTATCCATTGTTTTGCGTGCATGACCATTTGATTAATTAGAGGGTGTTAGCAAGAAAATGGGTGTCTGCATGTTGCAAATGCACTTTCATTTCTGAGAGAAATATTATACTGGATATTGCTAAGTTGCTTTGGTTCTTTTTAAAGCTGATATTTATTTTCTTTCTGAGTGTTGTGATTACATGTTATACATGCAACACAATAAAAAAGGGAAGTTTTGCCCGGTGGGGGGGGGGGGCGGGGGTAACTGTTCAATTTTTTTTTTATGTGGGCTATAACGAATTACAAAAGATAGGACATACCCCACTCCAAGTAGTGTCAAGTTTCTTATAACTACAACATCTGTTTTTCAACAAAATTTATATATTGTATGATAATATGTGAGAAGTAATACATGAAAAGTGGTAGGTTGCTGTATTTTATTCTTTTTGTTAGTGTTTAATGTCATCTTACTTTATGATCTTCCAGTACTATAGCGGGTTCCTATGAGTATGGGTATGAAGATCACATAGAAGAAGAGTATGCGTACATGATCAAGATCACAGAGAAGAGAAAAAAAATTGATGGCAGAGGAGGTTAAATCATGCACTGTTCAAATATGACAAAGATGAAAAAGAGGGAAGTGAGAGTTATAAAGTGAGAAAGGGTTCTTTATCATCTGTTTAGTTAATTCAACTACAACATCTCCTCTTCTAAGTCTCATAGTTTCTTCTAAAACTTTTGGTCCGACCTTTGTGCTTACATTATCAAAAAAGAGAGAAAATGAAATATGTTTTTTCTTTAATTTTTGAGTTTTGTCCTCTTTTTGTTGTGTAGTATACATTGATCTAACCCCAAAAAAATCTCATGCATATAGTGATTCATTCGCATATTGTTCGCTCAATATATTAATCAAATCCTATACCGACACTGTGTCATAGGCACGGGCATAAAATCTGGTCCAACCTACATTTTGCGTCATTTCTATACACGATATTGCCATTTTTTTTCCAGTTTACCCCTAGCAAGTTTTCCAATTTTGTTAAGATTTATTATTTTACTTTAATCTTACGGCCATAATTTTACTTTAATCTTACGGCCATAATTTCTTCCTCATGTCGCATGTGTTAACGACAGTTTGTGGTAATCACGTTAATCCAATTGTAAACCTTCGTTTTACCGTTATTGTTTTACAGTTAATTCATTTACACATTATATGCTTCATTTATCAAGTTTCTTGTCTGTTAACGTGCATAACTTAATCAATTTAATTTTAGTCCATTAGTAAGTTTTGAATTTTTTGAATTTTTAATTGTTATCGTAATTAGCTTAATCAATTTAATTTTTTTTCGACCTGCAATTTAGTATAAAAATAATTTTAACAAAAAATTCGTAAGTTTTGTAATTTGAAATATTTATTTTTTTACTTTTTAACTATTATCGCAATTAACTTAATCAATTTATTTTTTGAAATTGAATCTCAATTTAATTTATGTCTAAGTTTTAAATATTTATATTTTAATTTTTTTCTTTTTAATTGTTATCGTAATTAACTTAATCAATTTAATTTTTTTCCGGCCCGCAATTTGGTATACAAATAATTTTAAAAAAATCGTAAGTTTTGTAATTTGAAATATTTGTTTTTTTTCTTTTTAACTGTTATCATAATTAATTTAGACAAATTATAAGTAAATATATTTATATTTTAATTTTTTTCTTTTTAATTGTTATTGTAATTAACTTAATCAATTTTTTTTTCGGCCCGCAATTTCGTATACAAATAATTTTATTAAAAAAATCGTAAGTTTTGTAATTTGAAATATTTGTTTTTTTTTCTTTTTAATTGTTATCATAATTAACTTAGACAATTATAAGTAAATATATTTATATTTTATTTTTTTTCTTTTTGATTGTTATTGTAATTAACTAAATCAATTTAATTGTTTTCTGGCCCGCAATTTCGTATACAAATAATTTTTTAAAAAAAATCGTAAGTTTTGTAATTTGAAATATTTGTTTTTTTTCTTTTTAACTGTTATCATAATTAACTTAGACAAATTATAAGTAAATATTAATTTATTTTCACATTATCTGCTTCATTTATTGATAAATTCTCAAACTGGTGTCGTGCAATTGGCACGAGCAAGAATACTAGTCTATAATACAATAAAGTTCATAGTCGCACATGTGTAATTGACTAAAGCTATTTAGGGGCTGAGATTAATTCCTTTACTGAGATCCTACGGTCATTATTGCTCCATGAGTTCACATGTGTGAACGGCGGTTGAACAACTATCCCCTCTCTCTCTCCAACTCCCCCTACTATTCATGGTTGGTGGCCGCTAATCCTTCATCCACCAAGCACACGTCCCTTTTCTTTTCGATATTTTAATTAATTAATCAATTTTATGCTAAAAAATTCGTAAGTTTTGTAATTTGAAATATTTGTTTTTTTAACTGTTATCGTAATTAACTTAATCAATTTATTTTTTGAAACTGAATCCCAATTTAATTTATGTCTAAGTTTTGAATATTTCTATTTTAATTTTTTCTTTTTAATTGTTATCGTAATTAACTTAATCAATTTAATTTTTTTCTGGCCCGCAATTTCGTATACAAATAAAATTAAAAAAAATCGTAAGTTTTGTAATTTAAAATATTTGTTTTTTTAACTGTTATCATAATTAACTTAGACAAATTATAAGTAAATATTAATTCATTTCCACATTATATGTTTTATTTATTAATAAATTCATAAACTGGCACCGTATCATCAACACAATCAAGAGACTAGTATTATAAAAATGAGTACGAAATCTGGTTATTTATCGAGCGACGGGTTGACTCGGTCTATTGTCGTATGCATTATCATTTCAATTAGTAATATATAGGCTTCGGGGATACTTTAATGTGAAATGGCCTGTAACAAAAAGAGAATATTCTTTCCCAAAACGTGTTTAAGTTTAAGCCATGTGGGGTAACTAAAAAGGTCTTAGAGCATCCACAGTGGTTCCCTTTATTAACACCCTAAAACTCTTTAGGTTTTTACATTTAAGCCATGGATCCAAAGCTAATTCTCCCCAACTTATCGTGAGTTTTAGCCTCCATTGATCTTTTTCTTCTCTCTCCCCCACATATCTCCTTCTCCATTGGTCTTCTTCCTAGTATTTGTTCTCTTTCAAAAATTTTGTTCCAAAATTTAAAGAAGACGACAAAAATTGAAATTTTTTTGGCTTGATCAGAGCATCCAATTTTTGGCTAAAATTTTGATGTATTAGAGTGGAGAGCCTATGAATTAAATAAACAACTCAACTCACATCATCACTTTGATGATGGTATGCTTTCCCATTTTTTCCATTTTCTTTTTCAATTAATTTAGTGTATTTTTTGCAATATCATTTTCCTTTTTTATTATTTATAACTTAAAATTATGGGTGTATTGATAATATTAAAAAGTGTGACAAAACTTTATTTAAATAAAAATAATTGATATAATCAAAACATATAATATAATTTTCATAAAATATAAAATTTAAATGTATAAATATTTTATATCAATTGCGGTAAGAAAAAAATAAAAAATAGAAATATATTGATAGTTAGGTTTGTTAGTTAAGATGTCACATATAGAGGCATTGGAGTTGAAACTTTTTAAACAAAAGTTTAGGGGATATATAAATAGTGTTTTAGGGTGCAACCATTGTGGATCAAACCCTAAATTATGGAACCCAATCATAATCAGCATCAATTCGGGAAAAACAAAAAGCAAAAAGAAAAAAAGGAGGAAAAACTTTACTGTAATACCCCACTTATACGGTACAACTTTTCGCATGAGATCAACCACGTGGCGCTTCCAACATTCTAACCGGGCGTTTTTGTGGGACCTGCAGTAAGCTTAAATTCTGTTAATCAAAGCCTATAATATATACGGAAAATGATTTGCTCCGAATCAGAAAGCCTACGAATTCCCGAGGATTTGTCTTTCATCGACAACTCCAACGTAAGAATTATGGTTTTTCATTTCGATTTGAGGATATATTGAATCAAATCAAATCAAATGCCAACGTAATTTTCGAAAAAAAGCGGCCTAACTTCACTTGCTTTTAGTTAGTTTGCTCGTATGAGTTTGATCTTTTAGGTGATGTGATTTAAAGTTCGTAAGCTGTTGTTCTGAGGTTCAATTTCCTAGGGTTTTCAAGCTGTGGCTTCCTACGAGGTTAGTGAAATGAAATCTCATTTTCATCGAATTCTGTAATTATTTCAATTTTCTACAGTGTATATTTACTGCAATTTAGACTTTGCGTTGGACCCAACCAGCGAAATAGGATTCTTGTAGCCAGTCCAAGTAAATGGGACAAAAGGCTGGGTTGAGTTGAATTCATTTATTTCTTGTAATTTATGTTTCTTTTTGGTATAATATTCTGGTAGCAGAGATGAATATGCATGTGTAGCACTTATGTTAGCAGTGATTGATTTGGTTTTAATGGAAGTAATTGAATTTGTGAGTTCAGGGTCGATCCAACTGTGAAAAGGCATTTCTTATTTGAGGATGTGAGTATGTGAAAGTTGACCATGTGGATCAGCTATTCATTTGAGAGGTTGCAGCTACTGTTTTTGTGATTCCAAACCAGGCAATCCTATATACTATGGGAACAGCTATCCGCAGGTTCAGAATTTGATTTTGTTTATCTTTGATGGTTTTGGGGATTAATTGTTTAAGAAATAAGAACCTTTAATCAATTCAATCCTTTTATGTCAGAGGCCATTACTATTAATGATTTTTTTTATTCAAAACTTGTAAATTAATTGATCATAAAGAAGTGACTCATTTTTCTTTCTGGTAAACAAAATGGTATTGTGTGTTAACTAATAGCATTGCTTTCAATGCAGTGGAACCATAAGAAGACCAAATGAGACAATGAGGCTAATAGTAACAACTTTTACTGGTGTTGTGCTTGGCTTCTTTTTAGGAGTATCCTTTCCAACTATCTCCTTGACCAAGGCACGTTCCTCTATTGTCCAACTGTGGAAGGTGGTTATGTTACGCATTGAAAAAGGAAGTGACTTAGTTTTCTGTGTGTTTGAAGCAGATGAACCTACCTTCTACTGCTTTTCCATCCATTGATCTCACTTACATTGAGGACAAGTACTCAGGCCTCTCAACCCAAGCACTCTTGAATGTCTGGTCCACTCTAAAGGGCAGCAAGGGCATAATGGGGCACAAATCTAATGATACAAAGGTATTTTTTTTGGTTATTGAGCATTTCACCTTTGATCAAGGGCTTCTTTGTTGTGTACTCATTTTATGTCTCTGAATCAAATATCTTTCATCCTCTTCTTCCTTTTCCTAAAGAATGAGTAATTTTGCTTGTGCCATGAATGCAATTGAGTTTTCTGTTTCTTGCTTTTCTAGCATGGACAAGCTGATTAGAGCATAGGAATAAATGAACAGTGACGCAGAAAACCAAATCAATTTCCCCTGCCCCAAGCTGCTTAAAATGAAGGAACAGAATTGACTGAAGTACTCGACCTATTCTAGAACTCTGTTTGAGCACATTTGGGGTTTCTACTATGATTTTACCACATTTGGCTTACCTGCAATTATGGCAAAGTGCTTGATATTTGATGCGGGAGCGTGGGGTCGAGACAACATTAATTTAGGAAATCCGAGGAGATGCATGAGTACGATAAAAGGGGAACGGGGCAGCCGTGGGAAAGGGGAAGGACAAGCATGGATAGTAAAGGAAAGAGGCAAGCAGCTGTGGACTTGGTGCAAGTGATTCAACCGTGGGTTTGGTTCAACGGGCACGGCTTGAAGGGTAGTGATGCGTGGGCTTGCAAACAAGGGGGTCAAGGCATGGCTTGGAAGGGTGGCCGCCCACCATGACTTCTACTTACACAAGGAATGCTAAAGTAGTTTTAAAATCTGCCTTTAGTTTTTGTTTCCTAAAATATTTAGTTTCCTTTTCTTGTTTAGATGGTTAGGAAGTTTGTTTTAATTAGGATATAGTTTCTTTTCCCCCAAGTTTTAGAGTTTCTTTTCAATTAAATTTAGGACTAGGTTGTAAGCCTTTTTAAAGGCATTTTCTTTGAATATGACGGCAGATTGTGTTTTGGTTTGAAGAAAAACTCTTCCAAGAACAAGTCATGTTCTTGTTTTAAAAATCGGTTCAATCCTTTCTAGGTGAGTGAAGCCAAGATTGATTGTCCGTCGGATTTCTTTACGTCGAGCGAGTGAAGTTCGACCGGTGAGTCCGCCTATCCGTTCTTTAATTGTGCTGTTATTGTGCGTGTAACGAGGGGCTGTTGCGGGGCTGTTTTGGAGACGTGTTTGGGCAGCCTAGTCGTGTAGTTTAGGCAGTTTATAGGCTGTTCAAAATTGGTGTTGCAAGGCTAGATTAAGGGCTGTTTTAACAAGGGTTATTGAGTAGATTTTGTGGCTGAAGTTGGAGGATTATTTGGGCGGCTTGGGCAGTCCAAAAACTAGGACTAATTGGTTAGTTTACAACAGTTTTTGGTAGGTTTGAGTCGGGTTTGAGGTTGTGCAAGAGGGCTGAAGCAGATTTTTGGTGTTCTAGTTTTTGACACCGCACAAGTGGTATCAGAGCACGGTTTTCGTGAATTCTTATTCACGAAACGGTCATGGCAATTACGGAGCAGCGAGAAAGAATGTTCAGAACACGGGGGCTGATTCAAGACTGCGTCTGTGTGATAGCGGTGGACGGGGGAAGCTGCATCAATGGCGTGTCTACTATCCTGATTGAAAAACTGAAGGTACCAACCATGGTACACCCCTTTCCTTACGATCTGTATGGCCTCCAAGAGGACGCAAGTTTAAGGGTAACACGGCAGGCCCTCATATCATTTGCGATAGGGAAGTTACAAGGAGGAAGTCATGTGCGATGTATTACCGATGGATTTCTGTCACGTCCTGCTAGGACGTCCTTGGCAGTTTGATAGGTGTGGGATGCATCATGGTCGAGAGAATACGTATGTGGTGAAACAAGGAGGGAAGAAGTTCAGACTAAAACCGTCTCCCACTCTAAGGGACGAAGAAACTCCACCGATAACACAATACATGCAAGTCTCGAAAAAACTAGAGGCACAAAAATCAGATTTGGCTTCTAATGAGCGTGAGGTGGAACAAGAGAAGTTACAGCCGAAAAGAATTGAAGAATGAAAATCTGAAACGGGGCATAGTGCACTTGGGAATGATGAAGAGAGGAAGCCAGCGGTTCATGAGAAAGGATTCGGAGCTGATTGCAAGGAAACAAAGCTCGAGACTGTTTCGTATGAAGAAAGCGAGCACGAAGCTGCTCCTAAAGAAGGTCTCGGCTGGGAAAAACAAATGGGCAGCAGGTTGGGGGCTGCTAAGGGGGTTGAAACGAAAGGTATTGAAAAGAGAAAATCTGAAGAGGGACGAATTAATCATGAATACGGAGAAAGAAAAATTAAAACTGGTTCGTGAGAAATTAAAACCAGTACACGCGTACACAGAGCCTGTTGATTTTGAAGTTTCCAATCCTTTAATATCAAGGATTTCAAATTCAGAATTAAGGGTATGTAGTATTATTCTTTTAGTCTTTGTTCAAGAGCTGATTTTCGTAGTGATTTACGTAGCATGGTGGGTAAAACGTGGTGTCTCATCATTATGGGATTCTCACGAGTTTAAACCTCCGTGGAAAGCTGAATGGAAGGTAAGTAAGTTGGACTTAGGGGCTGCTATAAGGAGAAAGTTTATGAAATCGAGTGAAACGGTTTGGGGCTGTTTGGGCGCAAGAGGAAAAACTTTTACAAACTGTTGGAGAAAAAGATGGCAGCAGGATTGGAGCAGCAATAACACGAAATGGAAGCTACAAACGAGGCTCCAAGGACAAGTTCAAAGTGGTTGGCGCAAACACGGCAAGTGCAGCTTCATCGAGTCAACATGTTCTTGAGGAAGGCTTTGAATATGGAACAGTTTGGGAGTTGAACAACAGGTTAGGGGCTGACACAACACGAGGTGAACTCCTAAAAAAAGACATGGGCTTCCAGATAAACGACACAGGAAACAAGAGCAATGGGGCTGTTTTAATGAACCTAAAAGAGGGGACTAATCCAGTAGGGGATTTCAAACGTGGGGAGAAATTAGAAGGTGGCAGCAATCTCAATGTTTCAAGCACGCAAGGTAGACGACAAGATCAAGATATCGAAGACAAAGCGGGGAAATTTGAGGCAAAAACAATTTCAGGAATTTTTCCAGTTCAGAAGTTTTCGTATGCAAGGTTAGGAGTTGATTACAATCAACACATGTTATTAAATAAGGAAGAATGGGTAAGTTTCTTGGATACTTTCTTTCAGGCATTTAAAATGTATGAACAGTCCAAGGAAGGTCGTCAAGACCTGAAAAAACATATGGGCAGCCTGTTTGAAGGCGTGAAAAGAAAAGCGAGAATGTTATGTCCTTTGGTGTATCATTCTTCACTTGTATAATTTTAAAATTTTAATTCCATAAATAGTTCAACTTGAGCATGGGTTCTTTCAAATTTTCATTATTCAATTACCTTAAAACAATCTTGATACATTTTAAATTGCAAAGGATATTATTTTATCTAGATGTACAAGATATTTTTTTTTTATTTAGTTTAGTTGTTTAGGAAATCTAATAGTTTGGTTATAAATAATCAGATCTATTATCCATAATAGAACACTAATAGTAAAAATAAAATAAAATTGAGCTAGAGAAAGGTTTACTTATCCTTATCAACCAAGAGGTTTTTGGGCAGCTCGCAAGGAAGTTGGGATACCAAGGGATGTTCAAGTATTCACAAGCTAGGAAGAACCAAGGATTGAAGGCAATCCTTTTTCAAGAAGGGGAGAATGATGCGGGAGCGTGGGGTCGAGACAACATTAATTTAGGAAATCCCGAGGATATGCATGAGTGAAAGGGGAAGGACAAGCATGGATAGTAAAGGAAAGAGGCAAGCAGCTGTGGGCTTGGTGCACGTGATTCAACCATGGGTTTGGTTCAATGGGCACGGCTTGAAGGGTAGTGATGCGTGGGCTTGCAAACAAGGGGGTCAAGGCATGGCTTGGAAGGGTGGCCGCCCACCATGACTTCTACTTACACAAGGAATGCTAAAGTAGTTTTAAAATCTGCCTTTAGTTTTTGTTTCCTAAAATATTTAGTTTCCTTTTCTTGTTTAGATGGTTAGGAAGTTTGTTTTAATTAGGATATAGTTTCTTTTCCCCCAAGTTTTAGAGTTTCTTTTCAATTAAATTTAGGACTAGGTTGTAAGCCTTTTTAAAGGCATTTTCTTTGAATATGACGGCAGATTGTGTTTCCTTTAGTTTTTAAAATCTGCCTTTAGTTTTTGTTTCCTAAAATATTTAGTTTCCTTTTCTTGTTTAGATGGTTGGGAAGTTTGTTTTAATTAGGATATAGTTTCTTTTCCCCCAAGTTTTAGAGTTTCTTTTCAATTAAATTTAGGACTAGGTTGTAAGCCTTTTTAAAGGCATTTTCTTTGAATATGACGGCAGATTGTGTTTTGGTTTGAAGAAAAACTCTTCCAAGAACAAGTCATGTTCTTGTTTTAAAAATCGGTTCAACCTTTCTAGGTGAGTGAAGCCGAGATTGATTGTCCGTCGGATTTCTTTAAGTCGAGCGAGTGAAGTTCGACCGGTGAGTCTGCCTATCCGTTCTTTAATTGTGCTGTTATTGTGCGTGTAACGAGGGGCTGTTGCGGGGCTGTTTTGGAGCCGTGTTTGGGCAGCCTAGTTGTGTAGTTTAGGCAGTTTATAGGCTGTTCAAAATTGGTGTTGCAAGGCTAGATTAAGGGCTGTTTTAACAAGGGTTATTGAGTAGATTTCGTGGCTGAAGTTGGAGGATTATTTGGGCGGCTTGGGCAGTCCAAAAACTAGGACTAATTGGTTAGTTTACAAACAGTTTTTGGTAGGTTTGAGTCGGGTTTGAGGTTGTGCAAGAGGGCTGAAGCAGATTTTTGGTGTTCTAGTTTTTGACACCGTATCAATATTATATCGATAGACGATTAAGAGGAGACAGTCTTCTCTTTTCTTTCTTTTAAATGTCACAATGCTCATATAAATATAAGGAAGATGACAATTTTTTTCTCCCTTTATTTTTTTAATCTATCCGTTCTAGTAAATTAAACCTCTTATTTTGCAGTAAACGCCCTCCAGTAGTTTGAACGATTGATTCTTTTAAACTACATTTCTTCTTTGGTAGATTGAAGATTCAAAGATCTTTATTCTTTATTTTTCAAAAGGATGATGAAGAATGAGAACTTCTATCATTGCTATTTTTTGAAAGGAAACTAGTAGAGCTTTGAGAATATAAAAAAGAATTTCTACTCCAGCCAGTAATGGTACTTTAGGCCAGAGGCTTCCTTGTATGTGTAGCATTCTAAGCGATCTTTTCATGTGTGCATCCTGATCCTGACGCATCTTCAAAAAATCCACCTACTAGATAGAGTTCAGATTGTTCAAAATGTGTGGCATCAACTGAAGGTGTTGTTGGCATCACAGGTTTTGAATATGGTTAAAAGAATATGTAAACGATGATGTCCTGAATTTATGCTATCGCAGTTATCTGTTTGATACGTGTAGACCTGAGCTAAATTTCCCATACTTAATCACATCGACATAAAATTCAGTTAATATGGTTCCATTCACACTCACCTCTAACCTCTCTCTGTCTGGTGACTGAATCCAGAGCTAGAAGTTAATTTACCAAAGCATTGTTGCATATTGGAATTTTCTTGCTCTAATGAATTATCTTGCTTTTATTCAGAGATTTTAGAACCTAAAAGATTGTCAGTTTAAGTATTAATTTCCAAGTAGTTTTAATGCAGATCTGGGTTCCAACTAATCCTCGAGGTGCTGAAAGGCTTCCTCCAGGCGTCATTGCATCTGAGTCAGATTTTTATCTCCGCAGATTGTGGGGTATGCCCCATGAGGTGCGTTACGTGTGTATCTTTTGTCATAACCCTGATGGATGATGCATTTGGACTAGTCTGTTACATTTACCAGTTATATAATCAGTTACATCACGAATGTTATGACCTGGTTTATTTATCTTATTATGAATAAACACATAAAGTCATGAATATGATGGTTTCACTTGGAAAGAGGCCATATTATAAGAAAGGAAATGTTTGGTCATGAAGAGAAATCAAGCTTCATTTGTGGTTTATGATGACACGGACTTCTTTACGGTAAAACAAGAAACTAAATGAAGCTCAAATATAATCAAAACCATGCTTAAAAAAGTATTATGTTTGAAAGTTTGCATGATTTTTTTTCTGAAAGTAGCTTGAGTATATGTTCTTGTCACATATGTGTTTATAAAAGGCCCACATAAATGCTAGTCTTACCAATCAAAGTTAAGTGATATCACAAGGAATCTTTGGAAGAACCACACTCACATTAATTGCCCAGATTCTTTTTGGTGCTACAAATTTATCATTTAGGCCCATGTTTGCATCATCCCTTGTCACAGTATCTCTGTATCCCAACTTCAAGATCTTCAGGATTTCAATTAAGTGTTGCTCTTTATGGCAGGTAAATACTTCTTCTTTAGGAGATGCTAGGTCCATGGATTTATGATAATTAAATATATGAGTATTCACTTATACCAATTAATTAGTAACTATCTGATAGGCTTAAATGCGCAGGACTTGACCAACAAACCAAGGTACCTAGTAACTTTTACAGTTGGTTACGATCAGAAGGAAAATATTGATAAAGCTGTGAAAAAGGTTGGGATCTAATCCACTGTGTTTGTGTGTGTTTATGTTTATAAACAGTGCTAAATGAAAAACTTTCTACAGTTCTCAGAGAACTTTTCCATTCTGCTGTTTCATTACGATGGTCGGACAAGTGAATGGAACGAATTTGAGTGGTCAAAGAGGGCTATACATGTCAGTGTGCTGAAGCAAACAAAATGGTAATTTTACACCTCTTCTTTTTTACGTGCAATCCCAATAAGCTGCCAGGTCTATTAATTTAGCTGTTATTTCTAAAGATAAATTTAAAAAAATCTTGAGTTAATCTTATTGTTTATGCAAATTTTCTAAAATTGGTTCTAGGTGGTATGCCAAACGTTTCCTGCATCCTGACATTGTTGCACCGTATGATTACATATTCATCTGGGATGAGGACCTTGGGTTGGAGGACTTCGACGCAGAAAAGTAAAATTTCTTATCTCCTGCTGATAACTGAGAAGCTACTTGGAGAAAAAATGGGGCTCTATGGTTCTTAACGTTTATGCATGTAGGTACATTAAGCTGGTAAAAAAGCATGGATTACAAATTTCACAGCCTGGTTTGGCACCAAACAGTGGGCTAACATGGCAAATGACAAAGAAGCGTGATGATGTTGAAGTTCACAAGTATTATTGAGTTTCCTATCTCCACCATGTTTAGTCTCAGGCTATGATTTATCTGTTTAACGTATTGATGTTGGTGCTGTTTCATTATTTTACCACCCAGAGACGCAGAGGAAAGATATGGCTGGTGTGCAGACCCACATTTGCCGCCATGTGCTGCGTATGTATGCATTTATTTTAATTGTGGGTGATGGTTGTCCTTATTTCTTATCACTGAATTATTTATGTTTCAAAATAATTTATCACACAGATTTGTTGAGATAATGGCACCCGTGTTCTCTCGTGATGCATGGCGTTGTGTCTGGTACATGATTCAGGTGTGCAATATCTGTCAGTTATCTCATTATATGCTGTCTCTCCAACTTCCCCCCCCTCCCCCCGCAGCAGCACGATAGGCCATTTTCATGAGGGACATTTTATGCTTGTAAATCTGTGCTACCTTTGTTAATTTGGAGAAACTTTATTTTATATCTGCAGAATGACTTAGTCCATGGATGGGGCCTTGATTTTGCCCTTAGAAAATGCATAGAGGTGAGTTTTAATGGTGTACTGTAATAATTTTGTGTTTCCTGCGTAAAATTATTATTGAGGTTCATGCATCCTTGCAAACCTTCTTATTGGAACAGCCTGCTCATGAGAAAATAGGAGTTGTAGATGCTCAGTGGATTGTTCATCAAACAGTTCCTTCACTTGGGAACCAGGTAACCCTAGTTCTCGGTGGCAAGTTTTAGATCTCTTTTACGTGAAATAATTGTTCTCACTATTTGCTATTTTCACCAGGGTGTAGCAGAGAATGGAAAAGCACCATGGGAAGGGGTATGAACAAATTTTCAGTTATCTATTACAGCATTTGTCATTGATCAGTCACAGCCCACATTCTCTTTCCATGCATTTGCATGCCCCATTACCATTGTCCCCGTTTTCATGCCAGCAAAAGCTAACATCTCCAATTTTCGCTGTTATGATTCCCGGTGCCACTAGGATGAATCCCAGTGCAAAAAGTTTCTGAAAAATGATACTTAAAATGTGCCCTCAGGACTTAAAGCACATATCACACAGATCATAGTTATTTTAAGGCCTCGAGAATACAATTTTGTAAAATTCAGGCCCCAAGGGGACTATAGTCGCTTGTAAAGAGGTATTAATACTTCGTTCATTGTGTCAGGTGAGGGAGAGGTGTCGAAGAGAATGGACAATGTTTCAAGAACGCATGGTAGCTGCTGAGAAAGTCTATTTCAAAGCAATGGGAATCGATCCACCCAATTCCACTACTAACGAGGCTTTGGTGAGCTGATTTTCAGTACAACAAAAAAAGTCATAGAACTACAAGTCACCTTTCTAGGTTTTTGCTTTTGATCAACAATGTAGTTCATGTTGATAGTAGCCTTTCCTGTTCCATTTTTGTTCATCCAGTTGTTCTTCTTCTCAATAGTATCCTTTCCTCGACTGCTGACATTGAGAATTTATTAGACTGAGGTTTTGCCCAATCAATAACTTGCAAAGTTTCTAACAGATACGTGTCTCGAGTATAATCGCTAACCAAAGATATACTCCATACAGTTCAGCTTCTGTTTTCAAAATCAGCGTTAACTGAGCGTTGTCACTTTGTATGACAAATCCAGCTTCTATTAATACATGTTCTCACATTTTTCATATGTTAGCACTCTCTACCAAGTTTTAAGGTAGCTAGCTGCATTCACACGATTAAGCTAGAACAACCCGTATCAACTCATCTACGCATTTGGTGGTATAACAATGATATCCGTAAACATCTTAAATATGTTAAATGTATGTCAAAAGTTGATTTGATATTGTGGGGGTTGACTTTTACATATAGGAAGTGCACCATTTTGTTTGTTTGTGACGGGCGAAGTATAATTTAGTCCAAATTTTAGACCACCTCGATCCACATTCAAAATTGTAATACAAGAATAACCTTTGGTAACTGTAAGCTTTCTGGAGAAAATTGGGGAAAAAATTGTAAGGGTTCAAGGCTGCTGTAGCTTCAAGTCATAAATAACCTTTGGTAACTGCTTCTTCCAACTCATTAAATTCCCAAGCATCATCTGCTGAATATTCCCCTGCATCAAAAAAAAAAAAAATTCATCAAAATTCTCGTTGATCTCATTATATCCCTTGGAGTAGGATTGCTGTTTTTGGAAATCCTCAAGAGTTAAAATATACCGGGAAAGATTAATATGATTAAGACTAGAAAATTTTGAGAAAGTAGGCCTTCGGACATTTGAAAGAGCTACATATATACTGGGGATGATCATCAATTTGATCAACTCTAGAAAGTTATGGAAAAGTAGGCCTTACCAATTGAATCTCTTCGCAAAGCAGTTAAATGAGCACAACTGCATATGAGAGACAAAATCAGAATATCATTGGCTTATCCGCTGACAGCTCAAAAACATTGAAGTCAAGAAACTAAATGTTAAACTGAATTTCAAAATTGTGAGTATTTTTTCTTTGTTGACTAGTTCAACTTCAGAAGGCTAATACGAATGACTGAACTAATCTATACAACCTGCCGAGAGCCTTTGCAAAATCTACACAAAGGGATCGAACATATGTTCCTTTTGAGCATGTCACCCTAAAGATCACATTTTGCCTGCAACAATATAGAAACATTAGGTTTCACGACAGCCTTTCAACTGCTATCTTGTTACATCAATACACCAATTTACAAGAATCAAAAGAAAAAGGAATTGTGTGAACAAATAGACAGCATACGAGAATTATGTGGGGTGTCTTCATATAATTTGAGAAAGTAAACTTGAAAATGTATAGAATGTCCAGCTAGCTTCTAACCTGTCATTTAGACTTCGCTCAACATCAAAGTTAAAAATTGAAATTTGTCTTGGTGCAAGCTCAATACTTTCTCCTCTTCTTGCTTTCTCATACATTCTCTCACCCCCAACCTGTCACAATACTATTAATTTACTGCTTTCTGCATTCCATGCTTCTCATTAGGGCATCTCCGATGGTAAGGTTCATATTGAGTATGATTTGGATCATCAAAAACCTTTACCTTCACCACAAATTGCGTGTAAACCATTGGAGATGCCCTTAGAAGGACTCAGGTACAAGAATAAGTGGATACAAGATTCATTACAAGGACCCCGGCTCAAAAAAGCTAATCATTATGAACATAAGTGTAATAAAGCCAATATGATCGCTTATTTAATTAAGCTTATATTTTGTCTTTGAGATGTACGCCACACACTCTCCAGCGTCATTTTCTGAACATGGAGGATCTTCTGCAAGACACCAATCCCTCTTGTTTCAATATTTAAACTGAATAAAGCAAGAAGTCTTACCTTGATGGCTGAAAACATGGGAGGGACTTGCCATATCTCCCCATAAAAGGATGCAGCAGTTTTTTTTAAGTCCCCCTCTTTGATGTGTTCCCATGGCTCACGTTGGATCACCTAAATTAAAGGTGACATGCAGTTAGATTACAAATTCGCGAGAACTGAACCTTTTATTTAACAAACTAGTACTTGATCTGTCAGATGCAAAGAAAAAGAGAGCTATGCCTTTGGACTAACTAAAGAGAACTGCATAATATAAAAGTTGAAAATGCATCTCTCACAATTAGAACTTCCTTCACTCTCACTAAGCGTTAAGACCCATGGACATGTTTTTTCGCTGTAGGAATCATCCAGCTGTCCTAATGGTCATGTTTGAACAAAGCATACGATGTAAATTCATACATCCTCAAACTCAAAGTACTAGTTATTATCTGTCTAATGATCAACACAAAAGACATTCTACTTCTTTCCTCGATAAAAATGACAGGGATACACTGTAACGGTTTTTCTTACTTTTGCCTGCACATCATAATCTGAATATACAAATATATTTTGAGCAAAAAAGTATAATTTCTTCTTTGAATTTCATATGCATCAGGAAAAGTATTTTAGGTCAGAATTCGGAGTTTCATTTATCTAAAAGCTATATATAGAATTAGCATAAGAAAATAAAATTGGTTTTGGTTCACCACAAATCATATGATCAGAGACCTAAATTCAACACGGCATACTTGGCAAATAAAAGTGCAGGTTGTTAGTTTATGCAACGTTTACTGGATGTGTAGGACGGAAAGACGCATACTCAATAACTTCATAGATCTGTCTCAAAGTTTCAAAAAAGTGATGTAAATTTGACGCCTTCTAAAGTATGAAACATTTTGTAGATATAAACGCACCGGTGAGTCAGCATCAAAGGTTGAGGTAGCTTCCCCGAGACGGATAACCCCACTATAACCCTTGATCATACCCTGATAGCTGCAAAAAAAAGATTGAAACCTTAAGGTCCTCAACAGAATGTCGAACAGACATTCCCGAAGGAAATTTAATCTTTAGGGATACCCTCAGAACTGGTGTATGTTTATTGAGAGAGAGAGAGAGAGAGAGAGAGATTGCTTTCCCAGGAATTTCACCAGAACGATTGAAGTTTGAAGGACATATTGCAAGTGTTACCTTTCCACCAACTTTGTAGCTTTACCAACGCATACAATCAGCAAACCAGTTGCCATAGGATCAAGTGTCCCAGCATGCCCAACCTGTAATAAATAACATAGTGGGAGGAATATCTTATGTAATGTTATACAATGTGCCATTACAGTCCTAGAAAGAACTTGTTCTTATCAAAAAAAAAAAGTCCTAGAAAGAACTTGTACCTTCTTCACATTGACCAGGCGTCTCAGCTTTCCACAAACTGTAAATGAAGTCCAACCTGTAGAATAACATAGTGATAATTATGTGCAGGCGGTGTGTAAGGCAGACCGGCAAAGACAAAGAAGAAAGAAGTATAAGAAAGAAAAAGTAAAGGAAGAAACTTGGAAAAGTCATGTTTTTAGTTTTAGCTTCTATATACAATAAATAACAATATCATAAGACAATCTTTTGGAATGTATAACTAACAGATAGAGTAGGAATTTTAAAAAAGAACGGAAGAATAGTAACTAAAAGTGCCAAGACTCAGTTTCAGCTACTGCATCCTGTTAGCAGCAAACATGTTAACTATCAAATTAACAGCTACACCAGAAAATCTACAGTTAAGACTTCAGTAAGTGCTTGGATAAAAAAAAATTCAAACCAAAGAAATCATGGTCAGGCCAGGCAAGTGGCATAAAGATAAAGACAATTAGGATGTCGAACAAAAATCTTGCCAGCACCTGGTGATATAGCTGAATAACTGATTAATGATCCTTACAGTTAGTTAATTTCAGTAACTGCTCACATTAAAGAAAAGCCCGAGACAAAACTAGTAGCTAATTGCAGGTGCACAGTGCATTTACCTTATCATGTCGCAACTCTACTTCCAACTATGAAATTGCAACTATGACGTCACCATACTTAAAATAAAAAATCTAAAAACAAAACCAATCTAAAATTACTGAATTGGGAATTCAGATATTGTGTTGGAATTTATGGGTTACAACAATGTCGAAAACTGAATTTGGATATATTGTAGAATTATTCTACCCTTATCACATGCCCTGGGTTATACAAATATTCTTGTGGGATAAGACTACAACGGCCCTCCTCTTCCGACATTGCATAGAAGCTTACTAATGGAGTATTCGTATTCAATATCAAATCAAAGATGATTCAACCCCTCAGGGAGTTTCCAGTTTTCTATTTATTTCCTTCAATGGTTGTGTCCTTCAGAAAATTCAAATTGTTTACAAAAAATCCAATTACAGTTAACTGCCAAGGAAAACTGTCAAAACCGTTTTCTAAAGTCAAAACAGGTCACACCGAAACTTTCCAGTCTTCTATTTATTTTCTTCAATGGTTGTGTTCTTTAGAAAGGAAACAATAAATCAAAAGGAAACAATAAATAGTTAAATACTTGATTATTTACACCCGCAAGCCCGTAAATGCTTATGTGAATATGCATTCCGCACCCCTAGATCCTCAATATAGTATTCCCGAGCTCACCCATCTTTGAAACAAAACCCCAATTACACCAAATGGCCAATGATTCCACTTAAATCATCAACATATTGGATCCCTGGAACTGTTTGGTTCTATTTTCAGATAGACAATATGGATAGAAGAAATGACAATTATGCTCATATTCCAGAAAATAGATGCAATTTTAAATCCCCTTTTCTCTTAATGTTGTCCTGTGTCATTAGGCAGCTCTTCAAGTTGCTAATTTTAATTCTTAATTGAACTGCGGAGTTCGACAATGTTCAATCCATATGTAGCTAGCAACAGAACACACTCTAGCTTTTGAGTTCACCTCAATATAAATGGACCGATTTTATTAAAGGAGCAAACTATAAATGAACCGAACAACATCATCAACTAATAAATCAAATTCAACAATCAAACCAAAAGAGAAAAAAAAAAAGAAAAAAAAGAGAGAGAGTAGGCACATACTAGTTTACCTTTCGGTTTGTTGATCAAAACAACTGTTCCGGTCGGAGTATCCCATTTAGGAGGAAGCCCAGTACTCCTAGCTGCAACAAACGGCTCCGCAGTAGCAACCTTACCATCCTTATTGGGGACTTTCTTCAAACACTTAAAGAACTCCTCCACTTTCTTCTCTGTAACCTCCACTTTCACTTCCTTCTCCAAACCTACCTCTCCCTTATCCTTACTTTTGCCTTCCTCCTCGAAAAACACCAAATCTTTCTCATCTTTTTGCCCTCCGCCCTTACCCGCAAGTCTCTTTTTAGGCTTGGTAGCAGCATTCACAGTATTAGATTGACCCGGTTCGAGAAACGCCTTATCGAAACATTGGTCAGGAAAATACTTCTTTTCCAACTGATAAACCATCTTATAATGCTTGTCCTTTTCCCATGGATACGCAAACGCATCGTAGAAATACAATTCCTCTTCTTTCTTGTGCAGTGTTGGTAGCTCAACTACTTCCTGTTTCAATTCCACAAACTTATTCCCGTCTCTAGAACTGTCCTCGTCGTCGGAATCGGTCCCGTACATTCTCTTTTGACGCTTGCTATAGTATTTCCGTTTAGATTTATTCATATCCCCATCATCTGAATTGGGTTGATTTATTGATGATGAAGATGCTAGTTTTTATCGACCCAGTCGTTAAAATCCAACTCAGAATATGGGTTCGGTTCGGGTGATTCGAGGGGCTTGGAATTGGTAAGGTGGAGTGGCTGGCGGCGGCGAGAGCGGGGCGGCGGGGAGTCAGCTGGGCTGGTCACGATCATTTCATATTGAAGTGGATATGGGGTTGCAGTAGTGGAATAGGGAAATTTGATGGTGAAGGGTTTGAATTTGAGAATGAAGGGTGGGAAGAAATTTGGTTTATGACGGAGGAAGATGAGAGAAGCCCGAGCTAGATGTAATGACTTCGCCATTTTTCTAGCTGCAGTGGGACGGTGTGCCCCCTGTGAATTTAGAAACACAAAAACCATGGCAAGGAGCTTATTGCTTACCCAAATGTATTTGACAAAAATACCTTAAGGTACTTATTAACTACTTAAATAAAAAAAATTGGCATAAACCCCATCATTTTTATATTTATAATTATTTTTGTTCACACAATTTTAATTTGATAATTTTTAAATTAATATTTTCGAAATTATATTAATTTTTAACATAATATTTTTCAAATTAAATTTCATATATATATTTTTTGTTTCTCCGTTTAGTTTATTGAAATTTTGTTATATATAATTAATTAAATAATACAATAATTCATTTTTGTTTATAAATTTAAAACTCATTAAAACCTCCTAAATACCCTTTGTTAACTATGAAATGACTACAAAAATTTGAATAGTAAATACAAATACAACGATTAAAATAAAATTTTTGAGAACAATACAACAAGTAGAAATAGAAATTATGGAAAATACAATAACAATTAAAGCGATGATTATTCAAACACCAACATACTCGTTACCAAAAAGTCTCCAAATATTATCAATCAAATCATGCAGCAGGTAGCGATGTGATTTCATATCTCTAACGACACACCTTCTTTTAAGATATCTCTCGTGCTCTGAAATACGCTCGTTGAAATAGAAACTGATTTTGTTAATCCAAATGGTAAGTTGATGTTTGGTTTTGTGAAGTTGGTTGAGGAATTTGATGAGTCGGGTTGGTTTGGTGTAGATGAACGTGATTTTTTTTTCATTTTGAGAGTTTTTGCTTTTACGTGAGAAAAAAAATGTGAAGCGATTGATAATTAAGTTATTAAATAACTTAATTAACTCCAAAATTAGTTTGAAAAAAAAAACTAATGGCTACTGGATCAAAGGAAGAAGAATAGGATGTTGTATACCAAGGGATAATTAAGTTGTTTTAAACAACTTAATATGTTTTTAATGTTCTAATTAAAAGAGAGAGAGAGAGAGAGAGTGTGTGAGAGAAAATAGAAGGAAAGTTTGAAAAATTCTTAAAAAATGATTATGGTATCCAAATGAACCAAACTAAGTTTATATTTAAAGAGAAAATTTTATACTTTATTTCAATAAATAAATAAATAAATAAATATTTTTTTGATTAAAAAATGATTGGGAATGTCTATAAAACGAGAAGGGGGGAAATAATTAGCTCCCCCATAATTTGACATGTGTAAAGTTAAGTGATATCCATATGTGTGATGTGGGTGTACATATGTTTGCAGGGTATTGTCAGTTCTTTAGATTCTTTTGGACCGTCTATTTGATGAAACGGTGAAGTTTTGATATGGTTTTGGATGATACGGTACAACTTTCATCCTTTTACTTTTTGTTAAGCTCTCGAAATTAAACAAGCTCCCAAACTTCCTTTTGTCTAAATAAGATCTTTCTAAGAACCCTCTAACAACCTCATTGTATCACATACTCCTCAGAAGCTCCTTCCATAATCCACCATTGTAAACATAAGGCATTAGTTGACAACAATAACATTTTGTGGGTTTTAGTATATACATATGCTTGATGGAGAAAAGATGAGATTAATTGAAGGATAAAAGTTTTTAAGAGAACATTTAACTTAGGGAAAGAGACAATATGGTTCGATTGACAAAACTTGTGAAAATTATGAATTTGTAATACAAAGTTCTAGTGTACATTTTTTAGTTAGTAAAATGACAAATAAGACACTAATAAAAGTATTCCTTTTATTCCCAAATATTTGTCATACTTTTCTTTTTTGTTCGTTTAAATAAAGTTGTCATATTTCTAAACTTTTCATTTCAAGAAACACAATTTTACTACTTTATCTTTACTTTTTTTATATACTTTAACTTTGACAACACGTTCAAAAACTTTAAAGCAAACAACATCTTATATCAACATTAATAATATAGTCTATTAGTTTTTCTTAATCTGTACGCTTAGTCAAACATAACGATTATTTAGAAACAAATGAAATATGTAGTAAATATATGTATAGTATATATATAAACACACACACACACACATACAAATAATTGAAAAATACTTCCGATGCATGTACTCTAAGCCAACTTAATTAATAATACTCGTACTTTTGAGTTAAATCGTTTAATACACGTAAAAAACTTTAAATGTAGTGTACTTCATGTATAAAACTCTGGTTTATACAAAATTTTGATATAATTTCATTACTTCAATTATTCAATTTATGTTACTTATATTTTACAAATTGATCAAATAAGATTTATAATAAGAAAATTTTGATTTAGAAGTCTAAGAAACATTTTTTAATAATGATCATACTTTTTGAATACACAAATGAAAGTCTATATGCTTAAAGCTTTCATTTAATTACTAACTCATTGTAATTTTTTTTTGATAAATAGGTAATAATATGAATATTATAACTTTGACGGTGTATAAAAATGAAAATAGTAAGATATTTCAAACTAAATATGAAGAAAACATAAAGATATCTATATAAAATATAATGTTTTTGTTGTCACGTTTATTTGAATCTTCTTCACACTATATCCGCACAAATGTATAGAAGTATTTTTATGTCAAATTTTTTTATATTAACTTTGAGAAAAATCTTTATTAAACTTGTACGTTTTTTCAAAGTAATATACACGTTCCGTATATTACTAACTATGGATATCCTTATTTTATTTTAAAATAAATGTTTTTATCTGATTTTGACAAATTTTTAGTTTATACTCCGTATAACTCTTTTTTTCTTTTAATGATCTCAAATTATCTTCTAGTAATGTCAAACTAATAGATCCCTCTCTTAATTGATAAAAAAATTATAGACATCTTTAAAAAATCAGGTAAAAACTTATATAGGACGATCTTACGGATCCTCAAATCGTAAGACGAAGCTCCATTTAGGAATTTACGGGTCATAATAAATAAACAACATGTTACTAAAAATCATAATAACGATTCAACCAAGATGGTTCAGAGCTGATGCTTAAGATATGTTGGAGGTCTTGGCTTTGAATCCATAAACCACGGGATTAACTTTTATTGTGCATTAACTTTCTCATTTTGCTTTGGTGCGCTTGTACTTTCAAGGTTTGCTACTAAAATTCTTATGTTTCCCACACCTTGCAATTTAATCTTCTATCAGCTTTGTTAGCCTCATTTTCCTTGCGGTGCTTGACGGATACTAACATATTTTGACAAAATGCTAAGTGACACATTTAAAGCCAAACATGACATATTTAAAAGACAAAAGTAACACATTTTAAGGTTAAAAGTGACACTAGAAAGGAAAATTTATTATAATTCTCATTAAAATACAAAATAACAATCTTAATATTAAAAAGTGACACTTTTAATACTAAAAAGTGACACTCTTAATACTAAAAAGTTTCACTTTAAAACTAACGGTGAGTGTTAAAAGTGACACATTTAATACTATGGTTATTGACTTGCTAAAGTGACATTTTTAAGGTCAATAACGACGATTTTTATTTATAAGTCAAAATAATACTTCTAGGGTCAAAAGTAACACATTTAATGATAAAAGTGACACTTTAATGCAAAACGTAATAATTTTCATTTATAAAAAATGAGACACTTTTCAAAGTAAAAGTAACATATTTAAGCTAAAAAAACATTTTTGTAGGGAAAAAATTATAATTTTCATTAAAAATGCAAAGTGACACTTGAAGGCCAAAAGTGACACATTTTATATTACAAAGTGACACTGTTAATAGTAAAAAGTAACACTGTGCATAAATAAACATGAGGGGTGGTGCTGTAATTTTCAAAAACTAAGGGATTGCATTGAAATTTTTGAATTTTGCTTCATTTAACCTGAATAGATCCATCTTACGGATAAGGATCCGTAAGACCGTCTTACATGAGACCACCTCAAAAAATTATCATTCTAAAAAGTAAAATTGAACACTTATATTTTCAATATATTGTGAAAGTGAAAAGGAGAAAATAAATTTTGGGGAGGGTCTACGAAAGGGATTTATAGTTGCAAATAGAACCTAAAACCAAAAATAAAGTAAAGTAAAATAAAATAAAATGTCACACCTGGTCCCGGTGACCAGACCCCAGCAAATCTTTACACAATCTCATTCAGTTTCGACTCACTTTCCGATCTCGATTATTGGAATTCCATTCCCTCCTCTTTCCTTCAGTGGGTTTGCCCAATTTTGTGCCGTAAAAATCTTTCCGCTCAGTGACGCCGGGCAGGGCCGGCCCTAAACATTCAGAGGCCCGTGGCGAAAAAAAATAAAAGGGCCCTTTTATTGATTTTTTTTAGACAGTAGAAGTGTAGAAGCATGGCCATATGCCAACAAAATAAGCATACCAATAGACAACTAAATATATTATAATTATATATACATTATATATTATACACTTTAAATGCCAGATCAATTAATTAAAAGTTAAAAACCCCTTCCCAAGTTTCGAACTTGTGACCTTCTAAATATATTATAATTATATATACATTATATATTGTACACTTTACAAACCAAGCCAATTAATTAATTAAAAGTTAAAAACCCCTTCTCCCAAGTTTTGAACTTGTGAAGTTTAGCAACTTAGGCGCAACCTTTGACCACTACAGCAACTCACCACTTATTAAAAACTTTAACAATAAATTATATATACAATGTATAAGGTAATTTTTACAAATTTGGGGCCCCCAAAATTGGGGGCCCATGGCCATTGCCCCTCCATACATACCTTAGGGTCCGGCCCTGACGCCGGGGTCGATGGCTACCACGAGCTGGGCGGTTGACAAGGAGTGGGAGCTCGTCAACGACGACGACGGCTTCGTATACAAGCGCTTGAAGCGTCCCCGCCTCGACCTAACCTCCTCCGCTCCTCCACCAACCTCAGATCCCGAAGCTGAAGAGAGGAATCGAAGGGAAAGAAAGAAAAGAATACTCTTAAACCTCAAAAGAAGGTATCATGAAGAAATTAATTAGTGGGAACTTTTGTCGAACACCTTGAAGACTATGCAGGAGAAGACCTTAAATAAACAACAACAAGAGCACCCCGATTTAGCCACCGTCTCTTCATTACCGTCGGCGCATTCTTCAGACTCGACTTGCCGACAGCTCGTTGATAATCTTCTTGCTCAGGTATTACTGCATTCTACTTTAATTTTAGCTTAGGGTTTCGGGTATTTGATGAAATGTTTATAGGTCGAACTTTAGGTCTTAAATTATTTTTATTTTTAGACATACTCTTTATTTTTCAAGAATTGAAATAGTGTTGCTAATTATCTTCGAGTGGCACCTAGGGATAAATTTGAATGGGGCTTATAATCTGTATATAGAGGGGCATATACTTGTACATGAATGGGGTTTGTCTTATTAATTTTTTTTGGTGTATTGGACAATGCAGGTTGAAGCTCAAGAAACTATCATTCATGACATATCTAATTTATGCAATGCCGCCGAAGCCCTGTGCAGTACACAAGAAGAGCGGATGAAGCAACCATTTATTGATCTTCCAATTTGGGAGTCAAGGAGTCATCACCTCGAGAGCTCATTGCATCGTTATGTGAAGAGTGAGTTACGTTTAGGAAGTTAGCTAGTTTGGTTCTTGAAGGGTTGGGCTCATGCACAGGACATCGCTGTATCTGCTGTGGTTGTAGGAGTGATTAGCAGAGAGTATGACTTATAGTTATCTATTGTTGTGTAGATTTTTTCGCTGTGGATATAGATAGTGAATGCTGGAGGCTGACCATGATTTATTCAAGAATTGTCTAGTTCGACTAACAGTTTGAGAAACAGGAAGAAAGTTGTAAGTTTTTGAGTCAAAATTGTGTTGTGAGAAGATACGACCACGAGAGAGTAAAGAATGTAGTTGACCGTGTACAATTAGTGGATTTAGTTTGTATTGGATCTATGCACATGTTGAATGTAGTAGAATTTGTGCAATTGTGGATTTACTTGTTGTTCTTACTTGGGTTCGGATGCAATACTGTGTTCAACCTTAAAGCAGAGCTGCGAGAAAGTAGATCGAGCACATGGTTGGAGACTTACATATGAAGTAAGTTTCATCTTTGTAGGATTTGATTTATGGCATTTCTCCGAGCTTCAATCTGCACTTGTCGATGATTCTTGTTTCCCAAAATTCAATCATTTGGTATGGGACGATTGTTGTATACCAAACAAACACTCATAACTTGGTTCAATGTCAAAGCCAGCTGTTATCTTGCAGGCTTCCTCCAAAAGCTTTACTTGTGATGGTCCATCATGCTCATCTTTTGATCTTGTTTAACCTAAATTGTAGAGAAGAATTTGTTTGACCGCAATCGCATAGATAATCTTGTTTAACCTATTCACTGAGGATAAAATGCCTCAGCCTGGCGTTGTAAAAATCAACAAGAGAATTGAATTTGAAGGTACTGCCTGAGACATCACCAAAGATAGTATATGCCATATCATGACCAAACCGAATAACAAAGAACAAATCATACACGCACTTACACACACAAAGAAGATAAGAAATACAGTAGATTGTTTTGATTGTTTCGTACAAGAGACTGGCAGATAATTCCAGTTGCAGAGGTGTAGGTGCAGTCTATCTATTTATTTTTGCAATCAGTATCTTGCAAGGAATGGTGTACTGAAAGAACACAAGTAGCTAGGATTCTCCAAAAACTGCAGCCAATCCAGTTTCCAATGTAGCCGATGATGGAAGTCACAATGGCAAAGAAAGTACAAAACAGCGGAAGACTTTAAAATAAAGCACGAAATTAAACACAAAGGTTTACCAAACAATCTACAAGATAATACTTGTAGACCAGCCTCAAGGCCACAAAGATTTCACTAAAAAAATAATTATTTTACAAAACAATTGTGAAATCAATCACAAAAATATTCTCACAAGACAACAAGTCTTGGAGAACAAAAACCCTACATAAACAAGGTATAGAAAACGTGGGAAGAAATAAAAACAGCTTCCTAAACTGAAATAGGAAGCACAAATAGTTTTCCAGAATTCTGATGTTACTGTCGATGTAGCTACATTGACTCAAGCTGCCGGCCGGGTTTGGAAAAGCGGCTTGAAACACCTCAATTCTGCAAACACATGGTTTTTATTCTCTCTCTGAAGCTCTGCCCAAAGTACGAATCCTTGTACCTTTATTTATAGTTATGCGATTTCCTACACACACGCAAAACAATCCATCTACTACAAGGAAAAATGATTAGTTATTAAGGAAAAATCAACAACTTACCAATCTTGTGAGATTTTATTACCAAATATGAAGCAATTCAAAAATCTTGGTTTGACTAGGATTTATGCAAAGATATAGTTACCAAAAATGATTCAACAAAATCTAATAAAAGATTTTGGTTCCAAAAATAACACTAAGGTTTAGGTCCAAGAAATCACCAAATCTTTAGGAATATTTTGTTTCTAAAAATGACTCTAAACTTTTGGACCAAGAAACCAAAAAATCTTTAGGAAAATTTTGTTTCCAAAAATACAACTAAAGATTTTGTTACCAAATATCCACAAAAACTTTATGACCAAGAAAGGTGAAAACAAGACCAAAATAGGTCATGCCTATTTTGCCCTTACAATCTCCCCCTTTGTTGAACCTTTCTGGTCAAATCAAAAGACAAGTATTTATTCAACACCAATCAAACCATCTAACCTGCATAGGTTAGAAAATCTCATCTCCCCCTGAATTTGTGCAATGTATAAAATCAGAAAACATTTACTAAGCACAAATCAGAGTATACCAATGATGCAATTACATGCATACAAAACAAACATGATCAGTTTATGAGATTCATCTCCATCACCAGAAACACTTGATCTCTTTCCCCTATTTGACCGGAAAAGGAAGAGGGATAAACAATCATTTAGGAATTCTTAAAAATCAAAGATTTTGAAAAACACAATTAAGTGTTCACCATGATTTGATCACACCACTAGCAATAACTGAGCACATCATATCCATATTCAAAACCTCTTAGTTCCACACAAAAATTAGACAACCACTAAATATTTTTCAACATGGAGATTTTTGGAAATTGATTTGCACAGTTTATATTAGGACAAAATTTCACCAAGCTGATATCCTTACCAACAATGCATGTCCTAAAATTTTATGCCTAAAAACATGATAACTAAAATGTAACACCCCATATTCTTGCATGTGCATTGTATGCTTGCCTTCATACTTTCTGGTTGATTGTGGGTATGTTTACTTAGTTTATAAATGTCTTAGAAACATTCATAAGTCATTCATGAAGCTCTTAACATGTTTAGAATCATGTATGCTTGTTTGTTGAATCGCCGGTTCAATCGCTTTGATTTTGGCCTTAGCGATTTTCCCCTCGTTGCTCGTATTGCTTCTATTTCGACGTGCGAAGTATTCGTTGAGTTCTTGGCTTTGTATTCAGGTCATAACCATGTTGAAACAAGCCTTTTTCATGTCCAAGTTATCCTAGTTTGATTGGTGTTTGATTGGAGTTTGATTCGTTAATCATTCGTCGCGTGATTCGAGCCTTGTTCTACCTTGTTCCGGTTGTTGTTCGGGTGTGTTTCCGACTTGTTTTGAGTTGGGTTAGACCTTAGAATGGTTGCCCATAAGTTTGGGATCATTTAGGACATGTTTAGACCAATTTTTGAAGGTTCAGAAGCCCAGGCGCCCGTCTGGAACCTTGTGAGGCGCCCGCCTCAAGTACTGGGAGCAATTACAAAATGATCAGAATCTGGAGATGGCCTCTGCAGTTGAGGCGCCCGCCTGGAAGATGTTGAGGCGCCAGCCTCAACATCAGGTACACTTACGGGATTTTTTTTCCCCTGTTTTGAAGTTGAACGATTTCTATACCCAAACCCCTTATCTAAACCTTTCTTAAACCTCCCTAACCCTCCTCACTTAAGTCCTAACATCCCTAACTAGTTATAATGATGGATTAAGAGAGCTCTAATGATCATTAAGCCACCAAATCAGATTTTTCAAGAGACCACATTGGCTTGACACATGTCCCACTCAAATTCTAGACCAATATAAGCCTTGTGTTCAGATTTTGACCCTCATTTCTCATCTTCAATCCCTAAAAACGAATTTCCTTTCTCTCAAGCTTCTTCCATGGCTTCTTGAAGCTTTGCTCTTGGTCTTCCCTCATCCATTCTCCATTTGCTCAAGCCACCTTCATCAAAAGTGTAGAGCTCGAAGAGAAGATCATTTTCAACTGATTAGTTTCTTTCTTTGCTTTCTTTGGTGTTGAACACTAGTAAGTTACTCTTCTTCTTCTTCTTCTCTTTAGTTCTCATTGACCCTAAGGAAACAAAGCTTTTGATGTATGAGGTCAATGAGGACACATAATTGCTTCCTATGCCTTCTTCTTGTATTTTGAAAATATGAACTTGCTAGGAGCATGTATAGGATGATTTCTTGCCTATGAAAGTTTATAATACCCTTCCATCTTGTCTATTTAAGGTTTTGAACATGTTAGAAATATGTATTAAATTTGTGTTGGAAGTGTTGATATATGAGAATGCCCTAATTTATGCCTTCATGATATGTTGTGAAGTTGTTATGTGTTCTATCCTATAAATTGAACTCTATGATGTATATGAATCACATTGCAATACTTTGGTGAACCTACAACCTTGTTGAACCTAGAAATGACCTAGGTTGGGTTATGAAGCACATAGCTTCAATTTCTCCAAAATTGGGAATTTAGAGAAAAGACTCAACGGAGTCGACTCTAGGGAAGAATTGAACATGTTGAACTCTAGTTTCAATCCCTACGAAGTTTGGACACCGTTTGATTTGGTTTACTCAAATATGAGCTTGGTTTAGTTGTTGACAACAAGTTGTTATGAAAGATTGGTTTTAAGCAATTAATTGCCTTGACATGTTTTTTTATGGTAGAGATTAATACCCTACTTGGTTGGTCGAGTTCGCTCTTGTAGAATTCGGTCCTTAATTGGTTTAAGTCAAGTAAATATCTACTTGTGCATCACATTGAGTCCAGTTGGCATTATTTGGTTTGTTTATTAAGTCAGGGTGGGACGATGCATCGCCTTCACGAATTATGGGATTCGTGCTCGCTATGGATCGCCGCACTCGGGACCTCACACACACCTCCACTGTGGGCCGCAGTGGGGAAGTAGCCCCTTTGCCGTAACAATACGTGCCGCATTGGCTTGCTAATGAAATCGAGTAGGTTCTCGGTATGAGTCGATGAATTCACAAAACATCGATGGCACGAACCGATAAGAAGAATGTATTGCGGGGAGCTACGGCTGGCGTGACTATATCATATCCTACTTGTATGATTTATTTTCCCGCACTTATGTGAATAATGTGCTAAGTGCTATATGATGATCATGTACCATAATTGAGATAAATGTCATGCTATAACATGAACATGCATTGTAGTAACTTACTAAGTCTTTCGACTTACCCTATTTGTTTGTTTTGTTTCCTTAGATCCGAGCCGAGGAGACGGTCCGAGATAGACTCGCTTTATTCACGCTTAGTCGTTTGTGAGCTCAAGGTTGCTCTTTTGGACTTTTGATAATTAGTCTTTTATTTTGGAAAGGACGTTGGGAAGCAAGTCAAATAGACTTGACTTGGGGTTTTTATTGTTGTAGTAAACTTAATGGTTTGACACTTGTAATCTTTTGTATGCCGACTTACATGTCGAGCCTGTTCATATGTTAATGGTTCGCTACAATTTCTTCCGCTAAAGCTCGTTTAATTATTATTGTTGTTGTTGTCTCCGGCATGTTGTGGCCGTTGAGGTTTTATAAGCATGTGTTAATATTGTAGGAGTAGTTGTTGGGTTCATGCGTCGCCGAAGACTTGTTTATTTTAAGTTGTTTTTCCGGCCAAGTGTAGCCGAGTTGTTATCCGTATGCGATGTTGCGCCACATGAATTTAATAATCCTACTTGTGCATGCTTGTGTTACTGATTATTTGGACGGCACGGCTCGGGATCTCGCATTGGGGTCCGGGTCGGGTCGTCACATAAAAGCTAGGCAAAAGAAATAAAAAATGCAATCACACACAAGTGATAAAGACCAGATCAAAGGATGTAGTTCCTAATGTAGCTGCATTGAGAGATGTATTCGCCAAAATTGTGATTTTATTTTCAATTTTGCATTTTTTTTTGTTTTTTAACCAGATTTCTCTCACAAGATCGTAAATTTTTTACAACAAAAATCCATAGGTACTTTATTTCCCTAGTAATATAGCTCTACTTTATTTCAAGTTATAAAAACATGCCACTTGGAACCTTTCACACTATTTACCAAGGGAAGCAATTTTACATTTGATCAACCCATGAAATCCAAGGATTCACAGTCCCAAAAGAAATGTGCCACAACCTTGTTCATAGGTAGCTCTTTTCCGTTAGGTAGCTTTCACACTTTTTCAATTAAGGGGAGTCAATTTTCTCAAGATCAACCCATGAGAGCTTAAGCTCCATAGTACTTTGACAAATTGCTGCATCCCAAAAATTTCAAAAGGTAGCTCTTTCCTTTATGAACTTCAAACATGCTCAAGAACTGGGAGAGAGTGAGAATTATAACAAAAAAAAAAATCACAAATGATTTTGAATGCAATTCCCAATCAACAACAAAAGGCACATACATGTGAGACAATGATCTAGAGTGCCCTCTAAAGACAAAATGCAAGCATGCCTAATTTTTTTTTTATAATTAAACAAGTGTAAAATCATATGGCACACAAAACACAAGAGATTTCCAAAGATTGAAAAATCTCTCAAAATCAAGACACTTGGCAAATATATCAACAAGATGATTTTTAGTCCAAACATGTACAATGTAAACAATTTTCATATTCAACCAAGTCTCTAATAAAGTGGTGTCTTATATCAATGTGTTTTGTTCGAGAATGATGAACTGGATTTTTGTGCTAAGCAAATTGCATGGGTGTTATCAAAATACAAGGTTAACACATCAATGTGTAGCCCATAATCTTTGATCATTTGGAGCATCCATAAAAGATTTAAGGCTTCTCTCAAAAATATTTTGATAAACATGCTAATTTGTGAGAATCAACCTTACCTCTTTTCCTTGTGTATATGCCATCATGAATATTACCTATCACTTGAGAGATTGGATGATTTTTCTGTATGAGGCTAGGAATGTCATGGCTGTAATCATTCAACTTTGATTCAGTTTTAGTATGTTCAGGTTCAGATTCAGCATCTGGGGAGTTTCTGTCCAATGTGACTTCCGATGTAGCTACATTCGGAATCACATTGGGTGTCACATTCTGAATTACATCGGCTTAACTTCCAGAATATGCAGGTTCTGTCTGATCAGATGCAGGTTCAATGGTTTCAGATGCTGGTTCTGAAGATTTTGGAGGAGATTCATCATAGAACCGCTTCGCACCAGGACATATATCAAAGGGTTCACAGTATTTGGACTTGCCTTTGTCATTACTACCTTTAGGAACCCACATCTGTTTAAAAACTTTAGTTTGATTTTTCTGAGGATGAGATTTCTGATGCGACTTCGAATGAGACTTCCAATATGACTTCTAATGTTGCTGCATTGGTTGTTTCATTCGATGTTGCATCTGATTTTTTTGCCAAGAAAGCCTGCTTAACATCATCCTCATATATAGCCTTTTTCAGAAAACAAAATGGTAGTATATGACCAGGCTTATGGCAAAAATGGCACACAAAGTTTTTCTTTCTTGATTTTGGCTTTTCAAAGAAATCTGGATTATGAAAATTCTGTGAAGGCTGTTCAGGTTCAGATGTACCTTCACCTTCTCTCACAAATATTTTTGGTACAAAACCAATACCTGACTTAGATGACTTACCTGAATTGAGCATCTCATCCATTTTTTGTTGACTTGAGTTCCATTTAGCCATGGTTTCATTGGCTTGGATGAGTTTTTCTTTCAGATCTTCAATCTCCACATCCTTTTTGGTCAACAGACTCTCCAGCCTTGTAATACACTCCTTCTGTTATTCATTAGCCTTCTTTAGCAAGTCATTTGCCTTTTTAAGTAACTTAACTTGACAAACTCTCTTTTCCCAATCATTGTACAACTCCTTATATGCATCCATCATTTCTAATTCTGATTCTGCACCATCTTCAGAGACAGAAGAGTTAAAGCAACGAAAGTCATTATACAAACCTTTCTTTCTCAAAGTATTAGGACGAACAAAACTCTCATATTGAGAATCCATCATGGCTACAACCAGAATCTACTCTTAGTGACGTCAAGAGGAGGCTCTGATACCAATTGAAAGAACACAAGTAGCTAGGATTCTCCAAAAACTGCAGCCAATGCAGTTTCCAATGTAGCTGCCGATGTAGCTACAATGGAAGTCACAATGGCCAGCAAAAGTACAAAACAACGGAAGACTTTAAAATAAAGCACAAAATTAAACACAAAGGTTTACCAAACAATCTACAAGATAATACTTGTAGACCTAGCCTCAAGGCCACAAAGATTTCACTAAAAAGAATAATTGTTTTACAAAACAATTGTGAAATCAATCACAAAAATATTCTCACAAGACAACAAGTCTTGGAGAACAAAAACCCCACATAAACAAGGTATAGAAAACGTGGGAAGAAATAAAAAAAGCTTCCTAAACTGAAATAGGAAGCACAAACGTCGATGTTACCGCCGATGTAGCTACATTTGACCTCAAATGTTGTGCCAGTGGAAAAACAAACACCTCAATTCTGCTCACATCTTCTATGGTTTTTATTCTCTCTCTGAAGCTTTGCCCAAAGCACGAATCCTTGCACCTTTATTTATAGTTATGTGATTTCCTACACACACGCAAAACAGTCCATCTACTACAAGGAAAAGGATTAGTTATGAAGGAAAAATCAACAACTTACCAATCTTGTGAGATTTTATTACCAAATATGAAACAATTCAAGAATCTTGGTTTGACTAGGATTTATGCAAATATATAGTTACCAAAAATGATTCAACAAAATCTAATAAAAGATTTTGGTTCCAAAAATAACACTAAGGTTTAGGTCCAAGAAATCACCAAATCTTTAGGAATATTTTGTTTCCAAAAATGACTCCTAAACTTTTGGACCAAGAAACCAAAAAATCTTTAGGAAAATTTTGTTTCCAAAAATACAACTAAAGATTTTGTTACCAAATATCCACCAAAACTTTATGACCAAGAAAGGTGAAAACAAGACCAAAATAGGTCATGCCTATTTTGCCCTTACATGTACATGTGAGGAGAGAGAGTAGGGCCAAGGACGAGGGAGCATGTCAATTCCCATAGTTTTGAAAATTTGAAAGAACATACATATGCTAGCATAATTCCACCACACAACGATGGATTGAATTTTTTCAGTTTAACAATACAATTTCCAATCCATTACAAGATTTTCCGAAAGGTATTTGATATAATTGCCACAAGAACTGTAATACCCTAATCCTAAATCGAGTAGATTTGACATTTGAATGTGCTTTATATGGTTACCACACACTGTTACTAGACATCAACATCATCCATGAACAATGAACTTTTGGGTCGGCTTGTGATAGACTTAGTGACCAAAGTTGTTGCATGATTAGTTGGCCAGTGCGCGTGTTACATGTAGCTGATCGGGCTCTTGCACTTAAGTCATTACAAATGGTATCAGAGTGGGTCTGCAATACCCCAATTTCCGATTAGCTTGATTTGCGTTCGATAATCACATTTCTTCCCTATTGATTGTATGATTGGTTTGTGAAAGAGTCTGGATATGTATGAGAGACCACATTAAGACCAAAACATTATTAAGAGATGCCCTATGGTTATTGACTTGCTAAAGTCACAAGTCGTAACTCGACGATAGTCGGAGTGCGACGCGATTGAGAGTTTGCTTGCGTTTTGTGTTCATGATCTCGGTTTGGTCCTAGATCTTTACATGATGATTGATTAACATGTTTATATGTATTAGAATTCTAGTTGGATGCATTCCTTAAGTCTAGTGATGTTTTGACGCTTCGAGGATAACAATCGTTCTTATCGCGTAGTTCGAGATTGAGTCGTGTGATCGTCTCGTCTTCGGGAGTCTTTATTCTCCTAGTTGTTGTTTAAATTCTTAGAAGTATTTAAGCCTATTCATTGGCCTCTTGTCTTGCCTTTAAGTCTCATGGTATTGCTCGTTTGATCGCTAGTTTATTCACCGATTCGTTAGCGAGTTGTTGTGCCTTGCTTCGTTTCGCTCCGAGTTGTTTCGAGAGTTGTTTTTGGCCCTATGGGTGCTTTGTGGGAGTTCTAGACCTACTTTGAATGGGGATTTGAACCTTGTTTGGTTTGATTGAGTTTTTGGGGTCATTTAGGGTTGATTTCTAAGCCCTTTTTGCTCTGGAAGGCTTGCGGCCGTAAGGGGGAAGGACCTTGCCCCCGCAAGGTCACCAAAAACTGTCCAAGAAACACAGTAGAGAGGATGCGGCCGCATGGGTGAGGACCATGCGACCGCATGGTGCCCCGACACTGCTTTCCCATGTTTTGTGAATTAAAAGAAATTACCTATCCTACCCTCATTAAACCCCCTCTAAGCCATTCTTAACTTCCCATACTTAGTCCTAATCATGTCCTAATATTAGGAAGTTAATTAATGTTGGATTAGTGGTTGATTACATCTAATCTTCACTAATTGTCCCATGAAATTCCCTATTGTGCCCTCTTTGTTTGGTGGAGGTATAAATACCCAAAGACTTTGGGAATGCAGCAAAATTCCCCTCATTTCTCCACTTCCTTATACGTTTTTAGAGAGAGAGAGAGAGAGAGTACGTCCATGGGGGCTTTGAGTCCTAGCTTTCTTCTTCCATCGATCCACGAAGATCCAACCGTCGGATTGCCTTCAAACTTTGGATTCTTGAAGCCCTCGACGAGTAGAACAACTTCACCGATCCGATTTTGATCCTTTGGAGATTTCATTCAAGCTAGGTAAGCTACTATGGATTTTGTGCTCATTGACCCTAAGGAAAATAGAGGGCTTGCTATTTGAGGTCAATGAGTACACATGTATGCTTTGTGTGATTTTATTTTGAGGAGTGAACTTGTTAGAAGCATGAATAAGATGCTTTCAATGTTTAATGAAGTATATTATTAAGCTTAATTTTGTAAGTTTGGACTTTGAGCATGATGGTCATGATTTCCTAAAAACCTAGGGTTTGACATGATGCTTATGTTGTGAATGGTGTCATTGGTGATATGAATGATTTTCAGAGTTCTATTGAATATTATGAATTATTGGAATTACACATGATTGTATGTTTAAGGTTTGGGAGTATGCTTAATGAACCCCTATTTTTTGTTGTAAGCATGATAAATGAATTATCATTATGGATTACATGATTTAAATGTAATGTTTAGTTTCAATGAGTTAAGCTAATTTTTATGAATATAGAAGTATGTTGTTTAACTCTAATTCATGAATTTAAGGTTGTGAGCATGGTAGATGAATTTACATCTTGGTTATGAGCATGTTAGATAGGGGTGTACAGCCGAACCATCGAACCAAGTCGAACCAAACCGAACCATGCAGTATGGTTCGGTTTTGGTACAAGGCAGTTCAGTTTTGGTTTCCAAAATCTAAAAATCGAGTGGTTCGATTCGGTTTGTAGTTCCTGTCTCCAAATCGAGTCGAGTCGAACCGAGGTGAATATTATTTGTTTATTTTATATCCGGTTGTTTAATGGTTTATATATATATATATATATATATATATATATATATATATATATATATATATATATATATATATATATATATATATTGCTACTATTGTTCCATTCTTAATGTTTTCACTTTTCAATTACCTTGGATTCAAATTTTCAATTACCTTGTTTGATGATATTTGTAAGAAAAGTATGGATTTTTGTCTATTAATGTTTGATGTTAATTAGTTATTAGCCTAATTTACCGATTAAAATATATTTATCTAATTTTTAATGTTTTTAAAAATGATTAATTTAATTTTTTGTCGAACCACGAAACCGAACCAAATCGAGTGGTTTTGTTTGGTTCGGTTCTAAGCATTGGATGGTTCGGTTCGGTTTGAGATTTTTGGAACCGAGGAGGTATGGTTCGATTCATGGTTTTGGCCTAAACCGAACCAAGCCAACCATGTACATCCCTAATGTTAGATAAATGTCTATTTTGGATGAAAGCATGTTAGATAAAATCCTATCTTGAGATACATGCTTGAAATGTGATGATTGACTATAATTAACAAGTGTTGATCTATGAACCATGTTTTGGGGATTTGTTGGGAAGGTATGGATTATGTTGGGTTACACAATGTTGTTAACCTTGAGAACTTAGCCATGAATATTAGGAGGGCTATAATGTAGATAACTTTTATGCCTTCAAATTTAGAAAGAGTAGAAATGACTCAACGGAGTCGATTATGAGATTAATATGAATATAGTGAATAACATATTGAGATCCTATGGAATTTGGGGTAGTTTGATGGAGGTTAAGCCTTAGAGCGTTTTCAAGTGTATGAAGAACACTTAGGTATTAGAGACTTGATATTATTGCTCTAATATGTTTATGTGCTAGTTAGCATAGAAATGCATAACTATGTGATTTAAAAGTAAATATCTACTTGATTGGATTAGTGCATTATCTAGTACTTTTCCTTGGTTGAGCATTCGAGTATATATTACATGTGCTTGCGTTTGAGTCCAGCTAGCGTTTTTTGGTTTAAGTCTTTGGCGGGACGATGCATTGTCTTCACGAATTGTGAGATTCGTGATTGCAATGGATCGTCGTGTCGGGTTGCACACACCCCTCAATCGATGGCCACGGTGCAGATGTAGCTGATCATTGTTAGAGTAATAAACCTGACCTTGATAGCTATGAAACTCGAGCGGGGATTGTCTTGGGGATGTCGATACCATGAAAGGGATATCGATGACATATTTGGTTGCACGCGTTTTGCAGGAGCTACACGGCGGTTACGAAAAAGGAATCATTTTCTCTCTTATGTGGTTTATTATATGAACAATTATATGAATTGTTGTTCTACATGGCTAATGATATGATTTACATGAGATGATGATTGCTTGATGAAATGTTATAATAAAAATATAACATGCTAATGAAATGATGATTTGTATGATGTGATGTTATACTAGAAATATAACATGTTATCTACGATTAGAATGGAAACAGTAGTCTCCCATATATGAATTATTATATGAGTTATGTTAAATGATGAAGTATGAGACTCATGGTATAATTGAGTTATATGGATGATGGTTTGATGATAGTTTACAATATGGAAATAACATGCTACACATATTGAAATTGAGAATCATATTCTATTTGATATGAATTACTTTGTGATGAATTATATGGAACGATATCCTATGTGACTATTGATGGAATTTGGTTTATGTTGAGGATTATACCATGAAATGTTATATTATGAGTACGACATGATGCATGCATGTTTTACTTGAGCATAATGATATGTCATGACATTGCATCTTTGGTAGCTTACTAAGTCTTTATGACTTACTCTGTTTACTTTGTTTTCCTTAGATTCGAGCCGAGCTAGTGATTCGAAGGAATCCGCCGAGTCTATGATAGAACGTGTGGTTCTTGTGAAGGTTGCTACTATTAATATTTTGTAGCCTTGGTTTTTGGAAAGGACGTTTGGGAAGTGAAATTATATAAACTTCACTATGGGTAATAAGATTTGTGTTTATTGATATGATACTTGTATTGTGGAATCATTACTTAGTCTTTTGAGAGCCGACAACTGTTAGTCGTGCCATGCTGATATTATTATACTGTTTCTACCCATCTTGAGTAATATTATTGTTGGTTATGTTGTACTCCAACATGTTTAGCCGTGGAGTGTGTAGACTAGAGTTGTAGACTTAGTTTAATGTTGGGTTCCGGCTGTAACGTCGCCGATCACTTAGATATATTATTGTTTATAAATTGTAACAGGTGGTTTTGTTGCACGTGTCTAATGTCGCGTCACGTGCTTTGAATTTTTGGGCCGAGAGATTTACTATCTATCTCTTGGGTTGTTTTGTATTTCGGAGCTTGTTAGCTCGGGTTCCATTATGGTATTCGCTTCCGCATTTGTTGAGTCGTTGGCGTATCACTGTTATAGCCTTACCCTTTGCTTGCTATTTGTGTGTTCTGAAGGCACGACCTTGAGATCTCGTATGGGGGTCTGGCTCGGGCGTCACAGGGTCTCGACCAAAAATATGGGAACAAAGTGTTGTGCGGACTAAAGTACTATACTACCGGAGGTGAAAGCCACCTCTTGATCCCCGTACCAAAGTGCTACACTTACACTTGAATCTTGCATTGCCCCAGAGGTGAGAGTCACCTTTTGATCTCCGTACGAACATTACAGAATCCTTAGACCTGTACCAAAGTGCTACGCCAAGTCTTGAATCCTGCATCGCCCTAGGGAAAATAAAAATATATAATTTGTATATAGGGAAAATAAAAATATAATTTGCATGAACATATGCATATTAATTTGATCTTATACAAAATGGAAGTTATGTTTTTAAGTTTTTTTTTTCTTTTAAGAAAGGGTATTAAAGTTATTTAGTGATGCTTAATAGTGTTTAAGGAGTAGTGCTTACAATTAAGAAAAAAAGTAAGGAAAACAATGTATACATAATTTGATAAAGTTTGAGAAAATTTGTAGTTTTTTTTAAATAATACAAATTACGTGCTTTATGAGTTTTTTAAAAGTATTTTAAAAACTATACATCCAATTATTACTTGAAAAATAATTAATTTAATTTTTAAAAATTCAAACAAAACAATAATTTAGAATGAAGGGAGTATAAAGATTTTTTTCGCTGTTATCCAAAAATATATATAATCATGACCTGGTATCAATTGGTGCACTCACAAGTCATAACCCAACCTAAGGACTGAGGATCAGCCAAGCAGGGCTCCAGGCTCATGCTTAGAATTGAGCTCAAAATTTCTTTTTTAAAACTTAAGGGTAATATTTTAAATGGTAATAATTGAGGGGTTAATTGAAAAATAAAAAAAACTCTTCGATTTGTTCGATTTGAGAGCCTCCCGGTCGGCTTGTCCATTTTCTTTCTTTACGTATGACGCAAACTATGAGAGAGAGAACACGATTGGGAGAGTCTAGCTGAGGAGAGTTCCACCGGCAATAAGGGATCGGCGACTGACCGACTATGACGAAGCATTCGGAACTTAGACACGTACTCACACCTTCAGTCAAAAAGGTATTTCTTCATTCTTCAAACCCTAGATAAGTAGAAATTGGTTTTCTTTTATCTAGTTGATTTCGGAGGATATGTGGGATTATGTTAGCTAGGGCTGGCAAATTTCCCGTTTTTCCTGACCCAACCCGACATTTCCCGACCTGAAAAAATCCCGATCCCGACTTTTTCGGGATATTTCCAGTCCCGACTTATTTCGGGACGGGGTTCGGAAAAATTTCCAATCCCGTCGGGATTCCCATCCCGTCCCGACTGTACTGTTTAATGTTTATGACTTTATGTTTATGTTTCCTGTTGTTGTCGCCACCACAATGCCGCTAGTATCCTTCAAGTATAGACCAGCAGTTTGGATCTTGGCATCATTATCCATAATGCCAGTCACTTGAAAATATTGTTCAAGTCCCCACAGGAAGTTCTCGACCTCCCTTGCATTCTTGTTGCCAACAAACTTTGATGGTGTCGGGATTTCAATCTTTGGGGCTGCCCTAACAGCACCTACCCCACCTGCTATGGCCCTCTTGCATAGTGCCCAGTCCGCCCTCGCTTCCTCCACTTGTTGGCAGAAAGAATCAAGTTCTTCCCCAACTTGAGCACGCAAGGATGCAATCTCACTCATTAACTCCTCACGAAGGGAACGAAGTTCACTTCTTAGGTCTCCACCTAAGATGTTGAGGGCGGCTTTGACGCCAGCATGGATCTCCGCGTCCTCCGACTCCAACCCGTCAAGGCGTTGGTGGATATCCTCAAACTGCTGCCCAAAGTCCATGATCGAAGTTTCCACTCTGACTACCCTCCAAATCCTCCAACTCGTCCCTGGACTTGCTTTGGTGCCTTGCTCCTCGTGCTTGGACGTTTTCATGCTCACTTGCTTCGTCTTGAACAACACTTGAGGTGATGGTGTTGTTCTTGTCGGCCGTCTTCACCATTGTCGTGAAACCTTTGCTCTAATACCAACTGCCACGAACTTGAATTCTTTAACCTTCCGTGTGGCACTTAGCGCTCACAATCCTGTTGATCTTGCTCTAAGTAAGCCTAAAAATCTCGAATGGGACTAGTCAATGAGAGAGAGCTTTGAGAAAGGGAACTTGTATTGCTTTATGAGAAATTTACAAGAGTTACATTGGATGTCTTGGCCAAATAAGGCCTCACCCTTTATATAGGCATCCACTTCTTCAATGGATGACTAGGATTTAGTTACATCAATGGTTATGATTGAGTATCTAGAATCATCATAAGAAATATTTAGGATATATTTACAAGATACTTCTCCAAGGTTCTAATTCTAGGAAGTAGTAGAAACTTCTAGAATTACCTAGCATTCCTTTTAATCACTTGAAGCTTCTAGAACTTTCTAGGACTTTCTAGTGTTCCCTTGAAGGATCATGAAGCCTCCGAAACTTTCTAAAATTGTCTAGCATCCTCTTGATAGTTCTTGAGACCTCTAGAACATTCTAGATTTTTCTAGTGTCATTTGACACATCTTGAAGCTTCCGGGATATACTAGAGAGAGTTTTAAACTCTTGGTTGGCGGGACGTGATAGGTTGCTAACTTCTTTCTTCTTTCTCTTGATTTTGGAGATCGTTGATTGAATTTGATCGAAGAATTAAGAGAGACAAAAGTTTCTCTTGCTTGAATTAGGGGTTCAAAATGAGTGTTATGAATAATCATGAGTTAGTCTATTATCCACTAGTTTTTGTGCCCGTGCCTATGACACGACGTTAGTATGACTTGATTGAAGTATGAAGAAGACAATATGCAAATATTCCAATATATGTTTATGATTTAATTGGTGTCGGGTCAATGTAAACTACACAACGAAAGAGAACAAAACCCAAAAATTAAAGAAAAAATACATTTTATTTACTTCTACGTTTATGACATTGTGTATAAGACTTAAAAGATGAATTTAATGTAAATCAATCAAAATCAAATATTACGATTGAGACACTTCTCGAAACAGTTCATTGGATATCGTATGGAAAAAAACAAAAATATTGAAATAATAATAGAGTATAATTCATTAATTTCAAAGGAAAAACAATTATGAAATATTCAAACTTTTAGCAAAAGAAATGAGATTGTAGTAATAATATTTTATTGTTTTCAATAACAATTTAATCTTCCTCTTGATGCTCTTGCTTTATAACAATAAATGGTTTGGAAACACGACTTGCAATAAAATTTTCCATTATCTGCACCTGAGTGTGAGAGAAAAAAGATATCAACATATTTACTTAACTTTATATAATTTATGCATAAGAGCCGATTAATTAAAATATCATACAAACAGTTCATTGGATTAGCTAATTAAAAGAATACCAAAAAAGAATAGCCATACACACCCAAGGTTTTTTTCCTTTTGTTGAACGTGAAGGTTGTTCCATATTGTGAAAGTTGTTGATGCGTAGATGATTAAGAAGAATTTTAAAAAGATTAAGGGAGGGATAATTTAGTAAACGGTCATAGTTTTATGGATCAAATATTTGGTTTAACCTTAAATCGTGTAAACATACGAATTAAACTCGAGGAGTGATAATGACCGTAAGATCTCAATAAAGGAATCAATCTCAATCCCTAAATAGCTTTAGTCAATTGCACATGTGCGACTATGAGTCTATGAGCTATATTGTATTATAGATATTTATTATTTTAACTATGAATACAAATATACAATATTAACATTACTACTCCAATAACTGTTTTTAGAATCTCATTAGAATAAGTAAACTTGTAATTAAAGTTTTAATAATTGACACAAATTTTTTTTAAAAAATTATCTTCCTGAAAAGAAGGGAGTATATGTTTTGCATGAGACTATACCCGGGTAAACTGGCTTTGTATGGACTCCCCTACGCTATGCATTTGAATATAAAGCAATTATTTTACACTCATTTTAAATATATGTATTGTTTAATTAATTCTTAATTAAATAATTTACGTATATTATTTAAGGGCAACAGTGTATGAGGAAGTAGCAAGTCTTATATATAATTCATAATTAATTAAGGTTATGAAATTAGATATAATTTTTTTTACGAAATCACGTACAAAAATGATATGGTAACATATTTCCTTTCATATATGATGTAATCGAAAGGTTATGAAAGCATGTGAGTGGTTGTTACTCCCCCAATTTTCGGTAAAGAGTTTCTATTTGAAAACCAATTTTTTTTTAAATGACATTTTTAGCAGTTCATTAATAGGTCTAGTAATTGGGTGAGTTGAGTTTGGGTTAGATTGAAATGGATAACGGGTCGAAACCCGTTAGCACCCAAATATCAAACAGGTCGGAACGGGTAACATGTTAAAGCGATTCGACCCGGCTTGACCCACTTTTTCCCCCCAAAAATATAAAATTATGGTATAAAAAGTCGTAGGTTGAAAAGGGTAATGAGTTGTAATTGCCAGATATATTCATTAGTAATAAAATGACACTTATATATTTTAATTTTTTAAAATGAACTCTTTAAGTGAAACATTCTAAAATAACACTTATATATCGTAATTTTTAAAAATAAACTCTTTAAATAAAACATTTAAAAATACAATAGTCGACTTTCTGAACGGAGAGAGTATTACTTATTGCCCCTTTACATTACGGCCAGTACAGATAACATGTTAGTTAACACGTGGGTTACCAATAGGATTGTGTGATTGCGCCATTGAAAATTGAAATTAAGTTGAGAATAAGAATATGAGATGGAGTAGGGGTAGGAGTAGGAGAAGTAATAGGAATATGAATAGATGGCGAGGAAGAGAGAGAAAATAATTGAGGATAAAAAAAATGTGTAAAAAAACGGTTGTGAATAAAATTGAATCCTGGCCGGTGATTGTGTTTCGTAAAAATAAATCCTGGCCGGTAAATAGTTTTTTCAACCGCCCAATTACATTAAATCCTGGTTAGTGATTGTGTTTGGTAAAAACAAATCCTAACCGGTAATTAGCTTTTTTAACCGCCTGATCTGTTTTATATAATAGATAATAGATGGATAACCATAGATAATAGAGTAACTCATGATTATCTATAATACCCATTTTACCACCCCTAGCTTGAATCACAATCCTAATTTTCACACGAAGCTTGAGAAATCGATATTTTATCTTATAAATCAGATCTAGATCTCCCTATCGCCGATCTAGATTGACAGTGGATTGGAGGGGCAGGGAGAGTGGTCGTCTGTAAAGATTGTAATTGTAAGGAACAGAAGATGAGGGATAACTGCTAACTTGGGTGGGTTTGGAAGGAGATGGAAGAGTGAAAGCGAGAGGGGAGATAAAGAGAGTGGTCAGTAATTGTTTGAACCAAGAGTTTAATTGGGGGGGGGGCAATTTCGGGATATCAACTGTCTTAAATTGACTTTTAAACGTAACTCTTTACTCAGAGCGGAGGGGGTATTTTTATATAGATAATTTACATGGCAAATATCTTTGTTTTATTATAAGTAGAGCTGTCAAAACGGGCCTGCAGGGCGGGTTTGCCCGTGGGCTTGAAAAGCCCGCTGTGAAACGGGACGGGGCGGGGAAGCCGGCGAACATAACGGTCCTAAAAACCCTAGCCCAAACCGCCCCGCGTAGGGCCGCGGGCAAAACGGGTAAGCCCGCGGGCTTTTGGATTTATTTACCAATATTCTCCTAGATTAACTGTAAGAAGAAATATTAACATCTTAGATTCTCATCTGCAGATCATGACTATTAATCTGAAAATAACTATCTATGCTCCTTTCACATTGGTATGATCTGTACAACATGAGAATCATGAAAATGAATGTCTACTTAACATAAATCCAGTACCAACACTCGCTGCAATTCTATATGTTTTGTTAAACAGGAAAGAACTAATGAAATTTCAAAGTTCCAGTATATAAATCTTAAAATCTAGAATGAGTACAACAAACAGTAATTGCAAAGAGCCTGACCTGAGTTGGAGCTGATTTAACACAATACTAGATACAGACAAGTTAATAAGGCTTAACATAAGCGATCAATGTCCAAGTAATTCACAGCTTAAGTAAGACGGTCGTTTTCCCATGAAGATTAGGCCACAAGTCAGGCAGCTTTGTGTAAGCAACCTTAATCAAACATTATGGCATTAACTTCAACTACATTTCCGGCCGAACCCATTGTACTTTCAACCAAGATCAATTTCAAGCATGAAATATAATTGGTCGCCAATCTCATCAGATACAAGAGAACGGAAGAATTAACAATAGATTAGTCATTATCATCACTTCACTATTTGTAATCCCTCCCTCCCCATGGCAAACTATAGAATTAGTTCTTGGATAGAAACATGACAGCTCACAAACCCCGTATTCCCTCATACCAACATGTAGTCCCCATACAAGAATTAAGGTTAAAAATTCAAATAGTAAAAGTTGTACGAATACAAAAATCACTCCTAGAAGCCTATCAAGTGCCAACAGAGAAAGAAAAGCACACACATAAAAGTGAAGAAAATAACAAGGAGTAAAACAAGAATATTTCGGGATCTTACTCACTTTCTTTCTTTTAGTCACACACTCTCTTGTAATTTCCTTGAATCCAAATGAACACTACTTGGCCTTTATATAAGCTCTACAAACGACAACATATTAACTACTAATTAAACCTATTAATACTACTGATTACCATGACTCATAACCACCAATTCAATTCCCGTAACTCCCTTATTACTACCCATTTATTCTCATTACTAACTGAAAAATAACTCCTAAATTATTATTATCTTTAAGATAATTTCAATGACAACATTTAAGTTATTTCCAACAAAACTCCCCCATAACTTAAATGCACCTTCCATCTCTCATGCCAACGCTTTTCTTGCACTTATCGAGAAGTACCCTTGGTAACGGTTTTGTGAACATGTCTGCTACTTGCTCTTGACTTGCAACATGAACTAACTTCACACTTCCATCTTTTATACGATCTCGGATAAAATGGAACCGAACATCTATGTGCTTGCTCCTTTCATGATTGATCGGGTTCTTTGCCAACTCGATCGCCGATTTGTTGTCAACTTTAATGATTGTCGCGCCCTCTTGCTTTAATTTCATTTCGCTTAGTAGACTTCTAAGCCAAACTGCATGACACACACACCACGATGCTGCCACGTACTCCGCTTCACATTTCGAAAGCGTTACTATTGGTTGCTTCTTCGAAAGCCAAGTGAACGCCGTACTTCCCATGAAAAACACATATCCGGATGTGCTCTTTCTGTCATCGACATTTCCACACCAATCGCTATCGGAGTACCCAACCAACTTGTACTCTTCACCTTTAGAGTAAAACATGCCAAGTGTCTTTGTTCCTTGAACATAACGAAGAATGCGCTTTAGCGCTTTCCAGTGCATGTAAACTGGCTCCTCCGTAAATTGACTTACAATTCCAACACTTAAACAAATATCTGGTCTCGTGCATGTGAGATAGCGTAAGCTCCCCACCAAACTTCTAAATTTGTTTGCATCAATGCGCTCTCCCCCATCAAATTTAGAGAGTTTAGCGCCCGGCTCCATCGGTGTTGTCACCGGACTGCAATTTTCCATCTTGTACTTCTTCAAGATTTCCTTTGCGTATGACTCTTGTGACACAAAGATACCCGTCTCTTCTTGCTTAATTTCCAAGCCAAGAAAATACTTCATCAAACCCAAGTCTGTCATCTCGAACTCTCTCATCATCGTGCCCTTAAGCTCTTCTATCATCTTACTGTCATTTCCCATGAAAATAAGATCATCAACATAAAGAGCAACAAATAACATGTTACCTTCCTTCTTCTTCACATAAAGCGCCGGTTCATAAGGACATTGAATGAAACAATTTTCCTTGAAATAAGTGTCAATTCGCGTATTCCATGCGCGAGGTGCCTGTTTCAAGCCATAAAGCGCCTTTTTTAATTTTAGCACCTTGCTCGCTTCTCCAACTTCGACATATCCAGGTGGTTGCTCCACGTAAACCTCTTCTTCGAGCATACCATTCAAGAATGCTGACTTGACGTCCATTTGAAATATTGGCTAATTGAACTGAGCAGCTTGTGAAATAAGCAAACGGATTGTCTCCATTCTTGCAACCGGAGAAAAACCTCATCATAGTCAATCCCGCCGCTTGTACCCCTTTGCAACAAGTCGTGCCATGTACCGTTCTATCTCTCCTTGTGCATTCATCTTCTTCTTGAACACCCACTTCACACTAATGGGCTGAACTCCCTTAGGCAAATCTACCAACTCCCAAGTGTTGTTGCGGTTTATGGCCCTGATTTCCTCATTCATGGCAACCTTCCATTTTCTATCTTGGACTGCTTCTTCAAAACTGATGTCTTCCGTATCTGCCAAAAGACACACTAGATGCATTTCTTCTGTCGAATCATACAAATCTTGTATGCTTCGCGTTCTGGGCTGTCGAGGTTCACTTTGCGCCTCGCTTGTCTGCCTCGCCTGGCTGCGCCTCGAAGCGCTGTAAGCGTGTTGGCGCCAAAACTGAGATCTCTGCGTCTTCACTGCTCCTCTGTGTTGAACTATTCCAGTCCCACTCACGTGCTTCATCTACTTGTACATCACGGCTCACTATCACTTTCATGCTTAATGGGTCAAGCAACTTGTACCCCTTTGTGTTCTCATCATACCCAATGAAAACATATCTCTTGCTCTTGTCTTCAAGCTTTGTTCTTCGCTGATCTGGTACATGTGCATAAGCCAAGCTACTAAAGATTCTGAAATGGGTCACTGTTGGTCTTTGTCCGCTCCAAGCTTTTTGTGGTGTCACGTTATCCAACCTTACATGTGGACAACGATTCTGAACATAAACAAAGACACGGATCGATACGCCCAAAACTCCTTAGGCAAATTCTTGCTTCTTAACATTGAACGAACCATATTAAGTATAGTCCGATTCTTCCTTTCAGCCACTCCATTCTGTTGAGGGGAATATGGAGCGGTAAGAAATCTCCGTATGCCTTCCGAGGAGCAATACTCCTTGAAAGCTGTTGAAGTATACTCGCCACCTCTATCGATCGTATAGCCTTAATGTGTTTTCCGTCGACTTCTCTACCATCACTTTGAACCGCTTGAACACCTCGAACGCCTCGCTTTTTTCTTTCAAGAAATAAACCCAACATTTTCGTGAGAAATCATCAATAAAGGAAATAAAATACCTTCTACCGAATGACATAGGTGTGATTGGGCCACATATGTCGGTATGAATTAGCTCAAGGATTCCTTTAGATCGATATTCGCCATCTTTCGAACGAGGCTCGTGCTTGCTTCCCAAGCACACATTCTTCACAAAATCTCCCCCATATTCAACATCCGAAGCCCGTGATACCATGTTTTTCTTTACTAACTCTTTCAAACCACCATTATGTAGATGACCAAAACGCAGATGCCATAGAGCGCTTTGTCTTCTACGCCGACATGTAAACACTTCGCTTGTATACCCCGCAAGCTCAACTTGTACATTCTGCTTCTTCCCATCTCTACACGCAGCAACCAAGCGCCCATGCTTGTCCTTCAACTGCATTTCACGATCTTTCAATAACATTGAGAATCCTTTTTCTGCGAGTTGTCCCATACTCAAAATATTGGTCTTGAGATCAGGTACATAGTAAACATCTTGGACTGAGCCAATCAATCCATCCTTCTCGCAAATAGCACACCGCGATTCCTTTGACTTCCACCTTTGATGCATCTCCAAAGGACACATAACGGCATTCGCCCTTTCGAATCTCTTTGAACAGAACTTGTGACCACACATATGGTTACTTGCGAATCGAGATACCAAACATTCTCACTATTGGTATTGTCTTCATTCCACGCCATCATCGAAGGTTTTCATGCCCTTCTCCTTCTAAAGTCGATTCATCGCCTCATCCACTCTTTCTCGCTATAACAATTCTTTGCAAAATGCCCCACTTTGCCACAATTGTAACATCCATCCGTCGAGTTACAATCTCTCGCGTAATGACCAACCTTGTAACATTTGTAACACTCAACATTAGAACGTTGAGCCTGAGCGCCTGAAGGAAGCGCCTGGGCGCCTCTGCCTCTTCCGCGACCTCTTCCACGCCAATTCCCGCCACCGCCATCGAGCACCTTTATCCCTATAATTTCCTTCACTGCCGCCTTGATTGCCACGCCCAGCCCACGACCTCCGCGCTACCTCCTCTACCTCTACCACCTTGAGAATATAGCGCCTTCTCATCTTTGATTGTCGCTTTGTTTGAGCGCTTGCCTGCCGCCTCCTCCTTCTTTTCTTCTTTCGTTGTTCGTGTGCCTCCAGAGAACCCAAGAAGATCATCGACCGCGAAAGGCCGCAAGGTCCTTTGATTCTTCTATTGCGCACACAACATTCTCAAAATTGTCGGTTAACGATCTCAAATCTTCTCCACAACTCGCTCATCGGTTCAATTTCAAGCCATTACGAGTGAGTTGGTTCACCAACCTTGTACACGCGTGATGTAGTCGATATCGCTTCGACTCCTTCATCTTCATGCTCTCTAACTCGCCACGAAGAGTTTGAGACGACGCCAGCTTGCTTGACTCGGTCGGCTCCTTTGTACACTTTTGCTAAAATGTCCCACGCTTCTTTGAAGTAGTTGCACCGGCAATCTCTCAAAGCCCGACTCGCCAACCGCTCTGAACAACATGTATAGTGTCAGACTTTCCTTCGATCAGAACTCTTTCAACGCCTTGATTTGAGCCGTGATATCTCGTGGTATTTGCTGGTTCTTCGAAACCTTCTTCGACCACCTGCCATGCATCTTGAGATCCGAGAAGAGCTTTCATTTGAATGCTCCAGTTACCGTAATTCCCTTTCGTTAGTCGTGGTAGTGGCATTTGACCCATCATATTCGCCATAAGCTCTGATACCAATTTGAAGAAAATAACAAGGAGTAAAACAAGAATATTTCAAGGTCATGGTTCACATATGAAGAATTGTCTAAGGACAGAGATGGATTTTCAGCAAGTAATCTTTTGGGTGAAGGTGGTTTTGACTATGTTTACAAAGGATTTCTGGCGGACGGAAGAGAAGTCGATGTTAAACAATTAAAAATTGGTGGTGATCAGGGGGAGCGCGAGTTTAGAGCTAAAGTCGAGAATTCGAGATCATCATTGTCATTTGGTTTCACTTGTTGGTTACTGTATATCTGAGCATCAGAGATTGCTCATTTACCAATATGTGCCAAACGACATCCTTCATTACCATCTCCATCGTCATTTACCAAATTTTGAAGAAGCTTCAGAAGGACTTGAAGAAGCTTGGTGACTTTTTGGACTTTCTCCTTTGAAGCCTTTTCGCAAGTCCCATCGTCTTTCTCTTCCTCAATTTCTCAATTCTCGCTCTCCCTCTCTGCAATGGAACCCATCTGTTAATCGCCATAGCCAAGCCATCAAGCATCAATATGTCGTGAAAGGAACCCATATGTGTTACTACCCACAACAATTAACCAAGAATCATTCGATTTCAAGGTGGTAGAACCTCATTATAAGAAGTACAAATTCCATATCTAAAGGCTTCAAGGTTTCGTCGAAAGAATGGTAGATGCATTGGGGCATTTTATGCGGCGCCGCACATGGCCCTTCAAGTTTCAATAATTTTGGTCTTAGAAAGAAGAACTGGAAGCGATCACTTCCTTATTCCCCAGTAGTTTAAAATAATCTGTGAGTAGTTTAAAACGACCATATGATTAAATTAAATGATTAAGAGAGTAGCTTTGGGGAAAAATGGTAACTAAAACGATTCTGGCCGGCCATCTAACAAGGTCATTATTTATATAATAAAAAATTATGTTGATTGCTTTAGTTCTTTCCAAACGGATTTATGAGAGAATGATTTTTTGTCCTTGGTTGGCCAACTTGATTTGGTCAAGTCAACGCTATATACTTAAGATAACAATTCAAAACCGATAGATGTCTCAATTTTGGGATGTGAAATTGTTATGATTTCAAAACGTGCCCTTTTTTTTATGGTAATTGGGTGCTGAAAGATAGTTTTGGCTACCGATGGATAAAATACTGTCAAGGTGATTGGTGGGGCGGGTCAACCCACAACCCGTTATAACTCACTATTAGGTGGGGTGGGGTGGGCCAATACATGAAATGTGGTGGGTCGAGAAATTACCAACTCAATCAAACCCATTTTGGGTTGTGGGTTAGGCGGGCCAACCCATCAAATTTTCTTTCAATTAATCAAAATAATAAAAAAAAAATCATAAATAACACAAAAAATGTTTCAATTCATTAAAAAAATTATATTTTCTACTATTATATTTTAATAGTGTTTTCTAATAATTTTCTCTAATATTAATAGTATAAAATGAGAAAAAAATAAAAGTAAGAAAATATTGTATCATTACTCTTTTTGTATGTTCTTATAATTATTTTTCTGTAAATATTGCGGTTAATATACCTTATTCTGATATCTTTAGTTGTTATAAGTGTCATTTACTAATGTTTTACTAATTCAAAATCATTTAAACTAATGTTTTAGATATAAAAAATAATCTTACATTTTGAGCGAAAATGATTTAAACTAATTGTTTCAAACTTATGACTTATTTATTTGAAACTAGTATATGGCAGGTCAACCCGTCCCGTCTTGCACCAACCCACCTCAACCCGTAACCTATTGCGGGCTCAACCCGTTTAATCTACCTTCTAATGGATTTATATTTTTCTAATCTAACCCATATTTTTTAAATAGTGGGATGGGTCAGCCCAACGAATCTAATCCATTTTGATAACTTTATGAATAATAACATAACTTAAAGTTATCAATTATAGGGCTGGCAAAAATCCCGTTTTTCCCGACCCGTCCCGACGCCCGACCTGATCCCGTCCCGACATTTCCCGATCCCGACAAATCCCGATCCCGATTTGTCGGGATTTTTCCCGTCCCGACATATTTCGGGACGGTATTCGGGATAATTATCAATCCCGTCGGGATTCTCGAATCCCGACCCGTCCCAACTAATTTTTTTATTTTTTATATTTTTTATATATTATATATATATTTATATTTTTTTTAGATATTTTTATATATTTTTAGATTTTTTTAGATTTTTTAGATTTTATTTATTTTATTTTATAAATATTGTGAGTGTTAGACAATGTTTATTTTTTGTTTGCTAAAATTACTTAATGATGTTTGTTAAATTTATTTTCATAATTAATATTGTGGTTTTTTTTTGTCCATCACTTTTCTGCACTTAGTGTAGCTCTTCTCATACGAGTGAGGGGTGCATTTTGTTCATAATGACATATTTAGCAATATTCATCATTAATTAAATATTCAAACATACTTTGTAAATATACAGTTTGAAATATTAATTATGATGAAGACATTTTAAAAATATTTTAGTGTCAGAAAATATTGTTCATAAATATTATAGTCGGGATTACGAGATTTTTAAATCCCGAACTGTTGGGATCCCGACAAATCGGGATCCCGATTCGTCGGGTCCCGACACTTATCGGGAACGGGATCGGGAAGAAAATTAAAATCTCGAAATCTATCAAAACGGGATCGGGATGAAGGGTATCGGGATGAAGGGTATCGGGATGAAGGGTATCGGGACGGATCCCGTCCCGATTCCACCCCTAATCAATTAACACTTAATTACCATCCTAGAGACTTACTAGTGAGCATAAACAAAAACTCATAAAGAAAAATGTTGTTAGCTTGGTAGTGGTTGGCATCAGCTCATATAAATACAACAATAACAAAAAGTCAAAAACTCATAAAGAAAATGTTAGCCTGGTAGTGGTAGGCAGCAGCTCATATAAATACAACAATTATTACCACAATAAGAAATTGTTTGATATATTCTAGTCAACGCTATATATCCATCACATCGTACCTATTCAAAATCGGCCGGCTGGCCGTAAGATGTCTTAATTTTTAGAAGTAAAAATTTAAGTAAGATGATTTTTTGAATGTTTTTTTGTAAGACGTATTTTTTTTACTTAATTTATTGTGTATTGATGCATTAAGTTATGAAGAAATAAAATTTTATCTTCTTAATTAAGATCCGTAAAATCGCTACAAAAACTTTTATTTTTGGATGAGAGAGGGATAGTTTTAGAGTAATCTGCTAGAGCTCATTCAACGAAGACTCAAATTCAAGATCAAATGACGTTTTTAATGTGTCATCTTATTTGGATTTTATGAGCTCCACTATAAGTTAAAAAGTTATGTTAACAATATGAAACATAAGATGCCACATCATTTGGTACCCAAAATTGGAAGTGCTATTAAAGTGGCCCTAGCATTACCCATAGTTTTATGGCCTACATGTCTTTTTCATAAATAGAAAACTCAAAAGGAATTTAATCCCCATTTGCGATATGACTTAGCAAAATGTAGCTCGCCGTTAACCATATATAAATTCAGTGTCTCCCTCCACCGATGGTTAAAATGGTAGAAGCTCAAGTTCTTCTACTTTCAGAAATGAACTCAACACAAATAGCCACCATTCTGTTTTTTCTTATCCTACTTCTCTCTACAAGTGCCACTAGCTTTGGTGCAAATGACACCGATCGTCTTGCGCTATTGGCCATTAAGTCCAAGATTTCACATGACCCTCAACGGGTTATGACTTCTTGGAACGACTCGTTTCATTATCAATGGTTGTTGTTACATGTGGCCTTCGTCACAAAAGAAGCATCTGTCTTAGATTTTTCATCCGAGGCCTAGTGTGGGTTCCTTGTCTCCTTATATGGAAACCCGAGCTTCTTAGGGTGATTCATCTCAAAGAACAATACGCTTGGCGTAAAATACCTCCCGGAAGTTGGTCGCTTATTTAGATTGCAGAGACTCACCCTCTCTTTTAATTTCCTTGAGGGGGAAATTCCAGCCAACTTATCGCACTGCACCAACCTCACTCTTCTTGATCTAGACACAAATAAGCTAACAGGGAAAATCCCAAAAGAGTTTGATTCTCTCGTGTTGATGAAAAAACTTTCATTTCACCAGAACAATTTAAGTGGCGGGATTCCATCATTCATTGGGAATCTCACATTTCTAGAATCTTTATCTCTCGCTCAATGTCAATTGGGGGGAAGCATTCCAAATGTTTTTCATAAGTTGAGAAACCTAAATTTTCTTGGATTGGGTAATAACGATCTCATTGGTACAATCCCTTCATCACTTTACAACCTTTCGTTGCTAAATGTTTTTTCTGTGTCTGGGAATCAACTTAGGGGAAGTCTTCCCACAAGCTTAGGCTTGATGCTACCCCATCTTCAGTATCTTCAAGTCAGGAACAATTACCTCACTGGATCCTTTCCATCCTCAATATCCAATTGTTCAGAATTAACCAAGATTGATGCTGGAGGTAATAATTTTGATGGGAAACTAGCAATTGATTTTACAAACCTCCATGATATCACTCATGTATTTTTTGCTAGAAATAATCTAGGAAGTGGGGAAGAAGATGAAATGAAGTTTATAGATTCAATGTCCAATTGCAGTAACTTACAACAATTGGTTATTGCTGACAACAAATTCAGTGGGATGCTACCAAATTCTCTATGGAATGTCTCTTCCCAATTACAAGTTCTATCAGTCAGCAGTAATTCATTATTTGGAAGTCTCCCTCTATCAATGGGTAATCTTGTAAGCTTAACTTTCTTAGCTCTGGATGGCAACCAATTCACAGGTACAATTCCCATTACTATCGGCAATCTTCAAAACTTAGGAGGAATGGGTCTCTCTAGCAATAATTTTTTTGGTAAAATTCCTGATTCCATTGGAAACCTGTCATCGCTAATTGTTCTTGAATTAGATAGCAACAAGTTAGAAGGAACGATACCCTTAAGTATTGGAAACTGTACTTCCTTGAACCTTCTAGCCCTTAATCAAAATAACCTAAGTGGGAGCATACCCAAACAAATTTTTGGACTTCCATCTCTTTCAATTGCTTTATACCTCGGAAGCAACCATTTTTCTGGACCTCTTCCAGCAGAGGTTGGCAGCCTAAAAAGTTTGGGAGAACTTTCTGTAAATGAGAATTACTTGTCGGGTGAATTGCCCAGTAACCTGGGTAGCTGCTCAAGTCTTGAACTCCTATACCTGGATGGCAATTATTTTCAGGGATCAATTCCCACATCATTGAGTTCTTTAAAAGCTCTTCGACACCTAAACTTGTCACATAACAACTTCTCTGGACCGTTGCCAGGATTCTTGGAGGAAATTCATTTGGAGAATCTGGACGTATCCTTCAATGAGTTTGAAGGTGAGGTACCGACGAAAGGAGTCTTTGCGAATTCAAGTGCAGTATCGGTTGTGGCAAACAATCGACTTTGTGGGGGCATTTCTGAACTTCATTTGCCCAAATGCAGTTTTAAAGATTCAAAGAGGGCCGAAAGTTTGTCCCATTCACTCATAGTAGTTATCTCAGTAGTGTCCGCACTTGTGGGGGTAGCGGCGATCTCATTCTTCTTGTTCTGTTGGCGCACAAAGAAAAGAAAAGATCAGCCACCAGGATTGGTATTGAAAGAATCATTCTTGAAGGTGTCTTATGAAAAACTCCTCAAAGCAACTAATGGGTTCTCTTCAGAAAACTTGATTGGGTGGGTGCCTGCCTCAGTTTACAAAGGAGTTATTGATGAAGAAGGTATGACTGTCGCTGTCAAAGTACTAAACCTTCAACATGGTTTAGGACTCAAGAGTTTCATTACAGAGTGTGATGCCTTGAGACATATTCGACATCGAAATCTTGTCAAGATCATAACTTCTTGCTCAAGCATTGATTTTCAAGGCAATGATTTCAAAGCTATAATTTACGAGTTCATGCCGAATGGGAGTTTGGAAAGGTGGTTGTATTCAAGTCCTAGTACACCGAACGAGCTTCACCAACTTGGCCTTCTTCAAAGAATTAGCATTGCCATCGATGTGGCTTGTGCACTCGACTATCTTCACCATCAAACTGGGCATCCTATAATACACTGCGATCTGAAGCCAAGCAACATTCTACTGGATGGAGATATGGTTGCTCGTGTTGGAGATTTTGGGCTGGCAAGAATTCTTCTCCCTGAACTCTCAAATGCAAATCCAAGTAGCACAACAGGAATTAGAGGAACTATTGGGTACACACCTCCAGGTAAACATTGAAATTAGACTACTTTTCTGGTTATTTCATCTTTTTATCTCTTCCATTGTTATTGCATGAACATTTTACTCATTTATTTCGACCAACTGCAAAATTTGTGCTGCAGAGTATGGTCTTGGAAATGAAGTTTCAACAAATGGAGATGTGTATAGTTATGGAATTCTCTTGTTGGAATTGGTGATAGGGAAGAGGCCTACTGACCCTTTGTTTCAAGGAGGCCTAAACCTTCATAATTATGCTAGTATGGGGGTAGCTAATTGTGCTTTGGAGATTGTGGAACCGACGCTTCTAAACGATAACAATGAAGAGTGCTTGATTTCAATTCTCAAGATTGGAGTGGCATGCTCTGTGGAATCACCACAAGATCGCATGGACATTAGTCAGGTTATCCAAGAGCTGCACTTGCTAAGGGCAACAACTCTATTCGAACCTCCCTACTTTTAAAAAAAACATTTGCATTGACCACCATATTATAAGAGAATATAATATATTTGTAATATATTATATTTATAGTTAGTTTATACTTTCCTATTATACTTGTAATTAGGTTTCTTAATTCCTTTGTATTTAGGTTTCTTAATCCTTTTTGTATTTAGACTCTCTAGGTTAAACTTGTGTAGCAAGTATTGTACTCCTATATATATGCTTAAGGGGGAACTTGGCGTTACCTAGGTTTTGGGAGCCAGATTTGAGATTGTGGTTTACTGTTTAGAGATGGGTTGGCAATGGCTTTGGTGGAAGAAAGATATATGGAGGCAGAAGGTTTAGTTGAGGGCGGCTGAGGTTGGCAATGGCTTGGTTGACCGAGGTGTCCTTGTTGTTGCTTAAGGGGGAAATTGGCTTGCTGTGGAGAGTTGCCGGATCTGAACGTGGGGTTGGTGGTCAAAGATCTGGGTTGGCGACGGTTGTGATGGGAGGAAGTTTTGGGGTAACGGAATGTGGTGGTGGTTTTAAGGTTGAGGAAGTTTTGGGTTTGCGGAAGGTGGTGGTTGTAGGTTTTAAGAGTCGAGACTCTGATATCATGTAGAAACTAATAAAGTTTAGGATTAATAATGACATAGCCTTTCTATTGATATGTTGAACATATATATATGAGTGCAATACTTGCTACACAAATTTAACCTATAGAATCTAAATAAAAAAGGGATTAGGAAACCTAAATACAAAGGGATTAGGAAACCTAAATACAAATATATTAGGAAAATATAAACTAACTATAAATATAATATATTACAAATATATTGTATTCTCTTATACATACTCATACTCGTAAATTATTGAGCTAGCCCTATGAATTGTCCAATTTTTTGTTTTTTATTCGATATATTCACTAAGGTTTCATTTGTTCTTTGTGTTTCATATTGCTTTTTATATCCAAATTGGTTACTCTAACAAATAGGCACGACCAACACTAATTACTACGTATTAGCAGCAGTTTTTATTCAATTTTTCTTACTTTATTTTTTTACTTCTTTTTATTGTACATTTTGATTTTTAAAAATGACAATACACTAACCAATCAACGTGGCAATGACTTTAGAAGAAGACAATGGAACGAAAAACAAGAGTTAAAAAATTTTCAACAACGATTGAAGGTTTATATCTCAATATATACCAATCAAGTTCGTTATCTAAGAGTAATTACGAGTTACCTCTTATGAATTTGAACTTTGATAGCTTAGAAGGAAACATAGCTTTGATACGATCTTCGTAATATCAAGCTGTCAGCGATCGCCGAGTCTACATTATCGATTGATACCATGTAGCGTAAATATATAAATCTTATTTCGCTGGCATAATCCAAGGAACCTTGATGGTTAGACTAGAGGTAATATTTTGGTAAGATAGAATATATGAGAGAGAGAGAGGGCGACCTATAGAAGACGTCTCCTTCTAGGCGTGTAAATCACTATTAGGGTTTTATCCATTTAGTTGTCATATTTATATTATTGTACAAGAAACCCTATTTCTTCTAGGTTAAGTTAAGTCAATCCCGAACCCTTTCGCATTTGAAAACTAATTAACCTTTAATAATACTAGTAAGGTTCACGTGCGTTGCACGTGGTGTTAGTGATTTTTTAAAAATGATTTGTTAGTTTCTTCATTTTTCTGTTTATTTTTAATTATTGGATTTTTTGTATTTTTCATTACAATTTTGAAACTTATAAATTGTCTTTGTTGTGCTTTTTAGTTTTTTGAATACTTTGTTTTTAGGTCATTTATAATATATACTTTTTAGTCATTGTATAGCAACTTATCCTACAAATTTGTTTTTTGTTGGTTATTTTCATTATTTTTTTTACCAAAAACATGAATTCATTCACTTTTATGAGTGTGTGAATTAAAAATAATTCAAACTTACTATCTTAGATAAACACATTGTTGTTGGAGACTTTGTTTATGTCGTTTCTGAAATTTATGACTCCCTATAGAAAATAATATATTATATTAGAGAAATCAAACTTTCAACCCCAAAATATACATACTTATACTAAAAATACGAAATTCCCTCAAATAATATATAAAGCCCCACTTTACCATCCAACCTAAGTTTTGTATCATTTTCATATCTCATTTTATAATTCTTTTCTAGTTTTCCTAGCCACGACGGCTTACAATCGGCGTTAATGTGCACATGGTATTTCACGTGTAGGGCATTTAGTCATTTTTTGCAATGATCTCTTTGCTTTTATTACGAAAACTTCCGTTTCTTCTTCTCACGCAACGCTTTCTGCATCTTCTCGGCAATGACCTCGTATGTAAATTTTAAGTGAGATAAAACTCAAAAATGTACTAATGTTTTATTCAAATTATTATATAGAAAAATAAATAAAAATAGAGCGGAATCATATCGAGATATTGAACTCAAGATCGGATAATCACATTTAGGTGTCAAGGCCGCCACGAATAAGAACCCATCGAAAATAAAAGGCGTGCAACATAACACAAAGCATACACCAGAATTTCCCTTTTCTCCCAGTACAACATAATTCACAAGCATACACCAAGAATTTCAAATCTCATATTTGAATCCATCATACGTATCGACAATGATGAGACAAACCATAGTTCAATTCGTTTTCATCGTTCATAGCTTCAACTCCAACAAATTTCTCATCGACTCTATTGATATTGCTTATGGTTTGATTGGAGCAATTTTTGATTTTAAACATTATTTGCCACACCATGTTTATCACTACGATTACGGAACATGACTTCTCATCACCAAATTTGACATGGAATATGGAAATGCTAAAAATTACATTAATTGTGGGCCAAAGTGGATTTGGTGGATACTATGGGGTAATTTGTATTTTGGACTAATTTTGATGGGGCCAAAATATGATTAGCTCCCAAAATTACACATCAAATCTCATATTGCACCCCAATCTACGAAGTGTCTCACTTTCATAACTTATTTAGCTATTTGTCAGGCTTTGCCCTATCGTCTATAGGCGTTAAAAATAATGGAGAAAATGGTATGTGCATGTCATATAAAGATTATTTTGGTCATTTGCTTGGCGCACAAAATGGGAATTGGCTATAAATTCGATATTTATTAACCATTTAGTATTTAGAATATGTTTTAAATAAAAATAAAAATAATTATTTTAATAATTCAAAAATAATTATAGGGCCAAATTACAATTTCCCCAGTATCCACAAAAATCGTATAGTTTACCTATATGTAAAGTTTGTCTCATAATGGCATCGACTTTACTCACCCCCATTTTCCACCTACTAACGGACGTTAGAAAATTCACGTTAAATAGCGTGGTCTTCACGTCTGAGCGAATGTCATTTCTCTTATTTGGTTAAGGGTAAATATATTAAAAGTACAAACCTAATCTCACACCCTCTCTTCTCTCTTCTCCCGGTGTAAGTTCCCATCTCGGGTTCACAGTAATAGCGCAATCTCGATTAGCCCACGCGGCCCACTACGCCATCTGCGGGTGCAAGTTCCCATATCCGGCCCAAACCTTTCCCACTCTTAGTCACGCCTATCATAACTCTAGCGTCGTCCTCCTTCGATTCTAGCCAAACTCCATCTCGATCTCCCTCATTCTCTCCCCTACAAAAGTCGTGTCTAAAGTAGAAATCAAAGGCTATAGAGTATACTTACTAAAAACCCTTGAAAAAACATACAATTGGAGAAAACCCATAAACCTTATTGGCGAGTTCATCAAAGAGAGAGAGAGAGAGAGAGAGAGCGGAGCTGAATGAAGAAATAGTTATGGGTTGTATTGAAATACTCTTCAATTTTGCGGGAGAAAATTGGGCATACGTGATATATATAGTTTAAAACAAAATATCAAAATTGAGAGATGTTGAAGAAACTATGACTTTAGATGATTTTGACCTCATAAAATTTGTCATGGCGGTCGAGGTTGGTTTATTTAAAGAATTATGAGAGATAAAGTAAAGGTAAAGTCATGTAAGAGGATGAAGGGGATGAGAAATTGATTGATTTCGGTGGTGGATGGGTTTCACCAGAGAAGGTGGTTACGTGGATCCTATTTCATACATGAAATGGAAGATGGAGACGTGTAACTATGGGTAAGAGTTTTTTTTTCCATATATTTCGTTTACTTTGTTTTCATTATCAAGATAAGAAAATTGACAATGAAATGGAAAAATGCATATCTATCATCGGGTAAAGAGAAATTTAAGAGAAAATTTGGAGGAGTGGACAAAACCAAGATCGGGTTATCGGTTAATTTTGTTGTGGAAAGTGAAGATCGAAAAAAATGGTTGGTCTTTTCTCTAGATTTTCTTTCAGTAGAAAAAAATAGAATTGTGGACCCCACTCCATTTTAACATTTGAACTTTAAGCACCCCAAAGTTTACATCGAATTCATAATATTTCCCTCGAGTTAAAATCGTGGAAGACCACGTGTTATTTAGTGACTTTTCCGTTAGCGTGGCTAGGGTGGAAAATATGAAAAAATATAACGTCGGATATCATTATGGGACAAACCTTAGGTTGGGGTGCACTATGTGATTTGGTGGATACTTTGGGGGGAGGATTGTAATTTGGTATAATAAGAGAAAATACTATCCTTACAAGACTTAGTAGTTGTAAGGAAAGTTATAAAATTAGTTGTAAGGCTAGCAATGTTGTAATTATAATTTGTATCATATTTAAATTTAAAGTTAAAAAATACATTACTCTCAAAAATGAAATTTAGAAGTTATTTAATTTATTTTGTTATCCTTCATTTTCTTCCATCAACCTCATCTCTCATAGACCCACCACCATTACCACCACTACCACCTCAAATAACATCATTAACCCAAAAATCAATTATTTTTATTTTTATTTTATTTCTTTGTCTAATTTCTTACTCCTTCGTTCAAATTAACACATGCAAAACTCATCATTTATAGACCACACCACGAGAACCTTAAATTTCACTATTTACAAACCTAAATTCAATTTTTTGAATTTTTAAATTTGATGATTGAAACCCAAACCATATGAAGATTTGAAAAATTGATGATTTGAAATCTAACAATATCGTATTCACACCTAAACCACTACCATGGTTACAATCATGACCATTACCCAACCACACCACCGACATCCACCTTTACCACCACAGGTATCCACCACCAAGAAATACGTTCACCTTGCCTTGCTAAAATGGAAAAATAAAATATATTTACCTTCCATTAAATCAGAAATACCTTTCTTTAAAAGCGTATCTCCTATAGATTCTAGTGTTCTTCTCTCTCTAACAAAAGCATAAAGATTTGTCAACGAAGTTCTCTATTTTTTTTAATCTTCTTGACATTATATCACCTTGCCTTAACGCATTTTCTTAGATTATTCACAAGTAATTATTAAACATGCTACATAAGTGTCTAATATCTTGATACTCACCAACAAATGTATTATTATAGTTACATTTTTCATATCATCTCTAATAATGTCTTTCCCAACCTATGATGTCTCACTTTCATACATAATTTTTTATATTTGTCGGAGCTTTGTCCTCTCGTTCATGGGTGTTAAAAAGCGGTAATGGAAAAATCATACATGTTAGGATTATTTTGGTCATATTTTACTTGTGACGCAAAGTGAGATTTGATTATATTTTCATAATTTAGTTTGTCATTTGATATTTAAAATATATTTTAATTAAAATAATAAATAATTATTTCAATAGTTATACTTTGTCTCATTTAAATTCAAAGGCAAAAAAAAAAATACATTACTCAAAAAAAAAAAGATTATATTCAATTTATTATTTCTTCCTTCACTTTTTCTTGTCAACCTCATTATTCATAGACTCACCACCTCGACTCATATTTCCGC